>CM053028.1:320082852-320690352 GCA_028564925.1 Lithobates sylvaticus | reverse complement strand
TAGATAGAGATTCGGTAACAATTGTGTGTCTGCTATGTGACTCTATTAATTTAATACTCAGTAGCAACCAAGGGTGGCTATGAAGGGACCTGCGGATGAGTGAAAAAAAGAAAAAAGAGAAAAACAAAACAAAAAAAGAAAAAAACAAAACACACATAAAAAAAAAAATATGTATTATTTGTTTGTCTCTTTCAGGTATTGCAAAAGGTATGGGAGGGCAGAGGATAGATGATAGGCCCCTCCGAACCCTCCACCGCAACGCCAACCACCGTGGGAGGGGTAGGGCGATTATAGTCACCCGAGTCCCCCCAGTTTGAATCCACGCCAGAGGGGACCATATCAAAACACTCCGTTCCTCCCATAATGCTCATTCGGTTTAAAATGTCAACTGAAACGAGAAGAGAGAATTAAATAACGCAATAACAGTACATCTGTAAGGGGTAAATCAGAGATTACCTATGACTCACATGTCCAATGTGTACAGCATATACGTATCCAATGCTAAACAAATAAAGCAAAATATATACAAATATACAACAATCACAAAACTGATTATCTTTTCTTCAAGATTATTTCATATTGTCATCACAATATGTCCAGAGGTATACGACAGGAAATGAGCACCTCCCTATATTCCCACTTTAGTATGGTGGGGCAAATAGATATTTGCCTAAGATATAGATTCGAATCATTGATCCGTCATAGAAAAGGGCGGAAGCTCAGTGAATCGTTGAGGCCTGGTGCTTGCGTAGCATTTAATTTGAAAATCCATCTGGCCTCTCGTTGCAGTAGTTTACAATCAATATTGCCCCCTCTGGGGTCCTCATTGATTTTCTCCAAAGCTGTGAAGCAGACCATAGATGTGTCGTTTTTATAACAGATAGCTACATGCCTTCCTATTGGGGTATAGAGGAGATTCTTTCTGATATAGTAGATATGGTCATATATTCTCCTCCAAAAGTTCCTAAAGGTCTTACCGACGTAGAACGCTCCACACCTGCAGAAGGCAATGTATACTATTCCTTTTGTCTGACAGTTGGCTGAGAACTTGATATTATGCGTATCACCATTAGGGAGTGGGAAAGACGAACCCTCGAATACCCAATCACAATAATCACAGTTGTGGCATCTGGATATTCCTGGGGGAGCCATATCCAGTTCCAGATGTCCCTGGAAGTGGGTATGTACTAGCCGGTCCTTTAATGACTGGCATTTCTTGTAGGTAATTTGGGGGGTGTTTCCAACATATTTATTCACTATTCTATCTCCCGTTAGTAAATGCCAGTGTCTGCCAATAATTTTTCGTATATCTTCATGATTATTGTATGTGGTAATAACTCGTGTTACGTTTTTTAGGTTACTATTCTGTCGCTCTCCGAAGAGCAAATCAGTTCTCTCCTTGTCAATTGCCTTTTTAAAGGCCTTTTTCAGGATAGTTTTACTATAGCCCCTGGTTTGTAGGCGTGTTCTTAGTAGGTTAGCTTCTGCTCTAAAAGAATCTACTGTAGAGCAGTTTCTTCTCAGACGCAAGTACTGAGAATAAGGGATGCTCCTAATTAGGGATTGGGGATGTGAGCTGCTGGCGTGGAGAATGGTGTTCCCTGCAGTTTTCTTGTTTCTCTGTATAGGGAGGTGGTAATATAACCATCCTCATGTTTAGTTATGGTTAAATCCAGAACCGGCAACGACCCCAGGCTATGTTCCATCGTGAACCTGAGGTTGAAGTCGTTCGTGGATAACACCTCCATAAACTTAGTTAGATCTTCCAAGCTTGCATCCCATACTAAAAAGATGTCATCGATATATCTGTACCAGCATTATATGCTGGCCAGATATATCGATAAGGCAGGATTGGAGGGCAAGGAACGCTCCCACCCCCCCCAGGTACAGATTGGCGTAGGATGGGGCACAACATGTCCCCATCGCCACGCCCTGTACCTGGAGGTAGTGGGAGCCATCGAAGGAGAAAACATTCTTTGTCAGGATGTGTTTTAGTAGCTCTAAGATGAACGTGTTATTGTCACGTACCTTAAGGCAGAGCCCGTATTGCAGGGAGCGGCCACTCGTAAACCCCTGGTTCGGGAACCCCTGATAGGGAAGACAGGAGCTCGGGAGCACAGGGGAGCACAAGTGCCTGGCTGATAAGCTGGGTAGAGGGCTGGAGATCTGTGCAGACGGGAACCAGGAGGTATCCTGTAGTCCAGCAGCAGGAAGCAAGCAGGTAATGTGCAGCAGACACAAGGAGGTGTCCTGTAGTCCAGCAGCAGAAAGCAAGCAGGTAATGTGCAGCAGACACAAGGAGGTGTCCTGTAGTCCAGCAGCAGGAAGCAAGCAGGTAACGTGCAGCAGACACAAGGAGGTGTCCTGTAGTCCAGCAGCAGGAAGCAAGCAGGTAATGTGCAGCAGACACAAGGAGGTGTCCTGTAGTCCAGCAGCAGGAAGCAAGCAGGTAATGTGCAGCAGACACAAGGAGGTGTCCTGTAGTCCAGCAGCAGGAAGCAAGCAGGTAATGTGCAGCAGACACAAGGAGGTGTCCTGTAGTCCAGCAGCAGGAAGCAAGCAGGTAATGTGCAGCAAACACAAGGAGGTGTCCTGTAGTCCAGCAGCAGGAAGCAAGCAGGTAATGTGCAGCAGACACAAGGAGGTGTCCTGTAGTCCAGCAGCAGGAAGCAAGCAGGTAATGTGCAGCAGACACAAGGAGGTGTCCTGTAGTCCAGCAGCAGGAAGCAAGCAGGTAATGTGCAGCAGACACAAGGAGGTGTCCTGTAGTCCAGCAGCAGGAAGCAAGCAGGTAATGTGCAGCCGACACAAGGAGGTGTCCTGTAGTCCAGCAGCAGGAAGCAAGCAGGTAATGTGCAGCCGACACAAGGAGGTGTCCTGTAGTCCAGCAGCAGGAAGCAAGCAGGTAATGTGCAGGCGGGTCTCAAACAGGCAGGGTCAAACACAGACGGGCAGATCAGGTACAAGGGAGCATCCAAAGGGGTAGTCAAAGTCCAGAACCGGGATCGGGGCAGGCAGAAGTCAGAAGGGTCAGAGACAAGCCAGGTTTCAGCAGGGATCAGGTGAATCAGGTTTTGCAGGTAGACAAAGCACATACAGGGAACGCTGTTGATAGGGCAGCAAGGCAACAGGGACTGGGTTTGGTTTAAATAGCGCTCTTGGCGCCAAACAGCGTCAGGGCAGCCGCGCGTGCACGCGCGCGCTCCCGCGCACCCGCGCGCGCCCGCGCGCACCGACAGCCGCGCTATTGCGCATGTGTGGGCGCAGCAGGCCCGTTCTGAGCCGGGGAATCCTTCTCCTCCTGGGGATGTTGGGACGCCCGCTGGAGGGGCTTTCCTGACATTGCCCCCCTCCAATGGGCAGCCTCCGGATGCCCAACTGGGCCCACTTACTTGGATTGGCTCTCTTGAAGGCCGCAATTAGCCTCTGGGCATGGATGTTAGCCTCTGGCTCCCAAGAATTCTCTTCCGGCCCGTAGCCCTTCCACTTTACAAGGTATTGAACCTGGCCATATCTCTTCCTGCAGTCCACAATAGTTTCCACTTCAAATTCCTCCTCGCCATCGATAAGCACAGGTTCAGGAGGGCCGGTGTTCCGGCTAGCAAAGGGATCCGGAGTTGAAGGTTTTAGAAGGGCAACGTGGAAGACTGGGTGGATTCTGAATGAGTCAGGCAGTTTTAACTCGTACGCCACATTATTGATTTTTCTAGTTACAGGAAAAGGACCCACAAACTTTGGCCCCAACTTCTTGGAAGGACACGCCAGTTTCAGGTTTTGGGTGGACAGCCAAACCAAGTCTCCCGGCTTTAGGTTGAGGTCCCCTCTCCTCCTCTTGTCAAATATCGCCTTGTTTCGTTCCTGGGTCTTCAGTATCGTCTCCTGAAGTAACTTGTTATTGGTGCTGAAAAAATTCAGGGTTTCCTGGGCTGCTGGCACGGAGCACTCCGGGATGCTGTTGGACAAGAACAGGGGGTGAAACCCGTAATTTGAAAAAAATGGAGACTGGTTGGTTGCAGAATGAACAGAGTTATTGTATGCAAACTCGGCAAGAGGTAGGAGGGGGACCCAGTTATCTTGAGAAAAACATGAGTAGCATCGCAGGTACTGTTCCAAGGTCTGGTTGGTACGTTCGGTCTGACCGTTGGTCTGGGGATGGTAAGCGGAGGAGAATAGGAGGTTGATCTTCAGGGCCGCACATAATGCCCTCCAGAACCTGGACGTAAATTGCACCCCTCGGTCAGATACGATATTGGCGGGGATTCCGTGGAGCCTTACAATCTCCTTGATGAAGACTCTTGCGGTCTCAGGAGCTGAGGGGGTGCCTTTCATGGGTAAGAAGTGGGCCATCTTGGAGAACCTGTCTACTACCACAAAAATGGTCGTGAAGTCTTCAGAAGGGGGCAATTCGACAATGAAGTCCATGGAGATCATCCTCCATGGCTTCTCCGGGACTGGAAGGGGGTTCAACAAGCCCCAGGCTCTTGTCTTGCTGCCCTTATTCTGGTTACACGTGGTACATGACTCGACGTATGCCCTGCAGTCTTTTAGAAGGTTGGGCCACCAAAAGGTGCGCAGGAGAAGATCAGCGGTCTTGCGGGCACCAAAGTGGCCGGCCAATTCGTGGTCGTGGCAGGATTTCAGGGCGGCCACCCGTGACTGTTGAGGAACGAAGATCTTCTCCTCATGCCACAGCAGACCGTCTCTAGGCTGCAAGGAACTGCCCGGCTGGTGAGGGATCAAAGCGGAGGCTTGTTTAATTTCGGATAGAAGATCCTCATGCAGAAGAAGGAAGTTACCTGGGGTAAGTATGGTGTCTGGAGGTGGCGGAACTGTGGACTCACTGAACATTCGTGATAGAGCATCAGGTTTGGTATTCTTGGATCCGGGCCTGAAGGTGATGTGAAATGAAAATCTGGTGAAGAAAAGTGCCCATCTAGCCTGGCGGGGTCTCAACCTCTTGGCTACTTTTAAGTATTCCAGATTCTTATGGTCCATGTAGACCAGGATAGGATGGGCGGCTCCTTCCAGGAGATAACGCCACTCCTCGAGCGCGGCCTTGATGGCCAGTAGCTCTCTATCCCCGACATCGTAATTTCTCTCTGCTTCGGACAGCTTACGGGAGAAAAAGGCCACCGGGTGGAGGAGCGCCTTAGGGCCTTGTCTCTGGGAGAGGACTGCCCCTACCGCCACTTCAGAGGCGTCGACCTCCAAGATGTAAGGGAGTGCAGGATCCGGGTGTTTTAAGACAGAGGCCGACACGAACTGGTCCTTTAATGTTGAAAAGGCAGACTGAGCTTCAGGAGACCACTGGAACTTGGTACCTTGCTTGGTCAGCCTCGTGATGGGAGCAATGATGTTGGAAAACCCCTTAATAAATTTGCGATAGAAATTCGCGAATCCTACGAATCGCTGAATTCCCTTCTTGTCCGTGGGGGCAGGCCAATCCAAGATGGCAGACACCTTTTGCGGATCCATCTTAATCCCATCTACTGAAATGACCAAGCCTAAGAACTGGATACTTTGACGTTCGAACTCACACTTTTCAGGCTTCGCATACAGGCCATGCTGGCGAAGACGGGTCAAGACCTTCCTGACGTGTTCCCTGTGAGTAGGCAGAGAGGGAGAGAAAATCAAGATGTCATCCAAGTAGACAATAACAAATAAGTCAAGATAGTCTCTAAAAATGTCATTTACAAAATGTTGAAACGTAGCAGGGGCGTTGCAGAGCCCAAATGGCATCACCAGGTATTCATAGTGTCCGAAGCGGGTGCGAAAGGCAGTCTTCCATTCGTCCCCGCTTCGGATACGGACCAGGTTATATGCCCCACGGAGATCTAATTTGGTAAACACCACAGCTGTACCAAGCCTCTGGAATAGTTCCGGTACCAGGGGCAGAGGGTACCGATTCTTAATTGTAATTTTGTTCAAGTCCCGGTAGTCTACGCAGGGGCGTAGAGAGTGATCCTTCTTCTCTACAAAGAAAATCCCTGCCCCGGCTCGGGGGGGTAGAAGGTTGTATAAACCCTTTTCGCAGGTTGTCATCGATGTATGCTTTGAGAGTCTCCAACTCCAGTCCTGTTAAAGGGAAGATTCTCCCGAAGGGAATTTCTGCACCTGGTAAAAGTTCAATTGGGCAGTCATAGGGCCTGTGTGGAGGGAGTGTCTCTGCCCCTTTTTGACTGAACACGTCCAAAAAGCTGTGGTATTCTTCCGGGACAGCCCTACGGGCCTCAACGTCACCCTCTAGACAGAGCAGAGAGGGTGAGACGTTGGTGGTCCCTTGCAGGCAGTGCTGACAGCAGTAGGGAGAGAGGAAGCTGATACTCCCCGTGGGCCAGTCGATTTGAGGATTATGGGCCTTGAGCCAGGGTATGCCCAGGATAACAGGGAACAGAGGGGACTCAATGATGTCCAGGCGGAGTAGTTCACTGTGGTTACCCGCAATGGTAGCGTGTAGAGGAACCGTCTCTTGGGTCACAGGTCCAGATCTGATAGCCGACCCATCGGCTAGATGTACCGACAGTCCTCTGGCTCGGGGACGTAAAGGAACTCGAAATTTACGGGCAAAAGTCTGGTCCATGAACCCACTACAGGCTCCAGAGTCAATTATGGCGGGGACCAGAGTATTCCCTCCTGGGAGCTGTAGGGAAAGGGAAACAGTCAGGTGAGACGCATTATTAAGTACTGCAGGCAGAACAGTGGAAAACAGAGAGGAGTGCTTACAGGACTTCGCGGGACAGGCCCTCACGTAATGTCCGGGTTCCCCACAGTAGAGGCAAAGGTTCTGGATTCGCCTGCGTTGTCGCTCCTCTGGGGTCAGGGAAGGACGAAGGACGCCCAGTTGCATAGGCTCAGAGGGTGCAGTTGCGGTGCGGCCAGAAGGGTAAGGTACCCGGGGTAGCATCCACACCGGACGGGAAGAACCGGCCGTACGCTCAGTCCTACGCTCCCTCAGACGCCTGTCTATCTGAGTGGACAGGTTGATTAGGTCTTCGAGAGTCTCAGGGATGCCCACTCTGGCCAACTCGTCCTTCAAAGACTCGGAGAGGCCCATACGAAATTGATGACGCAGAGCTGCGTCATTCCAGCTCGTATCGGCGCTCCAGCGCCTAAACTCGGATGCATAGTCTTCTGCCGCCCTACGGCCCTGTTGTAGGGAAAATAAAGCTGCTTCGGCAGTTGCTGCCTGTTGTGGGTCTTCGTAGAGGATGCCCATGGCCTGGAAAAAGGTGTTCAGATTGCTGAGGCATTCGTGCTTCTGTTCCACCAGGCGGTGGGCCCAGGCCTGGGGCTCCCCTTGTAGCAGGGAGACCACAAACCCCACCTTGGTGGACTCAAGGGAAAAGGTTCGGGGTTGGAGTACAAAAAAGAGTTCACAGGCGTTGCGGAATGCCCTATATCTGTTCCGGGCCCCGGAGAATCTATCCGGAGTGGGGACCTTGGGCTCAGGAGGCAGCATAACCACCGAGGGTGCAGGTGATGCGCTGAGCGCTGTTGGGCCTGAGGTGGCTAGGGTCTGCACGCGTTCCTCTAGGCGGGAGTACCCCTCCTGTAGGGAGTTGACGGCCTGTGTCAGTCCGGCCAGGTGACGGCATAAGTCCTCCCTAGCCGTGGCTCCCTGCATGGGCTCAGTCATGGCTGCCCGATACTGTCACGTACCTTAAGGCAGAGCCCGTATTGCAGGGAGCGGCCACTCGTAAACCCCTGGTTCGGGAACCCCTGATAGGGAAGACAGGAGCTCGGGAGCACAGGGGAGCACAAGTGCCTGGCTGATAAGCTGGGTAGAGGGCTGGAGATCTGTGCAGACGGGAACCAGGAGGTATCCTGTAGTCCAGCAGCAGGAAGCAAGCAGGTAATGTGCAGCAGACACAAGGAGGTGTCCTGTAGTCCAGCAGCAGGAAGCAAGCAGGTAATGTGCAGCAGACACAAGGAGGTGTCCTGTAGTCCAGCAGCAGGAAGCAAGCAGGTAACGTGCAGCAGACACAAGGAGGTGTCCTGTAGTCCAGCAGCAGGAAGCAAGCAGGTAATGTGCAGCAGACACAAGGAGGTGTCCTGTAGTCCAGCAGCAGGAAGCAAGCAGGTAATGTGCAGCAGACACAAGGAGGTGTCCTGTAGTCCAGCAGCAGGAAGCAAGCAGGTAATGTGCAGCAGACACAAGGAGGTGTCCTGTAGTCCAGCAGCAGGAAGCAAGCAGGTAATGTGCAGCAGACACAAGGAGGTGTCCTGTAGTCCAGCAGCAGGAAGCAAGCAGGTAATGTGCAGCAGACACAAGGAGGTGTCCTGTAGTCCAGCAGCAGGAAGCAAGCAGGTAATGTGCAGCAGACACAAGGAGGTGTCCTGTAGTCCAGCAGCAGGAAGCAAGCAGGTAATGTGCAGCAGACACAAGGAGGTGTCCTGTAGTCCAGCAGCAGGAAGCAAGCAGGTAATGTGCAGCCGACACAAGGAGGTGTCCTGTAGTCCAGCAGCAGGAAGCAAGCAGGTAATGTGCAGCCGACACAAGGAGGTGTCCTGTAGTCCAGCAGCAGGAAGCAAGCAGGTAATGTGCAGGCGGGTCTCAAACAGGCAGGGTCAAACACAGACGGGCAGATCAGGTACAAGGGAGCATCCAAAGGGGTAGTCAAAGTCCAGAACCGGGATCGGGGCAGGCAGAAGTCAGAAGGGTCAGAGACAAGCCAGGTTTCAGCAGGGATCAGGTGAATCAGGTTTTGCAGGTAGACAAAGCACATACAGGGAACGCTGTTGATCGGGCAGCAAGGCAACAGGGACTGGGTTTGGTTTAAATAGCGCTCTTGGCGCCAAACAGCGTCAGGGCAGCCGCGCGTGCATGCGCGCGCTCCCGCGCGCGCCCGCGCGCACCGACAGCCGCGCTATTGCGCATGTGTGGGCGCAGCAGGCCCGTTCTGAGCCGGGGAATCCTTCTCCTCCTGGGGATGTTGGGACGCCCGCTGGAGGGGCTTTCCTGACAGTTATAGGGTCTCCGTATCGGGTCGCTTTCATCAAAGAAGCTTTCAACTACCCTTAACCCCAAGTTATGTGGGATACTGCAGTATAGGGCTTCTATATCGATAGCAACCAAATAGCTGTTAGGAGGGACTTTTTTATTGTGCAGAACCCTTAGTAGTGCCAGGGTGTCCTGTAGGTATGAGGAGAGCTGTAAAACGTATGGGCGCAGAAAGGCATCAACTAATCTGCTGCCCTTTTCGCTTTTTGCCCCTATGCCCGATATAATTGGGCGTCCCGGGGGTTTTGTGATGTTTTTGTGGGTCTTGGGGAGTGAGTAGAAGGACGGGATTCTGGGGAAGGTTGTTTTCAAAGCCTCGAAAACGTCTTTGTCAATTATTCTTTTATTGAAGGCTTGTGTGATTAAAATTTCATAGTCTCCGTTAAAGGTTACTATGTTTTCAAAAGGAATAACGTTGTACCATTCCTTATTGGATAAGATGTCTAGGCACATTTGTCTGTATTTGTCCGTGTCCATTACTACCACATTCCCCCCTGTCTGCCATTTTTATGGTGATATCTTTGTTCTCCTGAAGTTGACACACTGCAAGTAGTTGTTGGGGCGTAAGATTTTTGATTTTTTGTGACCTAAAGTCAAGTTTTTTGATATCGTTTGTTACTTGCTGTAAGAAAGTCCAAATACTAGGATTTGTTTTCAGGGATGGGAAGTTAGTAGATTTATTTAAAAATTTGGGTATCTCCTTGGGTGGAATTGCTTGAGGGGGGTCCCCTGCAGCGGGCAGGGGAGCCCCTTCAGCAGGACCATCCTGAGACCCCTCACTTTCATCTAGGAGATCCATGAGGTCCTTCAGGGCAAGAAAGTCCCTAACTGTGAATCCCTTCCATTTCTCTTGCTCAATGTGTTCTTGTTTTTTCTTTTTCCTCTCATCATCAAACATATATTTATAGGTGAGCCGTCGGACAAATAGATTGAGGTCTTTTACAACCTCAAAACTATCTGTGTAGGATGAAGGACAGAAGCTTAGACCCAAACCTAGGACCGCTAGTTCTGTTTGTGACAAAGGTTTTGATGATAGATTGATCACCTGTAGTTGATCCTCTATCGGTCCCTGTACGCGAATCTCTCCAGATTCTGTGAGGTAGTTGTGCGGTTGGGAGGGTCTTGTGTGGGGGGGAATAATTGAAAAACCTTATCTTTAATGTTTTTGGAGATGGCCCCTCCATTTCGCGAGGTATTGGAGTGTGCACATGGCGTTAGGGGCAGGGGGAGGGGAGCTCTGTTGGCCCCCGATAGGGGTTCCAGTCCTGAAGGTTCGCTTAGAGTTTGTTGGCGAGGATCTATCCTTATTAGGCCAGTTGACCTTGTTTCGTAATCGCTAAAGTTGTCGGTGGGATGATCCCTAATTCTTTTATCTTTCCCTCCCTTCTGGTTCCCCTCACCTGTCGTTTGTCTCTTTCTAGACCCTCTGGATCTTCCTCTCCCTCGTATGGAAAGCATAGATTGAGCTGGACGAGCCGAATAGGAAAAATTGGATGAATCAGAATCTGTTCCATCTCTTAAATCACCATCACTTTGTGACTGTGCTTTTTCCATATTCTGCTCGTATCTTTTTGAGTTTTTTCTCCCCTGTTTACCTCCCCGTTGGGGCCATCTATAAGCGTATTTGCAGTTGAAGGCCATTTTGTCTCTAATGAATTTGATATCCTTTTTATAGATGAGATCCTTGTTAAATTTCTCTAAGTATTCTTTTAACCACTTGTCTTTTTCAAGGAATTTCGGGTGTGCACATAAAGAGACATTTTGTTTCTATAATTGTGATATCGAGATCCCTAATATCTCTATTGTAGTGCTCAATTAATGCTCCCATCATTTTTGACGTACATTCCTGCAAATTAGATTCCCATTTCTGTTTAAAGTCTATGTTAATTTCCCAGAGATTTGGGAAGACCTGAATCCTCAGACCCTGAGGGTTAAGGCCTTCTTTAATGTATCTCTCCAAAAATTTCACTTGCCAAAATAAGTTGGACTTACGTTCTAACGCCTGTTTCAACTTGGTTATCAGTACCTCTATCTCCAATTCGATTCCATGATCATCACCACATTCCTTATGTAGTTTTGACATGAGTCCGTCCCATTCAGAACCGGTATAGTCCGTCATTTCTGGATCTCCTAAAGGGGTGGGGAGAGAGGGTCTAGTGTCCTGTCTGTGGACAAAGTAAATATAATGACAAAAATCTGAAGCACAAAAATATTAATAAAATATAACACAATTAAAGATATATATGTTAATTGTTACTGTCCACCCAGCAATTAATGCTCAAAGTGGATTTACCCGTAGCTAAAGAATGAGCCTTTTCGGCTCTGAAAACGTTATAGATCTAAAGGGATTAGCTATGGGGGGTACCTCGTCCTACTGAATATACAAGAAAAGGAACAAGAGGGGGTTTAGCCAACCTGACGGACTATCGCGGTACCTGAACAAAAACGGATATTCCGTAGTAGGTAATTATAATGTAAATTTATATAAATGTTATTTTATTATAGAAAGTTTAAGCAATGATATACAGAAACATCAGAATAAAAAGAAAAAAGATAAAGGTTTAGTCATTGAATATAAAACATGCATATGAACACATCAAGTTACATTAGTCGTTCTGAAATGCTGATCAGAAGATGGTTAACGCGTTTCGCTTTTGGCTTCATCAGAACCAGTGAGCAGCAATTCTAACATCTGTGATATATTTCTAAAAAAGGAAAAATGAAAGTTACTTGAGAGTGAGCCACAGAGTCTTCCCAGATATATAGTGGAATAATATTACTAGCGATATATATTCATAGATAGTTAGTCTTTGCCTACCTTACAGGTATGTATTCCTGTTTGAGGATATCCACCTCAGTGGTGGAGACATAACTTTATGTTATCGCATGGGGTAAAAATGGTCCTTGGAGGGGAATACTCGCCAGATTGGTTTATTGAAGAGGTTATTCCATTTGGAATTGAGGCAATTACTGAGAGAGAGAAACAAAAAAAAAAAAAAATAAATAAATAAAAATAAATAAATAGGGGATAATAAGAGAGATAAATTAGATGACACAATTAGGGTAAGTCGAATTATAAGTGTATGCAATCAAAATTTTATATATACTTACATCTACTCTATTGGTAGTGCTAATGGATAAAATTAATATCGGAGGCCCACCTCTGCCGGGTAGGTAGGGATATTAGGGCTGAGCCGATATTGTCCATCTAGGGACGATGGATATATAAGGGTAGTTAAGAATAGTCCTACTCAGTGTACAATTAATTAGGGCTCGCAATCCATTATATCCTACCTGGTAAGGCTTGATTAGGCTTTAATAGCCAGGGATCAGCCAAACTGGATTAGTCTTAGAAGAACCATTCAGAAGTATCCAGTTAGTTGGAGTTCTAGTGGAAAAGGCAAAAGTAATTTGATGGTGGTACAAATGTTGCGAAATAGTCTACTTCATAGGGCTATTAGGTCAGAATAGTAGCGTATATTCTGTAAAGTAGAAAAAAGAGAAAAATGACTCTAGTATAGTTTGTAAAATCAGATTTTTACCTCAACAATGAATATTTATTATTGTATATCAAGTTTTCATTATTAATTTTTGGACACTGGTGTGTGTCCATGGGGGAGCGGACATTAGATGGAAAAATTCTATTAAAGAAAAAATTTTTCACATAGTGGTAGAGGAAAGTCTCATATTAAAGACAGGTTCTCTTCCCAATCCCTATGTAGCAATCTATAGATACATTGGGGAGACTCACAGACTAAATAGTCTGCATGAAATAGTATCATATTGTTTCCAAATCACATACACATAGTGCTTATCAACTAGCAAGTACATATTCTTATTCATTTGTTAGATTTCTTACCTATCACCTCGATTAGCCAGAAAGACAGTGAGGTATTGTTGCGCAAACAATTCAGCGCTCTTCTTTTGTCCAGGATGGAAGGCTGACTGTTTGTTCAAATAGCCAGGGCGTATATGCTGACCTAATTGACGCCCGCATGTGTTGTTAATTGTCTACTTATCTCCGCCTGTGTTGAGCGTCAGCAGAGAAAGCTGACCTAAACACAGGCATGAGCGCAGACGTGTCCCGCGCATGTGCGTCTGTTCCGATGTATCCATGGTCCTAGTGTGCATTTATTTGTTCTACAGCAATATAGTATCTATCTTTTAATCTCCTGGAGGGAAGATATCTCTTCAGACAAAGGAAGAGACAGACACTGTAGTACACAGCAAATGGTTATATGAGCCATAATAAGTTATAAGTAAAATTAGCTTACCTGTATCCACTTACATTTATTCTATATAGTGACCCATATGTGTATATTTATATATTTAATGCCCGCTTGTAGTCTAACAGAGGAAAGGGGAAGGGAAGGGCCTCGGAGAGGTCATTGCTGTGCCAATTGAAATGACAATACTGGATATACATCACCATATATCATATATGTCTGCCATCTGGAAATTTTAGCTAACACAGCGATGTTAAAGGCTGGTGATTATCCGCCATGGCCTCGAGGGATTATTAGGGTCTATACAAGGATCAAAGAATGGAGAGCTGTGAACAGACATAGGGCAGTCTCAGATAAAACAACATCGTTTACAAACATTGTACAAGCATATTTATACATAGCATTCTGCGTATCTAATTTTTAATGTAGAATAGTCTCATATTTATCAACACCATTTACAAATGTTGCACAGATATTTTTGTATATAACATTCTATGATTTATGGATTGTCATATAGTTTGTGTATAGAAGTCCATGTAGCGTAGTTGATTTTTATACCACTAGTGAATATATTTATGTATTTTTTGGACATGTATTTGTTATTTCTATAAATCCTTTTCACATACACCAGACTCGAAGCCCTCCAAAAATGGCCTAAAACTGATTTGAGTGTTTAGGCCTGGGAAGAGGGCGGCATTCAATTCCACTATCCAACGGGTTTCACGTTGGAGGAGGAGTTTATTCCACTCTCCTTCCCTACTGTTTGGATGGATTCGATCCAAAATGAGAAAATTAAATTTAGGGCATCGTCCATTGTGGTAGTCACAACCATGCCTGCCCAACGGAAGATCTGAGTTTGCTATCATCATACTTGTAACATGTCTACTTGCTCGTTTTTGAAAAATTCTGCCTTTGTTTTCCCTATATAGAAGGACTTGCATTGGCAGGTAAGCAGGTATATGACACCGATGGTCTTGCAATTGGCGTAGTGTTGCGCCTTAAATATTACACCATTGAGTAATATTACATTTTTTGCGATGTTCATATACCTGCACCTGTTTGTGAAGCCGCCACAGGTGAATGTACCCAGGTTTTTGCACGGGTCCGATCGAAAGTTGCCGACGAATTCACTCTGAACAAGTTGATCTTTGATGGATTTTGTTCTGCGATATGTAACAAGAGGATATGATGCTACATGTGGTCTAAGTACTGGATCTATGGTGAGTAGGTGCCAGTGTTTTTTAAGTATTTTCTTTGTTTTCTTGTGTTGACTATTGTATCTTGTAATGATACGTGTAGTTTGTACCTCAGTGTTGTCTATATTTTGAGTTTCTGGAAAAAGAAGGCTGTTTCTTGATTGTTCGTTTGCACGATTGAAGGCCCTCTTTAGGCATTTTCGTGAGTATCCTCGATCAAGAAGTCTTGATCTTAGATGGTTTGCTTCCATATGAAATAGCTCATTGGTCGAACAATTTCTCCTAAGCCTTAAATATTGGCTATAGGGGATGGATTAAACAAGGGGTTTTGGATGTGAACTATTATATCAGGAATTGTAATTACATACCATTGTTGAAGAGTTAGGAAAAATTGGGCCTTTGGTGGTGGTGCTGGTGCTACAACACTGTAAGCCCTCACAGTTACTCTTGGTGGGTGCAGGAATGGGCCCTGCTGTGAATTATTAGATCAAGAATTGTAATTGCATGCACCTGTTGAACAGGGGCAGAAAAATTGGGCCTTTGGTGGTGGTGGTGGTGGACGGTGTTGCCACAACACTGTAAGCCCTCACAGTTACTAACTCCTGCAGATGGCTGGATTAGATGAAACCAGGGCAGAAGGGCAGATGCAGGTGCAGGTTGTATACTGTGCTGTGCTGCACTCACACAACACAATTACTAACTCCTGCAGATGGCTGGATTAGATGACAACAGGGCAGAAGGGCAGATACAGGTTCAAGTTGTATACTGTGCTGTGCTGCACTCACACAACACAATTACTAACTCCTGCAGATGGCTGGATTAGATGAAACCAGGGCAGATACAGATTAAGGTTGTATACTGTGCTGTGCTGCACTCACACAACACAATTACTAACTCCTGCAGATGACTGGATTAGATGACAACAGGGCAGAAGGGCAGATACAGGTTCAGGTTGTATACTGTGCTGCACTCACACAACACAATTACTAACTCCTGCAGGTGGCTTGATTAGCTGTAACCAGGGCAGAAGGGCAGATACAGGTTCAGGTTGTATACTGTGCTGTGCTGCACTCACACAACACAATTACTAACTCCTGCAGATGGCTGGATTAGATGAAACCAGGGCAGAAGGGCAGATACAGGTTCAGGTTGTATACTGTGCTGTGCTAGACTCACACAGCACACACACTAACTCCTGCAGACGGCTGTATTGGTAGAGAACAGCACTTTCCCCACACGCAAATGCCTGAGAATAACACACTATCCCTGCCTATTATTCCTCTTTCCCTACACTTTCCCCACACGCAAATGCCTGAGAAGAACACACTATCCCTGCCTATTTTTCCTCTTTCCCTACACTTTTCCCACACAGAAATGATTGAAAAATAGTTTAGACTGTCCCTGGCTATCAATCCTCTATCCCTCCATGCCAGAACACACTACACAAGGCCGCCGGCGCGGTGGCCTTATATAGTGTGGGGCGTGTACTAAACACCCATAGCTATTATTGCTCTCCTCGCTGCTGGCTCTATAATTGGCCAAGCATGCGGGGTCACAGTGCATTCTTGGCCAATCATCAGCCAGCAATGCACTGCGACTGGCGCAGTGCATTGTGGACCGTTCGCATCACTTGAATTTGATGCAAACGGCCCTCAGAGTTCTGAACTCGACGAGCGGACGAACGGCCGATGTTCGATTCGAACATGGGTTCGAATCAAACACCGGGCCCATCCCTACTCAGCAGAGTATATATTCACCTAAAACCAACAGCAACATGGCATAAAGCACTGAAAAGAGAGATCTCATATCAGTAATACAGCTTCTGCAGCCAGCATTAGTACATATATACCCTGCAGGTGTCAAGAATACTGACCCAGATGCAGTGCAATAGGGACTAAATCCAGAAGTATCTTGTTGGCCGTAATAGTGGTGTGTTATCTCAATGGGCTACGTGGCTCCACTTCTCCCTGTCTCTTCCTTATATAGAGAGTAAGCTGTAAATTGCCTCCATCATGGTGGAGCCAATGCTTTCAGTGGTATGTTCTGTGTGACTACCGCTGGAGAACTGCCTTTTTTAAATCACTCCCTCTAGGATTTGGGTGAATCCTGTCAAGTGCAAGAAAAGATAAGAGGAGGCATCAAATTTGTGTTTTAGCCCCACATAACAGCTAATAGGGGTTGTCATCTTTCCATTTATATAAAGATATCATGGACACTGTGGGAACTGTTGGCATCTAAAGGTGCCCTACTGAACAGGAATCACCCCTCTCCTTGCCTGCATAATGACTAGATATAAGTCCATCTTAAATGGATCTTCCTTATCTGTATACAATCTCTGGATGTACATAATTGTCAACTGTGGGATCATTTGCCAACAAGCACCAGTACTTTTGTATTGAAATCCCCACAATCAACACAGTCAATATTCAAACCAAAAATACACTACATACTGTACATCAATACACCAAAAGTTGCTGCTTAAACATTGTTAATTGGTTTCACCAAACTCCTAAATGCATATAATCATAAACAATGATGTAATACAGCCAGATATAATTATTTATCGAAAAAAGTCTCAAATAATAAAAAGCCTATTCAGAAGTGTGCATCCAACAGCCAATATGTGACTTCACCATGCTCCTAAATTCATATAATCATAGACAGTGATAGAGCACACCCATATATAATCATTTATACAAAAAATCCCAAATAATAAAAAATATATTCAGAAGTGTTCATCCGGTATCATTTAGGAGTGTGTCATGATATCACCACACTTCTACATGCATATAATCATAATCAGTGATATAGCACACCCATATATAATAATTTATACAAAAAAATCCAAAATAATAAAAAATTCATTCAAATCCGTGCATCCAACAACCAATGTGCTGCGATAGATTCACATATGATTGATTGGCAGTAAATAAATCATATGCTTCCATCTCGTGTAGATAGTGAATGCTCACTTTATAATATTGACCCCATTATTACACCTAATGGAATTAGAATTTGATTGGATCTGGTCGGTATTAGTTTAACAGTATCCAGCGATCTTTTAGGATATCTTTCTAGTAAAAGCTTGGAGTGTTGTTGGCACTTTGCTTTCTGATATGAGATTAGGAGGAGTTGTTTACTATACCCCCTCGCAAGCACCCGATCACAAATCAATCTTGCTTCAGCCTCAAAATCTTCATATTTTTCACATTTGTGCCACACCCTAAGGTACTGGCTGTAGGGAATACTATGAATACGTGGGGCTGGTTGTGTGCCAGGTGCATGGAGAATGGTGTTCCCTGCAATGAACTTCCAATGAAGGGTAGTAGTAGTAATGGTGACCCACCTTGTTGGACAATAATTTATAAGTCTAAGAATTAGATTTGCTAGGACCTACACTCCATTGTGAATTCCAAATTAAACAAATATGTAGGTATAAGTATGTGGCACAGGTACATAGAGATGGCCTCATCTGAGAATAATGTCCGCTCCCACTCCCCACAGGTACAGGTCCCCAGCACATGGAGGTAGAGGGAGTCTGAGAACATAAACACATTACGTGTCAAGAATAAATCACAGTAATTTTAATATAAACAAATTGAGGGGCCAAGTAGACCTATCTTGTTCAATAAGAAATTGTTTGAAAGGCTGATTTATGTGGATTGCTAGAATAGTCAGCATGTATATCGATGGCCACTAGCATAGCATTCGTAGGAATTACCATTCCGTCCAATATTGTGAGTGGGTCCATCTTTTTTTGCCCGTTCAATATTTTTATTGAAATTTTGGAAACAAAATAAGAAAACAATAACACATATTCATATTGCACGTGGTACAGTCAATAACAAATGAGTATAAATACAAGCATTAGAATGTTATAGTTCACATTATGATGCTTTGACATAACGTTTAAACAGATCATACAAACGGGTCCATCTTTTTTTAATGAGTGAAGAAAGGTTGTAGGTCATGTGGGTCAAGATAGAAGTCTACAAATGTACTAGCGTTTTGAGAAATTAAACCGATTACAGAAAAATTGAGTCTTCCCAGAGGGTTGTATGTGTCTTAGGTAACAAGTAGAAAATGGCCACCTGGGAGAATGGAATACGTGGGAACTCCTACATATCCTTATCTATTACACTGTCCGACAAGGCATTCAATAGAAGATGGCAGGCTTCACCAGTTTGTTGCACAATTTCAGCAAGTCTGCAATGCATGACTCCATATCAACTTTTTTTTCAAACATTCTGCAAGTCTGCTTAAAGGGGTTGTAAAGGAATTTTTTTATTTTTAAATAACAAACATGTTATACTTACCTCTACTGTACAGCTCGTTTTGCACAGAGTGGCCCCAAACCTGGTCTTCTGGGGTCCCTCGGTGGCTGTCTCGGCTCCCCCCGCAAAGAACTTCTCATCTTTATGCGAGCTCCCTTGCATGGAGTGGAGTACTTGCGGGTGCGCTCCCGTGATACACCGGCGGCTATAGCCGCTCGCTGTATCACTCGGCCCCGCCCCCGGCACGCCGCAATATTAGATGTGATTGACAGCAGTGCGAGCCAATTGCTGCTCTGCTTTCAATTCATTCAGTGTAACCAATCAGCGGCCAGGCTGAGCGGGGAAGAGGATGTCGAGGCGAGCGCGGGACATTCGAGGGGTCAGGTAAGTAAAACGGGGGGGCTGGGGGGGCCGGCACTGTCAGATGTTTTTTCACCTTAATGCATAGGATGCATTAAGGTGAAAAAAACGTTTACCTTTACAACCCCTTTAAAGAGGAAGGAAAATCTGCTTTATTTTTATTTTTTTAGAATATTAAAATAGAACAAAGTATTAACATGCCTTGCACATTGTAATTCTGGTAAAAAACACTTTGCAATGACCTTTTTGAAGTTTTATAAATTATATCCTCTTCCGGGTATTGGCTGCGCCATATTTGGTATGGGTTCCTGTCTCTGTTGTGGACATAATTTCTGCCCTTCCTCTTAATATAGCAACAGCTGCAGATGCTTGACAAACAAACTTAATACCTGCGCCAAAAAGAATAATGTGCTAAATAAACATAAAATGTGGAAATTGCATAACAAACACCATGCGATAATATAATCACTTGACACACAATACTGCTGCTGCTGCCTGAAAGGTTAAATGGACCTTCAGAATAAAATACAAGAGAATAAAGGCTGCGCTAGCAAATGTGACTCACCACTGTGAGTTAGGGTGAAACATATAAATAAAATACAAAAAAATAAAAGCTGCACTCGCAAATGTGACTCACCACTGTGAGTATAGGTGAAGCATATACAAAAACATATATAGTATCGCCGTGCTGAACATGCAAAACATATATAGTATTATATCAAACAAATTGTGCAACAATAGTTACAAAATAGAAATAATGAAAAATGACTATTGGTTGCGATAATCAGTATTGACAGACTATAAGGTAGGGATGGTTATAGTCATAAATTGCAGGTAGTCTTAAAACGGTAATCCCCTTTGGAACCCCACTCACCAAAACAATATGACCCACGGCTTTGCAGTCCTAGGGTCTAGGTACGTGTTAATGGAACGGTGGGGTGGGTGATGTCAGAAATCCTAATAGAAACTTCAAACGGGCCAGCGGAGACTCCAAATTAATGTGGATGCCGTGGAGAGGAAAAAAAGGAACAACATGTGTGGTATCGCCGTGCTAAACATGTGCAATGCTAAACAATAGTAACTCACTACTGAGCAGACATGGATCAGCGAGTTCCGGGTGCGCGCTCGATGTGTGCTCCAAGCAGAACAGGAAGCAGGCGTCACTGGCTTACTGACCGAAACCAACTGAAATTGCGTCTACGCGTTTCGCCCCTCCTCCAGGGCGTCATCAAGGACATCATTTCCGGCTAGTATCGAAAGTCTATATATGTGCTAGGCGGCTGGCGCCTCCCAGTTAACCAGCCAATCCGAGATTGAACTGATTTGAACTTTGCTTCCGGATTACATCATTTCCTCTAGTCAGTTGCTCATTGAAAACTTTATTGGCAACAGAACAACATGACGGAACATGATAGGAAGATTCAAAGTATAACAAAAACTATTTTCGTATTGTATCATAGAGGTCATTAATACAAAACATTAATAGAAATTAATAAAATACAATTGATAATAATAAGAATCAGTAATTCGATATTTAAAATTCGATATTTAAAATTAAAAACTCATTGGAAAAAAGTAAAAAAATAAACTCATTGGGAAAAAAACTATAAGGAGGAATGGAGACCATGGTACCCCATGGCCCAACTCCCCTTCTCCCAAGATTCAAGAAACGTAGAACCAGAGGATGCCGAGGGGGGAAACGGAAAGAGAAAACGAGAAACCTAGCAGCTGGCATTTTCAACCTTAGCGACGCCATTTTCTCAGATGATGAAAATAAAGTCCTCGAATTAGGACTTAAATATGCAATTGATAAGGATTTTAACAAATTTTATGTTTTTATTGATTTTCAAAAGTTTATTCGAAAGATTAATATTAAAAAAAAAAAAATTTGTTAGAAATAGTTTATCTTCTAAAGAGTCAGATGAGAAATACATCCATACCAATTTAAGAAACAACTCTGTCTTCAACCCAAAGGTGTCTAACAACCATTTTGTTGAGGTTTTCAAGTCCTTAGTAGAACAGGATCTGAAACACCTCAATATTCGTACAAGTAGACAGAAGAAAGACATTCAAAAAGGTCTATCATTATTAGAACATAAAAAAACATAGTTATTAGACAGGCAGACAAAGGGGGGGGGGTTGTCATATTGAACAAAGATGATTATCTTTTAGAATTAAATCGTCTAGTTTCAGACACTGAAACGTATGAAGAACCAAAGGGGAATCCTACCAATAAATACAAGGCCAAACTCAAACTGCTAATCAGAGCCGCCTATCAAGCCGGAATAGTCAACAAAAAAGAAAATAGATACCTGATTCCTGATGCACCAAGAGTGCCTGTTATCTATCAATTACCAAAGATACATAAGGATCCCATTAAACCACCGGGGAGACCCATAGTTAGTGGGGTGGATTCATTATTTGCCAGACTAGGTGAATACCTAGATCATTTTTTGCAGCCCCTAGTACAGAAATGTCCTACATATCTTAAGAACAGCAGAGACCTTATTGGCCTTATTGATCCCTTGGAAATCGCTGACGATCACATCTTAGCCAGCATAGATGTAAATTCGCTTTACACCAATATCAAGCAGAATCACGCATTACAGGCAGTCAAGTGGGCCTTAGATGATACTATAATCAAGTCCAAACAGAAGGACTTCATTCTAGAATCTCTTGAGTTGGCTATGAGCCATAATTTTTTCTGGCACGAATGAAAATATTATAGACAAAAGAAAGGAGTGGCCATGGGTGCAAAATACGCTCCCTCAGTCGCCAATCTCTTTATGAGTTGGTGGGAATCACAGGCCATTTATGGCCAGGATATTCCTCATCTGAGGTTTTATAAGCGGTATATTGACGACATTTTTGTCATATGGGCAGGATCAAAAGATAGTTTTCTGAATTTTCTGAATAGGATAGGTGCCAATCCGTACGGAATTTCTTTCACAGAGGTTTCTAGTGTGGAATTGGTCAATTTTTTGGATCTTTTGATCTATAAGGACCATGGTAAACTTTCCACACGGACCTTTTTCAAAGAAGTCGACCGCAATGGGTATATACCCCTAAGTAGTTGCCATCACCCTAGATGGCTAAGAGGTGTACCTAAAAGCCAATTATTAAGAATACGTAGAAACTGTAAAAACATCAAGGATTATGAAATCCAAAGTGATATCATCTGCAAAAGGTTTGAAGAGAAAGGCTATAACCATGATGAACTGCTTAATACTAGAGACAATATTCAAAATCTAACCAGAGAGTCTCTTTTGAATGGCACTAAGACCACCAAAAAAGAATATGGTACTGCATTCATGACTGGTTTCACCAGACAGTATAAACAGTTTGAGAAAATTTTGAATAATCATTGGCCACTATTACTCAAAGATCGGGAACTTACAAAGATTCTTCCCCAAGTGCCCCAATTTATTTATACTAAACCACCCACTTTGCGACTTCAGTTGGCACATAATGTTGTCAATCCCCCTGAAAAGCGATATACTTTTCTGGATCAAACCGGCTTTTTTAGCTGTGGTAGATGTGTAGTTTGCCGTACCTCTAAACACAGAATAAGAAAAACCACACAATTTACATCTTTGGCCCAAGGAAAAACGTACGAAATTAAAAAATTCATCACTTGTACGACCACCCATGTCACCTACCTTCTGGCCTGTCCATGCGGTCTTCAGTACGTAGGTAGGACCACTTGAAAATTAGGCATCAGACTGAGGGAACACGTGAACAGGATCAAAAAGGGTTTCAAACATCATAGTCTATCTAACCATTTCAGACTTTTCCATAATCGTGACCCTCGAGGTCTAAGATTTTGTGGTATAGATAGAGTGGAACCCCATTGGCGAGGCTCTAATCTCAAACAGGCAATATCTAGAAATGAAACCCAATGGATCCATAGATTAGGTACTCTCCATCCGCATGGCCTCAATATTGATTTAGATCTGAATTGTTTTTTGTCTAATTGGTAAACCATTAATTTATATCTCTTCTGACTTCATTTTATTTTATTTTTCTCCTATTTTTATTTTATTTTATTTTTATTTTTATTTTATTTTTATTTTTATTTTTATTTTATTTTATTTTTATTTTTATTTTTATTTATTATTATTTTCATTTTCATTTTCATTTTTATTTTTCATTTTATTTTATATCCTCTTTATTCTTATTTCCAATTTTACTTATAGTTTTTTTCCCAATGAGTTTATTTTTTTACTTTATAGTTTTTTTCCAATGAGTTTTTAATTTTAAATATCAAATTTTAAATATCGAATTACTGATTCTTATTATTATCAATTGTATTTTATTAATTTCTATTAATGTTTTGTATTAATGACCTCTATGATACAATACGAAAATAGTTTTTGTTATACTTTGAATCTTCCTATCATGTTCCGTCATGTTGTTCTGTTGCCAATAAAGTTTTCAATGAGCAACTGACTAGAGGAAATGATGTAATCCGGAAGCAAAGTTCAAATCAGTTCAATCTCGGATTGGCTGGTTAACTGGAAGGCGCCAGCCGCCTAGCGCATACATAGACTTTCGGTACTAGCCGGAAATGATGTCCTTGATGACGCCCTGGAGGAGGGGCGAAACGCGTAGACGCAATTTCCGGTCAGTAAGCCAGTGACGCCTGCTTCCTGTTCTGCTTGGAGCGCACGTCGAGCGCGCACCCGGAACTCGCTGATCCATGTCTGCTCAGTAGTGAGTTACTATTGTTTAGCATTGCACATGTTTAGCACGGCGATACCACACATATTGTTCCTTTTTTTCCTCTCCACGGCATCCACATTCATTTGGAGTCTCCACTGGCCCGTTTGAAGTTTCTATTAGGATTTCTGACATCACCCACCCCACCGTTCCATTAACACGTACCTAGACCCTAGGACTGCAAAGCCGTGGGTCATATTGTTTTGGTGAGTGGGGTTCCAAAGGGGATTACCGTTTTAAGACTACCTGCAATTTATGACTATAACCATCCCTACCTTATAGTCTGTCAATACTGATTATCTCAACCAATAGTCATTTTTCATTATTTCTATTTTGTAACTATTGTTGCACAATTTGTTTGATATAATACTATATATGTTTTGCATGTTCAGCACGGCGATACTATATGTTTTTGTATATGCTTCACCTATACTCACAGTGGTGAGTCACATTTGCGAGTGCAGCTTTTATTTTTTTGTATTTTAAGCTGCAGATGCTTGCTCATATGGACTGAGATATGTGTTACACTGGTTCACTCCCCCTGTGGGACGTCTCACAGTCACAAGGGGGAGAACCAGGAAGCTGAGGAATGCACAGTATCGCGATCCTTACTACCTGTGCCTTTTCAGGGGAAATGACAGACCTGGCATGTTACAGAAACAGCACACATAGCATGCCGTGAATCAAACGCCGAACTGAGCATGCACTGGTGACATCATAATAGATTGCAGGATGGATTGTCACAAGATTATAAGTCAGCAATGATCAGTAGCATTAGCAATGAAGATTACAATGAAATAAAGTAAACTAAAGAGTTTACAACCACTTTAAAGTTCTGGTTTATGTTGTGCAATAGTCATCCCACCACAGGGGTCACTGTGGCTGAATTTTCATGCTGTAGAATTGGAGAGCTTTTGCTCTAGACTCACCACTGCAACTTTGCTCTTGCTAGAGACTTGCCACACAAATGTGCTACAAATTGTATGTAGCACTGACCCCCGAAGGAGCTGCTGGTTTTATTGGGCTTACCGTTACCTTCTTTACCTTGTGTCCATCTAGGGTTTCCCGTGGTAGATGGCCCAAAGAAATGCAGAAACTGACACTGAATCTTCTTTTTTGGTTATTTATTCAAACGATAACACAGTCTCTTAATGTAGAATAGAGGGTTAGGAAGAAAGTTCAGGTACTTTTGGATTGCAAGAATAGGAAGTCTCTTATAGAAGAAATCCAGAGAATAACCGTTTCACAGCTGGATTATCACAACCCCCGGATAGACCTCCTCTCACTAGGCCTAGCAGCCGGCAGGGTGTTAGGTAAAGAAAAGTCTCTGCCACAGACTTGAATGTAGAATACTTGAGGAAAAAAAGTCTCTGCCACAGACTTGAATGTAGAATATGTCAAAAATGTGTTTTTCCAGCTTAAAGATATAATGTAGAATACTTGAGGAAAAAGTCTCACAGTCTCATACAGACTTGAGTGTAACTGAGGCACATACATTTTTTAATTTAGAGAGCTATCATACATTATCCGGCGATACCGTATGAGTGTAGATCCATAAAGTGTCCTTCAACTGAGCCTCCAGGCCTCTTTAGAGAAACCAGCCTTGTGCATGGCCTTCACCTGAAGAATCCTCCCCTGGATGCTCCTCCAGTTGCTGGGCCTCTCCACAGATGAAACGGCACCGGACCACCCTTGCATCATTAGACCCCGATATCCATTCAGGCCTGTCTCTGCAGTTGCTTCGCCTCGGGCTATCCAGCCCCGAGACATGGAATTGCATAGATCCGCACCCCAGGCCAGGAGGGCCATGAGGGCTGGTCAGGAGGACCAGGACCAAACAGACAGAAGATATCTTCTGGACCGGAACCACAAAAACATGTGATCTCAGTACCTTAAATACCCCCTCCCAGAACTCACAGCAGGATGAACACTCCCACTGGGCTGGTTCCGAGAGGAAGAATGGCATCCAATACTCCCAGCAAAACTGTGTTCTCATACTTTCCGGCGGTGACAGCGACACCTGCAGCCAAGTAGAACTCTACTTGGTGCAATCCAGCTATACTGTTACTGAAATCATAATTTAGCAGAATTAGCCCTAAAACCCAACTGTGGTTTCAGGAATATTAATCTTCAAAAACACATAGCGCATGTTTGTCAGGAGCCAGCGCTACATGTAAAAGTGTCAACTAGAACTTGTGCTTCAAGTGCTTTGTAAGTGTACAACTTGCCAGTGAAAATGTGAAACAAGTTAACAGACATACAATTCAACACTGCCACAAATTAGAGGCAAGTTATCCTTGCTATCTGGGATTGTTAAATTCCCTTTCAAATTTCTTGACCATATTGATATTAATAGGTGTTCTGCCCATATTGTCATAGTAATATGTGCTATGTGCTGTTACAGATTATACTGCAATGTTGGTTTGACATTGTTGCCATCTAGTGGCCAGACTTAGTTATTATTTTGTCACTAGGAAAAGGAATTCCTTTACATTCAAGGCAGTAACCTTTAACCTGGAACTGGTATCTTCACAGTAAAGAGCAGTAACCTTTAACCTGGAACTGTATTTCCTTCATTTTATGACTGCTCCATGATATAACAGACTGCAGACAGAAGAGCTCTCATCTATTCCTGGATTAATGGTGGAACTGTCTGTGAGTACACTCACTGATAGAGTGAAGCTGCTGTATAATGTTTTAATGTACTGACACATATGTTTTGTTTATGTTTATGTTGTAGTTTTACAAAGTTATTCGGAAAAAGAATACATACAGATTTGATGTCTCACGTTTCTTGACTTCTGAATTATTGTTAAGCTGTCTGACTAGTGTTATACAACAGTTCAATAACGCGAAGCAGAACAGTAAAAAGACAACCACGTGGCAGTCTGGAATAAACTGAGACGCCATTAGTGCAGCATGAGTCTAAGATCAGGAACAAAGTACCAGGCTGATGACACGCTATCGCCGACACAGCAAGGCAGGGAGAACATTCCCAGTGCCCAGCAAGACGATGCACAATCGCATGTGTCCAGATCTTCACGGGCTAGCAAGATGTCCTCAGCAAGTTCCTCAGCAGTTAAAGCTCGTGCCAAGGCAGAAGCTGCCCGCGTCCAGCTACAGTACGCAGAAAAAGAAGCCATGATGATGCAGGAGTTAGCAGCAAAGAAAGCTACCGTAGCACAAAAAGAAGCCATGATGATGCAGGAGTTAGCAGCAAAGAAAGCTACCGTAGCACAAAAAGAAGCCATGATGATGCAGGAGTTAGCAGCAAAGAAAGCTACCATAGCACAAGAAGAAGCGGAATTAGAAGCAAAATTGCTCATCCTGAAGTGACAGACCGCTGCTGCAGCTGCTGAAGCTGAGGCTGCTGCCTACATGGGAACAAGTCGGTCAGGAAGTGAAAAATCATATAAAGACCCAGAGGTTCCAGAAAAACCTCTATCCTCTACAGATCGTACAAGTAAGTACATCCAGAACCTTACTGATGCGCATACAAAGGAACAGTCTCTTAAACCTGAAGCAAATCAATTCAGGCCGAGATCAACATCCCCCCTGAGCAGGCCCAAACAACCACATGAGGTCAGCGGCTGCCAGCAAATCAAGAATGAAGCACCAGAAACCCCTAAGAACAAAAAACAAGTGTTCCCATCACCTCAACATATAGATTACATGGGCGAACAACAATGTGCAGTGGATGTCACCAAATATCTCATCCGCAAAGAAATGATCAGCTCAGGCTTTCTCCAATTTGATGACTGTCCAGAAAACTATTGGGCATGGAAATCCTCCTTTCTGAATGCAACTGAAGGTCTGAACTTTTCACCAGCAGACATACTTAATTTGATGATAAAATGGCTTGGTACCGAGTCAGCAGAGCATGCTAAGAGGATGAGAAGAGCAAACCTGTTCAACCCTGCAGCAGGACTCAATATGACCTGGAAAAGACTAGAAGAAACGTATGGATCACCTGAGGTAATAGAAGGAGCATTGTTGAAAAAACTTGAAGTCTTTCCCAAGGTGGGCTACAGAGACAACGTGCGGCTACAAGAACTAAGTGATCTTCTACTAGAGATAGAATATGCCAAAGAGGATGGCTACTTGCCAGGACTTTCATATCTAGATACAGCTAGAGGTACCAATCCCATAGTAGAGAAACTACCCTCAAATCTGCAAGACAAGTGGATGTCTGTGGGAGGTAAATTCAAAGAAGATTATGGTTTTGCTTTCCCCCCTTTCTCTGTGTTTTCTAGGTTTGTCCGACAGGAAGCAAAAATCCGAAGTGATCCCAGTTTCGCCTTCACCACCAGCGGCAATCAATCACACAGACCTGAGAAACCTCACAGACCTCACGGTAGGACTTCTGTATCCACACACAAAACAGCTGTACCTTCAGAAGTCACAGACTATCAAAGCACCCACAAGGTACACACCATAGAAAACCCTGATAGACATTGCCCAATACACAAAAAACCACATCCACTAAAGAAATGCAAAGGCTTTAGAAGCAAACCCATTGCAGAGCGGATGTCCTTCGTTAAACAGAACGGCATCTGTTTCAAGTGTTGCGATCCCACTTATCACATTGCCAAAGACTGCAAAATACAAGTAGAATGTACAGAATGTGGCAGTGAGAGACATATTGCAGCTTTGCACCCAGGCCCTGCTCCTGTCCCACTAGAGACTGTAGAACCCGGGAAAGATCAGGGCAGGGAGCAACAAGAGACCCCACTCTCCTCAGTGATGTCTAATTGCACTAAAGTATGTGGACAAGGCAAGAGTGCACGTTCATGCTCTAAAATCTGTTTAGTGACTGTGTATCCCACTGGCAAGAGAGAAAGAGCAGTGAAAATGTATGCAGTGCTAGATGAACAGAGCAACAGATCCCTTGCAAAGCCAGAATTCTTTGATATCTTTAATCTTAAGGCAAGTGCAGTTCCATACACTCTAAAGACATGTGCGGGGACAATTGAAACCACAGGGAGAAGAGCTTCTGACTTTACCATTGAATCCTTCAATAAGAAAGTACAGCTCCCACTTCCTACCCTAATAGAGTGTGGCATGATACCTGACGACAAAACTGAGATTCCCTCTCCAGAAGTAGCCCATCACCACCCTCACCTCTGCTCAATTACACACCTTATCCCAGCTGTTGAGCCAGATGTTTCTATCCTTCTACTACTTGGGAGAGACATCCTGCAGGTACACAAGGTGCGCCAGCAAATCAATGGACCTTATAATGCCCCCTACGCACAGAGACTGGACCTGGGGTGGGTCATTGTAGGAGAAGTTTGCCTGGGGACAGTGCACCAGCCTGACAATATTACCACTTTGAAGACGTCTGTGTTACCAAATGGACGTGCATCTCTTCTCAGTCCCTGTCACAACAGCTTCGTTGTCAAGGAAAGCTTTGACAGGCCAACACAACACTGTGACCCTTCTACACTATATGGTAAGGAAGAAGTCAATTCCAACATTGAGACAGACAATCTAGGGATTACAGTGTTCCAGAAAACTAAAGATGACGATAAACAGGCCCTCTCTATAGAAGATCAAACCTTCTTGCAGATTATGGATAAAGAGGCTTACCAAGATGACAATCACAGTTGGGTAGCCCCTCTTCCCTTTCGCACACCAAGACGTGTTTTGCTTAGTAACAGGGAGCAAGCCATGAAGCGTTTGCATTCACTCAGCAAAACTCTGCAGAGAAAGCCAGAAGTGAAAAGAGATTTCACTGAATTCATTAAAGGGATGCTAGACAATGATCACGCTGAAGTTGCAGGACCACTTGAAGCAGACAGGGAACACTGGTATCTACCAATGTTCGGTGTTTACCACCCACACAAACTTAACCAAATGAGGCAATCTCCACACACAGATCAGTGGTTCCATGTATCTACAGAGCAAAACCCTGCAGATTATGCCACTAGACCTACTCAAGCAGCATGCCTTCAGAACTCTATATGGTTCTCAGGCCCATCCTTTCTGTACCAACCACACTGTGAGCAGATAGACACTGCTAATGCTTATCCACTCATAGAGCCCGAAGCTGACCCTGAAATCAGATCGGAAATTACGAGTTTCAGCACCAAAGCTTCTGAAGCCACACTTCACTCACATTGCTTTGATAGATTTTCTTGCTGGAAGATATTAGTTAAGACTCTAGCCAGACTCATCCATGTTGCTAAAACCTTCCGAAGAGAAACCAATAGCGATCAAGTCAGAAGGTGGGAAAGTTTCCATGAACAGGTCAATCTAGTAGAACTGGCCCAGGCAAAGTCTGTTATAATTTCTTCTGTTCAAAACAAACATTTCCAGAAGGAAATTGACTGCATCAAAAAACAGAAGACATTCCCAAAACAAAGCCGTCTTAGGAAGCTTAGTCCCTTTTTAGACAAGAATGGGTTGTTGAGAGTAGGTGGACGTTTGTCTCTTGCTGAAATTTCAGAGGAAGAGAAACAGCCTGTCATCATACCTTATGATCACCACATTGCAGCACTGCTTGTTAGGTATTATCACAAACAAGTAGTTCACCAAGGGCGACACATCACAGAAGGTGCAATTAGATCCGCAGGTTTCTGGATTCTTGGTGGCAAACGCTTGGTATCAGCTGTTATACACAAATGTGTCATCTGTCGCAAGCTGCGGGGAAGATTACAAAGTCAAAAGATGGCAGAGATACCAGAGGACAGAGTAATTGCTCAACCACCTTTCACCAATGTGGGCTTAGATGTATTTGGTCCATGGTCTGTTTTAACCCGTCGCACTAGAGGAGGCAGTGCAGACAGTAAACGATGGGCAGTTCTTTTCACTTGTTTGTCCACCCGAGCTGTACACATAGAGCTACTTGAAGCTATGTCAACATCAAGCTTTATTAATGCCTTGAGGAGATTCTTCTCAATTCGTGGCCCAGCAAGGCTGCTCCGTTCTGACAGAGGAACAAACTTTGTGGGAGCCTGCAAAGAACTTAACATTTGTGACAGTGAATCACAATTGCAAGACTTTCTCCAAGACAGAGGATGTACATGGGTCTTTAATCCTCCACACTCCTCACATATGGGTGGTGTCTGGGAGAGACTTATAGGTATTGCCAGACGAATCTTGGATGCTATGTTGCTACAAGCCAAACCTGTTCACTTGACCCATGAGACTTTAAGCACCTTTATGGCAGAGGTTTCAGCTATTATGAATGCCAGGCCTATAGTTCCTGTGTCCTCAGACCCAGATACACCTATGGTCCTTACCCCAGCAATGTTGTTGACTCAAAAGGTGAACTCTTTGTCTGCTCCATCTGGAACCATAAGTACAACACAAGTTCATGCAAAACAATGGAAGCAAGTACAATGCTTGGCAGACACCTTTTGGAAAAGATGGAAGAGAGAGTATCTGTCAAATTTGCAACGCCGCAGGAAATGGACTGAGGATCGCCCAAATGTAAAAGTGGGTGATGTTGTTTTGTTGAAGGACAGCCAAGAGGGCAGAAATGAGTGGCCCGTAGGACGTATTGTCAATGCTCTACCAAGCAGAGATGGCAAGGTCAGAAAGGTGGAGGTCAAGATTGTGAAAAATGAGACCACCAGAATTTATCTCAGACCTGTATCTGACATTATAGTTTTTATATTGGACTAGCTAGGATTCCATTTTCCTGTTTATATGTTTTTTTCTGCATAGCAGTGGTTATTTATGTAATGACATAATAAATTATGCCAGACAGGGAGTGTTCTGCCCATATTGTCATAGTAATATGTGCTATGTGCTGTTACAGATTATACTGCAATGTTGGTTTGACATTGTTGCCATCTAGTGGCCAGAGTTAGTTATTATTTTGTCACTAGGAAAAGGAATTCCTTTACATTCAAGGCAGTAACCTTTAACATGGAACTGGTATCTTCACAGTAAAGAGCAGTAACCTTTAACCTGGAACTGTATTTCCTTCATTTTATGACTGCTCCATGATATAACAGACTGCAGACAGAAGAGCTCTCATCTATTCCTGGATTAATGGTGGAATTGTCTGTGAGTACACTCACTGATAGAGTGAAGCTGCTGTATAATGTTTTAATGTACTGACACATATGTTTTGTTTACGTTTATGTTGTAGTTTTACAAAGTTATTCGGAAAAAGAATACATACAGATTTGATGTCTCACGTTTCTTGACTTCTGAATTATTGTTAAGCTGTCTGACTAGTGTTATACAACAGTTCAATAACGCGAAGCAGAACAATAGGTTTTTACCAATTAAGGTTGGTTAAGTTCTTAAGGCACATATCCACATTATCCATTACACAATATTTCTGCCCTTGTTGGATAACTTAATGACAAAGTTGTATTTTTTGGAGCTGTTAAACAGTTTTACATTGACTAGAGTCCATGTAACTAGGGGGGGGGGGGCTTTTTAATAGTCTGCTCTAAGAAAGTCTACGCACATGGACAAGACTGTTAGAAGGGAAATCTGGATGACTCTGCATCTGTTAGAAATTGCAGGGGTACAATCCACCATTCTTTTCATTTTGGTGTTAACCTCTGTATTAGTTAAAGAGGGAGACACATTCTCATCTAATAACGGTATAAATCCCTCAGTGCCTAAAAGTCATCCATAGTATAACCCTCTGCACTAGTTAAAGAGGGAAATACATTCTCATCTAATAAATGTATCAAACTCTTCAGTGCCTGACATTCATCCATAGGATAGCCTTCAAATTATTTGGACAAGGCTGATTTAGGCCCCTTTCACACTGGTACAACACGACAGTCATACGACTGTGGATCCGACTTTGTGACTTAAAGTCTGACATGTGTCCGACTTCAATAAACAGGGATTTGACTTTGGTCCCCAACTATACCAGGCACTGTCTGGTATGAATCTTTAGGGGGAACTCCACGCACAATGTAAACAAAAAAAATTAAAAAAAAGCACGGGTTCCCACATGCCGAAAAAATGGTGTGGGGGTCCTACCAAAATCCATACCAGACCCTCATCCAAGCACACAGCCCGGCAGGTCAGGGAAGGGGGTGGGGACGAGTTATGGCATGGGGCAGGGTCACCGGAGGTCCGCCTCTTATGATGTCACCGTCCAACATGCCCTGGGTGGCCTCCAGATGATTTCAGCCGGTGACCCCATCCCATGCCAATATAAGTAGTGGCACACCACGCACCCAGCATTAGAGCGGGAGAGAGCATCAAGTCAACATCAGAAGAAGAACAGAGGGAGAAGACAATGGAGAAGACCCGGCAAAAGAGCAAGAAGACAGTGGAGAAGACCCGGCAGAGGCAGAAGACAGCGGACAGAAGGAGAAGAACCGGAGAGGGCTAGAAGACATCAGCTGAGAGCGGAGAAGACACGAAGAGGGGAGAAAAAATCAGAAGCAACTCCGGAGCTGCCCTAATAAATTACTTAAAAAACCTGTGTACTGTGTTTTATTTTTGACACTTATTTTTAGGTGAATGGGTAGGGGTACAATGTACCCGATACTCATTTTTATAGGGTGGGGGGCCGGGATCTTGGGGCCCCTTCCAGATTCCGATAAGCTCCCCCCCCGCAGACCCCATCAACATGGGGACAAGGTGGTTTGAGGTGGGGGCAGGGCCCCCCTGCCCCAAAGCACCCCCCTCCCCATGTTGAGGGCATGTGGCCTGGTACAGTTCAGGAGGGGGGCGCTCGCATGTCCCCACCACCTTTCCTGACCTGCCGTGCTGTGTGATCGGATAAGGGTCTGGTATGGTACAGTTTTTCCGGCGTGGGGGTTCCGCTTAAAATTCATACCAGAACGAATGGTCTGGTATGCTTTTGGAGGGGGAACCCACGCTGTTCTTTTTTTTACTTTGGCATGGAGTTCCCCTTCAAGATCATCAGAGCACAAGTCACATGCCAAAGTCGGATAAGTTAAGATGGCGATCCGACTTTGATCCGACTTCAGTGATATTCAATGCGCTGACGTAGGATCAAAGTCAGACCAAAGTAGTACAGGGACTACTTTGAAGTCAGCACGACTTGAAGTCGTACTAATATAATTGGTTGTCATTGGAAATCATGGGGAACGACTTATGCAACTTTGCAGTCCCAAGTCGCAGGCCAAGTCGCACAAGTGTAAAAGGGGCCTTATTCATCATACATGTGTATGGGTTTGATTTTATTTAAAATATTATTTTAATGTGTATAAAAATAAAATAATATTTTTTTCTCATTTGTGAGTGGGTGCCTTAAAGTCCACTAAGTGCATAAATGTTATGGTACTTTAAAGCGGAGCTCCTCCCAAAAGGGTAAGTTTTGCTTTAAGCACTCCACCCCCCCCCCCGAATATGCCACATTTGGCATGTCATTTTGGCATGAGTGTAACCCAGCTTTAAGACCTGGTTCACACTTATGCCGTGCAGGAACCACAGCGATTCCTGTGCTGTTCCCGCACCACATCAGAATCACAGGCAGTTCACATTGTGCTTAAATATTAAATTGTTCCAGTGATAGCTGTAGAGTTTTTGATCTTCTCATATTTCCGTCCACGTGACTAAAATAATCTTTCTGAATGGTCACACAATAACAAAAGACTACAAAGGTTTTAACCTTTTCCAGCTTAAGTCTAGAAACAAAGTTTTGACCCGAGTTTCATGTCAACTTACTTAATGGTTTGCTGTTATTTGCCTTACCCACTTTTCACAAACATTATAAGGTGTCCTAGTAATGATTATATAATACAGTGAATTTAATGTGGGTGGAAATACCCTATACTCCAAAATGGATGAGACCTTAAGACTGGGTTCACACTGATGCTGGATGCGGCTCGCAGCAGGGGTCCGGTGCATCCCTGTTCTCTATTTCAGAGATGAATCAGGGCCGAATTTTTGCCTGAATTTGGCCATGAAACAGAGCCAAAGATGCACAGGACTCTTGTGCAAGCAGCCACCACAAAGATGGGTGAACCAGCTCCATAAAGAGCCAGTTATAACCTCCTGTCATGTCAATCGTATGCGGGGATATCCACATCCAATTCGCACTAGTGTGAACCTAGTTTTCAGGTTTTGCTACTAGAATCCATGATGAATATAAGAATAAAGTGGACGGCTCTACCTACAAATGAAATATTGATTAATTCATATCAAGTACAGCTTTAAAAAATTTAGTGAAGAATTGTAATGGGCACTGCATGCTGGTGAAATTTGGCAGTTGCTTTAAAATGATTGTAAACCTCTGACATAAAATATGAACAAAGCATATCTCTCTATAGTGTGTACCTGTCTCAGTTAAGAGTAAAGTAATTTTGGTCTGCTTCTTCATTCCTCTGCTATCAGCAAGAATCACTTCTGACAAATTTTCCTGACTCCAAGAGAACAGAGGTGTCAGGGGAGGAAACTCCAGATGATTGACAACCTCAGCTCTGTTCCTATGTGCTGTGTGAAAGGGGTGTGTCCCTTCCTTCCAATCAGCTCGCAAAGCGCTCCTCACAGAGCTCTACAAAGTGTAACTTAAGCTCTCCTCCCCTTTTTTTCTGACATCACAGACAAGCTTTATAAATCTTGCACTATAAACAGTTGTAGAGAGGAGGGTACAGATCATAAACGGGTACAACTTATGTAGGAGAATTAGTTTCATCTCTGTGTATCAGCCGAAGATAGTCACTTAAGACTGAATTAAAGGAAGGGTTTGCAACCACTATAAATATGGACGTATTAAAGAATAAGTAAACCAAACATTTCATATCCCTGATGTGCCTGCTGTTCCATGTACTTGTATGAAAACATATCCTGTTCTCTGTGTATTGCTTCCTTTGTGTGAAATACCTGTTTTTTCTGTCAGTCACTTTGCTTTCCTATCACAAATTGACAACACTAGGCACGAGAGCACTCTGTATTTCAGTTTTCTGGCTGTGCTGAGAACTCAGCCTGTTCTCCGATGATCAGACTGGTGCTGATACATCCCCCAGCACATTCACTTGAAAAGCCATTGTACTTTTTATTCAGAGTATAGCATCAAGTCAATTAAATTCCTGGGATATTGATCTGGTCAGTTAAGTTAAGTAGCAGAGGGGGTTGTTAATCAGTTTCAGCTGCTTTAGTGTTAATGAAATTAACAACTGGATGGACAACAATGAAACTACCACCAAAACAGCAATGGTTTCACAGGTGGAGGCCACTGACATATTTTTCCTTACTCATCTTCTCTGACTGTTTTTCACTAGTTTTACAGTTGGCTAGGGTCGGTGTCACTACTGGTAGGTGATACCTGGACCCTATAGAGGTTGCACAGGCAGTCCAACTCAGGATGGCACATCAATATGTGCCATTGCTAGGTTTGCTGTGTCTCCCAGCACAGTCTCAAGATTCCAGGAGACAGGCAGTTATTCTAGTAGAACTGGACAGGACTGTGAAGGCCCTTAACCCATCAGCAGGGTCAGTATATGCTCCTTTGTGCAAGGAGGAACAGGATGAGCACTGCCAGAGCCCTACAAAATTACCTCAAACAGGCCACTGGTGTGAATGTCTCTGACCAAACAATCAGAAACATACTTCATAAGGGTGGCCTGAAGACCCAACGTCCTCTAGTGGGCCCTGTGCTCAAAGCCCGGCACCATGGAGCTTGATTGGCATTTGCCACTGAACACCAGAATTTGCAGGTCCGCCACTGGCACCCTGTGATTTTCAGGTGAGAGTATTTTCACCCTGAGCACATGTAACAGACATGAAGGGGTCTGGAGAAGCCGTGGAGAATGTTATGCTGTATGTAACATCGTTCAGCAATACATGACCTGTTTGGTGGTGGGTCAGTGATGGTCTGTGGAGGTAAATTCATGGAGGGACTCACAGACCTCTACAGGCTAAACAATGGCACCCTGACTGCCATTAGGTATCAGAATTAAATCCTTGGACCCATTGTCAGACCCAGCACTGGTGTAGTGGGTCCTGGGTTCCTCCTGGTGCATCACAATGCCCAGCCTTATGTGTCAAGAATATGCAGCCAGTTCCTGGAAGATGATGGAATTTATACCATTGAATGGCCCTCATGCTCGCCTGACCTAATCCAATAGAACACCTTTAGGACATTATGTTTCGGTCTATACAATGCCGCCAGGTTGCACCTCAGTCTGTTCAGGAGCTAAGTGATGCCCTGGTCCAAATCCGGGAGGAAATACTATAGGACACCATCCATCATCTCATTGGGAGCATGCTCCTATGTTGTCAGTAGGATTGAGCCGAACACCCCCCAGTTCAGTTCGCACCAGAATAAGCGAAGAGACAAAAAATTTGTGAGAACATGCAAACACTATTAAGGTATATGGGACACGAACGTAAAAAATCAAAAGTGTTAATTTTAAAGGCTTATATGCAAGTTATTGCCATAAAAAGTGTATGGGGACCCAAGTACTGCCCCAGGGGACATGTATCAATGCAAAAAAAAGTTTTTAAAACAGACGTTTTTTCAGGAGCAGTGATTTTAATAATGCTTAAAGTGAAACAATAAACATGAAATATCCCTTTAAATATCATGCCTGGGGGGTCCCCTTAGTCTGCCTATAAAGTAGCACATCTTTCCCATGTTTATAACAGTACCACTGCAAAATTACATTTCTAAAGGAAAACATTTTATCTAAAATTGCTCACGGCTGTAATGTATTACCGAATTCTGGCAATATACATAAAAAATCATTAAAAAAAATGGCCTAAGTTCCCCCCCAGTCCATTATCAAGCCCTTCGGGTCTGGTATGGATATAAAGGGGAACTCCACCCCAAAATTTAAATAAAAAATACATTGTCCAAAAAAGTGTCAAAAAAGTTAAAACAACAGGAGACAGTTTTTGACAATTCCTTTAATTAAAAATAAAATTAAAAAAGAGGGCCTGGTTATGGATTCTGGTTTGACCCCTACACCATTTTTTTTTAATGTTGGTGCAGGGTTCACCTTAATCACTTCAATACACTGTGTTATATAAACTACACTGCCTGCATTGACTGAATATAGTCTACACTGAATATCTAGTCTACGCTAAATGCAGAGTATATATATATATATATATATATATATATACTATATATATATATATATATATATATATATATATATACTAGACTGTATATATATAACAAATACACTGCCACTAACTAACTTGCCTGCCTAATATAGCTCAATCTATCTCCGTCCACACACTGTACATGGCCGCTATGTAAGCAGCCTTATATAGTGTGGGGGGCATGGATTTAGTTCCCCTGAGCCATGATTGGCCAAAGGCACCCTGCCTTTGGCCAATTATGGCTCTCTCAGCAGAGCACGCTGTGATTGGCCAAAGCATGCAGGCCAGGTGCATGCTTTGGCCAATCATTGTACAGCAATGTGATCTCGCAGTGCATTATGGGGCGTTCTGTTCATTTTAGAACAAACGCACACCTGATGTTCGAGTCAAACCTACGTTTGACTCAGACCGCGGGCTCATCCCTAGTTGTCAGGCATGCATACAAGCACGTGGGGGCCATACAAACTGAGTAAATTCAGCCCTATTTCATTCCTAACACATTACCCAGTCCATATCAGTATAGATCAATGTTTCTCAACTCCAGTCCTCAAGGAGCCCCAACAGGTCAAACACTTATTGCGATTTTTTTTACCAAAAATATGGTAGCAATCAGTGCCCACAAGTGCCACCAATTAGTGCCCATTAGCGATGCCGTTCCATGCTGGCAATCTAATGCACACTGACTGTACTCATAAAGTACGCTTTTTAGTCCTGGATCACATTGTTGCCAGTCCCAGAGGAGGTGATTCCAACAAGGCCCTCCTACAGAGCGAATTGAGGTGGATATACCACCTCAACACTACTATATACTGTCTCAATGAAGCTTTTAATTTTAAACCTTTTTTGGATGTTTTTTGTGTGATACATGGAGGTCCCACCGAGATTTGCCTTTAACGCCAGTCCGCTTGCCGCAACCCATAGCAACCATCTACCGGATTCAATATAAAGAAAGTCCAGCATTCAGTGACTGTAACGCATGTTGTCATACGCGGCAATCACAGCGGCATCATGCCATTCTATTACAGGGTGTCTGGCATGGGGATAGCGCTGACAACCACCACTGATTGCAATTTTTGTCCTGCTATTACAGTCAAAGTGTGGATGTCGCTTGTGGATGTCGCTGTTGCCCTTGGAAACATGGACACAGGGGGTGGTGTGGCCGGGGACTATGGAAAAGTTGGTCCCTTACAGTTGGGACATCACAAGGAGACATTTTGCTGTGTGTATTTAGTGTTGACTGCTAACTGGCCTGCAATTCATAAGTGTCTGCCACCAGTAGGGATGAGCCGAACACCCCCGGGTTCGGTTCGCACCAGAACCTTCGAACGGACCGAAAGTTCGCGCAAATTTTCGAACCCTATTCGTTATAATGGACGCGAACGTTCGAAATCAAAATTGCTAATTACAACGGCCAATATGCATGTTAATGTCATAAAACAGGTTTGGGGACCCGGGTCCTGCCCCAGGGGACATATATCAATGTAAAAAGAACTTTTAAAAACTAACGTTTTTTCGGGAGCAGTCATTTTAATGATGCATAAAGTGGAAAAAAAAAAAAGTGAAATTTTCCTTTAAATATGGTACCTGGGGGGTGTCTAAAGTATGCCTGTGAAGTGGCATGTGTTTCCCGTGTTTAGAACTGTCCTTGCACAAAAAGACATTTGTAAAGGAAAAAAAGAAGCCATTTAAAACCACTTGCGGCTTTAATGTCATGTCTTGTCCTGGCCGCCATATGGCTGAAAATCCTTGAGAAAAATGGCATGGCTACCCCCATCACCCCCCCCCCCCCCCCCACCCCCAGCCCCTTTGGGTCTTGTATGGATATTAAGGGGGACCCCGCACCCAAAATAAAACCCTATACCTACAACCCTATATACTCTGAACAGCACTATATAGGTGGTGCAAACAAGACACGGACTGTAGGTTTGTTCTTAAGTAGAATCTGAACAGGTACATTATGAAGTGTAGCTCCATCCCAAAAAAATACATTTTTAAGCTTTTTGGAGAACATAGGGAGGGGTTATCACCCCTGTAACATTTGCTGTCTTTGCACATCTGTTCAGAACATGTCACCTCACTTTCCGTCCCAATGACAAATGTTTTTGGAAAAGTGGGGTTTTAATTGAAACAAGGATTGGTGATAAAGCATCAGTAGAGAGGAGATACCTTTTTCCCAAATTAAATCTAACAGGATAGAATTTCCCTTCCTAGGGGTAGATTTCCTCTCACTTCCTGTTTCTCTTTCCGTTTGCAAGTAGGAGTCGTTTGTAAGTTGGATGTTTGAAAGTAGGGGCCTGCCGTATATACTCTGCAGAAATTTGCCCTATTAGATGTTGGTGTAGCCACAAGACTGGTGGGCACAGGAATGGGCCCTGCTGTGAGTTATTAGATCAAGATTTGTCATTGCATGCACCTGTTGAACAGGGCAGAAAAATTGGGCCTTTGGTGGTGGTGGTGGTGGTGGTGGACGGTGTTGCCACAAGACTGTAAGCCCTCACAGTTACTCTTGGTGGGTGCAGGAATGGGCCCTGCTGTGAGTTATTAGATCAAGATTTGTCATTGCATGCACCTGTTGAACAGGGCAGAAAAATTGGGCCTTTGGCGGTGGTGGTGGACGGTGTTGCCACAAGACTGTAAGCCCTCACAGTTACTCTTGGTGGGTGCAGGAATGGGCCCTGCTGTGAGTTATTAGATCAAGATTTGGAATTGCATGCACCTGTTGAACAGGGCAGAAAAATTGGGCCTTTGGCGGTGGTGGTGGTGGTGGTGGTGGACGGTGTTGCCACAAGACTGTAGGCCCTCATAGTTACTCTTGATGGGCCCTGCTGTGAACTATTAGATCAAGATTTGTAATTACACGCCCCTGTTAAACAGGGGCTGAAAAATTGTGCCTTAGGCATTGGTGCTGGTGCCACAACACTGCAACCCCTCACAGATACTGTACTCTTAGCACAGCAATGAGACCTGTTGCAAAGCATTGCCTAAAAATTGTAATTACACGACCCAACAGGGGCTGAAAAATGGTGCCTTAGGCACTGGTGCTGGTGCCACAACACTGCAACCCCTCACAGATACTGTACTTGGAGCACAGCAGTCACACCTGTTGCAAAGCATCTTTTTAAAAAATTGTAATTACACGCCCCTGTTAAACAGGGGCTGAAAAATTGTGCCTTAGGCACTGGTGCTGGTGCCACAGCACTGCAACCCCTCACAGATACTGTACTCTGAGCACAGCAATGAGACCTGTTGCAAAGCATTGCCTAAAAATTGTAATTACACGCCCCAACAGGGCCTGAAAGATTGTGCCTTAGGCACTGGTGCTGGTGCCACAACACTGCAACCCCTCACAGATACTGTACTTGGAGCACAGCAGTCACACCTGTTGCGAAGCATCTTTTTAAAAAATTGTAATTACACGTCCCTGTTATACAGGGGCTGAAAAATTGTGCCTTAGGCACTGGTGCTGGTGCCACAACACTGCAACCCCTCACAGATACTGTACTTGGAGCACAGCAGTCACACCTGTTGCGAAGCATTTTTAAAAAAAATTGTAAGTACACGCCCCTGTTATACAGGGGCTGAAAAATTGTGCCTTAGGCACTGGTGTGGTGGCATGGATCATTGAGGAGGAGGAAGAGGATAGTCAGTGAACATAACAGGACAGTCACTCAGCATCAGCATAGGCAGTCTTGAAGGGATGTGACATTATAAATTATTCCGTTATATCCGCTTCAGGTGCCTGGTAGCTGGTGGTGATCCAAGACTGATTCATTTTTATGAAGGTCAGTCGATCAACCGAGTCGGTGGACAGGCGCACCCTATGATCGGTGACAAATCCTCCAGCAGCACTGAATGTGCGTTCGGAAAGAACGCTGGATGCAGGACAGGCCAGTAGCTCAATTGCATACTGTGCAAGCTCTGGCCAGTGATCCATCCTCAGGACCCAGTAAGCCAGAGGATTTTCGGTGGGAAAGGTGTCCAAGTCTGACCTTGCCCCTAGGTATTCCTGCACCATGTATATCAGACGCTGGCGATGGTTGCTGGAACCGATCATACCTTGGGGCTGCGGACTAAAAAATTGTCTGAACGCATCGGTCAGACGTCCACCTTCCCCACCGCTCCTTCTGCTACTGACCGAAGCCTCAGCAACTTGTCGTCCAGGACCAGGAGTTTGTAACCTCCCAGTTTCTGGGAACGCGTTGCACAGACCATTCTGCAAGGCCTCCCTGAGATGTCTCATCCTCTGCTCCCTCTGTGACGGCAAGATAAGGTCCGCAACCTTACCCTTGTACCGTGGAGGAGAGTGGCCAGCCAGTAATGGTCCCTCTCCTTGATCCGAAGAACACGAGGATCCTTCCGCAGGCTTTGCAGGATCAGGAAGGCCATGCAGCGTAGGTTAGCTGAGGCATTCGGTCCGGAGTCTTCTGGGTCACTGAGGATGACATGATCGCCAGCCACCTCCTCCCAGCCACGTACAAGTCCACTGGTTTGTTGGGACTGTACATCATCCCTAAAAGACTGCTGCTACTGATGCTGAGTGCCAGGCTCCACCTCCATGCTCACACAATCCTCCTCCTCCTCATCCTCTTCCTGTGTGATGGGTGGGACAGAAGGAACACTGTCTGGATAAAGGGGGCCTTGAGAGGCAAGGAAGTCCTCCTCTTCCTGCCTCTGTTCTGCCTCAAGTGCCCTGTCCATTATCCCACGCAGCGTATGCTCCAACAGGTGGACAAGAGGTACAGTGTCACTGATGCATGCACTGTCACTGCTCACCATCCTCGTGGCCTCCTAAAATGGTGAGAGGACAGTGCATGCATCCCTGATCATGCTCCACTGGCGTGGGGAAAAAAAGCCAAGCTCCCCTGACCCTGTCCTGGTGCCGTAGTCGCAAAGGTACTCATTGATGGCCCTCTGCTGCGTGTGCAGTCGCTGCAGCATGGCCAACGTTGAGTTCCACCTGGTGGGCATGTCACATATTAGGCGGTTCTTGGGCAGGTTCAGCTCCTTTTGCAGCTCAGTCAGCCGAGCACTGGCATTATAAGATCGGCGGAAATGCACACAGACTTTCCTGGCCTGCCTCAGGACATCCTGTAAGCCTGGGAACCTGCCCAAGAACCGCTGCACCACCAGGTTGAGGACGTGAGCCATACAGGGCACATGGGTGAGCTGCCCCTGTCGCAGGGCGGAGAGGAGGTTGGTGCCATTGTCAGAAACGACCATTCCTGGCTTAAGCTGGCGTGGCGTCAACCACCTCTCGGCCTGCCCCTGCAGAGCTGCCAGAACCTCTGGCCCAGTGTGGCTCCTGTCCCCCAAACACACCAGCGCAAGCACGGCATGGCATCTTTTTGCCTGCGTACTCGCGTAGCCCCTTGTACGCCTACGGAGCACCGCTGGTTCCGAGGACAGGGCACTGGAGGAAGAAGAAGAGGAGGGGGTGGAGGAGAGAGGTGTGTCACAACCAGTAGTAGCATTTTGGAGGCGTGGTGGCGGAACAACCTCCAACACTACTGCACCTTGTCCTGCATCCCTCCCAGCTGCCAATAGAGTGACCCAATGGGCCGTGAAAGAAAGATAACTTCCCTGTCCATGCCTGCTGGACCATGAGTCAGCGGTAATATGCACCTTACCGCTGACCGCCCTGTCCAGCGAGGCATGGACATTGCCTTCCACATGCCGGTAGAGAGACGGAATCGCCTTCCGTGAGAAAAAGTGGCGTTTGGGAACCTGCCACTGAGGAACCGCACATTGAACAAACTCACGGAAGGGGGCTGAGTCTACCAACTGAAAAGGCAGCAGTTGAAGTGCTAGCAATTTAGCCAAGCTAGCATTCAACCGCTGGGCATGTGGATGGCTGGGAGTATACTTCTTTCGACGGTCCAGCAGCTGGGGCAGGGAAATTTGCCTGCTACAATCGGACGTCGGTGTACTGCAAGTACTTGGTTGTGACACACCTAATTCTACACCTTCAGTCCTCTCAGAGCAGCTTTCAGAGAGGACTGAAGATATAGTGGGGATGGAGATCCCAGCTGATGAGGAGCAAGGAGAGGTCCGCTTTGTTCTTTGGTGTGGGTCTTTTATGTGTGCTTGCCAACGAGCTGCATGGCAGGTCGACATATGTCTGCTCATGCTTGTGGTGCCCAAGCGGCTGATGTTTTGGCCATGCGAGATACGCTTTTAGACAAATATTGCAAATAGCAGTGGTGCGATCTGATGCACTCGTCTCAAAAAAGGCCCACACCAAAGAACTTTTCTGATAACGTGCAGAGGCAGCGCCCTGCACAGGCGGAGCTCTGCGGTGTGGTATAGTTGCTGTGCTGGCCTCTAGCTGGCCTCCAGGGGGCATCCTGCCTCGTTGGACATGTGACGCCGCATCCTCCTCCTCCTCCTCCTCTCTCCCTTCAGGCACCCACGTGGAGTCAGTGACCTCATCATCCCCTCCCTCTTCACCACTAGAGCAAACGTGGCAGTAAGCTGCAGCTGGTGGAACAGTACTGCCAGATTGCTGTCCTTCAGCATCCCCTCTCTCTGCGCGCACACTACTGACTTCCTCAAGCTGGGTATCATCATCCGAGCCTTCAAATCGTTGGGCATCCTCCTGGAGCATGTACCCAACACTGTGCTCAAAGAGTTCGGGGGACTCCTCAGGAGGACATGGTGGGTCTAGGGAAGGGGTGGCTGATGATGCCATTGAGTACGCGTTGGCAGCTGCTCTGCCAGTACCCTGAGCCTGGGTGAGAGAGGATGAGGAGGATGAGGAGGGCTTGGTCATCCATTCTACCAAGCCTTCGGCATGATGCAGCTCCACATGTCCAGCTGCCGAAAACAAAGACAAGCGTGTCCCATGGCCACGTGCTGATGACGATGCACGACCACGTCCACGGCTAGCACTGTTGTCTCTAGAAACAGAGCCTGCCTGCCCTGTGTTCTTGCCTCTGCACGCTCTGCCTCTCCTTGGCGGTCTGCCAGCCATTGTAGTCGGTAGTGTATATAGTATAAAAAATGGGTGCTGCTGAGAAGAAAATATAGGAGCTCTGTGTGCTGCCACTAACACACTAGAAGTCCTATGGGTGCTTCTGGGAAGAAAATATAGGAGCTCTGTGTGATGCCACTAACACACTAGAAGTCCTATGGGTGCTGCTGAGAAGGAAATATAGGAGCTCTGTGTGATGCCACTAACACACTAGAAGTCCTATGGGTGCTTCTGGGAAGAAAATATAGGAGCTCTGTGTAATGCCACTAACACACTAGAAGTCCTATGGGTGCTGCTGAGAAGAAAATATAGGAGCTCTGTGTGATGCCACTAACACACTAGAAGTCCTATGGGTGCTGCTGAGAAGAAAATATAGGAGCTCTGTGTGATGCCACTAACACACTAGAAGTCCTATGGGTGCTGCTGAGAAGAAAATATAGGAGCTCTGTGTGATGCCACTAACACACTAGAAGTCCTATGGGTGCTGCTGAGAAGAAAATATAGGAGCTCTGTGTGATGCCACTAACACACTCGAAGTCCTATGGGTGCTTCTGGGAAAAAAAATATAGGAGCTCTGTGTGATGCCACTAACACACTCGAAGTCCTATGGGTGCTTCTGGGAAGAAAATATAGGAGCTCTGTGTGATGCCACTAACACACTAGAAGTCCTATGGGTGCTTCTGGGAAGAAAATATAGGAGCTCTGTGTGATGCCAGTAACACACTAGAAGTCCTATGGGTGCTGCTGAGAAGAAAATATAGGAGCTCTGTGTGATGCCACTAACACACTCGAAGTCCTATGGGTGCTGCTTAGAAGAAAATATAGGAGCTCTGTGTGATGCCACTAACACACTCGAAGTCCTATGGGTGCTTCTGGGAAGAAAATATAGGAGCTCTGTGTGATGCCACTAACACACTAGAAGTCCTATGGGTGCTGCTGGGAAGAAAATATAGGAGCTCTGTGTGATGCCACTAACACACTAGAAGCCCTATGGGTGCTTCTGGGAAGAAAATATGGGAGCTCTGTGTGATGCCACTAACACACTAGAAGTCCTATGGGTGCTTCTGGGAAGAAAATATGGGAGCTCTGTGTGATGCCACTAACACACTAGAAGTCCTATGGGTGCTTCTGGGAAGAAAATATGGGAGCTCTGTGTGATGCCACTAACACACTAGAAGTCCTATGGGTGCTTCTGGGAAGAAAATATGGGAGCTCTGTGTGATGCCACTAACACACTAGAAGTCCTATGGGTGCTTCTGCGGAGAAAATATGGGAGCTCTGTGTGATGCCACTAACACACTAGAAGTCCTATGGGTGCTGCTGGAAGAAAATATAGGAGCTCTGTGTGATGCCACTAACACACTAGAAGTCCTATGGGTGCTTCTGGGAATAAAATATAGGAGCTCTGTGTGATGCCACTAACACACTAGAAGTCCTATGGGTGCTTCTGGGAAGAAAATATGGGAGCTCTGTGTGATGCCACTAACAGACTAGAAGTCCTATGGGTGCTTCTGGGAAGAAAATATGGGAGCTCTGTGTGATGCCACTAACACACTAGAAGTCCTATGGGTGCTTCTGGGAAGAAAATATGGGAGCTCTGTGTGATGCCACTAACACACTAGAAGTCCTATGGGTGCTTCTGAGAAGAAAATATGGGAGCTCTGTGTGATGCCACTAACACACTAGAAGTCCTATGGGTGCTTCTGGGAAGAAAATATGGGAGCTCTGTGTGATGCCACTGACACACTAGAAGTCCTATGGGTGCTGCTGAGAAGAAAATATAGGAGCTCTGTGTGATGCCACTAACACACTAGAAGCCCTATGGGTGCTTCTGGGAAGAAAATATGGGAGCTCTGTGTGATGCCACTAACACACTAGAAGTCCTATGGGTGCTTCTGGGAAGAAAATATGGGAGCTCTGTGTGATTCCACTAACACACTAGAAGTCCTATGGGTGCTTCTGGGAAGAAAATATGGGAGCTCTGTGTGATGCCACTAACACACTAGAAGTCCTATGGGTGCTTCTGGGAAGAAAATATGGGAGCTCTGTGTGATGCCACTAACACACTAGAAGTCCTATGGGTGCTTCTGGGAAGAAAATATGGGAGCTCTGTGTGATGCCACTAACACACTAGAAGTCCTATGGGTGCTGCTGGGAAGAAAATATGGGAGCTCTGTGTGATGCCACTAACACACTAGAAGTCCTATGGGTGCTTCTGGGAAGAAAATATAGGAGCTCTGTGTGATGCCACTAACACACTAGAAGTCCTATGGGTGCTTCTGGGAAGAAAATATGGGAGCTCTGTGTGATGCCACTAACACACTAGAAGTCCTATGGGTGCTTCTGGGAAGAAAATATGGGAGCTCTGTGTGATGCCACTAACACACTAGAAGTCCTATGGGTGCTTCTGGGAAGAAAATATGGGAGCTCTGTGTGATGCCACTAACACACTAGAAGTCCTATGGGTGCTTCTGGGAAGAAAATATGGGAGCTCTGTGTGATGCCACTGACACACTAGAAGTCCTATGGGTGCTGCTGAGAAGAAAATATAGGAGCTCTGTGTGATGCCACTAACACACTAGAAGTCCTATGGGTGCTTCTGGGAAGAAAATATGGGAGCTCTGTGTGATGCCACTAACACACTAGAAGTCCTATGGGTGCTTCTGGGAAGAAAATATAAGAGCTCTGTGTGATGCCACTAACACACTAGAAGTCCTATGGGTGCTTCTGGGAAGAAAATATGGGAGCTCTGTGTGATGCCACTAACACACTAGAAGTCCTATGGGTGCTTCTGGGAAGAAAATATGGGAGCTCTGTGTGATGCCACTAACACACTAGAAGTCCTATGGGTGCTTCTGGGAAGAAAATATGGGAGCTCTGTGTGATGCCACTAACACACTAGAAGTCCTATGGGTGCTTCTAGGAAGAAAATATAAGAGCTCTGTGTGATGCCACTAACACACTAGAAGTACTATGGGTGCTTCTGGGAAGAAAATATGGGAGCTCTGTGTGATGCCACTAACACACTAGAAGTCCTATGGGTGCTTCTGGGAAGAAAATATGGGAGCTCTGTGTGATGCCACTAACACACTAGAAGTCCTATGGGTGCTTCTGGGAAGAAAATATGGGAGCTCTGTGTGATGCCACTAACACACTAGAAGTCCTATGGGTGCTACTGAGAAGAAAATATAGGAGCTCTGTTTGCTGCCACTAACACACTAGAAGTCCTATGGGTGCCTTTGGGGTGCAATGCTGTGCTAACAGCACTGCGGTTGGTACTACTGCAATACTGTACTAACAGTAAGCACGCACCAGACTAATCCCCAGCAGCAGCTAAAAACACAATCAGCAGCAATGAACGATCAATGACTTAGGTAGCAATGGTTTAGCAAAGAACTAGCCAATGGTTTAGCAAAGAAGAGCAAATCTTTCTGGAGCAATGAATCAAGCAAAGACAGAATCAGCAGACTGATCTCTCCTAAAGCCGGAACTCATGTGACCGGGGCCGACGGCGTGGCGGCCTTTTAAATGGTGGGGCGTGTACTAAAGCCCCTGAGCTTTAATTGGCTACAGGCGTCCTGCCTGTAGCCAATTATTGCTCTCCGAGTTTCCGGCGCTGTGATTGGCCAAGCATGCATTGCGGGGCCGCTCGCATCACACGAATGTGTTGCGAACGGCCCAAATAGTTCTGGGCTCGCCGAGCGAGCGAACGCACCGGGCCCATCCCTAGCCACCAGGTGTTGATGGGGTGCACGAAGAAAATGTAGCGTTACAGTTCCTTGCATGCTGAGTCAACGAGTAGAGGGGGGTGGAGTTACACCCCAGAGGAGAAGTTAAAACCTTCAGCGTGCAATGCCCACCACGAGGCGGAGGAAGATGGCTGACTGTATTCAGAGTACATCAGCCATGCAGCAGCCCACTGAATCACAGGACTGGGTGTTGGTGGATAACGGCATCCGCTTGGAGGTAACCGGAGGACTGGCTTTGGGAGTGATCGCTGGGGTGGAGAAGGTATGTCTGCTGTGTCCGGACTGTCACCGACACACAGTTGGGATTCGTGCCTGGGCCCGATGCGGCCATTGTGGAAGTCCTCTGACCCGGCTGGGATCAGTACACGGAGAGGCACAGTATTACAACGTCCAATCATCCCCCGGACTATGCATTCCTCAGACACAGGTGACCGGGAAGAAAGAGGATCTTGTGTCGCCCACCCCTGCTGTGAGAGAGATGTCACCTGCATCATCCAGCTCACACCTTTCAGAGCCAACACTCAAAGGTAATGCTGGGGAAGCCTGTGGCTGGGGATCGGGAGGGGGTCGCTGTGTGCGGTAAGGCCCTGGAAGATCCCCCGGAAAAGCTGGCCAAAGTTAAGACCCTAGCTGTACTGGTCCAGAAGGAGCCACAGTTAAAAGAGGGGGACCCCTCAGGTGAGCTGGACCAGGTTAGCAAGGGCAGGGCTGTGGACTGGGGGTCTCCGCAAGTGCTAGAGAAGTATGGGTCTTTAGAAAACTTGTTCAAGTGGTCATCCCCTGAAGAGGCAGGTTCCAGTGATGAAGAAGAATTCTGCATGGAGAGTTCTGCTTCAGCTGGGATTTCCTCCACAACATCAAAAACGTTTTTTAAAACACCACTACCCCCATTACCCTCCAGTGGACTTTCAATATCTCCTGCTACAGGAGCACCTACATCTAGCAAAGGAGTGACCAGGGCTCCAGACTCCTGTGTTCTGCCCAGACGGGGAAGGTCCAGAGAACTAGCGTGGCTCTCGAGGTTCCAGCGTAATGTGCAAAAGAGAGTTGCTGAGGAGTGGGGACTGGATTATCCTTATGTTCCTGAGAACGTCATGCAAGTGATAGAGGATTTCGGGAGCAATGGGGAGATGAACTGATATGGAATTACTTGCATGTTCCAAGACCATTGTGGACACCGGAGAGTGACGTCTGGGTCCGGTTCCAGGACATCCAAAAGGAATGGAACTTTGGAAGATCCATATATAAAGACAGGGTACTTGTCGTGAAGGAAGGGCAACATACCCGGTCCTTTTCCATTTCAGTCCGAGGAGAAGGGGACACTAGAAGGAGACTGCCTGACAAAAGGTATTATTTGTAGAGTGATTTATGGCCAGACGGGTTAGGGTGGGTTTTCCCCTTCAAGTAACTGTTCACGCAGGGTGTGGTCACTCATGGTGCCTTGTAAGCGGATAACACCATGGACACTAGGGTGTGCCATTCCTGTACAATTCCCTTTTTGTCACTTAAAAAAAAAAAGGACTCCGGTTCAGGAGCCGAACAGAAAGTGTCTTGAACTAATATTTGATTTCCTTGGCGTGTCTGTTAGGCCGTGATCTGCATGATGTCTGTTAGACTCCTTTTGAGGAAGTGATGGTCCTAATAGGGAATCACATGCCATTTTGAGATTCTGTCACCAGTGGGAGGATCATAACCCCCTACTGCTGGTGAAGTGTAAAATGTAAAGATAGTTTAGTTAGATATTTTGCTTTATGTTTTCTTTTAGGTAATCCGGAAGATGTGACGGCTGTCCATTTCACAGATGAAGGCCTGCAGCAAGCAGAGTGTTCCTCCTTAGGAAGTAGCACTCTGATTCTGCTTGTATGGAATGTTAGCTGTAGGGACCTGCAGCTAGGATTGTGTTAATAGTACTGAAAATATGTTGTGATATTTTGTATATACTTACTGATGTTATTCTTGTACTCTTCATTTCTGTCTAGGAGAATATGAGATGCCGCCCTCTCTTGTTAAAAAGAGGGGATCTTATTTTTCCAAATTCTAGAGGTTTCCCACAACTGGGGACAGTTGTAATTTTAGAGGGGGGTGAATGTAGCGCCCCTATCATTTTTGATAGGTGCTTATTATTGTTTTTGGTAGTGTAGGATGTAGAAATAGGTAAATTTAACCAGGGCCATGTCTTTTTGCTGGGCCTGGTTGTGGATTTGGGGTTGGGAGTCTTAGAGTAAAGGGGGGTGTGGCCGCCTACACTTGGGCTCAGCGATGCCTCCTTTGCTTGACAAGTGGACTCTGTGTCAGGAAAGGATGGGCTGAGACTTGAGTGGCAGGTAAACCCCAATGGTTAATTTTGTGGTCAGTTGAGGAGGTCTCTCATAAAAGGGGGAGGTCACATGTCCCGGGAGAGAAAAAGAGAGAGAGAGAGGAGGAGGAGGAGGAGCCGGAGGCTCGGGGGTTCAGAGACCCCGAAGTCTCCGGGGGAGAGACTTGAAGGCCCAGGAGTACAGAGATCCTGGAGCCGGATAGTCGCAGGAGATTTCAAGAAGGCCCAGGAGTTCAGAGATCCTGGAGCCGGAACCATCATGTACCGTAGGAGGAAGTAGGAACTAAGAGGAAGAAGACAACTGGGAACAACCTTCTGTGAGTAGAACATGGACTGTTGTTGGGAGAGTGCAAAGGGAGTGCAAACCCAGTGGAGCTATTTGAAATTCTGTGTTGAGTATCTAAAGGCCACATATTTAAACACTTCTCGGGGTTAGTGGAGGAGGTTGGACACTGCAAGTCACAGAAACAGGTGGTGAGTAGGGATGAGCCAAACACCCCCGGGTTCGGTTCGCACCAGAACCTGCGAACGGACCTAAAGTCTGTGTAAGTTTAAGAACCCTATTAGTTACAATGGACGCTACAATAGGCTAATATGCATGTTATTGTCATAAAAAGTGTTTGGGGACCTGGGTCCTGCCCCAGAGGACATGTGTCAATGCAAATTTTTTTTTTAAAAACGGCAGTTTTTTCAGGAGCAGTGATTTTAATAATGCTTAAAGTGAAACAATAAAAGTGTAATATTCCTTTAAATTTCGTACCTGGGGGGTGTCTATAGTATGCCTGTGAAGGGGCGCATGTTTCCCGTGCTTAGAACTGTCCCTGCACAAAGTGTCATTTTTGCAGGAAAAAAAGATATTTAAAATCACTTGCGGCTAATCAATTGTCGGCTCCCGTAACACAGAGAACAGTCATTCATTGAAAGTCATTGATAAAAAAAAAGTCATTGATAAAACATAAAAAAAACAAAAAATAAAAAGCGTGAGGGTCCCCCCAAATTCAATTACCAGGCCCTTCACGTCTGGGATGGATTTTAAGGGGAACCCCGGCCAAAAAAAAAAAAAATGGCGTGGGGTCCCCCTCAAAATCCATACCAGACCCTTATCTGAGCACGCAACCTGGCAGGCCGCAGGAAAAGAGGGGGGACGAGAGCGCCCCCCCTCCCTCCTGAACCGTACCAGGCCACATGCCCTCAACATTGGGGGGGTGCTTTGGGGTCCCCCCCAAAGCACCTTGTCCCCATGTTGATGAGGACAAGGGCCTCGTCCCCACAACCCTGGCCATTGGTTGTGGGGGTCTGCGGCAGGGGGCTTATCAGAATCTGGAAGCCCCCTTTAACAAGGGGACCCCCAGATCCCGCCCCCCCTGTGTGAAATGGTAAGGGGGTACAAAAGTACCCCTACCATTTCACCAAAAAAGTGTCAAAAATTTTAAAAATGACAGGAGACGGACTTTGACAATTCCTTTATTAAAATCTTCTTTCTTCTGGTCTTCCTTCTTCCTTTCTTCATCCTTCGGTTTCTTCATCTTCTCCTTCCGGCATCTTCTTCCATCTTCTTCTTCCATCATCTTCTTCCTCCGATCCGCTTCTTCTTGCTCTGCTCTTCTCGTCTGCCATCTTCTTCCATGGCGTCGGTGTCTCTTCTGGGCCACTCCGCGCAATGGGAGGCTCCCGCTGTGTGAGGCTTTGCTGCATCTGAAAGGTCTTTTATAACGGAGGGCGGGGCCACCTGGTGACCCCGCCCCCCTCTGACGTCATGGGGAAAGCCATAGGGAATTCCCCATGACGTCCCTGTGCGTCAGAGGGGGCGGGGTTACCAGGTGGCCCCGCCCTCTGTTATAAAAGACCTGTCAGACACAGCGAAGCCTCACACAGCGGGAGCCTCCCATTGTGCGGAGTGGCCCAGAAGAGACGCCGTGGAAAAAGATGCCGGACGAGAAGACCAGAGCAAGAAGAAGTGGATCAGAGGAAGAAGATGATGGAAGGAGAAGATGGAAGAGGATGCTGGAAGGAGAAGATGAAGAAACCGAAGGATGAAGAAAGACCAGAAGAAAGAAGATTTTAATAAAGGAATTGTCAAAGACCGTCTCCTGTCATTTTTACCATTTTTGACACATTTTTGGGGGGGACCCCAAAGCACCCTCCCAATGTTGAAGGCATGTGGCCTGGTAGGGCTCAGGAGGGAGGGGGGCCGCTCTCATCCCCCCTCTTTTCCTGCGGCCTGCCAGGTTGCGTGCTCGGATAAGGGTCTGGTATGGATTTTGAGGGGGCCCCACGCCATTTTTTTTTTTTGGCCGGGGTTCCCCTTAAAATCCATCCCAGACCTCAAGGGTCTGGGATGGATTTTGAGGGGGGCCCCACACCATTTTTTTTTTTTTTGGGCCGGGGTTCCCCTTAATATCCATAGCAGACCTGAAGGGCCTGGTTATTGAATTTGGGGGGACCCCCACACTTTTTTTTTTTTTTTTTTTATCAATGAATTTTTTTTTATCAATGACTTTCAATGTATGACTGTTCTCTGTGTTACGGGAGCCATCAATTCATTAGCCGCGAGTGATTTTAAATAGCTTTTTTTCCTGCAAAAATTACACTTTGTGCAGGGACAGTTCTAAGCACAGGAAACATGCGCCCCTTCACAGGCATACTATAGACACCCCCCAGATATGATACTGCAATGCTGTACTAACAACACGCACACACTAATCCCCAGAATCACAGCAGATAATGTCAGCAGTCAGCAGCACATAATAACACTGACACTGGAACACAATATACGAGGCCGCCGGCGCAGCAGCCTTTTATAATGTGGGGCGTGTACTAAACCCCCTGAGCTATAATTGGCCACAGGCATCCTGCCTGTGGCCAATTATTGCTCTCCTCGCCGCTGGCTCTCTGATTGTCCAAGCATGCGGGTCACAGTGCATGCTTGGCCAATCATCAGCCAGCAATGCACTGCGACTGGTGCAGTGCATTGTGGGCCGCTCACATCACACAAATTTGAGGCGAGCGGCCCAAATAGTTCTGGGCTCGCCGAGCGGGCAAACGCCCGATGTTCCATTCGAACATGGGTTTGAATCAAACACCGGGCCCATCCCTAGTGGTGAGGCCTGGGACTTTGAGTTTAAACTTTTTCAGCATTATTCAGAGTGATGCTTAGCTGTCCATACTGAGAGTGTGCTGCTCAAAATCTAACAAGGATCGCTGACAGGAAAGACTCATTTACAAAGCTACGGCTGCAACTGATCTTTCGCTTTGCATTTAGAATACTGAACTAACAGGGCATCTCATATGCTTCAGTCTAATGCCCTGCAAAGTGTCTCCAAATAAAGCAAATCTAAAAAGTTTTCAGAGTGTGGAGTGCTACTTTTATGGAATCGCATGGGAGGATTGTAATCGGAGCAGGCTGGCGTAAGATAAATGAACAAATCAGCAGCTCCCAAGGGAGTAGTGCACTACAGTGGTGTGAAAAAGTGTTTGCCCCCTTCCACATTTCCTGTTCCTTTGCATGTTTGTCACACTTAAGTGTTTCGGAACATCAAACCAATTTAAACAATAGTCAAGGACAACACAAGTAAACACAAAATGCAATTTGTAAATGAAGGTGTTTATTATTAAAGGTGAAAAAAAATCCAAACCATCATGGCCCTGTGTGAAAAAGTGATTGCCCCCTAAACCTAATAACTGGTTGGGCCACCCTTAGCAGCAACAACTGCAACAAAGCGTTTGCGATAACGTGCAATGAGGCTTTTACAGCGTCCTGGAGGAATTTTGGCCCACTCATCTTTGCAGAATTGTCCTAATTCAGTTACATTAGAGGGTTTTCGAGCATGAACGGCCTTTTTAAGGTCATACCACAACATCTCAATAGGATTCAGGTCAGGACTTTGGCTAGGCCACTCCAAAGTCTTCATTTTGTTTTTCTTCAGCCATTCGGTGGTGGACTTGCTGGTGTGTTTAGGATCATTGTCCTGCTGCAGAACCCAAGTTCGTTTCAGCTTGAGTACACGAACAGATGGTCGGACATTCTCCTTCAGGATCTCTTGGTAGACAGCAGAATTCATAGTTCCTTTTATCACGGCAAGTCTTCCAGGTCCTGAAGCAGCAAAACAGCCCCAGACCATCACACTACCACCACCATATTTTACTGTTGGTATAATGTTCTTTTTCTGAAATGCAGTGTTCCTTCTACGCCAGATATACTTGGACACACACCTTCCAAAGAGTTCCACTTTTGTCTCATCGGTCCACAGAATGTTGTCCCAAAAGTCTTGGGGATCATCAAGATGTGTTGTGGAGAAATTGAGACGAGCTTTGATGTTCTTTTTGCTCAGCAGTGGTTTTCTCCTTGGAACTCTGCCATGCAGGCCATTTTTGCCCAGTCTTTTCCTGATGGTGGAGGCATGAACGCTGACCTTAACTGAGGCAAGTGAGGCCTGCAGTTCCTTGGACGTTGTTGTGGGGTCTTTTGCGACCTCTTGGATGAGTCGTCGCTGCGCTCTTGGGGTAATTTTGGGCGGCCGGCCACTCCTGGGAAGGTTCACCACTGTTCCATGTCTTCGCCATTTGTGGATAATGGCTCTCACTGTGGTTCACTGGATTCCCAAAGCTTTGGAAATGGCTTTATAACCCTTTCCAGACTGATAGATCTCAATTACTTTCTTTCTCAATTGTTCCTGAATTTCTTTGGGTCTCGGCATGATGTGTAGCTTTTAAGGATCTTCTGGTGGACCTTACTGTGTCAAGCAGCTCCTATTTAAGTGATGCCTTGATTGTGAACAGGTGTGGCAATAATCAGGCCTGGGTGTGGCTAGAGAAATTGAACTCAGGTGTGGACAACCACAGTTATAGTATGTTTTAACAAGGGGGGCAATCACTTTTTCACACAGGGCCATGATGGTTTGGATTTTTTTTCACCTTTAATAATAAACACCTTCATTTACAAATTGCATTTTGTGTTTACTTGTGTTGTCCTTGACTATTGTTTAAATTGGTTTGATGTTCCGAAACACTTAAGTGTGACAAACATGCAAAGGAACAGGAAATGAGGAAGGGGGCAAACACTTTTTCACACCACTGTACATATATATATACTTTTTTTTGTCTGAGTATGGATCTACATTTGGTATGGCTCTACATTTGTCCCAAGCATGTTTGAATCCACTTACTGGTGATCAACCACTCTTTAGAAAAAATAACACTTTCTAAGAATAGAGGTCATGTCTCGTGTTCCTGATCTTAGATTCACAGTGAAAATACTGCCCTCCTGAACCTTATTCACCCCATTGATATATTTCAAGGTTTTAATCTTGTCTCTCCTTAATGGATATTGTCCCGGCACACAGATCACATGATAAAGATCACAGCATACAGACCTTACCCTCAGTCATTTTACAGACTATAAGACCAGGCACTGTACCTATTTATTTGTAGCGCACCTACAGCTCAGTATAGAAGGATCCCATGCCAACTCAAAACTTTTTTTTTATGTGTGAGTACCTGTGAGTAGAAAATGCAGAGACACAGAGTTGAGGAGAGTCTTTACTGCATATAAAACTTCTTAAAGTAAATTTAAAAAAAAATTGCCAGATCATCCACTGAATGATAAGTTCTGGTTTCCACAAGATGTTGTGCATTCCCAGATTTATATTACAAGATAAAGCAGCCATCCCAGCTGCTTGCTAGTCACTATTGTTTGACTTTCTTTTATTTAACAGACAATAAAAAATCATGGCAGGCCTTTGAGAAACAATGTGATGATATTTGGGGTACATTTCAAAACAAAAAGTTTAAAACTAGACAGAGAGTTTTCTTTCAGTACACATATTAACAATAGAAGAAAACAAAACACTACCTTCATATTATGTAACCCTAATTAAAATATCATAACACCTATGTTATTTTGCCACTTAGATCAGCTTGTATACTTTTACATTTGTTAAACTTGCTGTATCTTTTGGCCTTTTACTTTTTGCTTCTTGACGTTAGGTGTTTAATGCATTCTTTTTATTCACCACTGCTGTTCATTTTCTTCTGAGGCTACACAGTACATCTATAATTCTGTCTATCAGTTGTTTAGGTTGATACCCCCTGGCATAGTTTTACTTGTGTGTAATGCTTTTCCACATTGGCGGATTCCTTGATTTTAATTTAATTGAATCACTTTTTTTTTACTGCTGTCCACAATAAATAAATAATAGTAACAGTATGAAGCTTTGCTCGACTGGCTTCATTTTAGTATGGAGTAGTTTCACTTAAAAATGGATTGGAATCCATTATTATTTATTTGATCTTACCTCTATTTTACAATGTAAATATTGAAAATAAAGCAAACAAAATAAAAAAAATCCATATAATATAAAGAAAATATATTATTTTAGATCTCACTTTCTACTAGAGAAAAACAATGGGATATGAGAAATACATGAAAGACAAAAACAGAGAAAATTCCCAGATCAGCTCACCAACCAGTCTGCTTACCAATCAAAATAACCTGTCCAACAGTATGTGTTAAAAACAGGGGTTTAGTTAGCACACATTTGCAAACACATGCGTAAGCTGTAAGGACTCTTCGTGGCACCCTGTGTATTGCTTGCAGTCCTAACCCTTGTAAATTTTTGAGAGTCTCCACAATGGAAGCACATGCATTCTAAGGGATAGATAAGGGGCAGATGGGCCTGGAGGTAGCCAAATCCTCCTTAAAAGCACAGGGGCACCTTGGACAACCAGCACATAGCACAATTGCAGAAAAGGTGCCCAGTGTGTCCACTTAACAAATTTACACCAGTAACAAAGAGATTGTCCCTGCCCCCACCAATAACCGGCCTTCACAGCAAGGAGCACATGGAAGGGCAAGCGCACGAAAGACAAAACCAGAGAAAATTCTCAGCTTAACTACCCAACCAGTCTGCTTACCAACCGAAGTAACCTGTCCAACAGTATGCATTAAAAACAGGGATTTTTAATTAGCACACCTTTAAAAATGCATGTGTAAGCTGTAAGGCCTATTCACGGCACCCTGTTTATTGCTTGCAGTCCTAACCCATCTAAATTTTTGAGAGTCTGCACAATGGAAACACATGCATTCTAATGGATAGATAAGTGGCAGGTCAGGGGACACACTTTGTGCTATGTGCTGGGTGTCCAATGTGCCCCTGTACCTTTAAGGAGGATTGGATTACCCCCAGGCCCACCTGCCCCTTATCTATCCATTCTACATTCTACATGTTAACAATAAAGGAACAAAAATAAATGGAGAGAAGGAAATTATTCTTTACATGATATATCCATGGGTTATAAGTATTTTGATTCTTCACTTGCAATGAGTTATGCCACGTACACACAATCAGAATTCTAAACGGAAAAAGCTCTGATGGTTTTCCCGTCAGAATTCCGACGGAATTTCACTCAAACTGTCTTGCCTACACATGGTCACACCAAATTCCGACGGTCAATAACACCACGATATACAACACGTTCAACAGCACTATAAAAGAAAAGTTTAATGCTTTCGATCATGCGTCAAATTGTTTCCAAGCATGCACAGTGTTGGCAGACTATCACAGTGTTGGCAGAGTATTGCACAGTGTTGGCAGACTATTGCAGTGTTGGCAGACTATTGCACAGTATTGCAGTGTTGGCAGACTATTGCACAGTGTTTCACTGTCATTGAGCAGCGCTGTGGGCACTACACATCCAGCCCGCTGCTGACATCTCTCCCCCTCTCCGCTTCTCCCCTCTCACTGTACCGATCGGTACAGAGATGGGAGGGAGGAACCGGCGCCATGACGTGACGCCGGTTTGTTTACATGTGACCGCTCCTTCATTTTATGGAGCAATCACGTTGTAAACGGCCGCTATCAGCGGGCTATACCGTGATCCATGATGCGCCGGATCCTCTGGACCCGACGGTCATGGATGTTCCTGAGTGCCCGCCCCAGGGGGCGTGCAGGAGCAAGATTCTGGGAGGACGTCCTACGGACGTCCACCCAGAATAAGCCGACCGCGCTGTAGCCGTCTTTCGGCTATGGCCCGGTCGGCATGTGGTTAACTGAAAATTGTAGTGCGACATGGCTCCCAAACAAAATTGACGTCCTTTTTTTCCCACAAATAGAGCTTTCTTTTGGTGGTATTTGATCACCTCTGTGGTTGTAATTGTTTGCACTATAAACAATTTTTTTTTGAAAAAAACACATTGTGTGCTATTTACGAAAGGCAAATCCACTTTGCACTGCAAGTGCACTTGAAAGTGCAGTCACTCTCAATCTAAGGGGTAGATCTGAAATGAGTGGAAGCTCTGCTGATTTTATCATCCAAGCTAAAATGCTGTTTTTTATTTTCCTTGCATGTCCCCCTCAGATCTACAGTGACTTTAATTCCATGTGCACTTTCAGTGCACTTTCAAGTGCATTTGCAGTGCTAAGTGGATTTTCCTATAGTAAATAACCCCCATTATTTTTTACATTTTGCTATAATAAATATCCCCAAAAAATATATAAAAAAATATGTTTCCACTCAGTTTAGGCCGATACGTATTCTTCTACATATTTTTGGTAAAAAAAAATTGCAATAAGTGTTTATTGATTTTGAACTTTGCGCAAAAGTTATAGCGTTTACAAAATAGGGGATAGTTTTATGGCATTTTTATGAATAATTTATTTTTATTTTCAATGACTGTGACATTATGGTGGACAGATTGGACAGTTTTGGTGCAATTTTTGGACCATTCACATTTATACAGCGATCAGTGCAATTAAAAATGCATTGATTACTGTGTAAAAGTGACTGACAGTGAATCAGTTAACCACTGGGTGGCGCTGTAGGGGTTGTGTTCTAGGGAGTGATTCTAACTGTGGGAGGAGGGGCTGTGAGCTCCCGGCGTGTATGCACACGCCCGCAAGCCGCCTCTTAAATGGCCACGTACAGGTACGTTAATCTGCCTGTACATGCCCTTCTGCTGCATTATATCTGTGTGAGGCGGAAGCGGTTAAACTATTAAGGTGTTGTGCTTCTAAACAAATACAATACCTTGTGTCAAAATCTTACAAAGATTAGACATGTGCACACTGAAATATTTCATTTCGGAAAATAAATTTATTTAGTTACTCCCGAAATTCGTTTTTATTTATTTCGACTCATTAAAAAATGCATTTGTCTAAAAATCCGAAATAATTAGGGTTGAATCTGTCATTGAAGGCTTATGGTGTCTGTCGAATGTTCTAAAAAGATTCGACGGGGCAGCTAAACTGTACGACACCGCAATCGTACATTTCCGGTCGAATGTTCCGCCTACAAGCTATAGTAGAATTCTAATGTTGTATGACACTAGTAATAATTATATTTATTAATTATTATTACTAGTCAACCAACATTAGAATTCATCTATAGCCTATGGCTTTGACCATAAATGTCCACTCGCGGCGACTACTTCGTTGAATCTTCATGTCAAATCTTTTATCTCTATGTCGAATAATCTTGGACTAATAGAGTTAGGTTAGGCACATTCGACCTTTTTTGCTATTGTCTCTATAATGTTGAATCTTTTCTCTCTATGTAGAATAATCTTGAACTAATAAAGCTAAGGTTAGGCACATTCGACCACAGGTTTGACGGACACAGATCGCTATTGTCAGCGTCATGTCGAATCTCCTATCTATATCGAACTGTTGCAACGAAAACTAAAATAAAGCATTTGTTTATGTCGGATATTTCGGTTTTTGGATTCTGCACGTTTTTTATCGTTTGTTAATACGATAACGAAAATACCCAAAATTTTATGGAAATGCACATGTCTAACAAAGAAACAGCTAACCAAAAAACTAAATAGATGAACTTCAAATGCATGATAGCACAAGTGACATACATCTATATTTTTCTTTTTGTGATTAGACAGTGATACCACAACTCCAGTGCTGCAACAACCATCAAAAAGTAAATAGTAAACACAACTCTGGTGCTCCAATGACTGTCAAACAAAAAGTGTTTAAATAAAGTCCCAGAAATCTAAGAATAACATGTATTACTCCTTTCTTGATAGACTTTTAACTACAACTCCAGTGCTGCACAGCAATCATGAAAGTCACACATGTTCCACCTCTGTACAAATAATGCCCTTACCTTTGACCTATGACCTTTATAGTTTAATAATATATTTGACCGATGGACCTTAAGATAAATCACAATATATTTGTAAATGGTGTATATGCTGGATGTTAGTACAAATTAACAATTTTGCTCTTATTAATATATATCAAATTATAAATACTTACTTTTACCAGGGAGCATTAGCTTTGTTGATCATTGCACTCTACCTCTGATTTAGTAGGGGGCAATCTGGACCACTGCTTCCACGCAGACTTTGCACACCTTTTTGTTTTGAGGCATCTGGAATGTGTTTAGCTGATTTAAAGTGGAGTTTCAAATTTTTTTAAAAAAAAAGTCAGCAGCTACAAATATAGCAGTTGCTGACTCTTAAAATATGGACACTTACCTGTCCAGGGTGCCCGTGATGTCGGCACCCAAAGCCGATCTGTCCCTCAGCTTTCAGGTGGAGGCACCGCCATCTTTAGTAAGGGAATCAGGAAGTGAAGCCTTGTGGCTTCACAGCCCGGTTCCCTACTACGCATGCGTGAGTCACTCTGCGCTATTCCACTGGTCCCTGCTGTCTTCTGGGACCTGTGTGTCTCCCAGAAGACAGCGGGGGGAACGGAGGAAGTGCCGGATTTAGCATAGAAATCTGCAGATACAGCAGCGATCTATGCTCAGAAGTGGGAGCAAATACATGGATTATACAGGTATCTGCTTCCCCCTCCCCCCTGAAAGGTGCCAAATGTGACACTGGAGGGGGGGAGGATTCTATAAAGCGGAAGTTCAATTTTTGGGTGCAACTTCGCTTTAAACTGTAAATTCTATTAGTCTTTATGTTATGGAATACTTTACTGCATTATATTCATGACTAATATAGGTACAGGAAATAAAGGTATATCTTCAGGCAGCAAAAAATTCAAGTGATGGTAAACAAATCATTCTGCTCTATTACTACTACTATTCTATCCAAAAGTAAAAGGTTTTTGCTATGCATACATTTTAGGCCATTTATCATTATAACATTTAGGTAACTATACTGTATAGGCTTTCTTTACCTATGATATTCCTTAAATAAATAAAAAGAAAAATAGGGAATACATTGTAAATTAAACATATTACTCAATGAACACAATGTTTTATATAGTATGATATTAATATTGTCAATTAAAGGTAAAGAAATAATTTAAAACATTTTTAATTAAAAATATAGTAAATTTCAAACTACTATAAATATTATTATGAAAACATTATAGAGATAAAAGTTACAATAAATAGAAATAAACTGCATAATTAGTCTATTTAAGAATTTTTAAAGGTATTAAATACATTTTTACGTTTCAGAATCGCTCAGTTTTGTGAGGCAAGATGATACATTCCCCAATCTTAAAATGTATATAACTAGTTTATAAAATATATAGAAAACATTTTTAGCTACCTTGGAAAGGCAATGTCTGAGCTTCTGGTTTGTTGCTATACCCTTTAAGAAGAAAAGGTCTGATGGGGCGCGGGTAACCGCCAAGCAAGATGGACGCCTGAACCCTCAGCTAATGCACTGACCAGACCGATTAACGGAGACATTGCCGCTCAGATGCGACTGGATTCAACTGCAATCAGCGCTGAGGTAAGCCTGCATCATTCATTGCCTCACCTCAGCCACCTGCCATAGCAGCTTTCCCCACATCTGACCAACCTGTGCTCATCTCCTTACAAAACTCCCTTCATAATGAGATAGCAACCATGTCTACTAAATTCTCATCTCATGTTCACCTTATGGGCAACAAAATTCATCATATTGAAAACCGCATAAGTGATATGGCTGAAACTGTGAATGATCTTGTGGAAGCGCAAGACCATACCCATGATGAACAACAATGGATGAAAGCCAAAATGGCGGACCTCGAGGACAGGTCTCACCGTAATAACGTTAAAATCAGAGGCATATCCGAAACCATTTTACCACATGACCTTAATGCATAGCGCCAGAAAGTGGATCTCCACTGTTTTGCCAGATCTGTCACCAATGGAGACCATAATAGACCGCATCCACTGCATTCCCAAACTGCCACACCTCACGGCGGACATAGCCAGAGATGTATTAATGAGGGTCCATTTCTTCCATACAAAGGATCAACTCCTATTCAAAACCAACTCCCTGCGCCATTCAACACCCTGCAGCTTTTTGCAGACTTGTCACAATACACTCGCCAACTACAAAGACAACTGAACACCATAACCAAGCCGCTAAACATTCACAAAATCCCATACCAATGGAGATTTCCTACCAAAATCATTGTCACCAAAAATGGAGTCAAACATAACATCACCGCGGTCCAAGAAGGAATAAAACTTCTCAAACAATGGGATATATCCCAGAAACACCAGAAGCAACAATCACTACCCACAGAGGGTCCGCACAATCCTCATATGTTAAGCAACCATCTACTGCACGCTAACTCAGCTCTGGTAGATGATGCCAATTCAAATATAAATACCATGACATCTGGTCGGATGCCTTTCTCGTTGCAGCTTAAAACCACAAAATTTCACCCCATTCAGTTAATACAGCCTGGTGTTAAAAGGCTGTTTGAAGCAGTAATTATGATACATTTTTCATACTGTTCTGTTTGAATTATTATGCATTATTTTAATATATCTTCCTAATTTCATCCTTACCTCATCCTGATCACCCCCTCCCTCGAGAGCCCCTGACTGAAGCAATTCCAAGAACTCACTCCACTGAACCTTATGGAACCGCTCAACAATCTCTTCCAGCCATGAGTACTACCTATTTCATCTAACACTAGCACAACACACGCAAGATGCCAACATTTCTTTCGCTTAACGTTAAAGGGCTTACCACCCAGCCAAAAGATCCTCAATGTGGATAACAGCTAACGAATCTAAATGTGACGTCCTATGTCTCCAAGAGACTCACTTTAAAAAATCAGCCAAACCCCACTGTGCCAATTGCCAGTTTACCCACACTTTTGAAGCTTCAGGCCCGAATAAAAAAAATGGGGTCATTATAGCAATCAAAAATTCCTTCACCTTCACGCTACGCAATAGCATGATAGATGAAGAAGGGAGATATCTGTCATTGGACTGTACCCTGGACAAAACCAGATGTACCATTGTCAATATATACACCCCTAACACTGGCCAAATCAGATTTCTATCCAAACTAATGAATAAACTTGACATTTTTTGCCAAAGATGTTTTTAATTGTCTGTGGTGACTTCAATATAGTACCAGATAACAAATTTGATACGTCATCTCGTAATTCCAGACTTACGTCTCCTATGGGTTCATCTATACGGAACAACAACCTATATGACATCTGGAGATGTCATCATTCCACAGAACGGGACTACACTTTCTTCTCCCACAGGCATAATTCGTGCATCCGGATTGACTATTTTCTAGACGCTAACCAAAACAACAAACTCTACTATCGGAACAATCACTTGGTCAGACCATGCTCCAGTATCAATTGACGTGGCTGACTGCCCACACCCCTCATGACATATGATATGGAGAGCAAATGCATCAATTATTTAATCTCCCGATCATTCTACCTACATACGCAAACACCTTGAAGAATTCTTCAATTTGAACAAAGGATCAACTTCGAGCAACACTATTCTCTGGAATACTCATAAAGCGTTTGTTAGAGGAATTATTATACAGCTCAGTGCTAGGGAGAAGAGGAGGAGATCACAGCTTCTAGACACTATAATATCTACAATTAAAACACTAGACAAACAAAACCAATCTAATCCTGATCCCATACTAAAAGAAAAAATAGTCCTCCTTAGGCAAGAACTAAGAAACATGCTTTTAGAGTCACACACTAACACTCAAACAAAATTTAAAGCAAATCATTATACTACAGGAAACAAAGCGGGGAAAGCACTAGCACTTAGAATCAAGGCCACCACATTAAATCCAAGATTCCAAACCTCTTTCACCCAGCCACAACAAGCTACTGCAGATGCATTCAGCCATTACTACCAAACACTATACAATTTAAAAGACGACACTAACACCAACCAACCAATCCATAGCAGATATTAACAAATTTTTACAAGAAATTAAGCTACCAAAACTCTCACAACACCTCACTGAACTAAACACACCATTTACCTCCCTAGAGATTCTAAATATCATCTCTACCTTGCCATCTATTAAATCCCCAGGCCCAGATGGCCTTACAGGCGAATATTACAAACAATTTTGCACCACCTTATCTTACACAAATGTGCAATGACGCTGCCTCCTCCTCTTCTCTTCTAAATGAAATGCTTAATGCTCTGATAATCACATTACCGAAGCCAGGGAAAGAACCTGCCATGCCTCAAAACTTCAGACCAATCTCGCTTCTTAACATAGACAGAAAGATATATGCCAAACTCATAGCAACTAGGCTAGTACAAATTATGCCCACATTATTACACCCGGACCAATCTGGCTTTACAAAAGGGAGACAGACCCATGACACAAACTGGAGACTCATCAACATAATTCACTACGCTGAGACCAACAGAACGCCTTCTCTGCTCCATTCTCTGGATGCAGAGAAGGCATTCGATAGAGTCCACTGGGCATATTTGAAGGCAACACTCCATAAATTTTGTTGTAGAACACTCCATAAATTTGGCTTCCAGGGTCATATACTGTCAGCAACAATGGCCTTGTACTCATCCCCCTCAGCCCAAGTATACACAGAAGGGATGATTTCACGACCATTCCCAATCACAAATGGAACCCGTCAGGGATGTCCCTTATCGCCACTTATTTTCAACCTAATAATGGAGCCCCTGACGGAACACATTAGAATAAATAGAAATATCACTGGATTCCAAATTGGACACACTGAACATAAAATCAACCTGTTTTCTGATGATGTAATAATGATGCTCAGTAATCCAGTCTCTTCCCTGGCTTTGGTTCAAAATGTCCTAATGAAATTCAGCTCCATTTCGTATTATAAAGTCAATGAAACGAAGTCATACATTTTAGACCTAGGTCTTGACGCAATAACCAGTAATATTCTATGCAACCTGTATATACATCCATGGGCAGAAACTGGTATATCTTATTTGGGCATCACACTCACCAAATCAGTAAAAGGGTTGTTCAACAATAATTACTTGGAAACCAAATAAATGTTAATCGAGGAAACAAACAAATTAGCCGAATTTGAGCTCTCTTGGTCAGGTAGGTTAGCTTAACTATTGTTAGTCATTATATATGGCAGGGTAAAAAAAAACAAGAAACAAACACTCTATACTCATTAAACATAGAATGACGGGAGGCATGGGATACATAGATATCAAAGATTACTACCTAGCCACCATTCTGTCCCAATTGCAAGAATGGACCAAACCCCACCAGACCACACTGTAGAGAAACATTGAGAACAATGCTACACCAGGCCCAAATCTTAAATATTGGCTACTCAGCACCTCTGCTTCGGTCACAAATATACACAAAGTCTGGAAAATTATCCATAAGACTAAGTGGCCCTCGCTCACCACTAAACATATAAAGTACCCTTACAAACTCTCCATCTACTATCTCCTGATCTAACCATTCCTAACTGGCTACTACCCCACGCATCATCCACCGCGGAACTAAGAAAACATAACCAAACACAAGCCATTTTCATGAATCCAATCCACCTATAAGCACCTACGCCAGACTTTCTCACCTACCATCGAATTCAAACATGCTTATCTACACATGTGTAAATAGAAGGGACATTACCTATCAAGCTATGGAACTTCTATTTCTCACATGAGTCCCACTCAAAAGGAATTTCTCTTATCTACTCCACACTACAAGAAAAAAATACCTTCTACAAATCCAAACCATTTAAAGATTGGGGAATAGACACTCAGATGCAATACTCAAACCAACATTGGCAACAGGCACTAAGATCAATCTATAAAGCCACACGTTGCACTTCCTTATGGGAACTAACAAACAAAATCATGCCCAGATGGTACTTGACACCACTCAGACTAGCTAAGTTCCAAACAAATACCAAATCTCTCTGCTGGAGAAACTGCAACCACACAGGAACTCTAATTCATATTCTATGGCATTGTACAGAGGTAGCAAATCTATGGAAAGAAGTAGCACATCTGATACAAGAAATAGGCCGCTTCAACATTACTCTTACACCACAACTAGCTATTCTCAATATGATCCCAGAAACAATTTCACACATATTTATAACAGTCCTCACTCACATCCTCCTTGCAACCATATTACACCAAATATACCAAATATACTAGACGTGATCACTCTAGTACACTCACACTGCACCTATGAACTCATAGGATTAAGGGGTCTCACATCACACTCCAACATTCAAAAAAGGTGGCTTCAATGGCAAAACTGGTACAAAAGTAGAATTGAATAATTTTCCTCCTTAATGTATATACATCTGTCTTGATGCTTTAACGCAACTATCACCAGCATAATGCTTTTGATCCCCTTGTACCCCTATACCCCTTCTCACCCCTCTTCTTCCAATAGTTCATAGATTACACTATTGTTGTACTCATACAGTACCTGTATTCTATAAAATATATGTGTACTATTGCTATCAGTTGACTAAGACATGATATACTGTATTCAGATTTACTGAAAATGTAAATTACATTATTGTTAAAATTTAAAATTTAATAAAAATCTATTTGAAAAAAAAAAAAAGAAGAAGAAGAAAAGGTCCCCCCTACATTTATGCAACAATGTGCCTTCCATGTACATTTGCAAATGTATGCACCTAAATTGCACTGGTAAAGTATACGCCCAATATTTTCCTATAATTTCTATTACAATGACATTGCACTAATAATGCACGTACCAAATACCAGCAGTGCAGCAGTATATATATATATATATATATATATATATATATATATATATATATATATATATTATACATTCTAATATCATATTGTGTTAAATAATTGCATATGGGACACAAAACTTCAGAGGTTACTATAGGACACACAACTCAAGGGGACATTCATTTTATACTGTAAGTGATATCAGCATGTGCTGTCAAAAAATATATATGTACTCTTATTGTGTTCTTGTCACTTCACCATTATGACACAGCTTAATAGAATCTATTGTCTACAAAGGCTTGAGTAAGTGCCCACAGAAAGTACAGATTAATGAAGGAGAACAGAGTTAATGGGTACGCCCACTAATGGAACTGTAGGATGAACTTTATGCATGACATAGCTTTATTCATTCATAAATCTTCATATTTCTGTGTAGGGTAGGAGCTGGTAAAAAATGCTCAAAATTTATACTGAATACATCACAAATCTTTCAGGAAGAAACATATTAAATTAACTTTAAATCTCATAGTATTAAAGAGAAACTCCAAAATTGCAATATTTCTGATTCAATGTGAGGTGAGTTACTTACCTCTGTGCCTCTGATCCAGAGATATTCTGGTGCAAACGTCAGGTCCTGGTATGCTTCTGCCCTCTGCATGTGAAACCTGTTTTATAATTTTGCAGTAAATGAAAGCATGCCAGAGATCAAACTTGGCAGCTGAAGATTTGTACATAAGGGACACAGAAGTAAGAAGGAGATAAATCAAGATGTCTACCTTTTTCAGATAAGTACTTCTTAAAAATGCAATGTGAGGTTACATATTTAAGAAGACTGTAATCAACCTTATCTTTGTTTCTTATTATCATCACAAATTTAAGGTTGAGTAACACTTTCAGCTATAAAATTGAAAAATCACTTTGTGGTTTCTGTAGAATTTTGTCCATAAAATAAATTGTTAATTAAACAAATGATGCAAAAAAATTCCCATAAGTGCAAGGAAACCTGAGATATTTGACACTGAATTTGTATTTGCAGTACAACATATCATTAGTATTAACAACCTCATCTGACTTTAAAGTAGATGTCTGCTATGTTCTTTGGTGAGGAAATGAATTACTATAAGTTGAATTTTAAAATATATATACAGTTTGACCACTACACAATATATGACAATATATTACTATAAATAAAATTAGCTCAAAACACAGTGATTAATCAGAAAAAAAACTGCTAAACACCAATATGTGTAATCACTTGACATAAATCATAAAATGAACCAGAGTGTAAGGTGTAGAGCTCTCTTTAAGCAATATATAATAAACATATGACTAAACCAAACATAAATAATACTGTGCCATGCATTTGGAAACCATATACAATAAGTGATAAGCCATATCACTTGTTGTATATGGCTTCAAAATGCATAACACAGTATTATTTATGCTTAGTTTAGTCATACGTTTGTTATATATTGCTTAAGAAAAGCACTGCACAGTACTCTCTAGTTCAGTATAAATTGAATTTAACCTAGTATTTCTTCACTTTAAACCAATATTTTCCAAAATAATTTTAAAAAGCTAATGACATGACTGACGTTGGATTTCAATTGTGGATTATATTTTCTTCTGTGTTTATTTACTTTGTTAATATATTAACAAAATATGCACCCCTTACTCATTCACTTAGAGGGGTGCTAGATGGCTTGGGCCCACTTATTTTAAAGAGAATTCAAAATTACAATAAGTCAGGACAGGAGTGACTTAGGCCAGGAATGTAGGGATTATGCCCTTGTCTCCATCAACATGGGAACAAGGTGCACTGACTAGTTAAAAAGGTCTGGATGTCCCCCCAAAATTCACATCAGACCCTAATCTAGGCATGCAGCCTGGGTTCCAGGGAAGGAGGGGAAGCTTGTGGTTCCCTTCAGAAACATACCATATCACATGCCTTGTAAAAAAAATGGTGTAGCGTCCCCCTTAAAGTCCATACCAGACACTTATCCTAAATATGGGTCTGGTATGAATTTCTAAGGGAGACCCATGAAAAGCAAAAACCCCAAAAATGGTGTGGGATCCCCTAAAAATCCTTTGCAGACCCTTATGGAGTCTGGCATGGATTGTAAAGGGAAACCTGTTACAGGAGGGCCCGTGGAACCAAGAATCCCTTGGAAAGGTTGGAAAACCCATGTTTCCTCTCCTGAGTTAATTAGCTCATGTTAATTCTGTTTCTGGTTACAGTTGTATTGTTAGAGCAATATGAGCAGGAGGGAGGAACCTCCTCCTCTTTTACTGTATATAAAGACTTGTATTTTGGTTCTAATAAATGAGTCCATGTTCAGCAACTAAACAAGTATCGTCTTGTTTTGTGCTTGTGAGCGGTTGGAATATCTAGTATCTATATTCAGACTGGGAGGAAGCGGTATATGATGAAAGTACTCTGTGGATTGTGGGACATTCCGTTACAAAACCCAATACAAAAAGTGTGAAGTCTGACTAAATATCTGTACCAGAACCTTACCCTGACTGTCCAGGAAGGAGAAAAGCAGAGCGTGTGCAAACCCCCCTGGCAATGTTTCCTCATAATAGGACAGTGTTTTGCAAGAAGGGGGTTCCCTGGAGAGTTACCTTCTCCCCACGTTGAAGGGCCCCATCCTCACATCTCTAGCCAGATGGATGTGGGGGTTTGTGGGAGACTTATCAGAATCTGGAATCCCTCTTTAACCCCTTCCTACCTATTGTAATATGATGGCCTGGGAGGGAGTCCTATTAGCCCGGGAGGACCTCATATGCCATCCTCACAGGATCATGCCTCTTGTGGGCCCCACAGGCCATGCTCTGGCACGATCTGTCACAGGCTGTGTCCACTGGACACAGCAGATGACAAATCACTGTACCAGCCTTTGTCAGTTCCATGTGATCACTGTGGCCAATCACAGCAGATTTCATGACAGTTGTACACAATGAATGGTTTTGTTTCATGCCATCCATATGTACTATTGTGATGAGCTCTGTGATTGGCCACAGTGATAACATGGTTCAGATAGGGCCAATCACAGCCATTCTATACCATGTGATTAGCTGTGGCAAATCACAGCTAATCACAATAGTAAACACTGAATGCATAATTTTCATTCAGAAACAATGGTTGCTTATAACTGTAAAATTCTCAGTTAAAAACAATCATAGTGTGGAAAAAAATCCTGATCACTTTCCCAGAGTAATACAGTGTTACTATGGTAGCACTGTATTGCTCTGTTCACTATTTGTAAAAAACATGTAAAGAAAAAAGAAAAAAAATGAAAAAGAAAAACAATATTTAAAAATATTGAAGAAAAATTAATGTTATTATTTTTTATATACTGTCCCTGATTACTGCCACACCAGCTATATGATGACGCTGTACTGCACCGGTGACAGTATGACATTTGTTTTTTAATTATGAAAAAAAAAAATTCCAAAGAATTGTAATTACAACTCGCCATGCCTCTTAACCACTTACAGATTGCCCGCCGCCATTATACGATGGTACTTTGAAGAGGGATATCGTTGTTATGGCAGCAGTAAGGATGAGGTTTGGTTCACACCAGAACATCCGAACAGGCCAAAAGATTTGGCAAGAACACACACAACACCGTTAAAGTCTATTGGACAAGAACATGAAAAATCAAGTGTTGATTTTAAAGGGTTATTATGCAAGTTAGTGTCATAAAAAGTGTTTGGTGACCTGGGTCCTGCGCCAGGGGACATTTATGTTCGACTCGAATATCGGGCTTGTCCCTAGGCAGCAGCTAGCTACCATAACCTCAGTATCCTCTTCTTCAGTGGGCAGTCCGCTTTCAGATAAAAGTGGTCTCCCGCCACTCTCCGGTGCCCTTTCCTGCTTACCGAAGCTGCCGGCGGAGGAGATCGGGTAATTCTCCCTGTTAGTTTTGGAGACGAGTGAGGGGATGATGGCCCCCACCCATTTTCATACCATTGCAGGGCGGAAATGACGTTAACGTCACTTCCGCCCATAGCTCTTAAAGAGAAATTTTAATTTTTTTATTGCATTCTAGTGTAAATATGAGATCTGAGGTCTTTTTGATCCCAGATCTCATATTCAAGAGGTCCTGTCATGCTTTTTTTCTATAACAAGGAATGTTTACATTCCTTGTAATAGGAATAAAATTGACACATTTTTTTTGTAAAAGAACAGTGTAAAAATAAAAAATAAAAGGTAAAATAAATAAGGTGCCCTGTTTAGCTAAGCTCGCATGTAGAAGCGAGCGCATACGTGAGCAGCACCGCATATCAAAACGGTGTTCAAACCACACATGTGAGGTATCGCCACGATCGATAGAGTGAGAGCAATAATTCTAGCCCTAGAACCCCTCTGTAACTCAAAAACATACAACCTGTAGAATTTTTTAAACATCGCCTATGGAGATTTTTAAGGGTAAAAGTTTTTCGCCATTTTGAAGCGTGACATCTTTGGTATCATATTACTCGGCATAACATTATCTTTCACAATATAAACAAATTGGGCTAACTTTACTGTTGTCTTATTTTTTAATAAAAAAAAATTTCTTTTCAAAAAAAGTGCGCTTGTAAGACCGCTGCGCAAATATGGTGTGACAGAAAGTATTGAAAAGACCGCCATTTTTTTCTCTTGGGTGTTAGAAAAAAATATATCATGTCTGGGGGTTCTAAGTAATTTTATAGCAAATTTTTTTTTTGTTAACTTGAAAACAACAAATCTCAGAAAGAGGCTCGGTCCATAAGTGGTTAATAAATACCTTGGACTATCTACTTTCCAAAATTGGGTCATTTGGGGGATCTTTGTACTGTCCTGGCATTTTAGGGCTTCAAGAAATGGGACAGGCCATCAGTACATCAAAATAGATCGATTTTAAGATTTCTATACTATAGTTTGCAGACTCTATAACTTTCGTACATACTAAATAATATACACTGATGTGGGTCATTTTCACCAAAGAAATGTAGCTATATACATTTTGGTCTAGATTTATTAAGAAAGATTATTTATTTGCAAAATGTTTTAAAAAAAACGAAGAAAAATGTTTTTTGTTTTTTTAAATTAGGTATTTTTTCATTTATTTAACAAAAAAATAAAAAACCCCATCAGTGATTAAATTCCGCCAAAATAAAGCTCTATTTTTGTGAAAAAAATGATAAAAATGTCATATGGGTACAGTGTTGTGTGACTGCACCATTGTCATTCAAGGTGTGACAACACTGAAAGTTGAAAATTGGCCTGGGCAGGAAGAGGGTAAAAGTGTCCAGTAGTGAAGCAGGTAAACAAGAAGGCCTACATAGTTACCATTGTTACTTTGTTTTTTATTACATCATTTCCCATTATGTAAATCCAACATCATTCACGTCATCCAGCGATGAAGATCTATCATGGTGAGCAGCGCCCCTATAACCTGACAACACAAACACAATCAACTGGGCCATTCCTTTCACACTCCCATCACAAAAGATAGCTCACTGGCCAACTGCTGAATGCAAACAAACTGAATCCCAGGTCACATCATTGAGCAAATATGTTCATGACTTGGGAAGTCCACTGGCTTGTTTACAGTATGAAACAAGCTAATAGTAATGCTGCCATTAAATGAATGACTTCCGCCTGCAGAAGTTCAGTCACATGTGCAGGTGAACTGGCCAAGTCTGGACATTTAGTTCACCCTTTCAGCATACTGTGAACAGCTTGAGTTTGGGTCAAACTCATTGTCAACCCAAAAAACATCCCTACTAACCTCAATGAAATGCAGAGTTTAGACTATGAGAAGCATACTACCAAAGAGTGCTGTAAAAACATGTGCAGTACAATTTCCCATTTTACCCCTGGTGTCAGTTGGTGATTGCATTTACGTGCTCTTCTGTCCAGTGACCTTCAAATTAAGATATGGTTTAGGTACTGTATTTCTCATTAAGCCTCCAGCGGTGAGCAAAATAAATTTCCACCATAAAATAAATAAACATTTGAGATGGTTACAGGTGGAAGCAGTTTGCAGAGCTTATTTTTACTGCTCATTCGGTAATGCAAAATTCATCATTGTTTCAGGCATTCATGCCTTTTGTCAAGCTGAAGATTACAAAGTAAATAATGGCATAAAAAGTCAGAGACTAAAAGAGGAGGCATGAAACAACTGAACATCATCAGTATTAAACTGTACAAATAAACAACAGGTGTGATTACACAGGATCATTTGAGTGTTTCCATAGCCCAAGAAGAATATGAAAGGACAAAATAAACAAATGCATAAAAGATAAAAGTGAGGATTCAAACCCTGTGGTGACGATATGTTTAATTCATAAATTCAATACACTTGTTTACACATTTTTATGTTAAAAGCAATAATACATGTTGCTTCAAATGCTCCTGGATTTTGCTATAGTGAATGAGAAAAAAAAAATCTCTCAATGTTGCAGTGTTAGGAGGCCAGAGAGTGATGGAGATTCAGATAGAGATTCAGCCTGTTCTAGGAAGACTGGCTGCCTGACAAAAAACAGGAAGTTGCTACATCGCAGTTGACATCAATAGGGCCGCCTGCACAGGGATGCATGGCACACCTGTGCACACTCGTACTGGTGAACACAGCCTCACAGGGGCTTACACTGTAGTATGTCCTGTGTGAATGAGGCCTTACTGTGCTTTTTTATTTTTATTTTATTTTTAATTTTACAATTTAAATTTGTAATATTTTGTGCACTTTTTCTTTTGCAAGGTAGGGGTGGCTTTGATGCGATATCATAGGTCTAAACAGACCCCTGATGTCTCTTTTTGAGATAGAGTAAGGGTTTAAAGATATACAGTCCTCAGTCCCCTTATCGGCAGCCTCAAATGTACTGTAGTTTACTGAATAGGAGTCTCTGCATAAAGGGTTCCTATTCATTCACAAACTAAAGCATAGTAAACACAGTTTACTATGCTTCAGTGATGAATGAATACAGTGAGCAATCAATACCGATCACTCACTGTGGTCATTCGGAATTTCAGCATGGTATAAATCTACCTAGTGTACCCCAGCAACAGCTGCAGTGGTGGGAGGGGGAGAAGGGGGTGGTGGCTTAAGAAGCATTGCAGGGAGTGGGGACTGGGGATAGGTGATGGTTGTCCACTGCAGGGGGTATTGTAGAGTCAGGGGAATATTTTTAGATATTTTTATTCCCTGTGATGCTGGTGGGAGGGGAGGGGAGGGGAGGGGAGGGGAGGAGAAGCCAGCAATTGCATGGGAGCCACAGGGGAGTGACAGTGATGCGGGAGGGGGGTGCTGGGAGGGGGAGAATCAGTGCTGCAGGGAATCAGTGGGGTGGGGAAGGGGGAAAAAATTGTGGGGGGGGGGGGGCATTTTAGCTAACTGCAATGCAGGGGAAGCATGGAGAGAAAGGTTGGTGTAGCAGCAAAGGTTGGGGAGTGTACATTATAGTTGAATAGCTCTGATCAGCATATTGTCAGCTGCTAATCACAGCTATTGTTGATGAACAGTTTTGCACATAGTTACTTAAGTGACCTTGAGCTTATAGCAGAAGGAGGAATGTCAAGTCCTTATGGAGTACTGACAAAGCTAGCTGGAAGCGGTGCTATAGGTCTGTACTCCATACAGACCTGGCAGTGAAAGGATTAGAAAAATCCACAAACCTCAAACCCTATGGAAGTCTGTGGAAGCTAAATTTTATTATTTTATTCTGGGTTTTTTTTAGGGCCAATTTTCAAGCGTTGAGGAAAAGGAATGGTTAGCTTGGCATAGCCATGAGGGATAAGTACCACTTCAAAACTTTTTTTATAAAATACTGTTCAGTGAGGCAGAGGAGACGTGAGACGTGAGAAGGCGCTGAGAACGCCTAGGAGTGATTCATTTCTTTATATTTCTTTATATGTCTATGCCGTTTTTTGCTTTTAAAACTTGATTTTAATGTAAGAGTCCACCCATTGTACCTTAATAAACTTGCCCATACTTAATTAAGATACTACACTAGTGGAGGCTTCCCTTTCTTGTTTCTTTGCCCTTTGTCTTGTCCGGACACTGAGCACTGCAGGAATCAAGATTTTAAACGCCCTTAAAGGAGAAGTTTTTTACTCTTACCAGTTTTATGCTGAACAACTTGTATCCACAATCCATGGGGCTATAGGATATGCCCGAAAAGCTACAACCTTTCAGATTTGAGGTGAGAGTTTTGAGAGACTAGTGATTGGATTGAATTTTATGAAAATCAGGACCAAGTACCCGCTGCAGAAAACATACAGGATTTAATATTCATATCATGCAGTTAATGCTGATAACCTGAATGAATGGAATATCTAATTACTGCCTAACTAAAGCGAATACGGTACCTGACTAAATACACCATCAGGACCGGATGCATTAACTTGGACACTGCTCATTCATATATATTTTATCCAACCTGGGACTATATATATTTATTGCTTATTTTGTCTGACATTTTTTTCCATCAGCATGTGATAACCATTCACCTATTTTTGATTACTCATCCATTAATTGATGCTTCTTATTAAGTATTTAATGGCACAGCACTTTAATTGCATAGCACTTGAATGCACTGTGATTGTTTTAATTTATTTGATTGTTTGAATTTATCTATATCTGTATCTCACAGCACTTTATATGGTACTTAATGGTTTTGCACATAAGCACCCGTCACTTTATGTACTACTGTATGTAGACATTGATGTCTATTAGTACTGTAATATTTATTTCATTTCACCAGTAGTAGTGGTATTACTATTGGAGTATTCCTTATTGCACTTTTATTTTAGCTATATATTGCGCGAAATTCTTTTATATATATTTCACTGTTCAGTGAGGATCTATTTTTTGATTCAGCTTAACCCCTTAAGGACTGTTAGATTTGTCCCCTTAATGACCAGGCATTTTTTGCGATATGGCACTGCGTCACTTTAACTGACAATTGCGCATTCTATCGACGCTGTACCCAAATAAAATTGCGTTTTGTATTTTTTGCGCTATAAACAAAAAAACAGTGACAATTTTGAAAAAAAAAAATAACAATATTCTTTACTTTTTGCTATAATACATATCTCAAAAAAAAAAAAATGTCTTCATCAGTTTAGGCCAACATGTAAAAAAAAATCGCAATAAGTGTATATTGATTGGTTTGCGCAAAAGTTACATAGTTACATAGTTGCATAGTTAGTTAGGTTGAAAAAAGACACAAGTCTATCCAGTTCAACCAACGATTGGTACAGCATGTGAGGAGAGGATGGAGATTGCAGCAACACTCACCCCTGCCTCATTCATGCCTCATTCTGTGCCTTATTCATGCCCATATGTGCCTCATTCATGCTTCATTCATGCTCATATGTGCTTCTTTCATGCCTCATCTGTGCCTCATGCATGCCCATATGTACCTCATTCATGGCTCTTATGTGCCTCATTCTAGCCCACCTGTGCCTCATTCATGCCTATATGTGCCTCATTCATGCCTCATCTGTGCCTCATTCATATCCATATGTGTCTCATTCATGCCAATCTGTGCCTCATTCATGCCTCATCTGGGCCTCATTCATGCCATATGTGCCTCAATTATGCCCATCTGTGTCTCATCCAAGCCTCATCCGTGCCTCATTCATGCCCATCTGTGCCTCATCCATACCTCATCCATGCCACATCAGTGCTCATCCATGCCTCATCCATGTCACATCCATGTCACATCAGTGCTCATCCGTGCCTCATCCATGCCACATCCAGGCCTCATCTGTGCCACATCAATGACTCATCCGTGTTCATCCATGCCACATTAGTGCTCATCTGTGCCTCATCAATGCCACATCAATGGAAACCATTAACTATAGAATAATGTGTGAAAAAATATTTGACATAAGGAACTGGTATAGACAGATTCCAGCCATCATGGTAGAGAAAATCAAAAGAACCTATTATGGTTTTGTTGATAACATATATACGTACCTGGAATAATCTCAAAGGATCTCTATAACTACAACCGTCCCAAATATCCCAGAGTTCCTACCTTCTATAGTCTCCCAAAAATACATAAAAATCCAACCTGCCCCACGGGTCGACCTATAATCTCAGGGAATAGTAGCCTAACTGAACATTTAAGTAGAGTAATAGATGCCCATCTACAACCTCATATACTGTCTCTCTCTTCGTTTATTAAGGATACTATTCACATTTTACAAAATATTAATGAAATTAATATTCCAGAGCAATAATTTCTAGCCACGATTGACGTAGAAGCTCTATTCAGCTCCATCACCCATTCCCGGGGATTGTCAGCTGTATAGAGAGTTCTGTCTCAAAGACCCCTTCAGGATTGGCCCTTCAATGAATTTGTGTTGAATAGTTTGAAGTTTATTTTTCATAATAATTTTTTCTTGTTTAAAGGTTACCACTACCTCCAGGTACATGGCATAGCGATGGGGACTTGCTGTGCCCCATCCTACACCCAATTGTACCTGGGGGAGTGGGAACAATCGCTCCTCACAAATGAGAGTCTTGCGTGATATTCTTGCCACATTTCCATGTGGCACAGATATATCGATGACGTGTTTCTGATCTGGGAGGGGTCAAGGAAACCCTTTTGAAATTTTTGGAGAAAATGAATGACAACTGCTGTAATCTTAATTTTTTCTATGGCTTATGACCTGAATCAGATTACCTTTCTTGACATTCACGTCCAGAGAGGAACTCAGGGTAAACTGGTCAGCCCTTTTTTTAGAAAGGAAACGACCATATAACATGCCTCAAGCATCCACCCTACACCATTAAAAAATGTGATACCGTATAGCCAGTATTTAAGACAAAGACGAAATTGCTCCAATGACTCCCTCTTTCAAGAGGAAGCAAGAAATCTACAGTTGCATTAGCTTAATAGTGGGTACAGTAGGACGTGTTTACACAAAGTGTTCAAAAGGACATACCAAAAATCACAATCCAATACAATCTCCTTCACAACAAATATACATTTTTAAAAAATCAGCATTAAAAAGGTGGGAAAGAGATCTACAGACCTCCTTCTCTGATTTTCAATGACGGAAAGCTATTCAATATAACCATATAACTTCAAAATGCATTATTACTGGGAACTGTCACAGAAAATCCATGACAGGTGGTACCATACCCCTGTTCAAATGTGCAAATTTGCAAACCTGGACGAGGACCACTGTTGGAGGGGATGCTCTTATTCAGCTTAGCTAATTCATATTATTTGGGAGTGCCCCCACATAAATCCCTTCTGGAAAAAATAATGATTTCTTACATTACAGGAATCCTAACTAAAGCCCCTCCCCCATTAGCCATTCTTAGCTTAGAAATATAATCCTTTACACACAACAGGAGAACCCTGGTCATGCAAATATTATTTGCTGCTAGATTACTCATCGTGCGCAAATGGAAAAGTTTGTTAATTCCGAATATCTCAGATGTTAAGCTCCAACTAAACTTGGTCAAAGAATATGAACTTTATTCTGCTCTGCAAAGTGACACTTATGTCAAATACACCAATGCCTGGAAGGAATGGCTTCTAATACAAAAAGGTGTATGATCCTAACAACTATACCAATTACTGCTGTTGTGTTTTGACCCTTGCTCTCCTGTGTCTATGTAATTCTCAAACTGGCCTAACAGACTGTAACCACTGTTATCAGTTTCTCTAAATATGTTATTGTGCTAACGCATTGTGTTTTCTCTCTTGCATTTGGAAAATGAATAAAAAAATATTTTTAATATATTTGTCAATTTCCAAACCATTTACTAAAATGCGAATGTGGCTCATTCTATGTTGGCAAAATAAAACAGGAATTTTGGAGATGCATACAAAAACATATGTATAACATGCAGACAGAGAACTTCTATATCCCCGTGGGCAGATATGCAGTGCAAGTACATGATTATAAGGTCCCTAAGGTAACCTTTACAGTTTTAGATTGCATTCATGTGGCAAATAGAGGAGGAGATTGGAACAAAATGTTGCTTCAGATAGAACAGAGGTGGATTTTCCATTGGCAGGCCATCCCCTGCTGGCCTCAATTAATCTATTTTGTATTGCCCCCTCCTTAAGGGGTATTCCTCTGGTAAAACCAGTTAATTTGTGAATATTTTGGGATTGTTTTTCTTGTTCTCTTTTAGTTGTTCCTTTTATTCATATGTGGCGCTGACTTTCTTGCTTATTAATGTGTGTTTGCATGTTATAATCAAAAGTCTATGGACATTTCTATGTCTTAGTATTTGGATCCATCTAGTGGCCAAATACTGGTATTAAACTGGAATGATTATTGCTTTGAAGAAAATACAAAAGACATATACAGGAAGTGATTGTTGTTTTGATCAGAAGGTTGACCCTTTTACACAGGAGGCTCAGTGACCTACCCATGGACACTCTCTCTAGCAGTGCATGCTGGTTAGGACATAAAAGGACCCTGAGCGGCCATTTTAGGTCTCTTGAGAGCGCATGGCCTGCCTGTGAGGAGCTGTGAGGAGGCCTCCTGGAGAAAAGGCTTACAGCCATTGCGGAACGCCACCCTGCTTGTTTGTGCGAGTGACCTGATGGTGCCAGAGATACAGGGACTGGATTGAATAGATCCAGAGACACTCGTTTGAGTATCGGAGGACCAGGCTCACTCAGCAGAGCGGAACAGAGTGACAGAGCCAGCTGATGGAGAAGCAAGTTGCAATCACCGGACCAAGGCTACTCTACAGAGCTCCGATCCAATAGATGAGCGGGTTGTGGCCCACAGTTTACTAACTTTTGCACATAGTCAGACTTATATACAGGCCTCGCTGGGATCTATAGTCCTACGGAGGAGGAACATAACAACTGACACTAGGCAGGCAGGAGGCCTATCTGCTTTGCATCTCAAGCCTTGTAATATAGTTACTGAAGTTATACCAGGAGCATCTTTAACTCAATTTGATTTACTTTAACCCCTTGGATTACAAATCATAAGGAACTATTCTAGCTAGCGAAGATCAGAAGAATAAAGACTAAGTACTTCAAGTGAGATCTCACGCATAGCTATAAAAGTAGGGGGAGCTCCCCTGTATTTATATTGTTTGAATTTGTTATACTAATATCCATTGTGCTGTCATTCTATGTTGGGGTGACAGCACAATTACTGTAACCACCTGTTTGAAAATATATTTAGAGTAAAATATCTTTTGGTTAAGTACCCAGTTGTGTGGAGTGTTGTTTTCTCCCAGCAGTTGGAGCCAGTGGATCCTATGATTACAATACAGGTATATTGTATTATATTGTACTGTATTGTATTGAAACACAGCTGTGTCAAGGGGACTGAGCCTAGTTAGTGGGGTTTATCAGCAGAGTGCAGGCCCAAATCAAATCAGCAGCTCCTTCGAGGGTCAGTGCTACATATAGGATTTTTCCTTAAGTCAAATCGCTACATGTCTTTACATTTTTAGAAAGACCTTTCATGTATTTCTTTATATTTAATGTGAATAGTCACCATATGCATATATTATATGTATTTTGTAAAGATATATGATATATTATACCATGGCTCTTTAAGTATGTTCTATGTTTAAATTATGAATTACAATTCGAACATTGCAATTGTAGAAACAGTAAAGTATATAATAAATGTGCATCTTATATTTTACACCATATAGGCTCGTTCCGGATTGTCTTCTCTGATATGGAAGCACCTGGGGTTCGTCTTTAGCCTCCTGACATGGTAAAACAGGGGAGGGGGTTTTTCTTCCATCTTCATCCCTCCTGCTCTTACCTCCAGTAGCCACTGGAGGCTCTCTGCCATGTCAATGGTGTCTTTTGGACTTCCGCCTGCCTACCTGTGACCTTGGCTTGTGTTTGACTCTGCTCCTGTCTCATGCTCCAGTACCTGGCTGCCTGATTGTGTACCAAACCCGCCCTGTATCCTGTCTTAGCTTCAGTCTCTCGTTCCTGTACCTGCTCTGCCCGGCTGTTGATGACCCCCTGGCTTATGTTCCGGCAACACTTCTGCCTACTGATCCAGCGACACAGAGTTCCAGTTCCCAGTGCCTGTCCGGTGATCTATGGCCATCGGGTTCCTGCCAAGGCTTAGCTGGTGCCACCTGCTATAGCGACCCTCCTGCCACTCTGTGTCCTTCACTTCCTGTCATCCCTATCAGGGGCATTGGACAGGAGGTGCAAGAGAAGCCCTCTCTACAGCTCGATCTTCACCAGGTATGTGACAGTACCACATTAGTCAGATGTCAGAGATCGAGAGAGGGGCCTCTGGAGATGCTATGCCAGCAACTTGCCTCTCTTTCCCAGGCAGTCAGCACCCTTCAAGAAAGCTATCTCCAGCTGGAGACTGGTCACATTCAATCCATGGCCTCTACCTCAGAAACTTTTGCACCTGCTACAGCACCTGGCCACTCCACGTCTGAACAGACTGTTCCCACATCCACAGGAACTATGCCACCATCGGAACCCTGAGTTCCTGCACCAGAGTGATTTTAAGGCGATCGGCACAAGTTCCGGGCATTTAGGAACTCTTGTGAACTTTACTTTGCCCTGCAAACAAGAACTTTCTCACTTGAAACCACCAAGGTGGGTTTTGCCATATCCCTGCTTCTCAGAGAATCACAGTTATGGGCCCATCAGCTCTTGGAATGGAACAATACAATCTTGGAATTTCTCTCTTCATTCTTTGAAGCAATAGCTCAGCTCTATGATGACCCCCAGTGATCAGCCACTGCAGAGTCTGCTCTCATTACACTACGACAAAGTTCACCCACTGAGGAATTTGTTGTTGAATTCAGTCTGTGGGCCTCTTATATGGGTTGGAATGATGCAGCCCTATGGTATCAATTCCGCTTTGGCCTGTCTGAATGGCTCAAAGACGAGCTTGCTCGAGTGGGGATCCCCAGTTCCCTTAATAGCGTCATTTGTCTTTCCATACAGCTGGATCATAGATTCAGAGAAAGGAGAACAGAAAGAGCTGGAAAAACCACTATGCCCACTAATCCTCAGGTAAAACCCCTGCAACTAGGACTTTTGCATTCTCCACTCACTAGTGAAGAAAAGCTGCGAAGATGCCGGAATAACTTGTGTCTATATTGTGGGGTAGCGGTACATTACCTTGAACACTGCCCTGTGAGGCCTACAAGACCGTTCCCTCTATGTACCTTGCCAACTGTTCTGTGGGAAAGGGATCTGCTCATGTCACCTTGTTCCTGTCACTTCAGATCCCCGGAAAGAACATCCAAGTAGCAGCTATAATCGACTCTGGAGCTTGCAGCTGCTTCATGGATAAGGACTTTGCCCAACATTATCAAATCCCTTTGCAGGCAAAGACGCACCAGTTAGTCATCCATCTGGCCGATGGATCCCGTCTCAGGTCTGGGCCTATAATGCACGAGACTTTCCCGCTGTCGACTGTATCCGATATTGGTCATTGGGAAGCCCACAATCCGCAGACAAATTGAGGATCAGGGGAAATTACTTTTCCATCCACCTACTGCCAGCAGTCCTGCACCCCATTCCTATGGGGCCTGCACCCCTTAAGGGTGTACATACTGACTCTCCTGTGTCACAGCTCATACCTGAAGCTTATCATGAATTCCTGGAGGTCTTTGATAAACAGAAAGCAGACATCCTGCCACCTCACCGCCCATACGATTGCCCAATTGAACTTTGGCCAGGTGGCTGAAATACCTTTCGGGCACTTCTTTCCTCTTTCTGAACTGGAACTTAAAGCATTACATCACTACATTGATGAAAACTTGGAGAAGAGCTTCATCCGGCCTTCCATGTCCCCCATGGGACTTGGAATCTTCTTTGTAGAAAAAAAGGATCATACCCTGCGTTCCTTGATTACCAGGAATTAAATAAAATCACTGTCAAGAACAGGTATCCTTTGCCCCTGGTTTCCGAAATATTTCAACACTTCAAAACATCTACTGTATTTACGAAGCTTGACTTATTAGCTGCCTAAAATCTAGTGAGGATCTGCAAAGGGGATGAATGGAAGATGGCCTTCCGCACTAGATTCGGACATTATGAATACCTCGTTATGCCCTTTGGGTTGTGCAATGCTCCAGCAACATTCCAGTATTTCGTCAATAAAATTTTGAGACCTTCTTGACCTTTTTCTGATTGTATACCTAGACGACATCCTCCTCTTTTCTACTTCCATAACAGCACACTGTGAACATGTTAAAAAAGTTCTTGGCCGATTAAGAGACCATGGACTGTACGCAAAGGCCGAGAAGTGTGAATTTGAAAAAGAGACGATACAATTCTTGGGACTTATCATTTCCAAATCAGGTATTTCCATGGATCCCCGGGAGGTCAAATCTATCCTTGAATGGCCCACTCCTACAGGCAGAAAGAGCACAAAGTGGTTCATAGGATTTGCCAACTTTTACCGCAAGTTTATTAAAAATGTCTCTGCTTTCATCTCTTCTGTTACCCAGCTGACAAAACAGAATACCCGTTTTCAGTGGACACCTGCAGAACAAGCAGCATTCGATCAGTTAAAGACTCTGTTTACCACAGCAACTATCTTGCAACATCCAGTTCCTGCATCACCATATGTCCTTGAGGTGGATGCTTCAGAGAATTCCGTGGGTTTCATCCTGTCACAGCGCCAGGGAACGAAGTCTCTGTTACACTCCATTGCCTTCTTTTCTAGGAAACTCAGCCCTGAAGAGAGGAATTACGATGTGGGAGACCGGGAGTTACTGGCCATAAAGACAGCCCTAGAAGAATGGCGTTACTTGCTGGAAGGAGCAGCTCACCCCATTTTGATCGTTACCGATCACAAAAATCTTGAGTATCTCAGAACAGCCAAACCACTAAGACCTTGTCAAGCCAGGTGGGCACTATTCTTCTCCCGTTTCTCCTTCCATATAACCTACCAATCGGGATCCAAAAATGTCAAGCCTGATGCGCTATCCCGCATGTACCCAGAGGAAGGAGAAAAACATCACCAGACACAATTCTGCCGTCCCAAAGTTTTCTGCTACAGTAGACCTGATTACCCAGATTAAACAGGCATCCACAAGGGATGTTCTACCACCACGTGTTTGCTTCCAGGAACAAGATGGGTTATTCCTGCACAACCAAAAGGTGTTTGTACCCCAACGTCTGAGCCCTAAGATCCTTAGCCTGTGTCACAATCATCCCTTTACAGGATATTTTGGGGTAACCAAGACAATAGAACTAGTGCAAAGTTCCTTTTGGTGGCCAGGTTTAAGGTCCGATTGCAAGGATTATGTTGGTACCTGTGGGGTCTGCATCCGAAACAAGAATGACAAGACCAAATCTTGGGGTCTGTTAAGACCTTTACCTATTCCCAAGAGACCCTGGGAAATGATCAAATGTTGAGCTTCCCCCATCCAAAAGGTTGACTACCATCTTCGTGATCAGTGACAGTTTAACAAAGATGGCCCATTTCATTCCTATGTTAGGAACCCCCTCAGCAATGGAGACTGTTCATACCTTCAATAATTCAGTGGTTAGGCTCCACGGGGTACCCAGCAGCATCACTTCCGATCGAGGAGTACAATTTACGTCCAGATTTGGGAAAGATCTTTGCAGGATACTAAAAATCGAAACTTGTTTCTCGCCAGCCTATCACCCACAGATGAATGGCCGAACGGAACAAATAAATCAGACTCTGGAACAATACCTTCGGTGCTTCTCATCCTTTGTCCAAGATGACTTGGCATCACTTTTACCCTTGGCAGAATTTTCATACAATGATGCAGTTCATTCGGCTACAGGACAAGCCCCGTTTTTTGCAAATTATGGGTACTTCCCAGTCTTCCTACCCGACATCTTGCCTGATTCCTCGGTTCCAGGCCAAGTAGAGGGTAAGTGCTCTTCAGTCTAATAACAAAGTATTGAAAGATGCCATTTCCAAAGCTCAATGGGACGATAAAAGATTCTTTGACAGAAAAAAAAGAGGAGATATAAAGCTTTAAATAGGACACAATGTTTGGTTATCCACTGCCAATTTAAAATTTTCATGTCCTTCCAAGAAGCTCGGACCTAGATATATCGGTCCATTTCCTGTTAAGAGACAGATTAATCCAGCAGCCTACGAACTTTTACTCCCAGAGACATACAAAATCCCCCCGTCTTTCTGTCCTTGCTAAAAAAAATGCTAGTCCCAATACCTGGTCGTGAGTCAGGTCCACCAGCACTTACAATAATTGATGGAAATAAGGAATATGAGTTTGCGACAATTGTGGATTGTAGGAAAATAAGGGACACCATCCAGTACTTAATTAAATGGAAAGGCTACGGACCAGAAGACAACTCTTGGGAACCAGAATCCAATCTTCACGTCAAAAGATTAATACAGGCATTATTCCGGGCTCAGTTCCACTATTTAAGATCTAATATATACTGTTAGGGAGATGGGCTCTGGTCCACAGACCCCTGTGGGATTTTTCTAGTTTTCTCTGGCCTTAACTAACCACATTAGGTGATTTGGGGTTGGTGACTACTCATTCCTAACCTTTTTAAAATTAATATAAACTCTATTCAAATTACCCACTAGGGGTCAGTGTTGAGTGCCATTCCATTTGCTCTTAAACTGATTGTAAGCCTTTGTTTTTATTTTATTTATAATAACAAACATGTCATACTTACCTCCACTGTGCAGCTCGTTTTGCAGAGTGGCCCCAATCGTTCTCTTCTGGGGTCTCTCTGTGGCTCTCGCGGCTCCTCCTCACATCAGATAACCCCCTAGGAGAAGCACTTTCCCGGGGGTTACCTTGCGGGTGTGCTCCCGAGTCCAGCATTCGGCGTCCACAGACATGAATGCCGGACTTGGCCCCGCCCCCCAGCACCCGCATCATTGGATTTGATTGACAGCAGCGGGAGCCAATGGCTGTGCTGGTATCAATCTATCCAGTCAAGAGCCAGGACCCCGTGCAATGAGGGAGATACAGGACTCAGGTAAGTAAAATGGGAGGGCTGGTCACTGCCAGAAGTTTTTTCACCTTAATGCATAGGTTTACAACCCCAACTCTAGGTAATTATCTGATATTTTTAGGCTATAGGGAGATTGTAGCTAGCCCATTATGTTATAAACTTCCTGTTTATTATGGTTGGAGTTCCCCCCTATATCAACCAATGATATAGCTCATGAACATGTCATTATGTTTGTCAGGAAATAGATGTCTTAGCAAGGCCATATTTATATCCACAATACATGTTGGATATCATCTATGGGCTCAATATTTTTATTCATTTTCAATTTTTTTTTTTATAGAGCAGGTTCTCCTTTTTCTTACAAACAATGATAGATAGGTGTACGGGTTAGTTTGCCAGATTCCGCTATGGATGACAGCGTTTCGCCACTTGAGACTCAGAATGAGGCGTGGTCCTTCCTGTACACCTTAAATCGCTATGTATCAGTGCGTCACCCGTGCCCCTGGATGACATCAGTTTATGATGAAACGTACATCGAGAGGAGTGGCATCCTGACGTCATCGCATAACGGTCCGGAGAGGACGGGTGTTTGTTAGCCAGCCGGATTTTTTTATACAATGCTTTCTCCTATGCTTCTTACGTAAGTGTAACTTTTATCAAATAAATTTAAATTTTTTTGCCTAATTTACACTATGGTGAGCTTCTCTCATTTCTGGGTATACTCGTCTGGTTTATGCCTATAAACGTTGAAAATATCAAGCTGTATTGGTTCCTGGTGTATATCCTGTACCATCACTCAAGAACTCCCCTGTGAGCTGGTATCCCAATATCCTCAGGATAAAGGCCCTGGCTGGGTTGACAGCCGCAAGCACGATTAGCTTGCCTTCTGGTAAGCTCGCACTCTGTGAAGGTGCACTCGTCTGTTGTGGTGTTTTCTGGGATTGTTTACCAATTCAACTATCAAGTCTCGATATTAGGTCACTGAGACTTTGAGGAGTTAATTTTAAAGTGTAACCAAACCCACAACAGTAAAATCAGTCTGCATATGCAGTAAAGCATGTTTGTTATATTCACTGCGGAACCTAAGGGGTTAATCCTCCATATTGTGTAAAAAGGCTGATTAGGTCTTCTCTGATCCTTCTCTTATTCCACTAAATCCAAAAATATCCTGATATTTACAGAGTCTATGGAGTCAGGCTGCCCATGCTCAGTTTGGTGCATATTGCTAGAGAGTTTTTATTTTTTTTAATTGGGATGGTGCATGTGATCAGCACAGTGCCAATCAGCACTGTCCAGACAGAGGGTTAGGGATCCTGCAGCCTCATAGGACAGTCAGATGAGAATGAAAAATCCTCCTACAAGCTTTATCCGGACACTAATAGAAGTCACAAGACTGATATACAGTATACTGCTGATGAGAAAAGGTATTTAGCAGTTTATATTTGTAAAAAAAATAATAATTGCATTTCCATGTTCTGTGTATGGCAGGAGACCAGATATAGTGAATGCAGGGTCCTTGGTTTAGTAACTTTAAAGTTGCCAAACTGACCTAGTTCTAGGTCTAGTTGCAAAACAAATTTTCTGATTTTTCACATAAAGGAGAATATTGTCTGCAAAAGAACTACGCATGTGGGAGGTGTCTCCTATTTCTACACCCTGGATTAAAACGTTAGCTCGTTAGGTGTTAGTGTCACGATCAGGAGTCAGGTTTGGAGACCAGTAGCTATAGCAGTAGAGGATATAACAAATAAAACAGGACTGCACAATGAAAAAAAACTGAACCTAATTTATACACAGCAGATGATCATTTAAAGATACATTCACATCAATCTGGTTGAAAAACAAAAAAACTGTAATAGTGCAGTGTTAATAGTGAGACTGCTCAAAACCCCAAATGTGCAACATTTTTACCCAAAAGAAATTACTGTGTTAAAATCAGTCCAAAAAACAATAAATAAACAATAAGAAGTACAATAATTCTTCACAGTGCTCTGTAGTAATGAGCATAAACATTATGAAGATATAACAAATAAACCAGGACTGCTCAGCAAAAAAAATAACTATATTTCATTTATACTCAGCAGCTGAATCCTTATAGAAAAATTCACATGAATCAGGTTAAAAAAAAAAAAAAAAAAAAAAGAAAGAAACAGTAATAGCGCAGCTCTATAAGTGAGACTACCCAAAACTCCAGACATACAAAATTTTCACCCATAATAAATTAATGTGTTAAAAACAGTCCAAAAAACGATGAATAAACAATGTAAAGTCCACTTATTCTTCAGAGTGCTCCATGATGAACATAAACCAAGTGAATCCCAAAGACACTCTTCAGTTGAATACACCACGTGCCTTAACATAAACAAGTAAATGCTCTCACTCCTCTATAGACCTTCACACTATAAAGTGGTCTAAGAATGACAGATGCTTGCCCAATACTTCAGCTTTTCTAGGGACTCCTCACCAGGGTCACTGGATCTCTCTTCTTGGCTTAGGGAACAACTCTCTTCTCCCTCTCCTCCTCAGCAGAGACAAAACACAAATGCTTCTAGTGTTCTCAGTTTTAAAATATTATTAAATATGAAACCATAATATACTCACATAGAAAGATGGCATATAGATTTAAAAACAATCACATCATGGCCAGAGAAGGTATCAGTACAATCCTCACCACTAGCTCTCACACAAGCAGCAGCTTCCAGGTGATGTGATGGCACTCCACTCCACCTTACACGTTACGCCTACACAGGCTTCATCAGAGCTCTTTTAAAGAATAAAGAAGATGAGCAACATGTTGCTGCTTTGTGTCAATGTATCATGCCATCACTCCAGTCGATCTGAGGCAGTTCATCAGGACTGACAGGGATTACAAGGAGTTGTCCAAGTGCAACAGGTTAAGGCTAAACAATCATAAAGTCTGCTAATTTACTGTATGTGGCTTTAATTTCTATGCTGCCGTTAGTGTAAAAAAAATTAAATAAATATGAAAACCACAAAGTATTAAGAATAGCAAATGCTGCTCCAGGTGGGCCAGCTGCCAATATCCACCACACCCCTCATATATTCAGCTGCCAGCCCAGTTTGTTTAACTGTATGTAATACAGCAGTGGTTCTCAACCCTGTCCCCAACAGGCCATGTTTTGGGAATTTCTCCTAGATAAAATAGCTGTCCAAAATACCAAGCCATTGAACTGCAAATATGGCCTGTTGGGGGTACTTGAGGACAGGGTTGAGAACGATTGTAGTACACAATCCACAGGTCCGAATGGCTGCAATCCAAAAAAACTTTAAACGTTGAATTTTCTCTGTCCCCATGGTGTTACTGTGCTATATTAGAATATTTTTTTTAATTCAATAAAGTTGCATCTTTTTCCAGAGTGCAACTATCCAGACTTGTGAATTTTGTACAACAAAGTATTAACCCCTGAGTGGAGAAACCAGAGAAGTCACAAGGAAAACCATAAAGATGTTCTAAATTCTATGGTATATGTAGCATACCACCCAATACTGGATACTCACAAGTCCAAGAACCTGTATGTGTCCACTCTGGGTAGGGACACATCAGTATCTCCCTGTAATTAAGGTTTACTATGAAGAGCTTGATTATGGTTATTATTATGCCTCACAATATGCTGGCCAGCCAAGACAAGGCAGTGGGAGTTACTGGGTAGAGTCACTGGAGGGGACCGGTTTCCAGTGGTCCCATTTCAGTGAACTTGTAATGTATTACTGGGTCTAGCCAAGGCTTGAGATCCATTATTGGAATGCATTAGTTATTCACAAAGGTGGGGATATCATCAGAAGCTAGCAAGGTTCAAAAAATAAATTTTTGTGCCAACAGGTGGAATGGATAACCCCACACTCTTGTTAGTGGATGAAGAGATGTTCTTTTATTCAGTGTCCGGAGGGAAAAGTCTGGATATAATGATACTTGAGTTCCTTCAAAATCTAGCATTCCCATTTCTTGTGCCTTGAATATGATGCCCTTGTTTTTGCTTAAATGAATGGATTCTGCATAAAACATGTGGTTGGATAAACTTGGGGTTGAGGAAGCCTGGCATGCAATGTATGCAGTCAATCTCTATGGTGTCTGCAACCAGGTTGCCCAGGACAGTGTTGAAAATACCTCGAGCTGTAAGTAGCAAGTCCTCTTGCCACAGGCGTATATTTCATCCATGTCTGTCCTCCAGATCTTGTATATGGGTCCAGGGAGCCTGTAGTTGGCCATGGTGTTCTTTGAGGGTCGATTGAAACTCTGTGTGAGTATTGCAGGGATGATTTTGTTTCCACTACTTTAACCCTATCAAGAATAATTGTGCTCAGGGGCTTCTTCTTGCCACTTCTGTTGATCTTTTGGTGGAGATTTGGGGCAGTGTTAACTTCAAAGCAAGATTAAATGAGGCAGGTGCAGGAGCTCTTGTTGTCCTCACTTGACCCTTGGCAGACCACCTCCCCATCATGGAAGGTTTCGTTTTAAATTTCATTTTTTTTATATAAGAGCTAAATAGGTCCATTCATAGACCTAGGCAGTATTTACAAACAATGTGATTATCGGGTAGTGTACTGGCTCCTAGGAATTTACCTCCACAATTTTAAAACAATTTGCCACTTCTCATGAGAGAGGTTGACAAATGAGTTGAAACAAAGTATAAGTGAACCAACTGGAAATTCCAAATTAACTCTTGTAAGTGGATGGTTCTAACATTTAAATGCAGCTCTTTGGCTAAAAAAAAACACTGTATACCAAAACCGAACTGAAAAAAATGTAATGCAATAACCAGATTCAAAACACTGGAAAACACTCTTTTCTGCTTAACAAACAATCTATTTCCTATAAAAGAGATTTGCTTACTCACTACAGGATATTAGTCATAAAATAATCAGAGCACTGGATTTACATCAGTGTGTAGGGAAAACACCCTCAGCACTGACAATTAGCTGCATGTTCATTCAGAATAACAGCTAGTGTGTGTGTGAACAAAATTACAACCTAGTTGGCTGGAATCAGTCCAAATCGTAAGATCAAAGTATACATGTTCTTGCATACAGACATTTATTATAAATGATTTTAATGTCATACAGTTTACCTCCTTCTGGTTAATATTCCTCTTGAACTAAAAGAAATTAATCTTTCTTCATCAAATCAGTAATCCGAATAGAACAATATGATCGGGACATTTTAAATAGCATCCGTTCAGAGAGCTGTGCCATTTGGCCATCTCCCAGAATCCCTCGCCAAATACTAAGTGGGAGAGTAAACTGAAAATGAACTGACTGATCAACCTTTGTTCATTTTTACTTTTCACTAGTTTATTGTGCATTACTGACTGCTCCTAAAACATAAAATCTTGATGAGATGAAGTATTTTTAGGAGAAAAGTGTTTGATGCAAAATGAATGATGTTGTAATTATTACTAAAAATAAAATACATTAGCCCTTAGATATAAACATATTTCTGAACTTACAAACAAACATTTTGGTCATGGGTCTTTAAATTAGGCATATGACAAAATAAAATTCCAAAAATAGGAAATATATTATAAAGTTTATTCAAAAATTCATTGTAGAAACACATTTCATGTTTAGCAAAATACATGGTACAGTATAAAAATTGATCAATGAACATAATTAAGAGCGGACATATGGCACATGATTAATATAATGAATTCATAAGAAACCAATACATGGTACAATAGAATAGACAAATGCGTGATAGATAGAAAATGTAGGGATCAGACTGTCTTGACATATAGTAATTCTTCTTGTTTTATGGCTCGTGTCCACTCATCAGGCGTATGTTGCCAAAATTATCTGTGTAGCGCCGGTATTCTTGCTGAGTATGCACTATGCATTTAAATTTAGTTTTTGCCCAAAACTGTAGCTGAGTTTTGGGGTTAATTGTTCTAAATTATGCTTTGGCATCAGTTTGGCTGGGCTGTATTGAAGTTCTGCCTGGTCATAGGTGGGATTTTCACCTGTGACAGGCCTTCGAACGCAGTCTGGTTGGATGCATTGGGTACCAATCTCTGCTTGTAGCCAATCAGTGGGCGCGTTTGTCTCGCTGTGTATTCCGGGAGAGGGTACTTAATGTGCTGAAGTCACGTGGTTCAGGGTTCCGGACCCGACCAGCACCCTGCGGGGTTCCGGTCCAGAAGTTGTTGCTGACTCCATGGTCCTGGTCTTCCTGACCAGCCCCCAGAGGCCCTGGTCCGGTTACAACTACGTTTTTCAACCAAGTCTGTGTGAGAGACTTTGCAAAGCTAGAATTACTTGTTGACTGCTAGATCCAAGCTAAAGGATTTATCCGGCAATTAAAGAATCCAGTTGCGAGTGGCTATTCCCTGGATTATGTACAGAGACTTTCATTGAAGTCAGCAGTTCAAAGCACCTGAGCTAAACTTCCTCCTTATACCCTCTATTCCCAACTTAGAGACTGAGTTTGTTTAACTGTTTTTGCAAATAAAAATCCTAAAAAGGAATTCAGGAGTTGGTCTCTACAGTTACTGGGTATCAACCCTGGGAACCCCTAGACAAAGACAACGAGTTACGAGCTGGAGGAGGTAACGGTAAGCCCAGAAAAATTCAGCCGCTCCTTCGGGGGTCAGTGCTACGTCTGTGAATATAAGTAAAAGATAAAAGATGTCTAGGGGTAAAAATCCCTACATGGGTAACAAAAAATGATATAACAGAGGCCAGAAGTCTGATACTCACATGTCAGCTCAGAATAAAAATCCAGCCTACAAGATGGATGTGAGGGTTGCCAATGACAAAGTCTAACCCAGGGCTGAGACAGGGACATCCCACCCAGACCAGTAGAACAGCACAGGAACCGACCAGGGGGAAGGTGTGATCCATGTATGGAAAGCAGAAAAGACCATATGACCAACACTGGTCAGAAAAAACATAATAAAAAATATGTGGTTGAGTATGGGTAGATATAACAAACAGTGTATAAATAAGTGTATAAATGTCTGACAAATGTGCTCCAAGTGACCAAGGACAACCGTGAAGATGGGGTGAAAGAGAAAAAATTTGAAAAAGAAAGAAAAAGGAGATGGATGAAGAGTGCCATAGCTGGACATCCTTGGGAAAGATGGTAAAGTGAACATAAATGAGTCACAAAAGTCAAAAGACCAATGACATGCAGAGTAAAAATGTGTGTAAAAAACCCATGACTCAAACAAAAAACACTGTTGTGACTCCATGTGGGAACTGGATGGACGTGTCTGTCTGGTGGGAAGTGCAGAGACATGTGTGCTAGCCAGGTCTGGCTAAATACCCATGAGACATGGGCGGGGTCCCACCAGGAAGTGCAAAGACGAGTGTGCTGGCCAGGTCTGACTGGATACCCATGAGACCGGGCGGGGCCCGCCAGCGTCATGCTGGAAGCCAATGAGGATCAGAAAAGGATGCGCCCACATCCGTCCATCCCAGGCATCAGATGGTACACAACCGCGCCAGAATCACGGCGTCAAAAGACATCATGAGCGGGGCATGTCTGCATGGCGGCCGATGCACAGAAGGGCAATCCCCGCCCGCACCCAAAAGGAGAATGGGAGGGAAAGTCATGCCGTACATCACAACCCTGGGAATAAGACAGACATGACAAACCCCCACTCATCGTGAAGCCGAGAGATGTTAACCAAAGCTGGAAAAACTGGATGATAGGTTCTATGAAAATTAAAAAGAAAACTGGAATGAAATCTAGACCAGCATGAAGGAATATATATAATGTATGATGAAAAAAAACATATAATGGTTGTGTGGCGGATCACAGGAGACAGGGGTGTCTTTTATACAATGTGCATAGACATAAGAAAAAACGTGATCTCACAGCACCACCACCATAACATGTCTCCATCCCTATAGTATACATAAAAACAAAAATCCTTGTCATGGGACTTTAAATTAGGCATTTAACAAAATAAACGGGAACAGGAGGGGAAGTCATGCTGTGCATCGGAACCCTGGGAATAAAACAAGGACCTGACAAACCCCCACCCATTGTGGAGCTAAAAGATGTTAACCAAAACTGGAAAAACTGTATGATAGGTTCTATGACAATTAAAAAGAAAACTGGAATGAAATCTAAACCAGCATGAAGGAAAATATATAATGAAAAACATATAATGGTGGTGTGGTGGATCACAGGAGACCGGGTGTCTTCCACCCAATGTGCATAGACATAAAAAGAACGTGATCTGACAGCACCACCGTGACATGCCTCCATCCCTATAGTATACATACAAACGAAAATTCTGGTCATGGGACCTTAAACAAGGCATATCACACAATAAAATTACAAAAATAGAAAATATATTATACAGTTAATTTAAAAATGAATCGTAGAAGCACATTTCATGTTTAGCAAAATATATGGTACAGAATAAAAATTGATTAATGAACATAATTAACCACTTCAGCCCCGGAAGGATTTGCCCTCTTCCTGCCCTGAGCACTTTGACACTGCACTGTTTTAACTGGTAATTGCGCAGTCATGCAATGCTGTACCAAAACAAAATTTGCGTCCTTTTTTTCCCACAAATAGAGCTTTCTTTTGGTGGTATTTGATCACCTCTGCGTTTTTTTGTGCTATAAACGAAAAAAGACCGCAAATGTTGAAAAAAATGATTTTTTTCTACTTTTTGTTATAAAAAAATATAATATACTCAATTTTAGTCTTACATTTAGGCCGACATGCATTCAGCTATATTTCCCGGGTAAAAAAAAAAATTAAATACACGTATATTTTGCTCAAAAGTTATAGCATCTACAAACTTGGATACATTTTCTGGAATTTTAAGCAGGGCAGGGCTGTACAACCCCCCCCCCCCCACACTCCAAATGACCCCATTTTGGAAAGTAGCCACACCAAGGAATTTGTGATTGAAAAATTACAAAAAAAATAAAACTTACACACAGTTGTCAATGAAATTATATTTTGCTCAAACATGCCATATGCATATGTGAGATTACACCACAAAATACATTCTGCTGCTTCTCCTGTGGTGAAATGAGGTCTATTGGATTAACAGAAAATACATCAAAACAAAATTAGACAAGTGCATAAATTTGGGCACCCTTGTCATTTTGTTGATTTGAATACCTGTAACTACTTAGCACTGATTAATTGGAACACACAATTGGTTTGGTTAGCTCATTAAGCCTTGAACTTCATAGACAGGTACATCCAATCATAAGAAAAGGTATTTAAGGTCGCCAATTGTTGTTCTCTTTGACTCTTCTCTGAAGAGTGGCAACATGGGGGCCTCAAAACAACTCTCAAATTACCTGAAAACAAAGTTTGTTCTACATTTTGGTTTAGGGGAAGGCTACAAAAAGTTATCGCAGAGATATAAGCTGTCAGTGTCCACTGTGAGGAACATAGTGAGGAAATGGAAGACCACAGGCACAGTTCTTGTTAAGGCCAGAAGTGGCAGGCCACATAAAATATTGGAGAGGCAAAGGTGAAGGATGGTGAGAACAGTCAAAAACAGCCCATGGGCCACCTCCAAAGACATACAACATCAACTTGCTGAAGATGGTGTCACTGTGCATTCTTCAACATTTCAGCGCACTTTGCACAGGGAGAGAGTGATGCGAAATAAGCCTTTTCTGCACACACGCCACAAACGGAGTCACTTGAGGTATGCAAAGGCACATTTGGACAAGCCAGCTTCATTTTGGAATAAGGTGCTGTGGACTGATGAAACAAAGATTGAGTTATTTGGTCATAACAAAGGGCGTTATGCATGGCGGCAAAATAACACAGTATTCCAAGAAAAACACTTGCTACCCACAGTAGAATATGGTGGAGGTTCCATCATGCTGTGGGGCTGTGTGGCCAGTGCTGGTACTGGGAATCTGGTTAAAGTTGAGGGTCGCATAGATTCCACTCAATATCAGCAGATTCTTGAGAATAATGTTGAGGAATCAGTCACGCAGGGGCTGGATATTTCAACAAGACAACCCAAAACACTGCTCAAAATCTACTCGGGCATTTATGCAGAGGAACAAGTACAGTGTTCTAGAATGGCCATCCCAGTCCCCAGACCTGTATATCATTGAACATCTGTGGGGTGATTTGACCATGCTCGCCAACCATCAAACCTAACTGGACTGGAGATGTTTTGTAAGGAGGAATGGTCCAAATGTCCAAAATACATTCATCCAGAATCCAGACACTCATTACAGGCTATAGGAACTGGGGCAGACATATACGTTTGCCACAGTGTATGCACCTAACTCCCAACAGCTTACTTTTATAGACCAAGCCCTCTCCAAACTAGCTGATTTCCGGGAGGGCAGATTAATCCTGGGAGGAGACATCAATGTCAGCCCAGACCCCACGCTAGACACCTCAGCAAATAGATCGTCCCACTCGCTCGTCTTCTTGAGACATTTTCGTAGGTCCCTCCAGAGGTACACTTTAGTGGACTGCTGGAGAGCACTACACGCCTCTGAGAGGGACTTTAGCTACTACTCCAGTGTGCATAAAATTTATACTAGGATTGACCTACTATTGGTGGACCAAGGCTCTCTAGACCTAATACTAGAAGCAACTATTGACCAGATAACAATCTCAGACCATGCCCCTGTGACACTCACACTCTCACTAGCTCAGGCCATGACTAAAGCAAGGACGTGGAAACTGAACGAAAATCTGTTAGACGACCTAGGAGTGGTGGCGGGGGTTCGGGAGACCTTGACTCATTACTTCGCTGAAAACAATAATGGGGAGGTTAATGAAAGCACCCTTTGGGAGGGCCACAAGGCGGTAGTGAGGGGCACTTTTTTAGCCATGGGAGCAAAGCTCAACAAGGCAAGACAGGCAGACTTCCAGAGAATACTGCGGGAGCTTCAGCTAGCAGAGATCAAACATAAACATTCGTCGGGTCCTGAAGAACTCAAGCGACTGACAGAGCTAAGACAGCTCTTTTCCAAATTATTGGACCGTAGAATAAACCGCAAATTAAGTTACCTAGCCCACACTTACTATGAGCACGGTAACAAGTGCGGCAGGCTGCTGGCTCGAGCTCTCCGCAAAAAAAGACTCCTGGCACATGTTCATAAATTACACTCCTCTACAGGAGAGCCTGCACAACACACCTCCAAAATAGCATCCTTGTTCCGTGAATACTACGAGAACCTATATAACCTGAACCCCGCCTCCTCGCCTACTGAGATAGAATCTAAAAGATCCCATATTAAAACATATCTTTCATTGCTCGGACTCCCCACCCTGTCCCCTGAACAAGTGACCGACTTAGAATGCCCGATCACCACTGCTGAACTATTAGCCACCATCAAATCCCTGCCAACAGGTAAGAGCCCTGGACCGGACGGTTTCACCAGGGCCTACTACCTAAAGTTCTTTGATAAAATACAATCCCCACTCTGTGCCCTTCTCAACTCCTTAGCCACCAGCGGTTCCCTTCCAAGAGAGACCTCGCTAGCTCACATTACTGTTCTTCCAAAAGAAGGGAAGGACCCCACTCAACCACAAAGCTATTGCCCAATTTCTCTCCTAGAGGAGTTCATAAATTACACTCCTCTACAGGAGAGCCTGCACAACACACCTCCAAAATAGCATCCTTGTTCCGTGAATACTACGAGAACCTATATAACCTGAACCCCGCCTCCTCGCCTACTGAGATAGAATCTAAAAGATCCCGTATTAAAACTTATCTTTCATTGATCGGACTCCCCACCCTGTCCCCTGAACAAGTGACCGACTTAGAATGCCCGATCACCACTGCTGAACTATTAGCCACCATCAAATCCCTGCCAACAGGTAAGAGCCCTGGACCGGACGGTTTCACCAGGGCCTACTACCTAAAGTTCTTTGATAAAATACAATCCCCACTCTGTGCCCTTCTCAACTCCTTAGCCACCAGCGGTTCCCTTCCAAGAGAAACCTCACTAGCTCACATTACTGTTCTTCCAAAAGAAGGGAAGGACCCCACTCAACCACAAAGCTATCGCCCAATTTCTCTCCTTAACACTGACCTAAAAATTTTCTCCAAAATTATAGCCAACCGCATGAAACATCTGTTGCCTGAGCTGATCCATGCGGATCAGACAGGCTTTATAACGGGCAGGGAGGCTAGGGACAACTCCAACAGAGCCCTCCAGCTCATCCACTGGGCGCGTGTGCGCGATCGAATGCCTCCATATCTAATTCTGTCTACGGATGCGGAGAAGGCATTTAATCGCGTAGACTGGGACTTTCTAAACACTGTGCTCCAGGGCTCTGGATTGGGACCACGTATGTTACGATGGATCTCTGCTCTGTATGTATCCCCTACGGCTCAGGTCAAGGTGAATGGAGGTCTCTCCTCGCCATTCCCCATCCGAAACGGCACGAGACAGGGGTGCCCGCTCTCACCCCTCCTGTTCGCATTGGTCTTGGAACCTTTATTACAGAAGGTTAGAAATAACCAAAATATTAAGGGGGTGCGGGCGGGCACCACTGAGCATAAGCTCTCTGCTTACGCAGATGACATACTATTCCATGTAGTGGAACCCCAGGTCTCGTTGCCGAATCTGATGGAAGAATTAACTGCATACGGAGAAATATCCAACTTTCGCATAAATTTTACGAAATCTGAAATACTCCCAGTCACCGTCCCACCGTCCATGGCAGATACACTGAAAGGATCGTTCCCATTCACTTGGGCCTCCTCCTCCATGAAATATCTTGGTGTCCAGCTTACAGACAGACCAGACTCCCTGTACGCACATAACTACGTACCATTGCTCAAGAAGATCTCACAAGATCTACTACAATGGGACAGGACGCACTTTAAGTGGCTGGGCCGGACGAACATTATAAAGATGACGATATTGCCAGGCATTCTTTTTATGCTACAAATGGTGCCAATACGCCTACCAAAACGCTTCTTTACTGAGCTACGTAGCTCATTCATCAAGTTTGTATGGGGGGCAAGAGGCCTCGTCTGGCCATGGCAATGCTCCAAAGAAACAAGATGGGGGGGGGGGTTTGGGAATACCTAACATTCCCCAGTACTACCAAGCGATCGCTTTGCAGCGACTCTTAAACTGGAAATTTCATGCGTCATCTAAGCTGTGGGTTCCCCTGGAGAAGACGATGGCAGGCAGGGTGTCAGGAGAGCGGAGTCGGATGGACGGCCCGCTCTCTAGTGCGCATGCGCGGGGGCTCGGCGCTCCGGCGCATGCGCACTCGCGGCTCGGCGGTCCGGCGCCGGTGCATGCGCACTAGCGCTCACCTGGCGGCGGTGGCGCAAAATTAGCGTCACTCAGGCGCCTATTTAAAGCTGCCTGACGCACAGGCACCTTGCTGGTCTGTCTCTCCAGCTTAGTGCCTGTGCGTCCTGTGTTACCAGTAATCTCTGACCTTGTCCCTGCTGTTGCCAACCCGGATTGCCTGACGTTCCTGATATCTCCTGTGTTTGACCCCCTGGCTTTGTTTGACCCCCTGGCTTGCCTTACGGACTTCCTGATACCTCCTGTGTTTGACCCCCTGGCTTGCCTTACGGACTTCCTGATACCTCCTGTGTTTGACCCCCTGGCTTGCTTTACGGACTTCCTGATATCTCCTGTGTTTGACTCTCTGGCCTGCCCTACGGACTTTGCTGACACCTCCTGTAAAGGATCCTCTGGTTGCCTGCTGAACCTCCTTAGGGTTGACCCCCCGGCCAGTCCACGTAACCCCTGCCGGATTCCCCGGTGTTGGCGCCTCTGCCGGGCGTTTGGTACCTGCCTCCCTATCCTGCCTTCTGCCGGCCTCCCGGGCCAGGTCATCATCATCTCCAGGTTCCCTGCCGGTTTCTGCTTACGTACTGGAGGTGACCTGTGCCTCTTGGTGCCGTTTGTCTCCTGTCCCATCTCCAGGGGCAGACTGCGCTGGGTCGCAAGGGTGAACCGCTCTCGGCATCTCGGCCTCGGTAAGTACAGTTCTGACAGTACAGACCAGCCATGTCCGAGGCCGACAGAGCGTGTTCTCCCCTTGAGATCCTGTGCCAGCAGATGGCAGCACTTACTGAGGCTGTCCAAAAGCTGCAAGTGGGGTATACTCAAATAGACAGCCGTCTGCAGCAACTGACTGGGCCGTCTGCCCCCGCAGCGGGTAACCTTGCCGCTCCCAGCGGGCTCTCCTCACCTGCAGCACCCACTAACCCCACAGTGGTCATGGCCACTCCAGAACCCAGGGTCCCTATACCAGAACGGTTCACGGGTGATCGCAAAAAATACCGGGCATTCAAGAACGCCTGCTCCCTGTACCTAGCCCTCCAACCTAGAACCTTCTCCTCTGAAGTGGTGAAAGTAGGGTTCATTATCTCCCTTCTGGCCGAGGAACCCCAGGTCTGGGCCCATAGTCTGATGGAGCAAAGGAACCCTATACTGAACTCTGTGGACACCTTTTTTGAGAGCATGGGTCAGCTCTACGATGACCCCCAAAAAGGGGCCACGGCTGAGACCACCCTACACAACCTTTCCCAAGGCCGCAGGCCAGTTGAGGATTATACGGCGGAATTCTGGAAATGGTCAGCCGACACCGGCTGGAATGAGCCAGCCCTCAAGTACCAATTCCGCCAAGGACTTTCCGACACCCTTAAGGATGAGCTTGCCCGGATTGACGTCCCAGACGCCTTAGAGGATCTCATACAAGCCATCACCAAAATTGACCGGCGCTTGCGTGAACGCCGCGCTGAACGCTTTCAGTCCTCTCGCCCCAGTTGGTTGGTACCCAAACCAGGTCCTGGTCCTGCCCAATCCTCCTTTCACGCTCCATCTGGGGGCACCTCCGGAGTCGAACCCATGCAGCTAGGGCTTGTCCGTGCTCCCTTGACCCCAGAAGAGCGTCTACGTAGGCGTCAAGGCAACTTGTGCCTCTACTGTGGAAGCTCCGGTCACTTCCTCCGGTCTTGCCCCATTAGACCCAGTAAGTCCTCTCACATTCCCAGTTTTAGCTTCCAAGTCTCCAGATTCTCCCAAACGTACGTTGTCCTCTTTATCTCCCTACAGTTGACGGAAAGGGCGGTCCGCCTCCCGGCCATAATTGATTCCGGGCCTGCAGCTGCTTCTTGGATTCTGCCCTCGCTGCCAGGCTTCAGCTCCCCCTTGCCCCCAAGAAGCAATGCCTGCAGGTTCACCTAGCCGATGGATCTCTGCCCCGTTCCGGCTTAATCACTCAGGAGACTGGCCCCATCTCAGTTACCACAGATTCTGGTCATCAAGAGCTTCTCTGTCTGGATATTATTCCTTCTCCCATGTTCCCCATCATCTTGGGGCTCCCCTGGCTGCGTACACATGAACCCCTAATTAACTGGCGGTCGAAGGAAGTCTCCTTCCCTTCTCAATACTGCACCCAGAATTGCCTCACTCTCCGCCCTGCTACCTGTTCAGCTCTAGTACCTGTGCCCGAGCACCTAAAACATGTACCACCTGTCTACCTCGAGTTCAAGGATGTCTTTGACAAACAGCAGGCCGACTGCCTACCTCCTCACCGGCCCTATGATTGCCCCATAGACCTCCTACCCGGGGCCGCGGTCCCTTTCGGTCGCATCTTCCCCCTATCTGAAACTGAGTTGAAAACTCTTAAGCTCTACATCGATGAAAACATAGCCAAGGGTTTCATTCGCCCCTCCTCTTCACCGGCTGGAGCCGGTATCTTCTTCGTTGAAAAGAAGGATGGCTCGCTGAGGCCCTGTATTGATTACCGGGAAATTAATAAGATCACCATTAAAAATCGGTACCCGCTTCCCCTCATCCCCGAATTATTCCAGCGCTTCCGGTCAGCACGGATCTTTTCCAAACTCGACCTCCGCGGGGCTTACAATCTTATAAGGATCAGAGCGGGTGATGAGTGGAAGACCGCTTTTAGATCGAGATTCGGGCACTACGAGTACCTAGTTATGCCATTCGGGCTTTGCAATGCTCCGGCCACATTCCAGCATCTGGTCAACGATATTTTCCGTAGGTACCTAGATGACTTCTTGGTGGTCTATCTCGATGACATTCTCATCTTCTCCGCCACTCCCGAGCTCCACCAGACTCATGTCAGACTGGTCCTCACCATCCTTAGGCAACACAGGCTCTACCTCAAGGCGGAAAAATGTGAGTTCGAGAAGACCACCGTGCCATTCTTGGGATTCATCATTTCCACCAACGGAGTCGCTATGGACCCACAAAAGGTTCAAGCCATTCAGGACTGGCCAGCTCCCAAGGACAAGAAGGGAGTCCAGAGGTTCATCGGGTTTGCCAACTTTTACCGACGCTTCATCATTGGCTTTTCCTCCATTGTGGCTCCAATCACCCAATTAACCCACCAACACAATCAGTTCCATTGGTCACCCGAGGCCCAGGCGGCCTTCACTCAGTTAAAGACCCTGTTCTCTTCTGCCCCAATTCTACGACACCCGGATCCCGAACTGCCCTTTGTGCTGGAGGTGGATGCCTCCGAGACGGCTCTCGGGGCCATCCTCTCTCAGCGCCAGGGCGCTAAAGCCCTCCTTCACCCAGTAGCCTTTGCCTCTCGGAAATTGAGCCCTCTTGAGAGGAACTATGATGTGGGAGACAGGGAGTTGCTGGCTATCAAATTTGCCCTTGAAGAATGGCGGTATCTCTTAGAAGGGGCGTCTCACCCTGTCATGGTCTGGACCGACCATAAGAACCTGGAATATCTGAGAACAGCCAAACGTCTTCGGCCCAGGCAGGCCAGATGGGCCCTCTTCTTCTCAAGGTTCAACTTTCTCATTGCATACCGGCCGGGTTCCAAGAATGGAAAGGCCGACGCGCTCTCCCGCATGTTTCTAGAAACCACTCAGGAAGCGGAACCTAGCACCATTTTGTCCCCCCAAAACTTTCTCTTAGTTTCTGAAGGGGATCTCGTAACTGCCATTAAATCAGCTACCAGGCACCACCCAGTACCCACCGACCTTTCCTTGGTTGAACGTAACGACCTGCTCTGGGCCAAGGAAAAAAATTTCGTCCCTCAGGAAATTAGGCCAATGGTACTCAAGACTTTCCACGATCACAAACTGGCAGGCCACTTTGGGTCCAAGAAAACCACTGAACTCGTCTCCCGTTCATTCTGGTGGCCGGGTTGGAGACGGGATTGTAAGGACTATGTTGCCTCCTGTATTCCGTGCCAGCGCAGTAAAGGCCCAAAGACCAAATCTTGGGGGCTGTTAAAACCCCTACCTATCCCTGAACGTCCATGGGCAGAGGTTTCCATGGATTTCATTATGGAGTTACCCCCTTCAGGGGAATTCACCACCATCCTTGTCGTTATCGACCGGCTCTCTAAGATGGCCCACTTCATACCTCTGGTTGGCACTCCTTCTGCTTCCACCACGGCTGCTGTGTTTTTTAAAGAAATTGTAAGGCTACACGGGGTACCTAAAAGCATCACCTCAGACAGGGGCACGCAATTTACATCAAAATTCTGGAAGGAGTTATGCAGGTCCTTGGAAATTAAGGTCTGCCTCTCCTCCGCATATCATCCCCAAAGCAATGGGCAGACAGAAAGGACCAACCAGACCTTAGAACAATACCTTCGATGCTTCTGCTCCGATTCACAAAGCGACTGGTCAACCCTGCTGCCATACGCCGAGTTTGCGTACAACAACTCCATCCACTCCGCCACCCAACAGTCACCTTTCTGGGCAAACTTCGGTTACCATCCCTCATTTCTCCCTGCATCACCCCCGGAAACTTCAGTCCCGGCAGCCCAGGACCGGGTGAATTTCTTACAAAACAACTTTCAAAAACTCCAGGAACTAATGCAAAAGGCCCAGGAGGGGTACAGCAAATACTACAACAAGGGCAGGAGGGAGAATCCAGCTTTCAAGGTCGGAGAAAAAGTTTGTCTGTCTTCCTCCAACTTAAAATTACCTGTTCTCTCCCACAAATTGGGGCCGAAGTTCATCGGCCCATTCAAGATAAAGAGGGTCGTGAACCCTGTGGCCTTTGAACTCGAGCTTCCCCAGAACTATAGAATCCATCCGGTCTTCCACGCCTCTCTATTGAAACCCGTCACTCCCAGTCCTTTTCCTGGCAGGGAGGAACCACCACCACCACCTATCCTAGTCGAAGGCGAAAAAGAGTTCGAGGTAGAGGAAATCTTGAATTGCAGGAAAATGGGCAGACAGCTTCAGTACCTAATTAAATGGAAGGGTTACCCCCCTGAGGACAATTCGTGGGAACCCTCTAGGAACTTGCATGCTCCGCGCTTAATTCGAGCCTTTCACCAGGCTCACCCAGAACTGATGGCCAGCTTGGGTGTCCGGAGGCCACCCCTCGGGGGGGGGGCACTGTCAGGAGAGCGGAGTCGGACGGACGGCCCGCTCTCTAGTGCGCATGCGCGGGGGCTCTCACGGCTCGGCGGTCCGGCGCCGGCGCATGCGCACTAGCGATCACCTGACGGCGGTGGCGCGAAATTAGCGTCACTCAGGCGCCTATTTAAAGCTGCCTGTCGCACAGGCACCTTGCTGGTCTGTCTCTCCAGCTTAGTGCCTGTGCATCCTGTGTTACCAGTAATCTCTGACCTTGTCCCTGCTGTTGCCAACCCGGATTGCCTGACGTTCCTGATATCTCCTGTGTTTGACCCCCTGGCTTTGTTTGACCCCCTGGCTTGCCTTACGGACTTCCTGATACCTCCTGTGTTTGACCCCCTGGCTTGCCTTACGGACTTCCTGATACCTCCTGTGTTTGACCCCCTGGCTTGCTTTACAGACTTCCTGATATCTCCTGTGTTTGATTCTCTGGCCTGCCCTACGGACTTTGCTGACACCTCCTGTAAAGGATCCTCTGGTTGCCTGCTGAACCTCCTTAGGGTTGACCCCCCGGCCAGTCCACGTAACCCCTGCCGGATTCCCCGGTGTTGGCACCTCTGCCGGGCGTTTGGTACCTGCCTCCCTATCCTGCCTTCTGCCGGCCTCCCGGGCCAGGTCATCATCATCTCCAGGTTCCCTGCCGGTTTTTGCTTACGTACTGGAGGTGACCTGTGCCTCCTGGTGCCGTTTGTCTCCTGTCCCATCTCCAGGGGCAGACTGCGCTGGGTCGCAAGGGTGAACCGCTCTCGGCATCTCGGCCTCGGTAAGTACAGTTCTGACACAGGGATTTGGCTGGTGCCCCCTGGATCCCCGCTGGGGATAGAGGACTTTCAGATTGGGTCTCTCCCCTGACAGTCCACTCCCTGCGAACGTGGGACAGAGTGAACGTTCGCTTAACCCTGGCCCCACAGATATCTCCATTGATCCCGGTAAGTGGATACCCGTGGTTTTTTTCCAGGGGAACAGGCAGCAGCATTGGGCACATGGACGAGGGACGGTGACGTAAGCCTGGCAAAACTACTAGAGGGGGACTCAGTGATGCCGCTAGCCACTTTGAGGGAACGCTACGGTAGCTTCCCCTTTGACTTTTGGAGACACCGTCAGCTAGAGACTTTTGTAGCAAAGCGCCACAGACAAACGCCAATCAGAACCACGTTGACGTAATTTGAAAGCATTTGGACAGCCGCTGACCCACTACCACACATGATTTCGGTATTGTATAGACTGTTGGAAACAGCGACCCCTAACCCCAAGCCCCTTTACGTCAAGGAGTGGGAAAGAGACCTGCAACTTGAATTCACAGAAGAACAACTTAACCACCTTTACTGCTTGACCCACTCGAGCGCCATAGACTCCAAAACACAAGAAAATAACTTTAAAATCCTGTCAAGATGGTATAGGGTTCCCACTACCTTAGCTAGAATTTTCCCCACTGCATCTGATCGCTGCTGGAGGGGATGTGGATTGAAAGGCACATTCCTACACATTTGGTGGGAATGCCCAATATTGAAGCCATTCTGGTCTATGGTGGGCAAACACATTTCTGACAGCTTGGGAATAGACATCCCAGCCCTGCCGAAGCACTTCCTCCTCCACGTGCCCCCCATGTCTCTGTCTCGCTATAAAAGAAGTGCTCTCCCCCACCTCCTCAATGCGGCTAAACGGCTAATTCCAATACATTGGAAGAGTGCGCAGACCCCAAGCGAACAAGACTGGTTGGGGAAGGTGGGAGAGATCATGGAAGCAGAGAGTTGGCTGGCCACCTGCCGAGACACTCGAGACAAATTTGAGCTCACGTGGGTAGCATGGAGAACCCACACACAAGGTACAGCCTGGGTCCCCTCTAGCCTAGATGTTGCGCTACTTGCACTAGCAGATCCTTCCTTTCAGAGACTTGTCCAGGCGAACCAACCGACAGCAACTACAAGCTCCGCCTGAAGGTGGACACCAGCGAATCCGGTGAGATCTGGTATATGTGCTTCCTCTTCAACCGATGGACTTTCACCCTAACTATCTATCACCTACAATCCTCACTCTTGTTCTCCTTTCTTCTTCCTTTATTTCCCCTTCCTTCCTTCGGGGTTCATGCCCCAATCCTTACTCACCTTCTTCCGTTGTTGTTAGTGTTTCTTATTTTGCTTGGTTTTTCACATTTTATTGCGTGACAACCATGGGATACATAGTTACTGAAGGGGAACACCCCACCACCTCCCAATTCGAGGGGTGGTCTGTCTGAATGGACCGAATGTCCAAGACGGGCGGGGGGTCTCCCTGAACACCAGAAGAATTGCACCCCAGCAGTTGTGGATTTACCCACCTATTCTTACAGCAATAACCTTGCATCCCCCCTTGCTCCTTCCCTCCTTCCTCTCCCCCCCATTTGCCCCCGCTACCCTTCCCTGATGTCTCCCCCCTCGAATTTTACCTTGTTGTGTTGTGTTGTTATTTTGTTAATATTTGAAAACGATAACTAAAAATTATACAAAAAAAAGAAAGTGCAAAATCAGGCTCACTGCATAGAAACCAATGAGCCTCTAACCCCAGCTTGTTCAATTAAGCCTTGGTAATAAAATCTGGAAGCTCATTGGTTTCTATGCAGAAGTGAGCCTGATTTAGCATTTTTCAAGCTTTAGTAAGTAAACCCCAATGTGTACTTAAAAGCGAGGTATGCCTGTACCCAAATATTTATAAATGACAATCATGGAAATTGTCAGGGGTTCTTAAACTTTTGCATACGATTGTATGTGCAAGTAATTGGGCATACAATGGTTATAGGGGTCTGGGTCCTGCCCTGGGGGACATGTATCAATAAAAAAAGTTTGTGAAAAACATAATTTTTAACCACTTCAATACTGGGCTATAGTCATATGACGTCCGCAGATGGGATCTCCCATCCTGGGCGGGCGTCATATGACATCCTCGTTTTCTCGCCGCTCCTGTGTGCCCCGGGGACCCGCAGCACGGCGATCGGGGATGAGGTGTGTCCATCCCAGATCCGTGTAAAGAGCCAATAAAAAATGGCTCTTTACCATGTGACCGGCTGTGTCCAATCACAGCCAGTCACATGTACTGTCCACAAACACGGCGCTCGTGCATGCCCCACACCCCATGTAAGCCAATTTTGAAGGCTTATATGCAAGTAATTGGGCATGCAATGGTTATAGGGGTCCGGGTCCTGCCCTGGGGGACAGGTATCAATAAAAAAAAAGTTTGTGAAAAACGTCATTTTTAACCACTTCAATACTGGGCTATATAGTCATATGACATCCGCAGATGGGATCTCCCATCCTGGGTGGGCATCATATGATGTCCTTGGTTTCTCGCCGCTCCTGTGGGCACATGGGGCCCGCAGCGTGGTGATCAGAGATGAGGTGTGTCCCTCGGACACAGTCCATCCCAGATCCGTGTAAAGAGCCAATAAAAATGACTCTTTACCACGTGACCGGCTGTGTCCAATCACAGCCAGTCACATATACTGTCCACAAGCATGGTGCTTGTGCACACCCCTAGGGCACGAGCAGAGCGGCGATTGGGGACGAGGCTTGTCACCCTGACACAGCCCAACCCTGATCACAGTAAAGAGCCAATGAAATTGGTTCTTTACCACGTGACCAGCTGTGTCCAATCTCTGTCCAGTACCTGTCACAGTCCATCTGATTACCCGAGTACCTGTCACAGTTCATCTGAGTACCCGAGTATCTGAGTACCTGCCACAGTCCATCTGAGTACCTGTCACACTTCATCTGGTACCTGAGTACCTGTCACAGTCCATCTGAGTACCCGAGTACCTGATTACCTGTCACAGTTCATCTGAGTACCCAAGTACCTGAGTACCTGTCAAAGTCCATCTGAGTACCTGAGTACCTGTCACAGTTCATCTGAGTACCCGAGTACCTGTCACAGTTCATCTGATTACCCCTGTACCCGAGTACCTGAGTACCTGTCACAGTCTATCTAAGTACCTGAGTACCTGTCACAGTTCATCTGAGTACCCGAGTACCTGTCACAGTTCATCTGATTACCCCTGTACCCGAGTACCTGAGTACCTGTCACAGTCTATCTAAGTACCTGAGTACCTGTCACAGTCCATCGGAGTACCCAAGTATCCGAGTACCTGTCACAGTTCATCTGAGTACCCGAGTACCTGTCACAGTTCATCTGAGTATATGAGTACCTCAGCATTTGTCACAGCCCATCTGAGTATCTGTCACAGTTCATCTGAGTACCTGTCACAATCCATCTGAGTACCTGTCACAGCCCATCTGAGTACCTTAGTACCTGTCACAGCCCATCTGAGTACCTGAGTACCTGTCACAGGTCATCTGAGTACCTGTTACAGCTAGGGCGAACCCGAACTGTATGTTCGGGTTCGGTGTTCGGCAATGTAATGCCGCATTTTAAAAAGCTGCAGGGCAGCCAATCAACATTCGTTTAACTTGTGTGCCCTTAGAAGCCTAACTTGTGTGCCCTTAGAAGCCATCACAGCCATGCCTACTAATGGCATGGCTGTGATTGGCCAGTGCAGCATGTGAACCAGCCTCTATATAAGCTAGAGGCACACAGCACGTCACTCTGCTATAGAGTGATATATAGTGTATGGAAGGGTTCCTGCTGCTGCTTTGAGGGAGAGAATTAGATAGGAGTCCTGATTCAGAAATCTATTCTAATTACTCAGCGATCTACATTGATTTCCCTGTGTGGGTGCAATGAAATATTTTTACACGGCCCTGAGAGAAAAGATAGATAGTGTAGGGAAAGGCTGCTGCCGTTTTGAGGGAGAGAATTAGATAGGAGTCCTGCTTCAGAAATCAAATTCCTTATCTACATTGATTTACCTGGTTGGGTTGCAGTGCACAGTCTTTTTACACTGCCCTGAGCATATCTGTAGGTGTGAGATACACAATTTAGATAGTGTTCTTCTATTCTGCTATAAAAAATATATATTTAGGGCAAAAAATAATTTTTTGAATAGCATTTTCTGCATATCTGTAAGTGTGACATACACCCTTTAGATACTGTTGGTGTATTTTGCTATTCCAAAAACACCCATTTAGGGCAATAAAAAATATTTTGCAGTGTTTTCTGCATATCTGTAGGTGTGAGATACACAACTTAGATAGTGTTCTTCTATTGTGCTATTCAAAAAAAAACATTTTAGGGCAAAAAACTTTTTTTTGAATAGCATTTTCTGCATATCTGTAAACTAAATTTGAGAAATATGAGGATAACGTCAAAGAAGGGACGTGGCCCCGGTCGTGGTGCTGCTGGTGGAGCTCCTGTTGCAGGGAGAGGACATGGTCGATCTGTGCCAGCTACACGCAACAAGTGAAACACCTTCCTCAGGTGCGAGTAGGCAACAGAGCCTGCAGCGGTATTTAGTCGGGCCTAATGCGGCTGTACGAATGTTGAGGCCAGGACAAGTACAGGAGATAGTAGATTGGGTTGCTGACAGTGCCTCCGGTTCCTTCACATTGTCTCCCACCCAGTCTCCTGCTAAAAGATCAGAGTTGGCATCTGCAGCCGATGTCCATCAGTCTTTCACCTCACCCCCTTGCAAATCAGCCAAGCAGTCTGAGCCCCAAATCATGCAGCAGTCTCTTCTGCTTTTTGATGACTCTGTTAGCATGGTTTCCCAGGGCCATCCACCTAGCCCTGCCCCAGAAGTGGAAGAGATTGTGTGCACCAATGCCCAACCACTTATGTTTCAAGATGAGTACATGGGAGGACCATCGCAGCACATCTCGGATGATGACTAAACACAGGTGCAAACTGCAGCTGCTTTCGCAATTGTGCATACCGACAAGGAGGGCAGGGGTGAATTTTGGGTGGAAGATGATGTGGAGGACGATGAGGTCCTCGACCCCACATGGAATCAACATCATGCAGGTGACCAGTGTAGTTTGGAGGAAGAGGCGGTGGTCGCACAGAGCCACCAGCACAGCAGAAGAGGGAGCAGGGTGCAAAAGCGGAGCGTCCGTCCCCTAGACAGTACGCCTGCTACTGCCCAACGCAGCAAGGGACCGAGCCCACCAAAGCCAGGTCCAAGGAGTTCCCTAGCATGGCAGTTCTTCAGACAATGTGCTGAGGACAAGACACGAGTGGTTTGCATGCTGTGCAATTAGAGCCTGAAGGGAGGCATAAACGTTCTCAACCTGAGCACAACCTGCATGACCAGGCATCTAAGTGCAAAGCACAAGCTGCAGTGGAGTAGACACCTCAAAAAACAAGAAAGGTCTCTGGCTCCTCCTGCTTCCTCTTCTGCTGCAGTCTCGGCCTCTTCATCCACCTCTGTAGTGACAGTGGCACCTGCCAACCCCCAAACAGAGGATCTGCCAGCAACACTACCACCTGGGTCACCAACCATCTCCACAATGTCCCATGGAAGCTCTCTATCTCCCAAACACTGGAGCGGAAGAGGAAGTACCCTCTACCCACCCTCGATCCCTGGCCCTAAATGCCAGCATTTCAAAATTCCTCGCCTCTGAAATACTGTCATTCCGTCTGGTGGAGACACAGAGTTTTAAAAGCCTGATGGCATTGGCTGTCCCACAGTGCGTCGTGCCCAGCCGCCACTACTTTTTCAGGCGAGCCATCCCTTCCCTGCACAACCAAGTGGGGGACAAAATCAGGTGTGCACTGCGCAACTCCATCTGTGGCAAGGTCCACCTAACTACAGATGCGTAGACCAGTAAGCACAGTCAAGGAAGTTATATCTCCCTAACAGCACACTGGGTAAATGCAGTGGCGGCTGGGCCTGAGGCGGATAGCAGTTTGGCACATGTCCTTCCACCACCGAGGATTGCAGGGCGCTTCAGTTTGCCTCCTGTTGCTAACTTCTCCTACTCCGCTTCCTCATCCTCTACCGCTTCCTCATCCGGTCAGCGTAACACCTTCACCACAAACTTTAGCACAACCAGGGGTAAACGACAGTAGGCAGTTTTAAAACTTTCCTGTTTGGGGGAAAAAACCCACACTGCGCAGGAGTTGTGGAGGGACATGGAACAACAGACCGATGAGTGGTTGGTGGCAGTGAGCCTCAAGCCCGGCCTGGTGGTTTGCGATAATGGTCGAAATATCGTAGCAGCTCTGGGCCTAGCCGGTTTGACGCACATCCCTTGCCTGGCACATGTGCTGAACTTGGTGGTCCAGAGGTTTCTTAAAAATTACCCCGATATGCCAGAGCTTTTGCCGGCAGCGTAACTTCTGCCTTCCCACTTATCGCCTCATATGCGACGTGCCTACAAGGTGGAACTCAGGATGCTTGCCAGACTGTGCGAGCAGCAGCAGGCGATAGTGGAGCTTCAGCTGCAGCACGCACGCGTGAGTAGCTCTGCGGAACAGCACCACTTCACCACCAATAACTGGGCCTCCATGCGAGACCTGTGTGCCTTGTTGCGCTGTTTCGAGTACGCCACCAACATGGCCAGTGCCGATGACGCCGTTCTCATCGTTACTATCCCAGTTCTATGCCTTCCTGAAAAAACGATTCGGGCGATGATGGAAGAGGATGTGGCACAGGAGGAGGAAGAGGAGGAAGAGGGATCATTTCCATGGCTTTCAGGGCAGTCATTCACAAGCGGCTATGAGGGTGGGTTCCTGCACCAACAAACGCCAGGTACACAATTGTCCAGCAAGGGCACAGTTCTGAAGGATGAAGAGGTGGAGGATGAGGGGTGGAGATGGAGGAGGAGGAACCATGTTCACAGCAGGGTGGCACCCAGACCAGCTCATGGCCATCACTGGTGCGTGGCTGGGGGGATACAGAGGACACAGACGATACATCTCCCACAGAGGACAGCTTTTCGTTGCCTCTGGGCAGCCTGGCACACATAATCGATTACATGCTGCAGTGTCTCCGCAACGACCGCCGAGTTGCCCACATTCTAACTGGTGATGATTACTGGGTGGCCACCCTGCTGGATCCCCGTTACAAGGACAACGTACCGTCCTTAATTCCCTCACTGGAGCGTGATCGTAAGATGCGCGAGTACAAGCGCACGCTGGTAGACACGCTGCTGGTGGCATTCCCACCTGACAGCGGGGGTATGGTGGAAGCACAAGCCGAAGGCAGAGGAGGAGGAAGAGGTCGCCAATGCAGCCGGGGCACAGCCAGCACCTCAGAAGGCAGGGTTAGTATGGCTGAAATGTGGAAAATCTTTGTCAGCACTCCGCAACAACCAGCACCACCAGCTTAGATGGAATGTCTTAGCAGGAGGCAGCATTTCACCAACATGGTGGAGAAGTATGTGTGCACATGCCTACACGTACTGAATGACGGGTCTGCCCCCTTCAACTTCTGGGTCTCCAAATTGGGCACATGGCCTGAGCTTGCCCTTTACGCCTTGGTGCTGCAGCCAGAGTATTATCTGAACGTGTATTTAGCATGGCAGGGGGAGCATTATCACAGACAAGCGCAGCCACCTGTCCAGAGCCAATGTGGACAAGCTCACGTTCATTAAAATGAACCAGGCATGGATCCCACAGGACTTGTCTCTACCTTGTGCAGAATAGACATGTACACCGGTGTTCTGACAAAAACTGTCTGGCCATCGTACTGCGCAGGCACATCGCTTGCACAGTACGGATGACAAGGAGATTCTGAAAATCTCCGAAGATGAACGGCGCCTGCGCTGTGAATGCAGGTTCAAGCCCCACCATCCAAGTGGACATACGGTAACACATAGTAACAGGGCCCCTCGCGGCCTCGCTTCGCTCGCCATGCTTCGGGCACGGCCTTGCTTCACTCGGCATGAACCTTGGATGGTGGATCAAGAACCTGGACTCACCGCGCAGGCGACATTCATCTTCAGAGATTTTCGGAATCCCCTTGTCCTACGTACTGCGCAAGCGGGCACTATCTGACGGAGGACAGAATTCAACATATCACCGGCCTTACCCAGCCTTTGTTGTATTTTTGATCTTTCTCACTCTTTTGGGGTGTACCCTAATTTAAAAAAAAATAAATTAAAAACAAAAACCAGTGTTGGCTACCTCGTCGTGCTCCACCGCCGCTTCCACCTACACCGCCACATCAACCGCCACCTCAACCTCCTACTCCATATGGACCTCGTCCTCCTAGGTCAAGATTATTATTTTTTATTTTATTTTCCCACTAGCTTATTGATTAAATTGAATATTTTTTTCCAGAAAGGGGCGTATTCTGGGGCATTCCCACCATATGTGTGGCATTGCGCCGTTGAGTTTCTGAGGTTCTTAACCACTTCCTGCCCGGTCAGTAGCAGATTGACGTCCGGGAAGTGGTTTTGTTATCCTGACTGGGTGTCATATGACGTCAATCAGGATAACAGCCGCCGCGCGCCCGTGGGGGCGTGCATCGCGGCGATCGGTGGAGCGGTGTGTCAGTCTGACACACCGATACACTGATTTTGGTAAAGAGCCTCCGGCGGAGGCTCTTTACCAGGTGATCAACCGTGTCCAATCACGGTTGATCACGATGTACACAGGAAGAGCCGTTGATCGGCTTTTCCTCACTCGCGTCTGACAGACACGAGTAGAGGAGAGCCGATTGGCGGCTCTCCTGACAGGGGGGGTATGCGCTGATTTGTTTATCAGCACAGCCCCCCTCAGATGCCCACACTAGACCACCAGGGAAGCCCCCAGGACCACCAGGGAAGCCCCCAGCATGTGGATGGCCAGGTACATCCCCCATGGCCATCCACATGCTAAAAAAATGCCCAAAATAAGCCAATCAGTGCCCACAAATGGGCACTGATTGGCACATCATATTTATGTTATAAAACAGGGATGCCCAGCAATGCCACCCATCAATGTCATCAGTGCCACCCATCAGCGTCCATCAGTGCCACCCATCAGTGCCCATCCATGCCCATCTATCAGTGCCCATCCATGCCACCTATCAGTGCCACCTATATGTATGCATCAGTGCCACCCATAAGTACCCGTCAGTGCCGCCTATGAGTGCCCATCAGTGCCGCCTATGAGTGCCCATCTGTGCCACCTGAGTGCCCATCAGTGCCGCAAACCAGTGCCACCTATCAGTGCCCATCAGTGCCACCTATCAGTGCCGCCTATCAGTGCCCATCATCAGTGCCCATCAGTGCCACCTCATTGGAGTCACCTCATTGGTGCCCATCAGTGCCGCTTTATCAGTGCCCATCAGTGCAGCCATATCAGTGCCCATCATTGAAGAAGAAAACGCACTTATTTACACAAAAAATTAACAGTGACAAAGAAAAACTTGTTTTTTTTCAAAATTTTCGGTATTTTTTTGTTTGTTGCGCAAAAAATAAAAATCGCAGAGGTGATCAAATACCACCAAAAGGAAGCTATATTTGTTGGAACAAAATGATAAAAAATTTGTTTGGGTGCAGTGTAATATGACCGCGCAATTGTCATTCAAATTGCAACAGCGCTGAAAGCTGTAAATTGGCCTGGGCGGGAAGGTGTCTAAGTGTCTGGTATTAAAGTGGTTAATGACTTCCTTTACCTCTTTTTCTGAGAAGGTGCTTCCAGCATATATGTATTTTATGTTATTTATTTTTTTTCAAAGAAGGTTTTATTGAAGTTTCATAGTTGTACAGTAAATGCAAAACGTTCAACATGTACAGTATACAGTGGTAACAAAGAATTAATTAACAACAGTGGTGTACATAGCATTGTTAAAGCATAGCCAACAGTGACAGAGATAAATCTGAGATCCACACGAAAATTAACCTAGACAGATAGTCTCGAAGATTCCCGTAACGATCCAGACCAGGACGGAGAACCCAGTATCGGATCAACTAAAGGTGAATAATAGGGTTCAAAGCCGGGTAGTAGTGTGGGGCGAACTTTGCGTGTACACGGGAGGAACAGTACCAAGCTGGTAGTGCATATCTCGCCCACAGTCACCCCCGAGGGGATCTTGCTGTGAGTGCGGGCGAGAACAAAATAGCTTCTGATGATTATGAGAGAAGCGGCTTGTTAGTGGGCGTAAGCAAGTCCAGTATGCCATTAACCAAACATGAGTCATGGTCTATTGTGAGTAAAGAGTTAGTAAACGGGGCGGTAGGGGGGGTGTTAAGATATGCATAAGGTAAAAGTTCAACAAATCATAGGTAAACAGATGAGGGTAGGATGGGAGATTGGGGAGCGAGTCTGGAGATACTGAGGAGAAACACATATCCAGAAATGATCTTGTCAGAAGGATTAAGGTACAGCAGGTGGAGTATGTACGGGGTCGGCAATGGATGATGTGTCCCTGAAATGTGTCCAGCAAGCCCAGGTAGTATTGTATTTAGTGGGGTTGTCCGTAGCTTGATGTATGAGGCATTCCATGTTTGCTATGTTATCTACCCGTCTTTTCCATTCGGTTATAGTTGGGGGTGATGTGGTCCAACAGTGAACTTGAAGACACTGAACTGCTGCATTAATGAGGTGCATGGCTAGTGATTTCGAATAAGAGCGTTGGGGGATGGATGTGTGGTGTAGGAGAAATTGGGCAGGCGTGAAATCAGGAGTGTAAGTTGTAATTTGAGAGATCAGGCGATGGATTTCTGTCCAATAAGCATGAAGGACTGAACAGTCCCACCATACATGTAGCAGGGTACCCAGTGCAGAGTTACAGCGCCAGCATGATGAAGAAGTGGTAGGCTGAAATTTGTGTAGTTTGTCCGGTGTCCTATACCATCTAGATAGTAGTTTGTATCTACTCTCCTGAGTGGAGACATTTATGGAGCCTTTGTGTACATGGCGATAAATGTGTTCCCATTCTTCAGTGGAAAGATCTAAAGCAAGATCTGATTCCCATTTCCGGACTCTGTTGTCATTTTTAATGACATGGGTGTTGAAGAGGAGGGCGTGTGTCTTGGAGATCAAGTGTCTTTGTGGCTCAGTTTGAACACATAGTGATTTAAAAGGAGAGTAATCCCTGCACCATTGTTTAGTCTGTGTGGAGTTTTGGAAAAAATGCCTAAGTTGTAGAAATTTGAAGAACGGCAAGTGGTAGTCTGGTAAGGTGGATGACATTACTTGGTGAGATAGGAGTACTTTGTTTTGAAAGAAGTCAAGGGCCCTTGGACAAGGATTGCGTGTAGTCTCTTGTGTAGTACGTAGTGTCAGGCTTGGAGGGAATGCAGGGTTATCAATTATGGTCTAGAGCCCTACGGACGACATGAGTAACGATGACACACAGGAACAACACAAAACTTACCAACATGAAATAGACCTGAAAGCGTGCCTTGGTCTACCGTATGGTACACCAAAATAAGGGGGCATACCCTAGATAAGGAATGATAAAAAGTAGTTATGGAATAATGTGAAATGAGTATTCAGTCTGGGGTAAGAATACTTGGAAGAGGCTTTAAAAAGGGGAGGGTGGGTGGGTATCTCGCACATGAAACCGACAAAGACCGGCGGCCTTTGGGCTTCTTAAATACCCTCCGGGCTCCTCCCATAACTTCAGGCCGGTACCCGGCCTTCCAATTTATGGTCTAGAGCCCTACGGACAACATGAGTAACGATGACACACAGGAACAACACAAAACTTACCAACATGAAATAGACCTGAAAGCGTGCCTTGGTCTACCGTATGGTACACCAAAATAAGGGGGCAAAAACTTTCAGGTAGGGGATAATTATTTATTAAAGGTAAATGTCACTGAGTAAGTCGGGCAAAGGCCTGAGCCATCTCCAACTGTGAGTTAGGTATGTAGCGAGAGAAGCAGGCCGACTTCCACCGACCTAGTTTCTTGATCACATGGTCCGGAACCCCCTGTCTTGAGGCCGTCGTGGCCGCCCCGATCAGGAATGAATGCCCGGAGTACTGGCTGGGGTCCAATTGAAGATTGCCGAGAAGGACCCGGACATGTTCCACAAACTGTGACGAGTTGAGGGGTTTAACTGGAAAGGGTAAAAGCGGACTGGAACCTGGGCGGTCGGATAGCAGTGCCATCAAGCGGTTTAACACGGCAACTGGGCACCAGTTGTTGTTGGTCCTGTACAGGTGTATATCTACTCCGGAACCTCGCTGCTGAGTTTTAGACATCGCCAAGTGAAGAACATAGTGATCCTGGTGGCGGCAGAGGTTACTTTTATGCAAGACTGGACCAGCTGGGTGGCTGCGAGTGAACTCGCTGGGCCGTAGAAACCCATAAAATGCCATGTGTATTGCAGCCTGCAGGACGGTGCTGAGGAGGAGACCAAAAGAAGACCTATCCAGGATGTCAGATATCCCCTTAAAGATCTCCCCAGTGATAGGCAGCCGCTTCGGGCTGACTGGCGGCTGGTGTTTCTGAACTCCACGCAGTAGAGCCCTCACTGCGTGGCAGGAAAACACCGAAGGCCTCGCGGGGTCTTGAAGTGACAAGTAGTGCTGCACCCCGGCCACGTACTGGCGTATCGTGCTGTGTGACAGTGCCAGGTGAGAATGGCAATAAGCGATAAACGCCAGAACCTGCTTGACGCTGGAAGATTCACAGGGGCGTTGGGGCAGGAACTTATTAAATGCCCTCCAGGCCGTCCGGGAAGGCCCGACGGGTGTTGCGGGCGAGCGAAGAGTTGATGATGTTAGTAGCTGACTGTAAATGTGGGGCTAGTCCAAGGTCAGTTGTGACCAATCCGGGATAGTGGCTGAGAGATGGTAGGCTCCTGGTATCAGGGAAATTAGTAGACCAGACTGTGTGGACTGCACAGAGGAAACCCAAACACATATAAGTGAAATAATAAGTGTTTATTTAAATAAATGATAAAGAGTGAAGACAAATAGTGTACTACAAACCACAAAACTACAAACAAACAATATGTACAATAAATGGGCAGTACCGGAATCATAAACGTTTAGCCAAGCCAGGGTCATGCACGGGAGATCAGCAGAATGAACAAAGGGCAGGATGGGAGAGGGAAACTAAGGATGGGAAAGGCAACAAAGGAGCAGGAACGCAGGAACACCGGAATAGGAAGGGAAGGGTACAAGGTACAGGTTACAGGTCTCAGGATACAGGATACAGGTCACGGGTCTCAGGTTCAGGGCACAAGGAAGAAAGATACCAAGGCAAGTGTGTGAGGGCTGGCCGGGTATTTATAATCTGCCAGTGATTGGCCTCATGTGACAGCTGATCGGAGAAAGGGCTGTCTGCTCCACACTGCCAGGATCCATCCGCTGGTGGACGCCAGTACTGCGGCCCAAAGATGATATCCCAGCAGGGAAGGCCTCTCCTGACAGTTATAAACTGCCAGGAGACACCTGCTGGTGGACCACAGTACTGCACGCCAAATGATGGTTCTTACCAGCGGACGGATCCATTCCTGACAGTACCCCCCCTCAAAGGAGCGGCCTCCGGACGCTCCAACTAGCTGCTGCTGGAACAAGTCCATGGCATTGAGGTAGGCAGCGGGCACTTTAGGCTGGGCAGCAGGCACGGGCACATCAAGCTGGGCAGCAGGCACGGGCACATCAAGCTGGGCAGCAGGAACAGGCACATCAAGCTGGGCAGCAGGAACAGGCACATCAAGCTGGGCAGCAGGAACAGGCACATCAAGCTGGGCAGTAGGCACAGGCACATCAAGCTGGGCAGCGGGAACAGGCACATCAGGCTGGGCAGCAGGAACAGGCACATCAGGCTGGGCAGCAGGAACAGGCACATCAGGCTGGGCAGCAGGAACAGGCACATCAGGCTGGGCAGCAGGAACAGGCACATCAGGCTGGGCAGCAGGAACAGGCACATCAGGCTGGGCAGCAGGAACAGGCACATCAGGCTGGGCAGCAGGAACAGGCACATCAAGCTGGGCAGCAGGAACAGGCACATCAAGCTGGGCAGCAGGAACAGGCACATCAAGCTGGGCAGCAGGAACAGGCACATCGGGCTGGGCAGCAGACAGGAACACTTCGGGCTGGGCAGCAGACAGGAACACTTCGGGCTGGGCAGCAGACAGGAACACTTCGGGCTGGGCAGCAGACAGGAACACTTCGGGCTGGGCAGCAGACAGGAACACTTCGGGCTGGGCAGCAGGGACAGCAGACAGGAACACTTCGGGCTGGGCAGCAGACAGGGACTCATCAGACTGGGCAGCAGACAGGGACTCATCAGACTGGGCAGCGGACAGGAACACATCAGACTGGGCAGCAGACAGGAACTCATCGGGCTGGGCAGCAGACACTGGGACCTTAGGCCGAACAGCAAGTACCGTAAGGGCAGGCTGGATAATAGGCACATCAGACTGGTAAGCTGGCACATCAGACCGAGAGGCTGGCACATCAGACCGGGAGGCTGGCACATCAGACCGGGAGGCTGGCACATCAGACCGGGAGGCTGGCACATCAGACAGGGAGGCTGGCACATCAGACAGGGAGGCTGGCACATCAGACAGGGAAGCTGGCACATCAGACAGGGAAGCTGGCACATCAGACCGGGAAGCTGGCACATCAGACCGGGAAGCTGGCACATCCGACTGGGAAGCTGGCACATCCGACTGGAAAGCTGGCACATCCGACTGGAAAGCTGGCACATCAGATTCGAGGACTGGCACATCAGACTGGGAAACTGGCACATCAGACAGGGAAGCTGGCACATCAGACAGGGAAGCTGGCACATCAGACTGGAAAGCTGGCACATCAGACTGGAAAGCTGGCACATCAGACTGGAAAGCTGGCACATCAGACTGGAAAGCTGGCACATCAGATTCGAGGACTGGCACATCAGACTGGGAAGCTGGCACATCAGACTGGGAAGCTGGCACATCAGACTGGGAAGCTGGCACATCAGACTGGGAAGCTGGCACAGCAGATTCGAGGACTGGCACATCAGACTGGGAAACTGGCACATCAGACTGGGAAGCTGGCACATCAGATTTGAGGACTGGCACATCAGACTGGGAAACTGGCACATCAGACTGGGAAACTGGCACATCAGACTGGGAAGCTGGCACATCAGACTGGGAAGCTGGCACATCAGACTGGGAAGCTGGCACATCAGACTGGGAAGCTGGCACATCAGACTGGGAAGCTGGCAGCGGGGCAGCAGACTGGAAGGCCAGCAGCGGGTAAACAAGCTGGAAGTCTGGCAGCGGGTCATCAGGCTGGAAAGCTGGCAGCGGGTCATCAGGCTGGAAAGCTGGCAGCGGGTCATCAGGCTGGAAAGCTGGCAGCGGGTCATCAGGCTGGAAAGCTGGCAGCGGGTCATCAGGCGGGAAAGCTGGCAGCGGGTCATCAGGCGGGAAAGCTGGCAGCGGGTCATCAGGCGGGAAAGCTGGCAGCGGGTCATCAGGCCGGAAAGCTGGCAGCGGGTCATCAGGCCGGAAAGCTGGCAGCGGGTCATCAGGCCGGAAAGCTGGTAGCGGGTCATCAGGCTGGAAAGCTGGCAGCGGGTCATCAGGCTGGAAAGCTGGCAGCGGGTCATCAGGCTGGAAAGCTGGCAGCGGGTCATCAGGCTGGAAAGCTGGCAGCGGGTCATCAGGCTGGAAAGCTGGCAGCGGGTCATCAGGCTGGAAAGCTGGCAGCGGGTCATCAGGCTGGAAAGCTGGCAGCGGGTCATCAGGCGGGAAAGCTGGCAGCGGGTCACCAGGCGGGAAAGCTGGCAGCGGGTCATCAGGCGGGAAAGCTGGCAGCGGGTCATCAGGCGGGAAAGCTGGTAGCGGGTCATCAGGCGGGAAGGCTGGGACGTCCAGCTGGGTAGCTGGAACTGGGTCGTCAGGCTGGGTAGCAGGAACTGGGTCATCAGGCCGGAAAGCTGGTAGCGGGTCATCAGGCTGGGTAGCTGGCAGCGGGTCGTCAGGCTGGGTAGCTGGAACTGGGTCGTCAGGCTGGGTAGCTGGAACTGGGTCGTCAGGCTGGGTAGCAGGAACAGGGACGTCCAGCTGGGTAGCAGGAACTGGGACGTCAGGCTGGGTAGCAGGAACTGGGACGTCAGGCTGGGTAGCAGGAACTGGGACGTCAGGCTGGGTAGCAGGAACTGGGACGTCAGGCTGGGTAGCAGGAACTGGGACGTCAGGCTGGGTAGCAGGAACTGGGACGTCAGGCTGGGTAGCAGGAACTGGGACGTCAGGCTGGGTAGCAGGAACTGGGACGTCAGGCTGGGTAGCAGGAACTGGGACGTCAGGCTGGGTAGCAGGAACTGGGACGTCAGGCTGGGTAGCAGGAACTGGGACGTCAGGCTGGGTAGCAGGAACTGGGACGTCAGGCTGGGTAGCAGGAACTGGGACGTCAGGCTGGGTAGCAGGAACTGGGACGTCAGGCTGGGTAGCAGGAACTGGGACGTCAGGCTGGGTAGCAGGAACTGGGACGTCAGACTGGGTAGCAGGAACTGGGACGTCAGGCTGGGTTACTGGCAGGATAGTGTGGGTCGGAAAGAACTTCCGTTTCTTTTTTGGCTTAGCCACTGCAGCTTTGTACGTGGGTGCAGGGCTGTAAGAAAAGAAAGTTTCCGGGCAAAATGAAGACCAAGGAACAGTGGCTGGAGGAGGAATTGGTGGGACTGTTACAGGTGGAGGAGAAGAGGCAGGTGGGCTGAAGGCAGGATAGGTGCTACACTTGGCGACTGGATAATAGTTTTTGGTAGAAAGCAGAGAAAACTGGGCTGTAGCTGAGGTTGCCATAGGCAATGGGGAGATTGATACTTGAGAAGGCAGGTGATTAATGACAGGGCTGGGATGTTGTGGCTTAGCTAAATACAAGAGATCTGACCATGCTTGCAGCACAGGTTGGACAAACGCTGGTTCACACACAGCCTGACTAACCAGAGATTGCACTGAATGGATGCAATCAGTCAACACCTGCTGTGAACAAGAGGAATACCGTTCAATGAAATAGGCTGGATCATCCTCTAACAACCATACCAGAGATTCAACTTGGCCATAATTGAAGGGGGGAGAGAAATCATCACTTCCTTCTGGAAAACATGACAGGGCTGGCTTTGCACATAATTTAATTAGGTGCTGAACATCCTCAAATAACATATAGCCTTCATCCACCAGGGAATGAGCTGATCGGATGGTTTCCATCAGCTGGTCACTAGTCCATCCTTTTAAGATCTGACAACAAGATTCACCATCCTCTTCTGCCAGCAGAGAATAATAAAGGATTTCATTGTAATCCATATTGGCAGACTAACAAACCAGGATGGTTCCTCAATGCAGCCACGTCTGGTCAGGGATGGCCTTGGTATACTATCAGGGAAATTAGTAGACCAGACTGTGTGGACTGCACAGAGGAAACCCAAACACATATAAGTGAAATAATAAGTGTTTATTTAAATAAATGATAAAGAGTGAAGACAAATAGTGTACTACAAACCACAAAACTACAAACAAACAATATGTACAATAAATGGGCAGTACCGGAATCATAAACGTTTAGCCAAGCCAGGGTCATGCACGGGAGATCAGCAGAATGAACAAAGGGCAGGATGGGAGAGGGAAACTAAGGATGGGAAAGGCAACAAAGGAGCAGGAACGCAGGAACACCGGAATAGGAAGGGAAGGGTACAAGGTACAGGTTACAGGTCTCAGGATACAGGATACAGGTCACGGGTCTCAGGTTCAGGGCACAAGGAAGAAAGATACCAAGGCAAGTGTGTGAGGGCTGGCCGGGTATTTATAATCTGCCAGTGATTGGCCTCATGTGACAGCTGATCGGAGAAAGGGCTGTCTGCTCCACACTGCCAGGATCCATCCGCTGGTGGACGCCAGTACTGCGGCCCAAAGATGATATCCCAGCAGGGAAGGCCTCTCCTGACAGTTATAAACTGCCAGGAGACACCTGCTGGTGGACCACAGTACTGCACGCCAAATGATGGTTCTTACCAGCGGACGGATCCATTCCTGACACCTGGCATCTGTTCAAAGAAAGAAATAAAGTTTAAAACGGGAGAGTGCGTCCGCTGCTGAGTTGAACTTCCCTGGAATGAATGAGCAGTAAACATTAAACTGATGTTGTAGGGATAGCTGGACCAGTCTGCGAAGGAAGGACATGACGGGCCTGGATTTAGACCTGCCCTTGCTGATGATCTCGGCTGTGGCTTGATTGTCTGTCGTAAAAGCCACAGTCTGTCCAGACCAACGGTGACCCCATAGGTGAGCGGCTGCTACGATGGGGAACAGCTCAAAGAGGGCTGACGTGGTAGTGAAGCCCGGTGTGGCTAGTGCCTGAGGAGGCCAAGGGCGGCGAACCACAAATGGCCAAAAATGGCGGCGCATCCTGTGGATGCCGCCGCATCTGTCACCACCTGAGGTGACAGCATGGACACTACTGGGATGAACAGGGACACACCGTTCCAATTACTGAGAAAGTCTTCCCACATGGCCAGATCTGCCCTGGCTGCTGAATCCAGCCTGATGACCTGTTCTGGGTCCTGCGTGTAGGACAGGAAGACCAGCAGCCGGGACACAAAGGAGCGGCCCTGGGGGATGATCCTCATAGCAAAATTCAACATCCCGAGGAGAGACTGAAGTTGCTTCTGAGTACATCCCCCCACCCGGGTGAACTCTTGTAGAACCGTCCTGATACGGTCCAACTTATCTGCGGGAAGGCTGGCCTGCATGGCTAGAGTGTCAAGGTCGATGCCCAAGAACATGATCTTGTGCGCCGGGCCGTCAACCTTGTGTTCCGCTATGGGGACGTTCAGATTGTTGAAAACCGTCCTCAACTTTCCAAGGTCCCCTGGGGGAGCCCCGGGTGGTTCTATCAAAAGGAAGTCATCCAAATAGTGGATGACCTCGTGGCACTGTGCCTCGTGGAGAAGGATCCACGCCAGGGTTTCCGCGAACTTATCAAACAACCAAGGACTACTCTTAGACCCGAAGGTCAACTTGGTTGCGAAATAATATCGCTCCCTCCACTTGATGCCGTGCCAGCACCACAGGGAGGGATGTATGGGTAGCAGCTTGAAGGCGTCAGATATGTCCGCCTTCGAGAGCCAAGCACCCACCCCAGCCCTGAGAATGACCTGGATAGCCATATCTACCGAAGCGTACTTCAGTGAGAACTCCTCGGAGGGAATGAGCGAGTTGAGACTGGGAACGACGGAAGAATGAGGCGCTGACAGATCATACACCAGACGTTTTTTATTTGAAAATTTTCCCTGTACAAGCCCGATAGGGCTGACCCTCCAGATACTAAAGGGGGACTTGACTGAACGGGCCTATCATAAAGTCCCGATCCAACTCCGTCTGAAGAAGGACGTCGATAGCTGGCTCATCTGTTGCTGCTGAGCGCAAGTTCCGACATTCGTGGGTGGTGTGGGGCAGGGTGATGAGCCCGGTATGAAACCAATCGGTGAAACTTCGGATGAGGTAGCTGGCGAGTAAGGATGAGCCCGGTGTTCGATTCGAACCCATGTTCGAATCGAGCACCGGGCGTTCGCTCGCTCGGCGAGCCCAGAACTATTGGGGCTGCTCGCATCAAATTCGTGTGATGCGAGCGGCCCGCAATGCATTGCGGCCCGCGCAGTGCAATGCTGGCTGATGATTGGCCAAGCATGCACTGTGACCCCGCATGCTTGGCCAATCACAGCGCCGGCAGCGTGGAGAGCCATAATTGGCTACAGGCAGGATGCCTGTAGCCAATTATAGCTCAGGGGCTTTAGTACACGCCCCACAGTATAAGAGGCTGCCGCGCCGGCGGCCTCGCATATTATGTTTCAGTCAGTGTCAGCGTGTCAGTGTGCTGCTGACAATATGTGCTCTATTTCTGGGGATATGTGTGCGTGCTGTTAGTACAGCATTGCAGTATCACATCTGGGGGGTGTCTATAGGTGGCCTGTGAAGGGGGGCAGGTTTCCTGTGCTTAGAACTTTCCCTACAAAAAAGTGTAATTTTTGCAGGAAAAAAGCTATTTAAAATCACTCGCGGCTAATGAATTGATGGCTCCTGTAACACAGAGAACTGTCATTCATTAATAAAAAACAAAAAAAATGCGTAGGGGTCCCCCCAAATTCAATAACCAGGCCCTTCAGGTCTGGGATGGATATTAAGGGGAACCCCAGCCACAAAAAAAAAATGGCGTAGGGTCCCCCTCAAAATCCATACCAGACCCTTGAGGTCTGGTATGGATTTTAAGGGGAACCCTAGCCAAAAAAAATGGCGTGGGGTCCCCCTCAAAATCCATACCAGACCCTTATCCGAGCACGCAACCTGGCAGGCCGCAGGAAAAGAGGGGGGGACGAGAGCGCCCCCCCTCCCGCCTGAACCGTACCAGGCCACATGCCCTCAACATTGGGAGGATGCTTTGGGGGTCTAAGACCCCCAAAGCACCTTGTCCCCATGTTGATGAGGACAAGGGCCTCTTCCCCACAACCGTGCCCGGTGGTTGTGGGGGTCTGCGGGCGGGGGGCTTATTGGAATCTGGAAGCCCCCTTTAACAAGGGGACCCCCAGATCCCGCCCCCCCCTGTGTGAAATGGTAAGGGGGTACAAAAGTACCCCTACCATTTCACCAAAAAAGTGGCAAAAATTGTAAAAATGACAGGAGACGGTCTTTGACAATTCCTTTATTAAAATCTTCTTTCTTCATCCTTCGGTTTCTTCATCTTCTCCTTCCTTCATCTTCTTCCATCTTCTTCTTCCATTTTCTTCTTCCTCCGATCCGCTTCTTCTTGCGCTGGTCTTCTCGTCCTTCTCGTCCGGCATCTTCTTCCGTCGGCGTCGGTGTCGGTGTCTCTGTCTCTTCTTGGGCCGCTCCGCGCAATGGGAGGCTCCCGCTGTGTGAGGCTCCGCTCCGTCTAACAGGTCTTTTATAATGGAGGGCACCTGGTGACCCCGCCCCCTCTGACGCACAGGGACGTCATGGGGAATTCCATGATGGCTTTCCCCATGACGTCAGAGGGGGGCGGGGTCACCAGGTGCCCTCCGTTTTAAAAGACCTGTCAGATGGAGCGGAGCCTCACACAGCGGAGCCTCAATTGCGCAGAGCGGCCCAAGAAGACACCGACACCGACGCCGACGCCGACGGAAGAAGATGCCGGACGAGAAGGACGAGAAGACCAGCGCAAGAAGAAGCGGATCGGAGGAAGAAGAAAATGGAAGAAGAAGATGGAAGAAGATGAAGGAAGGAGAAGATGAAGAAACCGAAGGATGAAGAAAGAAGAAAGAAGATTTTAATAAAGGAATTGTCAAAGACTGTCTCCTGTCATTTTTACCATTTTTGCCACTTTTTTGGTGAAATGGTAGGGGTACTTTTGTACCCCCTTACCATTTCACACAGGGGGGGGCCGGGATCTGGGGGTCCCCTTGTTAAAGGGGGCTTCCAGATTCTGATAAGCCCCCCGCCCGCAGACCCCCACAACCACCGGGCACGGTTGTGGGGAAGAGGCCCTTGTCCTCATCAACATGGGGACAAGGTGCTTTGGGGGTCTTAGACCCCCAAAGCATCCTCCCAATGTTGAGGGCATGTGGCCTGGTACGGTTCAGGCGGGGAGGGGGGGGCGCTCTCGTCCCCCCCTCTTTTCCTGCGGCCTGCCAGGTTGCGTGCTCGGATAAGGGTCTGGTATGGATTTTGAGGGGGACCCCACGCCATTTTTTTGGGCTAGGGTTCCCCTTAAAATCCATACCAGACCTCAAGGGTCTGGTATGGATTTTGAGGGGGACCCTACGCCATTTTTTTTTTTTTTTTTGGCTGGGGTTCCCCTTAATATCCATCCCAGACCTGAAGGGCCTGGTTATTGAATTTGGGGGGACCCCTACGCTTTTTTTTTTTAATTTTTTTTATTTTTTATCAATGACTTTTTTTTATGAATGAGTTTCAATGAATCACTGTTCTCTGTGTTACGGGAGCCGTGAATTAACATTAGCCGCGAGTGATTTTAAATAGCTTTTTTACTTTCAAAAATGACACTTTGCGCAGAGACAGTTCTAAACACGGGAAACATGCGCCCCTTCACAGGCATACTATAGACACCCCCCAGATACGAAATTTAAAGGAATATTACACTTTTATTGTTTCAATTTAAGCATTATTAAAATCACTGCTCCTGAAAAAACGGCCGTTTTTTAAAAAAAAAAAAATTTGCATTGATACATGTCCCCTGGGGCAGGACCCAGGTCCCCAAACACTTTTTATGACATTAACATGCATATTAGCCTTTAAAATGAGCACTTTTAATTTCGAACGTTCGCATCCATTATAACCAATAGGGTTCTAAAGCTCGCACTGACTTTAGGTCCGTTCGCGGGTTCTGCTGCTAGCCGAACGGGGGGGTGTTCGGCTCATCCCTACTGGCGAGTGACGGAGTGGGGTGTGAGGTCAGGTAAACATCGAGCCAAAGGACATTGACCCGGCTTAGTCACGGTTTCTTCTGCTTGACCTCACACAGGACCCTGGGGTGCGCCCTCTGGCATAGGGTGCAGACGTGCAACAGCCGGCACTGGCTGAAATTGCAGGAGCCGTAGTTGAAGTTATTGCAAATGGCGGCTCCCCAAACCATCCGCACCGGACGTCCCAACTTGTCCACCTTCCGCCCTTGCACCGGGACCTGCTGAGCCTGACTCGTGCTGGTAGAGGCCGTGCTAGTTGTCGGGTGGACAGAGACTATGTTGGCACACCAGACCGCGGTGTGGGATGCTGACTGACAGACAGCACATAGTGGGGACTGTAGACCCGCAAAGTGGCGACAGAACAACTCGGTGTCCACTACACTCCAGTCCGTTGTCAAATGGAACTGTAGGAATCTGGCCGCGGCTTTGGCCGAGAAGGACCGATGATAATCGTAGAACGCTGAACCACCGTATTTGTGGCCCAGGTCTACGATTAGATGGAGGTAGAGGTCCAGTTCCTCCCGCCTGCCCGGGGAGGCTGAGCACAGCACGTCCCTGAACATACCAAAATCGAGCGTGAACTCAGGCACCGTGAGCTTCCTGTTCAGCCTCGGATCCTTAGCCTTCAAAACCACCGAGACGTCCCCCCAGGTGTAGGCCTTGTTCTCCGCCAAATCATGGACCGAGATCATGAGTGAGGCCAGGTTAACGTCTCTGCCCTCTAAAATGTCCTTCCTTACGCTGGGTGGCACCAGGTGGGAAGGATGAATGGTAGTTGTGGCAAGCTCACTACCTGCGGCCGGTGCACTGATGGCTGGGACCACAGCAGGGTCCGGAACCGTGGCGGCCGGGCTGGTCTCTAGACGTGTCACCCTGTCCAAGACCTCAATGATCGAGGAAGACAGGGAAGATACGAGGGCGTGTAGCTGAGCGACGGCGGTTGAAATAGATTCCAGGGACGCCTGCTGGCTGCTGGAACCGGCTGCGGCCGGTGGTGGGAAGAGGAGCCTGAATAGCTCCGCCTTCCTGGCCGCGGACGAGAAGGGTATCCCTCTGCGCCTCAGCTCGGCGGACAGCCTGGGAATTGTCCATGCCCTAAGGGACTGGACACTGCCAGCCTCGGAGGCTGACACCGGAGATAGCGGGGTGGTGAGGTCATCGCTGCCGACTGACGACATGGCGGCTGCCAAGACCCGTTGCTTAGTTGACTGGTCACGTGTCCGCAGGCTGGGCCTATAAAGAGGTGACAAGAAATGAGTTTGGACGTGTAACCTATGGTATACGTACCTGACATGAAAATGCAGCTGGTGCAGGTGGACCTACTGAATCCGACTGACCTGAGAGAGTGTGAGAGAAAGTACCTATTTAAGAGCCTGAAACTGCTGCCGTCCTGAGCGACGGTACCCAATGTTGATGATAACAACAGGCGATAGTGACTTAAGTCGACTGACGTGACAGCTGTGGAATCAAATGACAGACAACAACACGAATAACTGAAATGACATGTTGCCTTAACTGAAATGAACATCCCGTGACAGGGCCCGGCCCGGTCGTACCGTATGGGGGTGACTGTGAGTCGGACTCTGGAGCACGTACAGAAAAGAGACAACCATGAAATGAGGCCAACTGCCTGGGTACGCTGGGGCCGAACTGTGACATACTGGCTGCCACCGGGTTCGACTCCAAGTGCTACAGCATGCGGTGGAACGCTAGCACTCGTGTGACAGCGACCTCGATCATCATGCCACTGTCTAGTGACTGAACCCCCTTTTTTTTTCCTTTTTTTTTTTTTTTTTGAGCACGTACTGAAATGCGGCCGGCCTAGGGCGCGCCGGCGCGAATTCGTACAGGGAAGTGACTAAATTAACGCCGGGGCGTGGTAAGGTGACACAGAAATGATATAACATGACAAGGACAAGAATCAAAAGTTGACCGAAAACCTGCAATGCGATTCCGTCCCTGGCGCATGTATTGAAATGAGGCCGGCCTAGGGCACGCCGACACGAATTAGTGCGGGGAAGTGACTGGATTCATGCCGGGCGTGGTAAGGTGAGACAGAAATGACATACCATGACAAGGGCAAGAATCAAGTGTGAACGCAACCTGTGATGCGATTCCGCCCTTGGCGCATGTATCGAAATGAGGCCGAGCAGCCGTGCGTCTGGATTGCCCCGATCGGAGCATCTATGGATGCGACCGGACCCACCCAGAGGTATAGTGACCGAAATGAAACCATGACAAAGACTAGATTTCAACAAACCGAGCAACTTGTAACTGAATCTGTCTCTGGAGCATGTATAGAAAGGAGGCCGAGCGGCTAGGCGAACCAGTGCGAATCGATGCATCCCGGATGCGACCGGATTCAGACCGATACGTGGCCAATGACCGAAATCATGCCAAAGACTAGACTTGAGCCCGCATCCGTACGAGCGGTGGGCCAATCTCTGAAACATGTATGGTAATGCGGCCGTAACCTGGGTACCCCGAAACAAATCCGTGTCTGAGTGCGACATGACTTGAATCTGCGTGCGGCCAGGATCGAAATGATGGCATGAACGCCCTGTTTAAACGATGCAAAATGACTTAGCATGACCGAATGGCCTGATACGTTAGCCATGTTTGAAATGATGAAATGATTGCCATGCTAATACAATGAAATGTTTCGACACGGTCGAAGTAATTCGTGCAATTAACATGCCAACAGTGACTCGGAACGCAACAAGTGATCCGGCATGCTTGCTGGCATAACTGATTTGACCGATTTGACATGACATGAATGCTGCGTGTGAGTGCGAATGGCACCCGTGAGCGAGCTACGTTTGAACGATTCGAAGCCTGCGTACTCCGACCGCGTAAGGGGAACCCTTGAGTGCCGGATGCGGCATCGGTCGGAGTGTCATGGCGGGCGGCCCTGAATGTGCGTGCCTCTAGGTGGCTCCCGATCGTGTACAACCAAAAAACGTGCGTGTAACTGTATAGTGTTTTCGAGACAAGCGGTGCGTGGTTCGTGAGCTACGCAGACCACAGTTTAGTGACATGATAAGCAGTGCATGGGAATGTAAAACATGGGAGCCGAAGCCCTACCTGCGACAGCCGAACCAGACTCGTTGTACGGCACTGCGACTCGGCGACGCGAGTGCGACACGAAGGGACAACACGACTTACGAACACGGAACACGGGACTGCAACAACACAAGGAGACGGACAGACGAAACGGAGCTCACGAACCGGCACCAACAGCGCTTGTCTCGAACGAGTCGGTCCTAGATGTCTGACGTATCAGATATCTCGCACAGGAAACCGACAAAGACCGGCGGCCTTTGGGCTGCTTAAATACCCTCCGGGCTCCTCCCATAACTTCAGGCCGGTACCCGGCCTTCCAATTTAGTGGGGTCATGGGGCCATTGGTTGGGTTTAGATTCATATGTAGGCAAGATGTGCGGAAGCACCGTAGTGTGGTGTCTATTAGTGGATGGGAAGATAGGAGTTTAGGGATGTGGGTGTGATGTATCCATGGTAGATGTGACAGAGGGATTTGGGAGAATACTTGTTCTAGCTGGATCCAATCTTTATGTGGTTTGTGTGTGTGCCAATCAATTATTCTAGTCAAGTGGCAGGATAAGTGATATTTCCGAATATCAGGTAGGCTCAATCCCCCTAAAAGCTTAGGTAATGTCATGTGCGACCAACTGAGTCTGGGTGGTTTAGAGGACCAAATGAAAGTTCTGCACATTCTATTGTAAGCGGAAAAGAAGGACGGTGGCAATTGTATGGATACAGCTTGTAGCAAGTACAGGATCCTAGGTAGGGCATTCATTTTCAAGATTGCTATTCTCCCAAACCAAGAAAAGGACCCCAAGTGCCATTTCTGTATATCCCCTTGTATGGATTGAAGTGTAGATTGAAAATTCAGGGTGTACAAGTCTGACAGTTTAGTAGGTAATTTGATGCCAAGGTAAGATATGGCATTGGGTTCCCATCCAAAGGGAAAATTGATTCTACATTGTGACACTAATTTGGCGGGGAGGGAAACATTTAAGGCTTTAGATTTGGAGAAGTTGATTTGTAGGTTAGAAAGGGTCTTGAAGAAAGCGAAGTCTTTGAGGAGGTTGGGAATAGTGATGATGGGGTCGGTTAGGAAAAGCAAAATGTTGTCCGTATATGCGGCTATTTTATATGTTTTGTTTTTGATTGATAGGCCCTTGATGTCTGGATTTTCCCTGAGCCTACGGAGAAGAGGTTCCATGGTAAGTAAGAAGATACTGGGGGATAGAGGACAACCTTGGCGTGTGCCATTGGAGATGGAGAAGGCGTTCGACAGGCGGCCATTGATCCTAAGCTTAGCTGATGGGGACGAGTATAACATCATGATCATTTGAAGCAGGAGCGGGGGTATGCCCACCGCTCGGAGCACAGCTTCCATATAGTCACATGCCACCCTGTCGAACGCCTTCTCCGCATCCAGGGATAAAAAGAAGCCTTGGGTGGAAGTCTTGGTAAGCCAATGGTGTATATTCAAAGCCTTAATGGTGTTGTCCCTGGCTTCCCTGCCGGGGACAAAACCAACTTGGTCCAGATCAATTAAATCTGGGAGAAAGGGTAAGATGCGGTTGGACAGTACCTTGGCGTAATGTTTTAAATCCACGTTGAGGAGGGAGATGGGGCGATAGTTAGTGACCAACGTGGTGTCTTTGTCCGGCTTCGGAATAAGTGTGATGTGGGCCTCCAAAAGATCTCTATGGGCTAAATCAGAGGTTGAGAGGTTGTTAAAATCTTTGACTAGATGGGGCAATAGAGTGTCAGGGAAAGATTTGTAATAGCTGGCCGTTAGACCATCTGGGCCCGGGCTCTTCCCCGGTTTCAATTGTTTCAGTGCATGAAGGAATTCTTCTAGAGTGAGAGGGGAATTCAGATTATCAGAGTCTGTGGCAGTGAGGGGTGTAGGGGAGTATTTATGTAGGAATTCTTGTATGGCGGCTGCACGGTCAGGGTGCGAGAATGGTGTATGAGGAGCAGGAAGGTTATATAGTTGGGAGAAATATTTAACAAATTGGTCCGTAATGTCCTCCGTTTTAGAGTGGGATGCACCTTTCGCATCTTTGATCACATGAATAGCATGGGTCGCTTTTTGTTTTTGAAGAGCTTTGGCCAGTAATCTACTAGACTTGTTGCCAAACTCGTAAAACACCTTCTGGGACATGGTATAATTGCGTTTTAGTTTGACATGTAATTCTCCTAGGAGTTCCTCTCTGGTTTGTGATAATTCTGTCAGAATCGCGGCAGTAAGGGAAGCTTTATGTTTTCTTTCAAGGTCACGGATCTTGTTGGTCAAGAGAGCAATGCGTTCTGTCCTTAGTTTGTTACGTTTATCAGTCAATGAAATGAGGGTTCCCCTGATGACGCATTTGTGGGCGGCCCATATCGATGCTGGGGAGGATTCATCAGTAGTATTGTCCCTAAAGTAGTGTGAAAGGTGTTCCGATATGGTGCAAACATTCTCTGGGTCTGTCAGAAGGGAGTTATCCAACCTCCAGATGGGAGATTTGGGTCGTCTGGTGGGTAGGGACAAGGTCAGGGAGATTGGGTTGTGATCCAACAGAATCATCGGATCAATAGTAGCCTTGGAGAGAAAGGAAAGGTAATTTTAAGGAGACAAAGAGGTAGTCAAGCCTCGAGTACCTATTGTGGGGTGCAGAAAAAAAAGTGAAGTCTTTTTCAGTGGGATGCAACGTGCGCCAGGAATCATGTAATAATAAATCATGGAATTGTGATTTTATCGCCTTCAGTGCCTTATAGGGCAATCTGGAGTGGCCGTTAGACGTATCCAGTGATGGGTTCAGAGCAACGTTAAAGTCCCCCCCAACTATAAGGGTGCCAGAGTAAAATGCCGTGAGTTGTTGAAGGGAGGTGCGGAAGAAGGTAACCTGGTGTGTGTTTGGAGCATAGATGTTTGCAATGGTTATGGGTCTATCCTGTAGCTTTCCTTTTAGGAAAATGAACCGCCCACCTGCGTCTTTTTGGATATCAGTGATGTGAACTGGGCAGTGACGGGAGACAAGGATAGAAACACCCTTGGATTTGGCAGTGTTATTAGGGGCATGGTGGACAGTGGGAAAGTGTTTATTGTGAAGTTTTGGGACTTTGTCGGTCCTAAAATGGGTTTCTTGAAGTAAGGCAATGTGAACGTTAGATTTTAGTAAAGAGGAAAGTAACAGGGAACGTTTTTCGGGCGTATTCAGACCTTGAACATTGAGAGAGCAAATTTTGATGTGGGGGAAAGGAGGCGTTCCAGTTTGTGGTATTGGAGGGTCATCCATTTGTGATACACACAAAAGGACTCTATGGGTTCCCCCTTAAAAAAAAAAGGGGGGAGGGGGTCTATATAAGCAGGATTGGACTTGAGACAGAGGCTATGGGATCTGTCGAGGGTGCGTGGGGTGGTTACCCCGAATCAACCGAAGAGGCGGTGGGAGAGTGTCCCTATCCGTCTCTGGAGTAAAGGATTCGGTATGGATACAGAGTGGGAACAACGCCCACACTCCAGAAGGAGTAGTGGCACGCGTGACCACCACTGTGTGGGGGTTGGCAATAGCTCTGCAATGAAAAGGCGGAAGTGAATGTGTAACAGGACAATATCCCGCCACATCACAACTATGACAGAATTATGTATGAAGGAGGTGACATAGTGTAGAACATGGAGGATTAATAGACGCGCTATACATGGGGATAGGCGAGCCTGGATGTTCAGTGAAGGGGAGGCGTAGGTAGATACATGTCTGTGTACGATATTGGTATGGTGTGTGTGTGTAGAGCGTGTGTGGGAAAGATCACCAATGGTAGGTAAGGCGATCAGTGGAAGACATGTGTTCCCATAATGGGACCATAAATATGCAGAGCAACCTGAGGCCTAACATTGATAATATAATAAGAAAACATCATACCAAACTACAGTGTAACATAGCAATTGTAGGTGATTGCAGGCAAACAATACAGGCCTATAGGCAATCCTATGAACTTAACCATACCTGTAAAAAGAAAAAAAAGGAGCTTGCATTATAAACGTAAGGTAACATGTGAGGCATCGCTTTGACGCCAACTAAATGATAACTGCTAACCGTAAGGAATACAGGTCGATCCCGGTGGGTAGACGTAGCAGGTATTCAGTGCCAGCGGGTTGTGAGGGTACAGGTGTAGAGGAGGTCCCAGTATAGTGTTTGCTTGCCAGCAGATGGTACAGCCGTGGAGGATAGAGGACCCAGAACACCTATTGGGGATAGCAAGGGGATAGAAAGCATTGTGGTAAAAGCGATAAGTGCATTGATACCATTATAGGTGGCGCACGATTACCCTAAGTCAGAGGCAGAGCAGAAACACCTGTGTCGGCGGACAAGAGTTGTAGTGAGTCGCGGCAAGTAGACAGCAGCCGTGGTGATGATGAGCGCCGTTCAAATGGTACGCAAGCATACAGTGCATGGCGGGAAGTTCATTGCCAGGCATTGTGGGGTTTGTAGTTTTCGTTGGGGGAAGAGCGCGTAGAATACAAACCCAGATAATGAATTGTAAAGCATGAGAGATACTCACATTGGGGCTTGCTTTTTTTTTTTTTTGGGGATCAGATATACAATAGAGGGGTTAGTTTAACCAGTTGAGCCCGTACAGATGATATCAGAGCGTGTCTTCAGTTGAAAGTCAAAATGTTCCGCGGTTGATAGGGCTAAAAACAATTGTGCTCGGAGCGGTTTTAGCGGTGGCAGTCTGTGTAATCCCAAGTAGGCTATTAAAGTTAGTCGGGTGCATCAGCTCTGAAAGGTATTGGTGGTGTTCGGTAAATACCGGAGGCACATACACTGACACAATATCGGGTCATAGGCAATCCACCACGGAATACTGACAAGCTAAACTTCCAGGAGGCTGGGTGGGTGTTGGATGAGAGTGAAGGCACAAAAGACGTCCCCACATAGCGGGTCTAGACCACAGGGAAGCAGTGTGGACGGAGAACGAGCTCAGTGATCTCTCCTTGTCCTCCGTGAGGCGGGGGATCGGATAGGACTGCGGTTCCGGTGGTGTCCCCTGTGAGCAGCGCGGTCATCATTAGTGGAAGGAGATCCATTACGATGCATGTCAGGGGATTGGGCATCCATTGGTTCAGCGTGGGGTGGGTCTCGGTGTACCGCTGAGCGGCGGAATTCCGCGAACCAGTCTGGCACGTCGGTTACCGGGATATTCAGGGTGTGGCAGAAACGAGGTAGATCCTCTGGCACCTTTAGGAGTGCAGTGCGACCCTGGGAAGAAGCCGAAAAGGCAGAAAGGAAACTTCCATTTGTAGATGATACCATGGGATCGGAGGGTGTCCAGCAGTGGTCTCAGATTCCTTCGGTGTTGTAGGGTTATGCTCGACAGGTCCTGATATATTTGAACCGGAGTATCTTCAAATAGGATTTGAGGTCGTCCTCTGGCTTGCTTGAGTACTTCTTCCTTTAATTTAAAATCGGAGATGCAGGAAATTATGTCTCGAGGGGGATCGGTATCCCTGCCCTTGGGTCGTAGGGCCCTGTGGATTCTTTCCATGTCAATAGGGGTGTGGAGAGGCTTGCGTAAAAGATCATTAAAGATGCTGGTGACCGCTGGCCCTACCCTGTCTCCTTCAACGGATTCTGGAAGACCTCTGACCCTCAAGTTATGTCGTCTGCCCCTGTTGTCGAGGTCTTCCAGATGTCGTGCCATGTCACGAAGTTGTAGGGTGTGTGTGTCCACATGGTGGGTGGTCTTTTTCAGTTGGATGCCCTGCTGTTTCACCACATTCTCCACCGCCATTACTCTGTCGTTAACTGCACGGAGATCAAGGCGCAGCTCTGAGATGGCCGCCGAGTGTCCTTAATATCCGCGGCAATGGTCCGCAGGTCATGGATGCTGAGTTGTGGTTGGGGTTGTTGAAGGGGGTGCTCCGGTGTCTCCCCATTTGTTGATATGACCGGGCTGGGTAGGATCGGCACTCCGTGTTGTGAGGGATTCGGCGCCTGAGAGCTTCTGAGGTGAATGTCCGCCATATTTCCCCTGTCGGCTCTAAACATGGCTGGGATGTTGCCTTGCCGGGACCTGGTATGTCCCCTCGGGGAGCCGGATCGGGAGGTCGAGGAGGTCCTTGAGGCAGTCCCCTTGTGATAGCGGGTGTGAGGTGATGAGAAACCTCCGTTAGGCTGGTAATTTGTCGTGAGGTAGCGGGAGCTCAAAGACTAAGCGTCCATCTTCCAGCAGAGCTAGGCCACTCCCCCATTTTATGTTATTTTAAGTTATTTTCCTATCTACATTTGTTTGCAGAGCACTTGCCATGCTCCTAACAACATTTTGCTGCCATTTGCAGCCCTCTAGCCCTTTCCATTACTTTTTTAGAGCCTTCAATGGGGGTTCGGGTTCAGGGTCAAGTTCGGTTCCAAACTCAAACTTATTTGCGAAGCTCAGCCGAACCCGTTGAACCCGAACATCCAGGTGTCCGCTCAACTCTAGTCACAGCCCATCTGAGTACCTGAGTACCTGTCACAGCCCATCTGAGTACCTGAATATCTGTCACAGTTCATCTGAGTACCTGTAACAGCCCATCTGAGTACCTGAGTACCTGTCACAGCCCATATGAGTACCTGTCACCACCCATCAGAATACCCGAGTACCAGTCACCAGCCCATCAGAGTACCCAATACCTGTCACAAGGCTAGCAGGTTACCCGAGTACCTGTCACCAGGCCATCAGAGTACCCAAGTACCTGTCACCAGGCTATCAGAGTACCCGAGTACCTGTCACCAGCACATCAGAGTAACCGAGTAGCTGTCACCAGCCCATCAGAGTACCCGAGTACCTATCTGCAGCCCATCAGAGTAACCGAGTACCTGTCTCCAGCCCATCAGAGTGCTCAAGGGCCTTCAAAAGTGTGATAGGTAGGAATGAAATGAGATGTGTAATTTATGCTCCTAGAACACCTGAAGGTACTACTTCAATGTTGGGCCTTTGTATGTGGCCAGGCTATGTAAAAGTCTCACACATGTGGTATCATCTGAGTACCCGAGTAACTGAGTACCTGTCACAGTCCATCTGAATACCTGAGTACCTGTCACAGTCCATATGAGTACCCGAGTACCTGAGTACCTGTCTCAGTTCATCTGAGTACCTGAGTACCTGTCACAGTTCATCTGAGTACATGAGTACCCGAGCACCTGTCACAGCCCATCTGAGTATCTGTCACAGTTCATCTGAGTACCTGTTGCAGTCAATCTGAGTACCTGTCACAGCCCATCTGATTACCTGAGTACTTGTCACAGTTCACCTGAGTACCTGTCACAGCCCATCTGAGTACCTGTCACCAACCATCAGAGTACCCGAGTACCTGTCACCAGGCCATCAGAGTACCCAGGTACCTATCTGCAGCCCATCAGAGTACCCGAGTACCTATCTGCAGCCCATGTTTTCTTTTCAAAATGGGGTCATTTTGTGGGTAATTCCACTGTCTTGGTTCTCAAGGACCTTCAAAAGTGTGATAGGTAGAAAAAAAGGTAGTAAAAAAATTAACCATTCAAAAGACTCATAATGCTTCGTAGATTATACATTGGGGTGTTTGTTTTCCAAAATGGGGTCATTTTGTGTGTAAATTCATTGTTCTGGTGCTCCAGGGCCTTCAAAAGTGTAATAGGGCTTTAGGAAATTAGAGGTGTCATTTATGCTCCTAGAACGCCTGACGGTGCTCCCTGCATGTCGGGCCTTTGTATGTGGCCAGTAGGGATGGACTTTATGTTCGTGTTGAACATGAGTTCGATTAGAACATTGCTATTCGGCAAACGGGCAAACAGCCAAACAATTTGGGGTGTTCGTGACAAATTCGAAAGCCGCGGAACACCCTTTAAAAGTCTATGGGAGAAATAAAAAGTGCTAATTTTAAAGGTTACTATGTCATAAAAAGTGTTTGGGGACCCGGGTCCTGCCCCAGGGGACATGTATCAATGAAAAAAAACGTTTTTTCGGGAGCAGTGATTTTAATAATGCTTAACCGCAGACCTGAAGGGCCTGGTATGGAATTTGGGGGGACCCCCACGCATTTTTTTTAAAAAAAAATTGGTTCGGGGTTCCCCTGTAGGGAAATCCCATGCCGTTTTTATCAATGAACTTTAATGTGTATTTCCGGACCGACAATTCATTATAGCCTGTTCTATAGCTAGCGCTAGTACTTTTAAATGCCTTTTTTCCTTTATAAATGTAATTTTGCACTCATACTGTTCTAAACACGGGAAACATGCGCCATTAGTTCAGAATAAAAATCCAGCCTACAAGATGGTTTTGAGTGTTGCCAATGACAAAGTCTAAGCCAGCGCTGAAGCAGGGACATCCCACCAAGACCAGGGGCACAGCAAAGGAACCGGCCAGGGAGAAGAAGTGATCCATGTATGGGAATCAGAAAAGCACATCTGACCAACACTGGTCTAAAAAAATATATGGTTGAGCATGGGTAGATATAACAAACAGTGTATAAATGTCTGACACCTTCACGGCTGTCCTTGATCAGTTGGAGCATATTTGTCTGACATTTATACACTGTTCGTTATATCTACCCATCCTCAACCACATATTTTTTATTATGTTTTTTCAGACCAGTGTTGGTCAGATGTGCTTTTCTGCTTCCCATACATGGATCACTCCTTCCCCCTGGCCGGTTCCTGTGCTGTTCCCCTGGTCCGGGTGGAATTTCCCTGCCTCAGCCCCGGGTTAGACTTTGTCATTGGCAACCCCCACATTCATACTGTAGGCTGGATTTTTATTCTGAGCTGACATGTGAGTATCAGACTTTTAGCCTCTGTTATATAATTTTTTGTTACCCATCTGGGATTTTTTATCTATTACTTATATTCACAGATAATTTTGGCAACACACTCCTGATGAGTGGACATGAGCCACGAAATGCATAGTTACTATACATCAGGACAGTCTGATCCCTACAGTTTATATCTATCATGCATTTGTCTATTCTATTGTACCATGTATTGGTTTCCTATGAATTCATTATAATAATCATCTGCTATAAGTCAGCTATGTCAATTAATCAATTTTTATTCTGTACCATATATCTCGCTAAACATGAAATAGGCTTCTAGGATGAACTTTTGAATAAACTTTATAATATATTGTTTATTTTTGTCATTTTATTTTCTGATATGCCTCATTTAAAGTCCCTTGACCAGAATTTTTGTACACTAGGGGTGGAGGCATGTTACGGTGGTGCTCACAGATCACGTTCTTCTTATGTCTTTGCACATTGGGTGAAAGACCCCCCGGTCTCCTTTGATCCGCCACACCACCATTATATGTTTTTTCATTATATATTATATATTTTCCTTCATGCTGTTTAGCTTTCATTAAACCACCTGTCACTTTTTGTCAAGGATGCTGTCAGCTTCACAGCCAACAGGCACCTGGCAACCAGTGATGCCGACAGTGGAAGGAGCCTGATTGAGAAGCTGAGAGACTAGTTTCCCATCAGGTCCACTTTCTCTTCTTGTGATTGACAGCGGGCAGTGGGTCAAATACATAGCCAATATTAGGTTGTCTATTGGCTATGGAACCCACCCAATGCCTGCTGTCATGGACATGTGGAGCAGACCTGATGGTGAATCTCTGAATACCAGTCAGGATCTACCCAATAAAACTTCTCAGCCACTGTGCTGTATGTGAGTTTCCAAAGTACATGAATTTGGGGCAAGCACGGACATTTGTTGTGCAGAAACATGACTGAATTTAAAAGAATGTCTTAGGCTGGCCAAACATGTTCAACTACCTTGTACAATTTTCCTTTAGATTTACCAAAAACCATATAAGAGGTCAAATCTGAACAACTTTCAATTGTATCAAATTAGGCAGGCCCTTGCACTTCATAGTTTAAGGTAAATTGTACAAGTAGGTTGAACATGTATGGCCAGCTTTAAGCCCCATACACACGGTCGGATTTTCCGATGGATTCTGTCCTATCGGACAATGTTGTCGGAAATTCCGACCGTGTGTAGGCACCATCGGACAGTTTCCATCGGATTGTCCGACGGACAAAGTCCTATCTCCTGCTGGATAGATTTTTTGACAACAAAGTCCGATCACACCAAATCCGATCGTGTGTAGCGAATTCCGACGGACAAAGTGCTACGCATGCTCAGATCACATTACAAGACCAAAGCTATTGGCTACTAGCCTCTACGTAGTCCCGTCGTACGCAACGAACGTCACCACGTTCAGAATGATCGGATTTTCCGACAACGTTGTCCGACCGTGTGTACGCAAAACCAACATCGGACAAAGTACGATGGACATGATCCGACGGACCTGGTCCTCGGATAATCCGAGCGTGTGTATGGGGCTTTAGACACTCTTTATTAGGTGCAATAACAAATATACTGTATGTTTACACATATACAGTATTTGTGTGCTATGAGAATGTGTTAATGGACAGTGAATGTAAGTAGATTATTAATAAAGAACACTGTGTATCAGTGATACATTGAAGAAAAATAAAGTATGTGTTGTTGAATTGCTGACAGTATATTAAAGGGGATTTTATAGCCCTATATTGGTACTATGTAACCTTTAAAATGTAATTTCTGTGTTTGTTATTGTTACAACTTACTACTTTCTTTTATGCTGTTGTACTGTAGTTTTGCTTGGTGGATTTTAATAGACCCTCTTCATCGACTGGACTCCCTTAAGACAGAGCAGAGGAGCTTATCCCATTTCTTTACAACATTTGCATTTTTTAAAGACTCCTGCCAGTGGATACATGAAACAAATGTGGAGACATGCAACTTCGATTTAACACAGGAAAGAAAAAAATGGATACTTTGTGCCAGCAAAGTCCTGGGGGTGTTTCAATGCAAATGTAAAAATGACAAAGCCCAATAGAGAATAGAGGAACATGTCAGTCAGAGCTTTCTGTGACAGAGACACATAAATGAGTTTTCCAATTATTTTCCAAACATGAGCAGCTAACTAAGTCATTTTGATGTAGTTCAATATTAAGGACATTTCTCATCCTACTGTCAAATATATATATATGTATATATGTATATATATATATATATATACAGTATATATATATACCTGCTCAAAAAAATTAAAGGAACACTCTTTAATCAGAGTATAGCATCAAGTCAATTAAACTCCTGGGATATTGATCTGGTCAGTTAAGCAGCAGAGGGGGTTGTTAATCAGTTTCAGCTGCTTTGGTGTTAATTAAATTAACAACAGGTGCACTATATGGGCAACAATGAGATGACCTCCAAAACAGAAATGGATTTACAGGTGGAGGCCACTGAAATTTTTTTTCCCTACTCATCTTTTCTGAATGCTTTTCACTAGTCTTACATTTGGCTAGGGTCATTGTCACTACTGGTAGCATGAGGCGATACCTGGACCCTATAGAGGTTGCACAGAGGGTCCAACTCCTCCAGGATGGCACATCAATATGTGCCATTGCCAGAAGGTCTCAAGAGCATGGGGGAGATTCCAGGAGGCAGGCAGTTACTCTAGGAGTAACTGCTCCATTGTGGGAGGAACAGGATGAGCACTGCCAGAGCCCTACAAAATTATCTCCACCTCGGCCACTGATGTGAATGTCTCTGACCAAACAATCAGAAACATACTTCATGAAGGTGGCCTGCGGGGCTGCCATCCTCTAGTGCCCAGCACCATGGAGCTCAATTGGCATTTGCCATTGAATATCAAAATTTGCAGGTCCGCCAATAGCGCCCTGTGCTTTTCACAGATGAGAGCAGGTTTACCCTGAGCACATGTGACAGACATGAAAGGGTCTGGAGAAGCCGTGGAGAACATTATGCTGCCTGTAAGATCATTTAGCAGGACTGGTTTGGTGGTGGGTCAGTGATGGTCTGGGGAAGCATATCCATGAAGGGACACACAGACCTCTACAGGTTAGACAATGGCACTCTGACTGCCATTAGGTATCGTGATGAAATCCTTGGACCCATTGTCAGACCCTACCCTGGTGCAATGGGTTCTGGGTTCCTCCTAGTGCAGGACAATGCCCAGCCTCATGTGGCCAGAGTAAGCAGCCAGTTCCTGAGGATGAAGGGATTGATATCATTGAATGGCTTCCATGCTCACCTGACCTAAATCCAATAGAACACCTCTGGGACATTATGTTTCAGTCCATCTGATGCAGCCAGGTTGCACCTCAGTGCTGACCTAGTCCAGATCAGGGAGGAAATACCCCAGGACACCATCTGTTGTCTCATTAAGAGCATGCCCCAACATTGTCAGACATACATACAAGCACGTGGGGGCCATACAAACTACTTAGTACCATCTTGAGTTGCTGCAATGAATTTTCAGCAAAAGGGACTAGCCTGATTTTCAGGGTGTCTTTGAATTCAGCCCTCTGTAGGTTGATAACTTTCATTTCCATCAAATGATGTGGCATCCTTTCTTTCCTAACACATTGCCCAGTCCATATCAGTATAGATATCCAACATGATATTTTTCCCCATTGAGATCTGATGTGTTTTCAAAGTGCTCCTTTAATTTTTTGAGCAGTATAAATTCATATAATTATTTGTTTTCCTCTAAGTGTTAGTGGTATTCACAATACATTGTTTGCAATTATTAGTTGCTATAGATTACAGTGTATGTGTTTTTTCAGAGGGGGGGGGGGGGGGTTACCTTGTTGCTAATCCCTTGCCGCCAATGTAATGTATACTGTATTGTAGCAGACAGCAAAGATGTTATGCTTTATTGTCCACATGACACCTATATGTGTCTATGGGTGTCAGAGGTTTCTATGTTTAAAGCAGAATTCCCATTATAATTTTTTTTTAAGTCAGCAGCTACAAATACTGCAGCTGCTGACTTTTAATAATTGGACACTTACCTGTCCCAGGGTCCAGCGATGCGGGGAATCGAAGCCCTGCTCGTGTTCCCCTCCATTTGGCGGTGCCGTCATTTTAACTGTGGGCTCCTGGCTGTGGCCTCCCACCCGGGCACCCACTGCGCATGCGCACGCCATGACTGGCCACACAATCATCTGGGACCTGTTATGTGTCCCAGATGATTACCAAGAGGGAGGGGGGAGAGGTGAAGTAATGTCAGGAGCCCAGGCGCTGAAGGAGGCAGACTACGAGGGACCCCCTAGCAACAGGAATTTAGGTGAGTAAAAAAAAGTTTTTCTCCAAATGTTTGTATTTTTATTTTTTCTAAGCACATTAATTATATATATATTTTTTTTGGGGGGTGGAACTCCACTTTAAAGAATGCTCACTGCACTATCCCAGTCAGAAAGCAAGCTGTCAGAGACAACTCTGGGACTATAGTAATGATTGCAATCCAACAGGACCAGCTCTTGATCATATGACCACTGTGACAGCTAATCACAGTTGTCACGTGATTAGTCAGACTTTCCTACTCCTTATGCTGCGTACACACGGTTGGAATTTCCGATGAAAACAGTCCGATGGGAGCTTTTCATCAGATTTTCCGACTGTGTGTATGCCCATCGGTCTTTTTCTGTCGGAATTTCAGACGGACTTTGGATTGAGAACCTGTTCTTAATTTTTCCGACGGAAAGCCTTTCTATCGGATTTTCCGATCGTGTGTATGCAATTCCGACATGCAAAATTACGACGCATGCTCGGAAACAATTTCGACGCATGCACAGAAGCATTAAACTTCCCTTTTATAGTGGAGTCGAACGTTTTATAAGGCGTGGTGTTATTGACCGTCGGAATTTGGTGTGACCGTGTGTAGGCAAGACAGTTTGAGCGAAATTCCGTCGGAATTCCGACGGGAAAACCATCAGAGCTTTTTCCGACGAGAATTCCGACCGTGTGTATGCGGCATTAGACATAATAGCCCAGTTAAAGGGACATTGAGTCTGTGCAGGAAGGGGTTCAAAGGAATCCATGTGTTTTGAAATAAAGCTAGTGTAAGAACCTGATAATAACTTAATTTTAAGTGAAGCCAAAAAAGATATCTCTCTAGTAAACAGATGTCTTTATTGTTTTTTTGGTAATTGTGCACCTATAGTTCATTACCAGCTGACACTTATGGGCATATTTATAAAGCAACGAAAGTCATATTCACAAATCATTCCCTGATGGTGAATCTTCCTCATGGAGGCATTTTAAATTACTGTTTTAATAAATTTGTCCCTATTTAATCACAGCTTGAGAAATAAGCCCCTAAGACTTTCTCTTCGCAAACAGGTGCAGTTCACTCAGCACTAATCCTCAGTCATCCAACTCTCAGTTGTCCACAGCCCCCAACTGACTCAGATCACAGCCTGCCATTGCCCTCAATTTTGTACAACAGCAGCTAAAAACACTCCTTACGTGTCTTTTTTCTAGCACAGATCTCGCATATCTGGCTGAAATCTTTAACATTGCCTAACATGAGCACAGAGCTGCTCTCTCTTGTCTGTGTGACTTCAGCTGCATCACCTATCAGAATCTGACAGTTACCATAAACAGCTTCTCCTTAACCGCTGCCCAGAGTAACCAAAAGAGGTCTACTTTTGTTGAGATGCATTTGTTGATACATTGAGAGGAATTTACCAAACTAGGAGCAGACAGATTCTAAAGCATATGTGCATGGAAGCCATTCAGCTGCTAGCTTTCATTTTCAAAGTTGGAAGCTAGCTGGTTACTGGATTCAGGATTCTGTTTGCTCTAGTTTTAGTAAATTCCCGCATTGGACTTTCTGAGCTTGATTGGCAAGCAACCAATCCTTCAAGTCCTTGCTAATCTCAGAGAGGGCACAGCTGAATAATCTATTAAATCTGAATTCCAGGAAAAAAACTAAATTTTACAGTTGTTCTGTAATAACTGACTGCTGTTGCATTCGGTAGAACTCTAAACCCTGTACATCGCCTGGTAATGATGAACTGACATTTATTTACTGCTCTAGTGCAGTTCTCAAAGTGGGTCATTCATTCTCCACTTCAGCCATTCACAAATGTCTTGTTTTAGGGTGAGGTGGAGATCGAGACATTTATCCATCCCTCCTTGTCCATTCACAGAACACCTTGCATTCTGTGAAAATAATACAAGATGTTTCTATAAATGACTGAGGTGCAGATCAGGTGACCAACTATGAGAATTGTACCAATGCTGTGACTGTAAGTGTATGCCCTGAAAATGTGATACTTACAGTGGTAAATGGGAATCATGCGTTAGACCGGGTTCACATACACTATATACAATAGTAATACTGATATAACATATGTCTATGAATTATGAAATAAGATCTGAACAGGGTTAGATACAGAAGAACAATACTTTTACCTGGGTTATAATATGAGGAAGCTTGGATGGAGAGGTGAGACCTCTGTGTCTGTCTCCCCTCCGGAATCCGAAGGAGGAGGAGGGATCACCGGGGTCAGTATCCTAAATGCTAACTGTGATAAACCCCTGTCCTCAAACACGTCTCTGTCCACCGTCTATGCTTCCTCTGTCCAGAACCAGCACTATCCAAGAACATTTAGCCCACCCAGTCACCAGACAACACCAGTCTTGGAGTGGCAAACAACAAACTCATTTATTATCACACATGGGCACAACAGATAAAATAACTCAGATACTCTTTCTCCCCACCTTTGGAAAACAGGGCAGGTTAAACTGTCCAATGACAATGGACACACAGGTCAGGTGTGTTCAACTTCTCATCAGTAAACAGTCTTAGCAGGGGGGCTGCCGGAGGAATCCCCCCTCCCTCTTTCCTCACAGCAAACACACTTAAACATACCATAATATTTGAGGCAGACAGCCACAATAGAACAATAGAATACAGTCACACCCCAAACGATCCCAGCAAATAGTACACAACAGCATGAGACAACACACAATATATACATAGATACACAACATTGTGAAGCAGTCACTATTTATAATATGGCACATATGGGGTTCCCAGAGTTTTGTGTTTTGGGGGGACATGGACTTGAATCCAAAGTAACATTACTTCAGGGTCCCCAGGGATACACCTCGCAAAGAGTATTGTTCCCTTAATATATAGGGCCCATAATCAGAAGGGAAGAGGCTAGCATTCAGTCCTCTCCAAAAGCCGCTGTCCCGGCTAGGTCTGTCACACTAACTAGCATAGGTCAAAAACTAAATTTCTACGAAATCAAGTGACAGTGTTATCTATAGGTTAAATGTCTAGGCTTGAATTCTGAGTTCTACTTATAGCAGAGGGAGAGGAAGGCGGCTGCAGGGGGTTTAAAGTAGCATCATCTTGCTGGTCCATATTTGATTTGGCTATTGGGGATGAGATTGTTTGAGCTTTTGAAGAGGTGAGTGCAGGGTTGAGATTGTGATACATAGAATGCCATCTCATTAGGTTAAGGAGATCATAAGGATACTTGTTTGTGGTCCTGGAAAGTATCCTTTATGAAAGCATGCCATCGTTGGGAGAAACGTTTGTCAGAGCACGTTTTGTGGGACCATATCGCTAATTGTTCCCTGTATAGCAGCAGTTTCAGTTCCGTGTTTTACATCTGCGAAGGAGGGGAGTTGAGGTTATATCCAATGTTTAAGCATCCGTGAGTAAACAAATGAGGATCCATTGATACTAGAGGGGGTTTGTGCCCCTTGATCTGGAGTGTTTTGGTCACAGCCAAATAGCATAAGGATGTCGTCCATGGTATTGCGAACTTAGTTATGCCTTACACGTAGGATTAAAGTTGGTTCCAGAACACAGCTATGTATGGACATGACCATAGGCGGGGGAACAGTGTAAGACGAGGTTTATTGCAAAGAGGGCAAAGTTTCTCCCCAGGTGAACCCTGTGGGTTAATATAGGGTATATACACTCTATGAAGTAGTTTAAATTGGGTTTCCCACCAAAAGTAGCTTGATATTATTTTCAAGGTTGCTTTATAGCCTTTTAATAGTAGGTGAGAAAGGTTGTCTGGAAGAATGTCTTTGCTCCAGACTTTTGAGGCTTTAAATTCCAGTGGTTTGGTGAAAAAAGGTAGGAGGGGGGTTATAGACCCCTGAGGTAGAGATAGTCAGATTTGTAATGAGCTTGTTCACAAAAGTGAATTGAAACCTGGGGTTTGGTCTTGGGCATATTTTGTTGATAAAAGTCGGAAGTTACATCACATGGAAAATATGATGGTCAGGAAGATCGAAGACTGATGCAATTGTGTGATAAGTTTTAGGCCAACCATTAGTAGTGTCAAAGAGAAAGTTGACATTCGTTAAACCTTTGAGTTTTCCATGCACAGAATGCGTTATGTTAAGAGGACTGTGGAAACATGGGGTCATCATGTTTCATAGGGGAGATGCGCGGGGAGATCCCCATATGTTTCCTGACTTCCCTTCAAGCAACATCCGTGTCCCGAAAGGGAAGGTTTTGGTGTGAGTTATGAGGGAGCGATTTTAGATTGCTATGTAGAATAGATGGTAACTAGAGTTGAGCGGACACCTGGATGTTCGGGTTCGACCGAACTTCGCAAAAAAGTTTGAGTTCGGGACCGAACTGGACCCCGAACCTTAACCCCATTAAAGTCAATGGGGACCCAATCTTTTGAGGACTAGAATGGCTCTAAAAAAGTAATGGAAAGGGCTAGAGGGCTGCAAATGGCAGCAAAATGTTGTTAAGAGCATGGCAAATAGAAGATTAGAACTGCACAAAGTGTAATTTCTGCAGGAAAAAGGTAATTTAAAAGCACTTGCAGCTATCATGAATTGTCGGCTCCCCGCAATACAGAGAACAGGCTTTTTTAAAAGTTATTGTCATAAAAAGTGTTTGGGGACCTGGGTCCTGCCCGGGGGACATGTATCAATGCAAAGAAAAGTTTTAAAAACTAATGTTTTTTCGGGAGCGGTGATTTTAATAATGCTTAAAGTGAAACAATAAAAGTGTAATATTCCTTTAAATTTCGTACCTGGGGGGTGTCTATAGTATGCCAGTAAAGGGGCGCATGTTTCCCGTGCTTAGAACTGTCCCTGCACAAAGTGACATTTCTGCAGGAAAAAAGTAATTTAAAACAGTCATTGAAAGCCATTGATAAAAATAAAAAAAAAGCGTGGGGTTCCCCCCAAATTCAATTACCAGGCCCTTCAGGTCTGGTATGGATTTTAAGGGGAACTCCACGCCAAATTTAAAAAAAAAATTGCGTGCATTTCCCCCCAAAAATCCATACCAGGCCCTTTATCCGAGCAACCCTGGCCGGTGGTTGTGGGGGTCTGTGGGTGGGGGACTTATCAGAATCTGGAAGCCCCCTTTAACAAGGGGACCCCAAGATCCCACCCCCCTGTTTGAAATGGTAAGGGGATACAAAAGTACCCCTACCATTTTTACAAAGAAAGTGTAAAAAATTGTTAAAAAACACACTGACACCGTTGGGAAAAGTCCTTTATTAAAAATAAAAAAAATTAAAAAAAGATTCCAGTGGTGGTAATCCACACTTGCTATCCAGCGATAGCTGATCTCTTCTCCGGGGTCCAGCGATGGGTGATCTCTCCCGATGGTCCAGCGCATCCTGTCTCCACAGAGACACTGCGGGAATCCCGGTGCCTGACAGGTCTTAGCTGAGGAGGACAGGCCACCCGTCACCTGACCCTGCCCCCCTCTAACGCAAGGGGAAACCCAGGCTTCCCCAGTGATGTATGGGTGACCCCGCCCCCCTCTGACGCAAGGGAAAAGCTGGGCTTCCCCAGAAATGTGCGGGTGACTCCGCCCCCCTCTGATGTAACGCAGGTTTCCCACTATTCTCCCTTCCCTTCCTCTCGATCCCCCTTCCCCCTCCCCCTCTTTCTCTCCCCCATCCCCTCTTTTCTCCCTCACACTTATTGTGGTTTTCTCTCTTTTTCATGTTTCTATTTTTATTGTAGTGTCTCTACAGATCTATATCTTACTACTTTTTTATAATATTTTGTAAAGTTAGGGCAGGGTCCATGAAACCACCCATTGTAATGCACGGTATCCTAGTGAAATATATATGTTTGACATGCTATGCTTAATTGTAATCAGAAATTTTGTTTATGACATGATATGTTGTTTAACATCATCCTATAGCACTGTACCTCTTTTATGTAATTGAGGATGCTGTGTTTCGTGCTTCTTTGTCTCTTTCAATAAAAGATTTGGAAAAAACAAAACATGGATGAGCGAGTTTTGGGTGGAGGAACTTGACTGGCCTGCACAGAGTTTTCATCTCAACATGACAAAACACCTTTGGGATGAATTATAGAGGAGATCGCGAGCCAGGCTTTCCTTCCACATCAATTTCTGACCTCACAAATGTGCTTTTGGAAGAACAGTCAAAGATTCCCATAGACACACTCTTAAACCTTGTGAACACAGCCATACCAGAAGAGTTGAAGCTGTTATAGCAAAGGGTGGGCCAACCCAATATTGAACTCGGACTAATGCCCCATACACACGGTCGGAAATTCCGACCACAAAATCCGTCTGATTTTTTCCGACAGATTTTGTCCGACACTGGTGTTGCATACACGCGGTCGGACAAAGTTGTCGGAAAATCCGATCATTCTGAACGTGGTGATGTTCGTTGCGTACGACGGAACTATGTAGAGGCTAGTAGCCAATAGCTTTGGTCTCGTAATTTGATCTGAGCATGCGTGGCACTTTGTCCGTCGGAATTCGCTACACACGATTGAAAAAAGTCTGATTGGACTTTTTTTGTCGGAAAATTTGAGAGCAGGATCTCACATTTTTTCCAACGGAAATTCCGATGGAAAAAGTCAGATGGCGCCCACACACAGTCGGATTTTCCGACAACATGGTCCAATAGGATATTTTACGTCGGAAATTCCGACCGTGTGTATGGGGCATAAGAATGGGATGCCATTAAAGTTCCTGTGTGTGTAAAGGCAGGTGTCCCAATACTTTTGGTAACATAGTGTATGTGCGAATTGGATGCAGGTTTCCCAGCATCCAATTCAAATGGCATGTGTGTGTCCCCGGCTCCATTGCAATGGAGCCGGTTCACATAAGTCCAAGGCTGTGTGTCTTTGGGTCCGGCTCAGAAGCAAATTCAGGCAAAAATTCTGACCTGATTCACACCTGAACCAGTGAACAGAGACGCACCGGACCCCATGCTGGGAACCGCGGCCGCACATATGGGAACCCAGTCTAAGACCTCATTCACAGGGGTGGAAAAGGGATAGTAAAAGCTGGTGTCACACCGTGCCCTGGATTCAATCTTGAGACTTTGGGTTTTTTGGATGGTATCTTATTGCCTGAGCCACCAGGGAATTTTCTTTACTTCATCTGATCTAGTGACCCTATGAATCATCACTTCCCCTTCCTGTCTTCGCCCTAGTATAGGTCTTGTTTTCTGGTTGTTGGTGCTTAACAAATTAAATTTCTGCTGCTGACTTCTGCTTGTTTCCGACTACACTTCTTGGACTATTCCTTTGGACTTTGCTGATCACTGTTGCTGACTCTGCCTGTTCCTGACCTTGCCTCTTGGACTACTCCTTTGGACTTTGCGAATATCTGTTAGCCGACTCTGCCTGTTCCCGATCTTGACTCTTGGACTACTCCTTTGGATTACTCTGATCGGGATCGGGGTTTGCTGACTTCACTCTCTACCAACTGTGAGTTGTTTGTTTGGTGTTCCTTGATTTAGTCTGTTTGCACTTCCCATTGTGGTCCCGTATTTGTGGCTGCAGGATCTCCACCACCCTTCTACCTGATACTGGGATAACAAGACTACCGGTCAGGAAACTGGAGGAACGGTTAGAGTCTCCTGGCAGACCTGACGTCTTTACAGTTCCCTGCTCATCCACAGTGAAACACCAGTTTAAATTAATGTTCAGAAACAGTACCTGTTGATCTCGTAAAGAGGTTGTATGATCAAAATTTTTACTTTTACCTACCGGTAAGCCTATAATAAGGCTTACCTGTAGGTAAAAAAAATATTCCCCTGTGCAATGCTGACTGCAGCGGCACATGCGCACGGGGGATTCTCAGCTGAAAGTCCGGTAGAATCCAGACCTTGCCGGAAAGAAGTCTCCAGTGCGCATCGCGTCTCCAGCCACTCACATCGCTGGTGTCACGATACCCGGAAGACTAGCCGATGCAACATGTCAGCTACCTCGGCGTTGACCAGGTGAGTTACAGATGCCTCGTTCTAAGGTAAGTATTTCATAATGAGCTAGTATGCAGTGCATACTAGCTCATTATGCCTTTTCCCTTACAGGTGTATAAAAAAGTGTCAGCGGCTTTACTCCCGCTTTAAGAATTTCAAGGACCTTTGAAATGCACTTAACTGAAACCTCAAAATGTTATTGTCTTTTTCAGATATCTTCTGTAAGCTACAAAAAAAACCTCATGTGTAATGGTGATACACAGGGCTGCTGGTAGGGGGGACCACCAGTCCTCCTGTAGGGGGCCCCGGTACACAGGAGGGCCTGGGCAGCAGGAGGATCAGTAGAGCAGAGAAGGAAGGATGACAGTGCCTCTCACCCAGCAACTCAAAGCCGGTTTCTCCCTCCCACCAGCTTTTAGGCTGGGTGAGAGACACAAAGGGCCGGATTTAGGGGGTGCTGGGGTGGGTTGTGCCCACCCAGATTTCAGTTATGACCCTATGACTGTCTGCCGCTGAGCTCTTTCCCCCACCCCCGCCCGCACTCACAGCCAGGATGAGGAGGCGGCAGCCTGGAGGCTGGAGCAGTAAGAGAAGAAGAGCCAATGGGAGGTGCATTGTGTTGTGCTCTCCCCACCTGTCAGAAGAGCACTGGTCTATACAGTACATGAGACTGGATCGCTCTTACTATAGATCACATTGCACTGTACACACATTTGCTGCTGCCGGGAGGTGAGCATCCCGTGGCGGAGATAAAGGGGCGGTGTGCGTGTACAGTACAATGCGATCTACAGTAAGAGTGATCCGGTCTCATGTACTGTATAGACCAGCGGTCTTCTGACAGGAGCGGAGAGCACAACACAGCGCACCTCCTCCTTACTGTTAGTGGCTTCCTCCTGTAAGTTAGGGGAAGGGGGATGGGCGGCTATCTATAATGGGGACTTAGAGAGGGGGGATAAGTGCTAGGATGAGGGTTTGGGGGGTATCTGTGCCAGTAGAGGGGATTCTTGTGCTAAAAGGGGGGGGGGTAGGAATTAGTGCTGGGGGGGGGAGGGGGGTTGGGTAGGAAGGAAGAATTTGTGCTGGGAAGGGTAAATTAGAGGGGGTTGTGCAAGGAGGAGGGATTTGTGAAAATGTGTCCTAGGAGGGGGATTGAAGAAAGAAGACTTGTGCTGGGAGGGAAGGTGGGGGGATTTTGTGGCAGGAGGGGGTGGGGGAACTTGGGCTAATAGGAAGGATTAGAGAGGGGATTTGTGGTGGCAGGCAGGATTTGGGGGAGAAGATTTGTGCTAGGATAGGAGGTTTGAGGAGAAAGAGGATATGTGCTAGGCCGGTGAATTTTTTGGGGTGAGCGAGATTTGTGCTAGTAGGGGGGATTTTCGTTTTGAAATTTTTGCAAGGGGGGGGGGGGCGTCTGGTATGCTGTAGAGGGCCCATGATTTCTAAAAGTGACCCTGGTGATACAGAGAGGAGGTGTTTGTAGTTCAAAAGCTGCTCTTCTTTAAGACAGGAGGTATGTTAAAAAAAAGGAAAACAAATGCAGCTAGGCCATTTAGGACTGAACTATATATTGCATTTTGTTTTGTGGTGGGGTTTAGTTATCTTTTAAGTAATATCTGCTTGCTGAAGAATTACTGTACATCATCAAATTGTTTAGCCCAAAACAATTATGCTACAGTTATATCTGTAATAAAACATCTTTCTTTTTCGCATGATGCCATGTATTCCTTAGTCTGATGTTGTTTCTTTCCAAACCATTTTATTTTTATTTAGTGAATAAGCTGAAAATTTCTTGTAAATGTTGCTCTTCAACAGTTTACTTTTATAAAATCACTTTTCACATTTCCACTTTTTATTTCTCTCTACTTTACCGAATAAGCCCATATGTACTTTACTAACGTTCATTTGTTACTAGCACTTGACTTGCTGGCAAGGGAGAAGAAATAGCTGAACATAAAGCTTCCTATCATGGGCTATTTGTATTGGGAAATGCACTCAGTCACATCACAAGGTTTAGTCAGGTCACATGCTCCTTGCAGCGATTGGGGTTAATCAGAGAGAGCTCTGCGGGTGCCCTCAGCTGTGCGGCTGGCAGAGCAAGTGACTCTTTTCTAAATTGCATAGGATTAGTAGTCATCATGTCCCATCCCCCGCTCTGCTTTCGCTTCAGAATAAATACATATTTTTCTCACGATGCCATTTAATCCTTAGTCTGATGTCGTTTTTTTCCTAACCAATCAGGCTCAGCCCACCCCCCTCTCTCTGTCTGCGTCTCCTCCAGCCATGTAGCTAGGATCTTTTCAATAGCGTGGGGGCACCCTGACAAGGAGGCAGCTGTGCTTTCCATCCGCAAACCCTTGAATTGTGCTGTTTCAGCCAGTACAGTCCCTTTGTGTGCTATGCCCTCCAACACTTGTGATAAAAAAGTAACCAAAGTAATCATGATTGTCACAAAACATCACAGTATCCACACTGCAGGGACTATAATATACAGAGGCTATGACAAAAAAAATGTACTATCTCATCAACCTGCTCTATAATAATGTTCATTTAAAGACATATTTAAAAAAAATGACATTACATTTGTTTTAATACACCATACTTAATACAAGGCTTTTAAAATGATTTATTTTTTTTCCAGTTTGTGCTGAACAACAGGTCACAGCATGTGCAGAGAAGATATAGGTTCATTCCGGAAAAAACACAAAACCTGCTTCTAAGCTAATAATAAGCGAAGACTGGGGTCAAATTTGAGGTATCTGTGGCAGCAGTTTTAAACCTAAAATCTTCTTAAAAGAACAGATATTTTTTTAAATATGCTCCATCTCTGACAGGATCTAACAGGGTATAACATGCGCCAGCGTATAACACGCACCCCAAGTTTAGGAGGTAATTTTAAGGAAAAAAAAACTTTTAGGACAGAAGTTTAAGGAAAAAAAATTACATTTAAATGCCCATCAATGCAGCCTTATCAGTGTCCATCTGCAGCCTTGTCCAGTGTCATTGCAGCCTTGTGTCATTGCAGCCTTGTCCAGTGTCTTTGCAGCCTTGTGTCATTTCAGCCTTGTGTCATTGGCGCATTGCAGCCTTGTGTCATTTCAGCCTTGTGTCATTGCAGCCTTGTGTCATTTCAGCCTTATCCAGTGTCATTGCAAGATAAGTGGGGAGATCGGCCCCCTAGAAGAAGGGGTGCGTTCCTCCGGTCCTGTCCAGGATGCCGGAAGAAAGTTCAGGGAGAAGAGAAAAAGGCAGTTCAGACGAAGTTATGCTTCAGGTGGGAGCATCATCTTTGGCCTTCTTGGCTTTTCCTGTCACCCACAATGGGGATTGCGGGCTGGTGGGTGTCGGTTTTTTGTTGGAGATGTGGCCTGCGTTGGAGGTGTCCATCTCTGCTTCTTGGGCGATGATCTTCAGGTGTAGAAGTAATTTTTCTCCTTCTGGAAAGGTTGAAAAGGTGTAGTGCTTCCCATTATTGGAAAACTTAACAGCGAAGGGAAAGGGCCATCTGTATTTGATATCTCTCAAGGACAGAGCATGGAGGAGGGGTTTTAATGATCTTCTTCTTTGGATCGTGGAGGGGGAAAGGTCCGCAAAGATCTGTACTTGGTGACCTAGGCAGAGCACATTTTGAGCAGATCTGTCTCGTTTCATTACTTCCTCTTTAATAGAGTAGTGGTGGGGTTTGACAATCACATCCCTCGGGGTGCCATCTTTTCTGGGGGGTCCAAGGGCTCTGTGAGCCCTGTCCAATTCCAAGTGGGGGGCAGAAATGTCGGGTATAAGCTGCTTGATGAGGTCCTGAACTGCGTCCGAAACGTTAGTTACAGTCTCTGGAAGTCCACGGATTCTGATGTTGTATCTCCGCGACCTATTTTCGAGGTCATCTATGCGAGCCATGGCCAGGTCGAGTTGTTCCTGAATGGAATAAATGTGCTTTGAATTCTGATTGGTGATAGCTATCGTATCTTCCATTTTGTGTTCGATCGCGTCGATCCGTGATCCCAGGTTGATGAAATCGACTTCTCCTATTCTTAATCTACACCTCCTCCCTAGGTCAGTGGAATCCCTCCCATGGTTTTCAATACCATTTCTACACAAATGACACCCACATCTTTCTCTCTATCCATCAGTCTCCTCCCTATCAAGGTATTTCTGATATAGCCAGGTTTCTGAATATCTATTAGAAATTAGTCACATTCAACTAGACTTGTTCTGTAATATAAAAATCCACTTCTACTGTTCTAATACGTGTCAGGAAAATACCCCAGCCTTTACTGTTTATCGATATTGGTTGATTCGATTACCATGAAAAAATAGATTTCATTGTCTAAAGATAGGAATGGTGGTGTGAAAATTGAGGAACCACTCTGTTCTAATAACAGAATCTTCTCCTTTAACATTGCAGAACAAGTCCAATTGAATGTGACCAACTACTGCTAGATATACAATGATCTGGATAAATTAAGAACCTTCACAAACATGCTAGGTTTCTAAAACATTTTCTTTAAGTAAACCTGTACTTTGCTCATGCAGGATAACTGTTTACTTAAAGAAAATCTATCATTACAAATTGGTTTTCTCTGCTCTGCCCCATGGGACAAAGCACATGTAGAACATTGCACTATTGTGCTAGGTGCTTCCTAAAGCCTAGTACACACTACAAGTTTTTTTTTTCACTCAACCCAGAGGGCTGAATGAAACAAAAACTAACAGCTTAGGTCAGAACAGCTGTACTAACCCTTCTGATGTTAGTACAGTGATCTCCCCTGTTGTTCTATTGTGTTCTGACAGCGGGCAGGCCCCACACTCTGGTCAGCACTCTCAGCCATCGGTCAGCAGATCTTTTTCAGTCATGCCCCTTCGATAGAAGCCGACCGAACGGCTGGCTTATGTCGGACTGGCTGCAGTACACACGGGCCGAATGTTGTCCAGCCTGCATCCCTCACCCCAGCCCACCCTACCCCATTCTGACAAATCTGACAGCTGCAAATCTGACAACTGCAGTAAGATTTGATCTGTCTCCTTTCTATCCATTTTTGTGATTTACCACGTGGGGGGAGGGGTGCAGGTATAACTTCATAACTACACTTAGGAAGCACCTAACTACATGGGGAAAAGTATTATTTTAGCTTTTGGAGCACCTAGGGATTTAGGGCACCAATGGTGTACTCAATACTTCAACTTTTTTATTTTGTCATCCCTGATGAAGTCGTTTGGACGTGACGATACACGTCATGATTGAGTGACAGATAAACCGTAAGTGACTTAGGAGTATGAGCTTGCAACTCGTGGATTACATACCTTGTTCATTGTTTTTAATGTGAGTAAAACCACACTGTTTTTACTAATAAATACATTTGGGAAACTATATCACGCTATTGGAGCCCCTTTTGTTAATACACCACCATTAAGGAGAATACTAGGTGAAACCCCAGGATTACTTTGGGGGAGTTATAACAGTCAATCCAGTCCCAAGGTCCACGCTCATTACAGAGACATCCCCAGAGACAGGTGGAGGCATAAGGTTCCTTTATGAGAATTATCTACACCCAATGCTGTTACCTTACAGCAGTAAGGTGAGAGGCTGGTGAGCACTGAGGTATCATAATTACTATAAGAAGATATACCAATCACGTTTATTCACTATTTTGGAATGTGGAAGAATCAGACCACTTAGTTGTAGCTGCACATTTGGTTTAGCATTGTAATCACTGGGACTTTTTTCTTTTACTGTCTATTACCAGTTACTAATATTGGCACTTTATTTGTGGACATTGCAGAAGTAATGAACATTTATCTGTCTGCTGGTTTTAGCTTATGAGCATCTATCTTATGCGCACAATTATGTTATTTATTGTGTTGTATTATACCATTTATTCATTTTATCACCACATTTTCTCATATCAGTTTATATATATTTTGACACTTGACAGCGCAACATCATCACTATTATTTACAAATTTTTAGTCACGGATTTGCTTATTGGTGTTTGCGGCAGTTAAAGGCACCGTCACATAAAGTGATAAAGTGGGAGTACCACTCTGTTATAGGCCATTGATTCTTATAGACGATGATACAATTTTCTTTCGCTTGATTCCCCCATCAACACAGTCCCTCCCATGGAGCTATTGTGTTCTCCTGGCAGGGGAAGGTAGTGCAGGTGTAGAACATAGGATGAATGCTTAATAGTCATGCGTATGTTCATTAGTTTGTTGTAGGGAGTGTTTAACCGCTTCAGCACCGGGCCATTTTACACCCTTCCTTATGGTTCATTTGCACACAATTCGGTGTTGGAGTTAATACCAAACTCTCAGTGCTGCAAATCAAACAAACAGTGCAAAACAGTCCACTAAAAATAAACAGTCCACTAGAGAGCCACGGCTCTTGTGCACATCGCTAGATCTGGATAAGGTTCAAACAAGTATTAATGGGGTGGGGGAGCTGCATCCTCAAGGCGTTTTAGCTTATTGCAGAGAATTTATTAAGGTAAAAATCTTCCCCTCCCCCTCCTCCCCCATCACCAACATCAATCCATCCTGTCCTCCCATCCCCGCCTCATCACACTCACTCCCCCTCAACTTTCACTTCAGCCTCACACATACCCCCCATCCTCCTCAGCATCACAACTCCGCTCCTAAGCTACGACTCCTCGCACTCCACGCAGCATTCATCACCTCCTCCCGGTCCTCCCCGTACTCCTCCCTCCTTTAATCACAATCACCCCCTCCCTCATACGGACTACTTACCATGTCCCGCCTCCTCCTCATCAGCCGACATCAACAATTGGCAAGCCCACTACCTCACTACCCCCCAAAGGCACTAAAGTCAATGCACAGTAACCATCAGCCTCATGCAGTCCGTAACTCCTCAATATGCCGTACCCTCCCCATCAGCATCATCACAACTCAATCCTAAGCCTAACTCCAATAATCCCTGCTACCGAATCCCACTCCTCCCCCCTTCCTCCTCCTCTTCCCCCCTCCCTCTCCCCCCCCCCCCCCTCCTCCCCTTCCTTCCTCCTCCTCCTCCTCCTCCTCCCCCTTCCTTCCTCCCCCCATCCTCATCCCCTCCTTCCCCTCCCTCCCCCTCCCTCCTCCTCCTTCCCTCCTCCTCCTTCCCTTCCTCCCCCTTCCCCTACTTTCCTCCCATTCCCCTCCCTCACCTCCTCCTCCTCCCCCCCTCCCTCCTCCATTCCCCTTCCTCCTCCTCATCCCCCAATTCCACCCTTCCCTCCCCCATTCCTCCTCCTCCTCCTCCTCTCCCCCCCCAGTCCTCCTCCTCCTCCTCCTCCTCCTTCCTCCTCCTCCCCTCCTTTCCTCTCTCCCCCATTTCCTCCCCTCCCTCCCCCTTCCTCCTCACCCCTTCCCTCCTCCTCCTCCCTCCCCTTCCTCCCCCCATCCCCTCCTCCCTTACCTCCTCCCTCCATTCCGATTCCTCCCCTCCTCCTTCCCCCCTCATCCTCCCCCCCCTCCCCTTCCCTCCATTCCTCCCCCCTCCTTCCTCCTCCTCCTCATTCCTCCTCCCTCCTCCTCTCCCCTCCCCCCTCCTCCTCAAGGCGTTTTAGCTTATTGCAGAGAATTTATTAAGGTAAAAATCTTCAGTGTTTAGAGGCACTTTAAGGTGTAATTATTAAAAAAACAAAAAAATCATAAATGTTAATTTTTTTTAGGTAAAAAAATGTGCATTTAATATAATTTAAAACAGGAGCCTGCAAAGTATTGCACCTGTCATTGGCAAACTCAAGCTCTTGCAGACACTGCCTATAGCTCTGTACCTCTGTATGGGCTGTGGTTTTCAGAGCTGTAGACATAGTAAATGAACTATGGGTGTGCTGATCACTGTGCTTGCTGTTCATTGGTGAACCTAGCTTGATGTAGAAACTACAAGTCCTGTCTTCCACCACAGAAGACAGACTTGTAGTTTGAGCAGATTCCTGTGAATGAATGATGTGGCTATATGGGCGAATCCCTGCACAGCCATGCTGTTTTCAAAAATGTGACAATGGGTGCGGGGAGAAGAAGCTCTGCCTGTTGTCACACTGGGAAGGGAGGGTGCTGAGGAGGAGAGGGTAGAAACTAGAATGTGTTACACCCTGAATACAGGTGTAGCATGTAACATGTTCTAAAAGATGAACTTTAAGCCTTTAAGCTAGTACACGTGTAGTTTTTTTTTTTTCTGCTCAGCCTACCCACTGGCTGAATGATTCTTCCATCCACACAAGTGGGATGGATGTGAGAATCCCCCTCACCGGAACTCTGTCAGAATACACTGATCAGTGCTGCAGTCATTTGGCTGCAAGCCACTAATTGAACAAGGACTTCCAGCAGTTCCTTTCAGCAGAAGATGATTTAACGATCGGTTTCTGCCTTACACAGAGGGCTAGATGAATTTTGATCTGTGTGTACCCTACTTTTACCTTATCTTTTGCTTCAGCAGGCTCCCTGCAGTGCTGTTACTGGTCCCTGCAGTTCCTGTGTCAGTTGGAAGTGAATGTGGTCACACTCTCCAGCCTTCACTTAGTACCATACAGGGTTCATCTTCCTGTATATGTGATGATGTCCATGTTTAGGAGGAGAAGCATTGGAGCTGGCTGGAGCATAGAATCAGGTAAGTAAAAAATATTAAACCCCCCTTTTATCCCTCCCCCACACTGCAAGAGTGGACTTCTTTACTTTCTTGGAGTTGGGCTGGGATATCATCACATCCTTTGCTGTTTATGCTTATATTATTGAATATGTTAGGAACAAGTGTGACTTTTCAAGTGCTACATAGACATTATAGCTTACTAAAAATAAGTATTTTTAATAAGATATAATGTGTTTGTGGAATACATCTATGTAGCACCTGAAAAGTCCCTCTAATTCCTAACCTATTCAATAATTTTACTTTATTTTTCAGTAAACCTGCCCTGCAGAGGGCAGGGCAGGTTTACAGCACAGTATGGAATGCAGAACACCCAGAACTCACAGTAAAAGAAGATCCAGCCTCACATTTTGTAAAAAAAAAAAGAAGATCCAGCCTGCCATCCTTGCTCTAAACACATTCACTCTGCTGGAGGAGAGCTCTGCTATCTGCTGGGCAGAGACCAATGATCAATGCTGCAGAGTAAAGTTCTCTTCCTGCTCTGCATACATGTACTGTTGCTGTGACTGGACCAGCTCCGATCCGGGTCAGGGTTGGAGTACTCACAGTAACTCAAGGTGGAAGCCCGGGGAGAAAGCAAGTTTTTTTTTTCTGGACAGTGGCATCTCTGCTGCTGCAGATATTAGACAGAGAGCAAGTAAGGGTGCATCCAGTTTGTTTTTGGGCAGGCAATACGGGCATACAATAATGTCTCAGCCAGCTTTCGTGGACAGAGTTTTTTGCTCACAAGTTTGCGCCCCTCTCACACCACGCCGAGGGCAGGTGTCCCCCTCCCACCAACCCCTTGTACCTGCCCCCTCCCATTCACCGCTTGTACCTGCCCTGATTATATGTGTCACTATATGTTGCGTATAAAAGCACAACATTAATTTTCTCATTATCGCTGATTATAGCGGTGAGCAGGGAGAACATGTATTAAAAATAATCAACTTTCAAGTAAGTTTGATGGATATTCTCTTTACCTCTATTAGGACTTTTGTGTTGCTTTCCAAGACACACATTTCATCTGCAGGTATTGCATAATAAATCTGAAATTTACAGAATTCATATGCACATTTCATATGGATCTCAAGGTAAAGAATATTTACACACCACAAAACAGTATGCTATGAGATTTCAAAAAGTTATTGCTGTAAGACAGCTAAACAGTCATATGCAGTTTTGCATACTCATACGTACATGATTAGTACAGCGAGAACTTTATTTGAAAGTCCAGTGCACAAATACATTTTCTTTACCATTCATTCATTTGAGCTTTCCAATTACAATCTTTAAGTATACATTTATTTCATTTCATTTTAGTCTTAAATTAATCAAGAGAATGGGAGAAATTGGCACTGTATTTATTTCAGTCTTCCTATTACATTGGCACAAAACTCTGGAAAGGCATCAAGTTGAAAGTAAAGAACCGTATCTAGTAAAATAGTATAGTTTCCCAACCTCTGAGTACATAAAAATGAACACATTTCATATTTCAGACAATGCGGGTCTCTGAGGGAAGACGCACAGACATCAACTCAGGTGGAGGAAAATGGTATATTGTTTTATGTTAAAGTGATTGTAAATTCTGTTTTAAAAAAAATAAAAATAAATAACAAGCATGTTTTACTTACCTCCTCTGTGCAGTTGGTTTTGCACAGAGCAGCCCAGATCCTCCTCTTCTCAGGTCCCTCTTTGTTGCTCCTGGCCCCTCCCTCCTATCGAATGCCCCCACAGCCAACAGCTTCCTATGGGGGCACTGGAGCCAAGTCACAGCTCCCGTGTGTCCATTCAGACATGGAGCCCCATCCCTCTCTCCCCTGTTTGACTGACTGACTTTGATTGACAGTTGCGGGAGCCAATGGCGCTGCTGCTGCGTCTTAGCCAATTAGGAGGAGTGTCCCGGATGGCTTAGATATTCGTGGACCTCGCTGAAGAGAGATGGGGTTCGGGTAAGTAATTAGGGTGTTCTGCGGTGGCTGCTACACACAAAAGGTTTTTTATCTCAATGCAAAGAATGCATATAAATAAAAAAACGTCTGCCTATATAACTCCTTTAAGTAGCTAGGATTATACTTGAGGAGCTAGAATCTTCACAGTGGGTTGTCACCAGAAAAAAAAATAAAAAATGAATACCTTCAGTCTCCAACCATTTTTTCATTTTGATTAGTAACATTTTGGAAAATATTAGTACATATGTCTAAAAACCTCTCCTGAACAAAACCAGGTAAAATAAATAGTTTTTAAAGCTGAAGTTCAGGTATGCTATTTTTGCATAGTTACATTGGTTTAACTTGGACCATTGTAAGTATGCATGTGCCATACTTCTCTGATCCTCATAGAAAGTGGAAATCACTGTAGTAGGCACAACAATAATAACCACTAGTTTCCTGGTCCCATGTTGAGTGGTTGCTCCACTGCTTAGTGAACACAGGAGATTACTTACTCATCACAGGCGACACTGTATCCTGGCCTAGGCTGACAAGGCCCAGGCCTAGGGCAGCACTTTTCAGGGGAGCAGCAGGGAAAGAGTCCCCGCTGACTGTTAGTGTAGCACCAGTCTTCTAGGGCATACTGGGCTGAGAGGCTAATTATTCTAGCGCCCCCATAAACTGGCCACACTGCTCCCCCCCGGCCCTCAAAACTAACTCGAAAATTTCAAAGCAGGTCTTAAACAGCAAGGGGTGTATCCTTGACAAGAAGGGGTGGGTCATATTTAAATTAGGGGGTACACAAGTTTAGTCAGGCCTAGGGCAGCACAAAACCTAAATACACTACTGATGACAGGTGTTATTCAGAGAACACATTCAGGGATGTCATCACCCTATCTCTCCACCTTGTCCTATCAGAGAACACTTGAATGATGGTTGTGCCAAATGAGTGACTACCTATGTTTTTTTTTTTTTGAGACTGAAAGCAGAAACATTGTTGAGATTTGCAGCACAACCCTTTGCTGTTTTTGATAGGCTACTATTTTAGAGAGAGAGAGAGCAAGCCAATTTCATTTGGAAATAAAATGTTTGTAATTTTCTGAGATTGAAGACAGACAAATTTTGCAGATTTGCATGACAAACTTTCATCCTTTTTGATGTGCCACTATTTTAGAGGGAGAGAGGATGCAGACTGTGTCTGGAAAAAAAAATATTGTTGTTTTTTTACATCAGCAGTCACACAGCCATCGCAAATAATCCCTGTAATGTCTCTAATATGTGTATTTCTCATGACTAAGCTTAATCTATTGGCTGCAATGCAGTATATGGTATTTCAGTTTTTAGAAATCCATATAATTAGTATTGTTTTTAATGCATTAAGTTGACCATTAGGAACATGTTAGACGTTGCACCCATATCTGGGATGTAAATAGATACATGCTCCTATACACCTACATTGGATATAAAACAAGTCTACACAACCCTGTTTAAATGTTAGGTTTCTGTGATATAAAAAAAATGAGACAAAGATAAATCATTTCAGAACTTTTTTCTGAATTGAAAAACAAACTGAAATCTTTTAGGGAGGGGGAAGTAAAAATAAAAAAATAAAAAATAATGTGGTTGCTTATAACTGGGGATTTAGCTGTGTTCAGAATTAAGCCATCACATTCAAACTCGTGTTAAATAGGAGTCAATAGACACCTGACATAATTTAAAGTGCCTCTAATTAACCCCAAATAAAGTTCAGCTGTTCTAGTAGGTCTTTCCTGACATTTTCTTAGTCGCATTCTACAGCAAAAGCCATGGTCCGCAGGAAGCTTCCAAAACATCAGAGTGGTTTCACTGTTAAAAGTTATCATTTGGGAAAAGGGTACAAAAGAATGTCCAAGGCATTAGATGTTCCATGGAACACAGTTAAGACAGTCATCATCAAATGGAGAAAGTATGGCACAACAGTGACATTACCAAGAACTGGACGTCCCTCCACAATTTATGAAAAGACGAGAAGAAAACTGGTCAAGGAGGCTGCCAAAAGGCCTACAGCAACATTAAAGGAGCTGCAGGAATATCTGGCAAGTACTGGCTGTGTGGTACATTTGACAACAATCTCCTGTATTTTTCATATGTCTGGGCTATGTGGTAGACTGGCAAGACCGAAGCCTTTTCTTTCGAAGAAAAACATCCAAACCTGGTTAAATTTTGAAAAAATACATCTGAAGTCTCCCAAAAAGTGGGAAAATGTGTTATGGTCTGATGAAACCAAGGTTGAACTTTGGAGGTTGAAGATATGTTTGGTGCAAAAACAACACTGCACATCACCAAAAGAACACAATACCCACCATGAAGCAGGGGCCTTAGTCAAGGTAGAGGGAATTATGAACAGTTCCAAATACCAGTCAATATTGGCACAAAACCTTCAGGCTTCTGCTAGAAAGCTGAACATGAAGAGTAACTTTATCTTTCAGCATGACAACGACCCAGAGCATACATCCAAATCAACAAAGGAATGGCTTCACTAGAAGAAGATCAAAGTTTTGGAATGGCCCAGCCAGAGCCCAGACCTGAATCTGATTGAAAATCTGTGGGATGATCTGAGGAGGGCTGTGCACAGGAGATGCCCTTGCAATCTGACATATTTGGAGTGTTTTTGCAAAGAAGAGTGGGCAAATATTGCAAAGTCAAGATATGCCATGCTGATACATTCATACAAAAAAGAATGAGTGCTGTAATAAAATCAAAAGGTGCTTCAACAAAAGTATTAGTTTAAGAGTGTGTAACCATATTATTATTATTTTGTTTTTTTACTTCCCTCCAACTAAAATATTTCAGTTTGTTGTTCAACTGAGTTGTACAGTTTATAGGTCACATTAAAAGTGGAAAAAGTTATTTTATTTGAATTTTTTTAACATCACTTCTTTTTATATATTACTTAGGCTGACATTATCAAACAATGAAAACAGTGCAATAACCCCAAAAAAAGGGATGGGGACGCCGCTCACCTCCTGAGCACAGTGTGTTTCCGGTTGGGGTGCCTGGGCAGGGGGGCAGTGTTCCTCGCTCTTGATCCAGCAAGTTATATATTATATATCACACTTTTTACCTTGGTTAACATGTTTATTGTATACAGACTTTGTTATGGAATAATCCTCAAGACTGTGTCTTAAACTGAGGAAATGCATGTCTAAGCAAATATTTTTCTACATGTTTTTTCACTTATGTTCTGTGAAATATTCAATAAAAACGTATTGATTTAAAAATCATCAATTTATCTTAGACTCATTTTTATTGTATACAGACTTTGTTATGGAATAATCCTCAAGACTGTGTCTTAAACTGAGGAAATGCATGTCTAAGCAAATATTTTTCTACATGTTTTTTCACTTATGTTCTGTGAAATATTCAATAAAAACGTATTGATTTAAAAATCATCAATTTATCTTAGACTCATTTTTTTGCATCACAGAAACTTGACATTTAACAGGGATGTGTAGACTTTTTATGTCCACTGTACCTCTTGCTGCCAGAAATCCCCACTCAGCGGGCGGGGGATCTTCTCTCCACACCTACTGTCACTTTTGAAAACAGATGTTCGGGGCTCCGTCCACAAAGCCAGGACATTCATTCATAGTATCAACAGGGCCGGATTAACATAGGGGCTGATGGAGCTGCAGCTCCAGGCCTTTGCCTTAAAATAGGCCCACTCAGCCAGCAGTATAAGCCCGATTTTCTCATGTCCATAAACTTCTATGGGACAGGAGAAGCTGTATGTAAATGTAGGGGTGTTTGGCTGCACTTGTGTTGGCTCACTGTGGTTATTACAATGTCACAGTGCACAGTCCCCCCTACACAAATGGGAGAGGCTGAGTCGGCTCTGCCTTTCCCCTCCCCTCTCCCTCTGTGAAGTTTGTGCAGTGAAGGAGCCGTGTGGGAGGGAAATTATGAACAGAACACGGCAGATAGAAGGTGAACAGGATATTTCTGAGTGATGAGCCTCCAGGGACCATCCAAATGTGAGCTCAGTGACTGGACTCTTATCTCCCTTCCCTCGTTTTTAACTTTTTTTTTCCAGCAGTAGTTCTTATAACTGCAGCCAAAGTGTTTAGAATTGTGTCATCAGCCTGTGGTAGTACTTGGTCCCTTGTTCTTTTAGGTGGGTTCACACTGGTTTGCTATGTTTTGGCCCATTGCTGGTGTATCCACAGTTTTCCTGTGTTTTACCCACAGTCCAATTGATTTCTATTAGGTTGTGTGTTTTTTCTGCATTTTATGAAAGCGCACTAAAATTCCTACATGCTGCATCTTACCAGCAAAAACCTGCAACCTGATATATATCAATAGGACTGCAGCTAATACTGCAGATACATAAGCAGTGCGGCCGACTGCAGCACACCAGTGTGAGCCCAAAGTTTTGCACACACAACCCCCCTGTACAACTTGGTCTGATCAATACTCCTGGCATACATACACACGGCCATACCATCCCAGCTCAGGATGGGTGGGGGTTCCAGGGATTTGATTGACTATGCAGGCCCTGTCCCTTCTATCCGTCTGGGCAGAGTGCTGCAGGGAGTGGCAAGTGGCACACTGTATCTGGTTGCATGCTGCTGGTGACAAGTGGCACACTGTATCTGGTGGCTTGCTGCTGATGGCAAGTAGCACACTGTATCTGGTTGCATGCTGCTGGTGACAAGTGGCACACTGTATCTGGTTGCATGCTGCTGGTGGCAAGTGGCACACTGTATCTGGTTGCATGCTGCTGGTGGCAAGTGGCACACTGTATCTGGTTGCATGCTGCTGGTGGCAAGTGGCACACTGTATCTGGTTGCATGCTGCTGGTGGCAAGTGGCACACTGTATCTGGTTGCATGCTGCTGGTGGCAAGTGGCACACTGTGTCTGGTGGCAAGTGGCACACCGTATCTGGTTGCATGCTGCTGGTGACAAGTGGCACACTGTATCTGGTTGCATGCTGCTGGTGGCAAGTGGCACACTGTATCTGGTGACAGGCTGCTGGTGGCAAGTGGCACACTGTATCTGGTTGCATGCTGCTGGTGGCAAGTGGCACACTGTGTCTGGTGGCAAGTGGCACACCGTATCTGGTGGCATGCTGCTGATGGCAAGTGACACACTGTATCTGGTGGCATGCTGCTGATGGCAAGTGACACACTGTATCTGGTGGCATGCTGCTGATGGCAAGTGGCACACTGTATCTGGTGGCTTGCTGCTGATGGCAAGTGGCACACTGTATCTGGTGGCTTGCTGCTGATGGCAAGTGGAACACTGTATCTGGTGGCAGGCTGCTGATGGCAAGTGGCACACTGTATCTGGTGGCATGCTGCTGATGGCAAGTGACACACTGTATCTGGTGGCATGCTGCTGATGGCAAGTGACACACTGTATCTGGTGGCATGCTGCTGATGGCAAGTGGCACACTGTATCTGGTGGCTTGCTGCTGATGGCAAGTGGCACACTGTATCTGGTGGAAGGCTGCTTGTGGCAAGTGGCACACTGTGTCTGGGGACAGGCTGTTGGTGGCAAGTGGAACACTGTATCTGGTGGAAGGCTGCTGATGGCAAGTGGAACACTATCTGGTGACAGGCTGCTGGTGGCAAGTGGCACACTATCTGGTGACATGCTGCTTGTGGCAAGTGGCACACTGTATCTGGTGGCATGCTGCTGATGGCAAGTGGCACACTGTATCTGGTGGCATGCTGCTGATGGAAAGTGGCACATTGTATCTGGCATGCTGCTTGTGGCAAGTGGAACACTTTATCTGGTGACAGGCTGCTGGTGGCAAGTGGCAGACTGTATCCTGTGACAGGCTGCTGGTGGAAAGTGGCGCACTGTATCTGGTGACAGGCTGCTGATGGCAAGTGGCACACTGTATCTGGTGGAAGGCTGCTGGTGGCAAGTGGCACACTGTATCTGGTGACAGGCTGCTTGTGGCAAGTGGCACACTGTATCAGGCATGCTGCTGGTGGCAAGTGGCACACTGTATCTGGTGACAGGCTGCTGGTGGCAAGTGGCACACTGTATCTGGTTGCATGCTGCTGGTGGCAAGTGGCACACTGTCTGGTGGCAAGTGGCACACTGTATCTGGTGGAAGGCTGCTGGTGGCAAGTGGCACACTGTATCTGGTGGCAGGCTGCTTGTGGCAAGTGGCACACTGTATCTGGTGGCAGGCTGCTTGTGGCAAGTGGCACACTGTATCTGGTGGCAAGTGGCACACTGTATCTGGCATGCTGCTTGTGGCAAGCGGCACACTGTATCTGGTGGCAGGCTGCTTGTGGCAAGTGGCACACTGTATCTGGTGGCAGGCTGCTTGTGGTAAGTGGCACACTGTATCTGGTGGCAGGCTGCTTGTGGCAAGTGGCACACTGTATCTGGTGATATGCTGCTTGTGGCAAGAGGCACACTGTATCTGGTGGCAAGGGGCACACTGTATCTGGTATGCTGCTTGTGGCAAGCCGCACACTGTATCTGGTGGCAGGCTGCTTGTGGCAAGCGGCACACTGTATCTGGTGGCAGGCTGCTTGTGGTAATTGGCACACTGTATCTGGTGGCAGGCTGCTTGTGGCAAGTGGCACACTGTATCTGGTGGCAGGCTGCTTGTGGCAAGTGGCACACTGTATCTGGTGCCAAGTGGCACACTGTATCTGGTGGCAGGCTGCTTGTGGCAAGTGGCACACTGTATCTGGTGGCATTCTGCTTGTGGCAAGTGGCACACTATCTGGTGGCAAGTGGCACACTGTATCTGGCATGCTGCTTGTGGCAAGCGGCACACTGTATCTGGTGGCAGACTGCTGGTGGCAAGTGGCACACTGTATCTGGTGGCAAGTGGCACACTGTATCTGGTGGCAGGCTGCTGGTGGCAAGTGGCACACTGTATCTAGTAAAAGGCTGCTGGTGGCAAGTGGCACACTGTATCTGGTAAAAGGCTGCTGGTGTAAGGCTGCTGGTGGCAAGTGACACACCGTATCTGGTGGCTGGTGGCAAGTGGCACACTGTATCTGGTGGCAGGCTATGGGTGGCATCTGGGATACTGCATCTCTAGGCAGGCGATGGTGGCAAGTGACAAGCTCAGGTTCCCACTGATTCTGCATCATGGTGAGTTGAACTATTTCACTATATATTACAATATAGTAATAGAAATAATGGAATTTGATCATCCTGACGCCATATCAAGCATAGTTTCAGGATGATTTTAAGTGCTAACACCAGCCATTTGCCCGAAAAATCACCCCTGCCACCTATTTCCCCATCAACTCCGAGACTACACCCCCCCTCATCTTTTTTTGGGAAGGGTTGATGTCCCTGAATGGCAGTTTGGAAATGTGGTCTCTCTATGTTGCTGCTGTTAAGAGACTGCATAGCAGGTGGTATTGGGGGTGTTGCTGCTGCTCAAAGGCTGCACGGCTGATATTACTGGTGAGAGTATATTTAATTTGTTTTAGCAAAAAATGTTTGCATTTTCATTTTGTTTCCATAAAAAGGCCCACCAAAATCCTCAGCACCAGGCCCATGATGCTCTTAATCTGGCCCTGAGTATCAAGGCAGACAAAAAACTCACACAATCTTGTCACTCATTCACAAGGATTTGTGAATGAATAAACTACAAGTCCCATCTCTACTGTGACTGATGGACTTGTAGTTCTCAATGGACTACAAGTATGCTAATCAGCACACTCTTCTAACTTTCTAACTGAAAGCCTGTGCAGAGGTATGGACAGAAAGCTAGACGAAGTGTCTGCATGAGCCTGACATTGTAACTGCAATCCTCTGATCATGAGTGCAATTCTTTTTTCTGCACAAATATTTAAAAAAAATAAAATGTATTATTTATTTCCCAAAAAATGTACTTAGCCTTTACTGGCAAGCTCAGGATTTACCCTGCAGAAAAAGGAATTAATTTTTAAATCCAGGAAATGGCTTTAGAAACATTATCTTTTTAGTTATTTTTTGTTTTTTTCAGGCCCACACACAAGTAGTCCTAAAATGTACAATTGGATCTAGTCAAGTCACAGTCAATACAGGTTGTGTGATTATACACTTTTCCCAGGCCCACAAACTTCAATTCATTGCAATGTATCAGTGCTAATATAAAGCATTAACTATTGTACTGTATAGCTCTGAGATACTGTATGTAGCACACTAGTACAGTAGAATAGCACAAAAAGCTCCCTTAAAGCAATGCCAGCTTTCCCTCACTACTATCTACAACACACTGACAAAGGGCTGCTATGCTAGGACAGCAGACTGTGAGAGGGCTGTGTTATTGGTCAAAAGCCAAAGTATTGCACCTGACCAGAGGTCACAGTACACCACATTGCATTATGGTATATGGCCATTTAAAATTTGGGCCAAACATGGGTTCTGTCCAAACCCGAAGCTTATTCCTATCCAACGCAGGAAGGTTTTGCTTTGTTATGATTTAAATAGACTTGTTTATTTTTTTCTTTTCCCAAAAATATTATATTGAAAAACGAATACAGGTTTACAGTATTATCATACAAAGGACGAGGAGATCAATCAACATTTATAATTGCTGTTGTAACAGTTGCATTCAAAGCAAACAAGTATAAGCAGTTTTAGTGATAATTTAATCTAGGTGTCAACAACAGAATGATTATCGAGTAAAGCTCAAAGGTTCGATTAGATTAGAAACTAATAGATGTCAATGCTTAATATAGGAACATATCTTCTGTCTGGTGCTAAAATAAATCTGAGTAATATTTGTATATTTAATTGGGCATTTAGGTAATTGTATGACAATTGTGATCATTGCATGTGGTATATCACCAACCTGACAAATTACTAAATATGGTCGGTTGTCGGTAATCATTAATATGACAATCAAAAACATGAGTGAGATATTTAGAAGGGTAGAACCATATAGGAAAAGGGGTTAGGAAAGAGGGGATGATGAGGGGGGGGGGGGTTAGGTCATGGTGGGGTGTAAAGGGGTGAGAAGGAGGATGATCCACTTCTCATTCTCTGATAATGACCAAACAATGCCTATATAGTGATGTAGTGAAGTATGAGGATTTAGATAATAAGATCAAGGATTTTTGGTATGCTCCAAGTTAAATAACTCGACAGAGGTCCTTCCTCACTCATCCCTTGGTTAGGGGTGGGAGGCCCCGTGCCTCATGCTATAATGGGGGTGTTGGATAGAACGAGCAGAAAGAGTCACTAAGAGTCATGAATAAATTAAATTGGGGGTTAGGTTGAGTTTGTCTCATCAATGAATTGTATCTATCCGTGGTACAGAAATGGTTCCAGCAAGCCTAAGTATGAGAAAACTTAGCCAGGGAATCTCGTGCTATAGAGATTAATTCCTCCATCTTCGCAATATTTTCAATTCATTTGAGCCATTCAGAGATGGTCAGGATGTGAGTTAATCCCCAGTGAAGAGGGATACACATTTTGGCCACGTTGATCAGGGGTAAGACCAAGGTTTTACAGGAATTGGTGTGCTGGTATGTCAGAGTGGTGGAGGAGAAACGGTGCTGGAGTATGTTCCAAAGGGTATGTAGAGATCTGTGTTAGTTTGTGGAATTTGTGTCCAGAACGGTTGAATTAGGGGGCATGACCACTATATGTGTAATAAAGTGCCTAGTTCCCTAGTGCATCTCCAACATTTATTAGAAAGGTCAGGGTTGTACTTGCTAAGAACTATTGGGGTTCAGTACCAGCGGGTTAGGACTTTATAGCTGTTTTCCTGGATCTAAACATTGAGAGAACCTTTGTGTGTGATTGTAGATATGCACTTCCGAAGCTCCTATGACATTTCTAATTGCATTTCTCTTTCCCAGGTTGAACACGCCTTTAGATTTAGTTGAAATGTCTGAAGAGAACATGTTATAAATATTGGTGATCACGTGTTACTGAAGAGTAGATTGAGCGCATAGATGTTCAAATGGAGTGAATGGACGAGAGATGGAAGAATCACAGTACATGTCTCAGAGAAAGTAATGGATCTGGAAGAATGTCCAGAGAGGGAAAGTATTGTTGGTCATGTTAGCTGCTAGAGAGGTATGTTCTAAAGTATGCCAGCTTGAAAAAATTGGTGTGCCATTATCTCTGGCTGTTGCCATACATCTGAAAGACAAAAAACATACCATAGCTCAACTCACCAACCAGTCTGCCAACTGACCAAATTAACCCGTCCAACAGTCTGCGTTAAAAACAGGGGTTTAGTGGCTCTTCCTCTTCTCCGACTATACTCGCTTTAAAGGTACCTCTTTTACTTCTCTTTCCAAGAAAAATATGTTTTTCTCAAATCCAAACCACTAATAGACTGGGAACAAGATCTCCAAGAACACTTCACCGACTATCAATGGCAGACTGCTATTAATGCTACCTACAAAGCCACCAACTGTACCTCACTATGAGAAGTGGCACATAAAATCACAATGCAATGGTACTTTATTACATATCATGTGGTCCTGCCCTCCAATTAGACAACTGTGGACACAAGTAATACTTCTTCTACAAAACGTGTTACATACACCCACCTTGCTGACTCCTTAACTTAGTTTGTTAAACTTAACAATAGAAAAGCTTCCTCCCAAACTCAGGCCCGTAACCTCTCACATACTCCTATCTACCAAACTACTCATAGCCAGAAAATGGAAATCCCAGGAAATCCTGACCATCTCAGAAGTCACCTCCTTAACACATACTCATTACCTCTACAAACTCACCCTCTCTAGAAACAAACCCTCCTTACCCCAAAGTACAAGTGCTTTGGCTACCCTGGATCCAATGGTATAATAAACCTCATCCATGAATCCCTTCATGAATATTGACACCTTCTCCTGTATTCTCATATCTTCGCACCTCTACCACCCTTTCCTGTCCCTACCTTATCTCCCCCTCCTCCCCCCTTTCCCCTATCCTGTCCCCTACCTTTACACACCTTGAATGTCCTAAGTTATGGATAATATAGTTATTCTACGGTTATTTTCTTGGTTACTCTCCATGGTTGACCTCCAGTTGTGTGTTCTAACTTGTTCATTAAGTTTTTACTACATACTTCTCCACATGCCTTCTTGCAATACCTATTGCTGTACTGTATTATCCTACATATTCATATTTACATTGTATTGTAAAACTTTAATAAAAACTATTTAAAAAAAAAAAAAAAAAAAACAGGGGTTTAGTTAGCATGTATTTGCAAACTCATGCATAAGCTGCAAGGTCTCTTCACGGCACCCTGTGTATGCTTGCCATACATCTGCTAGGAACTGTGCAGACTACCAGAAGGAAAGGCCATGTTGAGTCTAACAGATGTGAGAGGTCCGGGGATGGAATAGAGATGTAGCTTTCGACAGGTTTCTCTAAAGCAGTGAAGCGTTGGGTTAATGAGGGGATGTTTCTTTCAAATCGAAGGGATATGGTGTGTTAACCACTTTCTGAACAGCCGCCCCAGTTATACTGCAGCAGGTCAGCTCTCCTGCGTGAATCACCGTACGGCAGTACGTGCATGTATAACTGTGGGCACGCGGACTCTATGTCCAATGGAGACCCATGATCAGAGTATACAGAGGTATAACGGGGGTCTGCCTATGTAAATAAGGCGGATCCCCGTTCTGACAGGAGACATCTCAGAGATCTGCTGTTCCCAGTGATCGGGAACAGCAGTCTGTCAAGTCCCTGGCAGCCCATCCCCCTACAGTTAGAACACACCCAGGGAACACAGTTAACCTCTTGATCGCCCCTAGTGTTAACTCCTTCCCTGCCAGTGTCATTTATACATTGATCACTGCAATTTTATAGCACTGATCACTGTAAAGATGACACTGGACCCCTAAAAATGTCACTTAGGGTCAGATTTGTCCACCGCAATGTCGCAGTCCCGCTAAAAATACCAGATCAATTACTAATAAAAACATTTAAAAAGTCTGTAAATCTATCCCCTATTTTGAAGACGCTAAAACTTTTGTGAAAAACCAATCAATATACGATTATTGCAATTTTTTTTACCAAAAATATGTAGAAGAATACATATTGGCCTAAACTGATGAATACATTTGTTTTTTTATATATTTTTTTGGATATGTATTTTAGCAAAAAGAAAAAATATTGTTTTTGTTTTTTTTATCAAAATTTACGCTCTTTTTTTTTTATATTGCAAAAAAAAAAAAAAAAAACCGCAAAGGTGATCAAATACCACCAAAAAATGGACATAAATTTTGTTCAGGTACAATGTTGTACGACTGTTCAATTGTCAGTTAAAATGACGCAGTGCCGTATCGGAAAAAATGGCGTGGTCAGGAAGTGGGTAAAACCTTCTGGGGCTTAAGTGGCTAAGTTCCAGGACATAGATCATAATGGTTGACAGGAAAATGAATTTTAGCGTTGAACCCAGGCTTTTCAGTGGCCATGTAATGACTAATCTACAATTCTGGAGAGGTGACAGGCCCAATAGTATTTCTTAATATCTGGGAGGCAGATGCCACCTTTCGTTTTTGGTTTCGTCAAATGAAGGTATGTTATTCTAGGCCGTTTCTGTCTCAATAGGAATCTCGTACATAGTCGTTTATAGGATTGAAAGAAGGTCAAGGGATGGTTTGCAGAAATAGAATGCAGGGAAGGATATTCATCTTTAAAATTGCTGCCCTGCCAAACCAAGAAAATTGAGGTTTGTTCCACCTACTGAGATCATTTGAAACAGCTTTGAGAATGGGCGTGTTGTTATTTGCAAATATATCTGAAAGATTTGTTGTTAGGTAGATCCCAAGGTATTTGATCCCATCGAGTTTCCATTGAAAGGGGAAAATATTATGACATTGTGTTACTGTCTCCTGTGGGAGGGTAATATTGAGACTTGTTTCATATACACAATGCTAGTCAAGGAAAAAAAAAACATGCACTAAAAGCATGACAGGTAAACATTTACTACAATGGTAATAAATTGCATTCAAATTTAGCTAGGCAACTCCACTATGATCCATGCTTTCTGAAATTATAATCTTGACAACAAATCAGACATTTTCTACATGACAATGAAGCTCAATGCAGTGTATAATTTCTAATTATAATACTAAGATGTGATGCTTAACCTAATTGTTTCTAAGATGTCCTGCCCATAACAAAGTTTGGCTAATAGTGATAATGCTCAGGAAAATTGCTTCCTGGACATTTTATGGGCTACAGATCATTTTATTTAAATACATGACACATGCATATATCAAACATGATCAGGCAATACAACTTAGGGAGATGTATCGATTCATAGATTGAAAATGATAATTAAACTGATGCTTCAGTCATGACGAGCAGGCGCTATTGTTTTTGAAAATTAAGTTGCCTAAAGCTACAGTTGGGCTTCAGGATAATTCTTCAAAAATTTCTGGTTTCAGTACCAGTCTAGCTGGGTTGCATTGGGTTCTCCTTGGCTGCAGGTGTCGCTGTCAGCGCCGGCAAGAGTAGAAAGCAGTCTGGATGGATGTATTGGATGCCACTTGCCTCTCAGAACCAGCCCAGTGGGAGTGTTCTCCCGCTGTGCATTCTGGGGGGGTATTTAAGGTACCGACACCATGTGACCAAAAAAGCGTAACTGCAGGGGTAGGCCCGAGTGACTTTCGGAGCCTACTGATTCAAGGAAGGTCCGGTGCCGTCTCAACAGAATGGAGAGGCCCAGCAACTGAAGTACCCCAGGGGAGGACCCTTCCAGGAGAAGGCCATGCGCAAGGCTGGCTTCTCTGAAGGAGCCTGGAGGCTTTGTTGAAGGACGCGACCTGGAGTATCCCTCATATGGTATCGCCGGATCGGCTGAGAGAACCTGGTACCGTATGACAGTTACTTAAAGTTCATCTAATACTTCAGTGACGTTAAAGTCTGCTAGGCTTAGTGAGAGAGACCTATCCGGGGGTGCTGAATCCAGTTGTGAAACAGTTTAATCTTTGGATTCATCTGATACCTTCACCCTGCAGTTTTAGTACCTGAACTCACCCCTAAAACCTCTATCTTTTATCGAGAGACTGTGTTCTATTTTTCTGAATAAAAACCCTGAAAGAGGATTCAGTGTCAGTCTCAACCTTTTCTCTGGGTTACTTTACATGGGATCCCCAAGACGGAGCTACAACTGGTGAGGTAACGGTAAGCCCAAATCAAACCAGCAGCTCTTTTGGGGGTCTAAGCTACACAAGTAATGACAAAAATTGGTGCACATAAAAGTTTCTTCCAATAAAGATGCCAAGCAAATATGGTTTATGACATTACATTTATATAAGCCATAATAGTTGCCAAGTTATCAAACTGCAATATTTTCAGTCCCGGCAGGACAGCTATCGCCGCTGGTGTCCCGCGATCGGGTCACGGAGCTGAAGAACGAGGAGAGGTATGTGTAAACAAACCTCTCCCCGCGCTTCCTACTCTGCCTGTCATTGATTGGCTGTTCCCGGTCATCGGGAAAGCCGATCAATTACGTCAGACGTCAGCCCCGGCCCCTAATGTAAAAAAACACACACACGTCACAGCCCATAACCCCTCCCCTCCCCCTAGTGGTTAACTCTTTCACTACAACTGTCATTTATACAGGAATCAATGCATTTAAATAGCATTGATTGCTGTATAAATGACAATGGTCCCAAAAATGTGTCAAAAATGTCCGATGTGTCCGCCATAATGTCGCAGTCACAATAAAAATCGCTGATCGCCGCCATTACTAGTAAAAAAAAAAATATTAATAAAAATGCTATAAAACTATCCCCTATTTTGTAAACGCTATAACTTTTGCGCAAACCAGTCAATAATCGCTAATTGCAATTTTTTTTACCAAAAATATGTAGAAGAATATGTATAGGCTTAAACTGAGGAAAAAAAATGTTTTTTTATTATTTATTTTTTGGGGATATTTATTATAGCAAAAGGAAAAAATATTGCATTGTTTTCAAAATTGTCGCTCTATTTTTGTTTATAGCGCAAAAAATAAAAACCGCAGGGGCGATCAAATACCACCAAAAGAAAGCTCTATTTGTGGGAAAAAAAAGGACACCAATTTTGTTTTGGAGCCACAATGCACGACCGCGCAATTGTCAGTTAAAGCGACACAGTGCCGAATCGCAAAAAGGGGCCTGGTCCTTTGACTGCCAATTGGTCCGGGGCTGAAGGGGTTAAGAGATGGTATCCCTGTTTGAAAACAAGGAGTAGCTGTCCTTGTTTGCTATAAGTATAGATCTCAGTGTTTTCCTTGGGCACATTGAATCATAGGAGAGTCTTTGCCAAAAAAGACAGCGTGTTATGTAAGTGCTTTGGAATGCAAACAATGAGATTTATGTATGTTGAAATAGTGTATTGATTCTAAACAAAACTGTTCTATGTTGCAGAGTGGTATTAAACCCCTGAAGAAGATTTTATATGTATTGTTTTTCGAAATGCACTCTTGGAACCATCAATTGCTCATACAGTGATGGAAACAAACAGCAAGTACTGTAGCTGGGGAATACCACTTTTTGCATCCAGACTTGTTTTACATGGCGTATCATGATATTTAACCAGTTGCCGACCGGGCCATAGCCGAATGACGGCTACAGAGCAGTGGGTTAACTTGAAATATCAAAAGTCCCCATTTTGAAGGCTTATATGCAAGTTATTGGACATAAAAAGGGTATGGGGGCCCAGGTATGTATCAATGCAAAAATATATATTTTTGCATTGATTGTTTTTAAAGGAGCAGTGATTTTGATTCTTAAAGTGAAACAATAAAAATGAAAACATCTTTTAAATATAATGCCTGGGGGGTCCCCTTAGTCTGCATGTAAAGTGGCACATCTGTACCATGTATAGAACATGCTGCAGCAAAACTGACATACAACACAACATTTAAACAGATTTTCCCAGCTGCAAGCCATTGCCGGCAATACAGAAATGTAAAAAAAAACAGTGTGGGGGTTTCTCCCAATCCATACCAAGGGCCTGGTATGGATTTTAAAGGGAACCCCACACCAAAATGTAAAAAAATAGGGCATGGAGTCCCTCCAAAATCCTTACCAGACCCTTATCAGGGCATGCAGCCTGGCAGGCCAGGAAAGGGGGAGGACGAGTGAGCGCCCCTCCCCCTGAACCATACCAGGCTCATGCCCTCAACATGGGGGGTGCTTTGTTAATGGGGACAAGGGCCTCTTCCTGGCAACCCTGGGTGGTGCTTGTGGGGGTCTGTGGGCAGGGGGATTATCTGAATCTGGAAGTCCTCTTTAACAAGGGGGTCGCCAAATCTCACCTCCCCTATGTGAATGAATATGAGGTATATTGTACCCCTAGTCATTGACCAAAAAAATGTCATTACTACTGAATTATTCTTTTTAATTCACTCCTAATTGTTACTAGAAAAAATCGATAAAAACTTTACTGAAACAATAGAAAAAAAATAAGTTTGTGGTATATCAAAAAGAATCTGAACTTTGGGGAGGGCACATAGGTATGTAAACATGATTAGACAATGATAACTCAGAAGTTAATTTTATTTATCCAATCATGTTTAAACACACACGAGTGCTTAGGTACAGGAAACTGCTGCTGTTTTTTGGGAGGAATTCACAACAAAATGTAGAATTGCATGGCACTCCTTAGGTAGTGTTACCATTTTTTGATGCCCATTATAACATAGCAAATCTTCACTTTTTTGATTTTAGCTCTTCAGGTGTACTTTAACCACTTAAGCCCCGGCCCAATTTGCAGCCAAAGGACCAGGCCCCTTTTTGCGATTTGGCACTGCGTCACTTTAACTGACAATTGCGCTGTCATGCGACATGGCTCCCAAACAAAATTGACGTCCTTTTTCTCCCACAAATAGAGCTTTCTTTTGGTGGTATTTGATTGCCCCTGCGGTTTTTATTTTTTGCGGTATAAACAAAAATAGAGCGACAATTTTGAAAAATGCGTTTACAAAATTGGGGATAGTTTTATAGCATTTTTATTATTATTTTTATTTACTAGTAATGGCGGCGATCAGTGATTTTTATTGTGACTGCGAAATTATGGCAGACTCATCGGACATTTTTGACACATTTTTGGGACCATTGTCATTTATACAGAAACCAGTGCTATTTAAATGCATTGATTCCTGTGTAAATGACAATGGCAGTGAAGGAGTTAACCACTAGGGGCGGGGAGGGGTTAAGTGTGTGTGTGTGTTTTTTTTTTTTACTGTAGGTGGGTGTGGCTTTGGCTCTGACGTCACTGATCGGCTTTCACCGATGACAGGGAACAGCCGATCAGTGTCAGTTGTGCTAGGAAGCATGGGGAGAGGTTTGTTTACACAGACCTCTTCCCGTTCTTCAGCTCTGTGACCCGATCGTGGGACACCAGCCACGATCGGGTCCGCTGGTCCCGCGGCCGCGGTCACGGAGCTCAGGACCGGGTTGGAACCACGGCTGGGCTCTTAAAGGGCCACGTACAGGTACGTGGTTGTGCCCAGCCGTGCCATTCTGCCGACGTATATCAGCGTGAGGCAGTCCTTAAGCGGTTAAAGTATAAATGCATTAAAACAATGATCTGTCTTTCTCTCTCTACCTGTACAATTGTATATTGTATGTATATACTGTGACACAAGACTTTAAATAATTATGTGTTAATAAAAATTACACTTGTTCACTGCTGCTATTCCTAGCAGACTTTCTCTTATTCATGGGTGTACAGCATTAAGACCATCCCACTCATCACTCATGGATTTGGTAGTAGCTACAGAATGAAGAAATTGAGTGAAAAGGATGTGTGAGTTCTAATACAAACATCAGCAGTAGGGCTGTGCAATGAAGCAAAAGCAGAAATAAAAAAAAAAGTATAAAAAGTTTAGCTTCAGATGTAAAAAAACAAAATCCTCAGATTCACGTTAATGTTCAAATATAATATACTACTACTACTGGTTTCACTATTACTGATGACTATAAGGGTTATTTTGATCACAGAAATAGTCTGTTTAGAAATGGTTGAGTCAAAAACATTGAGTTATAGAAGTCCAATATTGAATGTAAAGTCATAAAGGGTGCAGACAGCTTCACCTCTAAATGAAAAATATAGAAAAAGTATATGAACTATTACTCCTAAAAAAAAAAAAAAAATATTTGTATAAGTGGCCTGGCCAACTGACAACAGACATTAGCTTTGAATTTGAAAATAATTTGTCTCCAGTTTTTAATTTGAAGTATAATACCCATTATTCTAATCCCATAGCACTACACCTAAAATAGGTGCAAGAAAAACATTTATACCTAAGTGCGCATGTTCACTAAAATTTCATCTGATCTTAAAATAGGTAAATACGTAATACCGCTCGCATTATGCCTTTTGTTTACAAATGATGCATCTATCTTATTTTATGCTTTGTTCTCAACCCCCCCCCCCCCCCCCACGGCATGAGAGACATTTAATAAATATACTTTTTAAGAAATATTTAATGTAGGCCTTTGAGCATCATATTCATTTTTGATGCAATGAAAATAATTCTAAGCTTGTGCAGGGCTCTAAAGCATGGGTTAAAAATCAGTTCTGGTTATAAACACAAAATTACTGCTGATACCTCCCTAGAAAATATGTACACCATCTTCTCATCAAATTGTTCAGTAGCTTTTCTCAGTATTTTATTACAGCATACATTTGGGCTCTGTCTGTGATTGATAGTTCATGTCAGGGTTTAGTCTGTTTGAAATGGATTCAACCAAACCAACATGTATTATTATCTGCTAATATACTCTTCTTATGTCTCATGTATTCCTTTTAGCTTAAACACTGTGCTTTGTTTTTCACCTTAGTATATCATCCATCCCTTTAAATCCAGACATTATAAGAGTATTAAAAAAGGCTGTAGGTTTTGTCTTCCATCATCAGTATTTCTCATTCTAAAAGGAAATGATATATTCTTTTTGATTGGATAAAAAAAGCATTTGAATTATGGTATTCTACTACTAGGTTTCATGGAAAGGAAACTCAGTGAACCATAATCTAACTGTTCGAGAAAGCCATAATTGAAATACAGAACTCATCCCCTTCTCATTACCTTAAAATTACACTCCTCATTGATTTCTATGGCCTTCTAAGTAATTATCAGAAATGCAAAATACCGTATTATTTCCCATGTGATCATATTTGTCCAGAGAATATTATACATGACCAATCTTAAGTAGAAAAATAAGAACACATTCTATCTTTTTGCACCTCTTTGTAAAGCATACATACTTGTTTTGTAATTATAAAAAAATAAGCAATATTATGACTATAGAGTTTTTTTTTTGATCCGTGATCTACATTGGCTGTATTTGAGTACATTTGTAAAACAGACTGTGCATTTAGTACACTAAATGCCAGATTAGATATAGAATATCATATTATTATTTAAACAGAGTAAAATAGGCAAGTAATTGTATCCCCTGGGATTTTCTATACATGTGAGAATGCTAAGAACCCTTTCTTGAACAGCACCATCCCATGTGCAAAAGTTAATAGCTCCAGGAACACCTTTTGTTCCACTTAATTTCAGGAAGGGATGTCATCAGATGTATTCCTACCTGGTACACATTTGAAATATTGCCCCTGATTAGTGACCACACCGATCAGGGAGCCAAACCCCTGTTAATCATGCTTATTCTGTTGCAATGTACAATATGGAAACAATACAGAAAGATAGAAACCAGAAGGAAATGGGAGAAAACAAATTGATGACTTGGGCCCCGAGAGCTTACAAATTATGGGTACCAACATCCCTTATATGGTAATTTTTGATTATGTACTATGTATTATCTGGTACCTTAACCGCCTTGGTACTGACGTAACACAAATATGCAGCTCTACTGCACTGGTATTTTTTACTGCACTGGTATTTTTGTAGTGGGGCCGCATATTTGCGTTCCTCCCTTTGTGCTCACGAGAGCCCTGGGTCCCGTTCTAACGATCGGGACCTAGAACATCATTGTGATAGCCTCTGATTGGCTATCATGGTGATTGGTCACTGTGAAGCCCATCCCTGTGTTTCCTGTCTCTGTGAATGGACGTGAAAGATACATTGTATTATTCTTTGTCCTTACAGATATAGACAAAGAAGTGTGTGTAGAAAAATAATAGTAATAATTGAAAAAAATTAATATATATGTTTTTTTTAAATACCTAGATCAAGCTTTGATCTAGGTCAATACCAGGATTAGTATTTGGGTCAAGGTCAGGGTCAACTGTCAAGGTCAAAGGTCAATGTCAGGGTCGAAGGTCAGTATTTTTTGAACAGGATTTTTGTTATTTTTTATTACTATCAGTTTCAGTTAGTGTCAGTGTGCTTTAGGTAGGATAAAAAAAAAGAAGCTAAATGCACACTATTGTTTCTGAGCTGTACTACGGGTACATATAACAACTAACATACACATATGTGGTATCGCTGCAATCATCAGGAGTGGGGAATGTTGTTTTGGGTTGTTCTTCGGTAGTAGGTTATGGTAGTGGCAAGCAATATACAGCTAAATACATTTTTTTTTTTACTATTTTGAACCAGTTTTCCTTTGATAATAAAAAAAATTAGGAGATATCCATTACTATTTACCTCCAAATGAAAGCCCTATTTGTCCTGAAAAAAAACAAGGTATATAGCCCGCCTTGATGCACAAAGTAGTTGTGATGGTATGTACTGTTTTGCTTTTTGTAAAATTGGGCTTAGGCATTAAGATTTGTTTTACCCTAAAGTGTTAAATGTCCTAGAGATCCTTCTTGTTGCTATTTAGAGCACCAACATGTAAGGTGAAATTTAGTTTGTAGGATGAATTGGTAAAAAAAATACCTCCTTATAGCAACATGGAATGCAGCTGTTACTGCTGATCCGTTCTTTTAAAGTACTCTTGTGAAATATTAAGGCTGTTGAAATCATTGTATCTAGTTGTAAGTAGATATTGGATCCTCAGGTATCAATGGACTAATAGTAAATGTCCTACATACTTGTGGAAATATCCCCATGTCAGTATTTTCAGTTTTAACTGCCCCATTTTATTTATTTCTTGGGTAATATCAGATAGTCAACATAGGAAGGTAATCATAGAGAATCTGTATTCTTCATTGGAATATTTTGCAAAATGGGCTTGACACAGCCTAAAGCTGAGCAAGAAAGTAATGGTCAAATCTGGCAGCCAGAGCTGGAAACTCAAGTGGAGATCTGGCTCTAGATACGGGATAATTAACAGTATCTGTCAAGTGTGACATCAACATTAACCACCTAATTCCCCATGCATTTTTCCCCATACAGTCCCAGAGCATTTTTATTTGCATTTCTATGTCTCAGCTCCACACATTGTTTCTTTAAGCATTTGTAGCCTACTGCACACATTTGGATATGGTTTCTCATTGAAAATATAAAAAAAATGATGTTAAATAAAAAAAAAGTTTATGCAATTGTAACTTACTGGGTTAAATAGATTTGTTGTAAACGGTTTGTAGTCAGATTTTTGATCAGACAATTGCTTATAACTCTCTACTCAATGATCTGGCACTAAATGCTACAGGCAAAGAAAAGTTACGGTAAATGCTTTTCTCATAGTAGTAATACACTGTTTATATAATGGCCTGAAGTTTCTGTATCCTTCTGACATATCATCTATTACCCATAAATGGAGTTATGAAAGCTCATTTTAGGGCATCAGATGAAGAAAAATTATTCAGTTGTTTCTCCCCTTATAGGACAAATAAGTATACATTTCATACAGCCAGAGAGGTTTAAAAGGTTGTTTCTTTATTTTTTTTTACTTTTATCTTATACCACAACAAAGTAGGGTAAGGTAAGAAGTGTAAGTCAACTAAACATACCAATATATTTACTAAATATAAATTTCATGACACTATTTTTCTTTCGATAACAAGTTGTTTCAAAGTAATTTTGGCTCTACGAATCTTAGCTGTGCCAAAAGGCATGATGTGACATTTAATAAATAGCCCAACTTAGTGAATCCTTTCGTACTTATCTATCTTGAAAGGAGTTGTGTGACAAAAGCGGGAAGCCTATAATAATGTAAGTTAATCTGAAAAAAATATGTATTGTAATGGAAATTTAAAAAGCCATTTTTTTTAAACATATTTAAGGAAAATTACTTATAAGGCCCTAACGTGTATCACATTAAAAGCACTTGCAAGCTGTTAGACCAATAAAATTACTACAAAGCTCTCTTAACATGAATTTAATAAGGGTTGCACGGATACAAATTCTTCAGATTTCTTGTGCTCTTCCCTTTGACAAGTAAACTTTACTGAAAACAAAATATTTCTACTGTTTATACAGAAGAATAGATATGTACACTAGTCATGCACATTATTCAGTACAGTATATTAGAGAGGAGAGAATCTATACTAGATTCTGTATGAATAAATACTCAGTTTTACCTCCTATTTTAACTTTATGATTTGAAAGCTGATAGTATACTGTAACTAAACGTATATTAATCACTTCTTGGCCATGTTATAGCCGAAAGACAGCTACAGCATGCTTGTCCGGTAATGGGAGGGCATCCATGTATGTCCTCCCAGAACAATGCCCATTGCGTGCCCCCTGGGGTGCACATTCGGCACGTTCTGTGATTGCTGTGTACTTTGGCTACAGCTGATCACAGATCGGGGTAAAGGGCCAATCACAGCAGCCCTTTACCATGTGATCAGCTGTGTCCAACCACAGCTGATCACATGTAAACCAACTTACCGGTTATTGGCAATCCTTTCCTCACGCAATGTCACAGCGGGAAGAGAACAGAGACGGTAACCAGCAATTGTGACAGGGGATATTAACACTGAAAATCAGGGCACTGATCATCCTGATGATCAGTGCAGCCCCAACAGTGCCCATCAGTGCTGCCTAGCTGTGCAGCCTATCAGTGCCCATCAGTGCTGCCTATCACTGCAAACAAACTAAATCCTGTGAATCAGTGCAAAATTTATATATCCAGTGTTCAGTGTTCTAATCCACACACATATATATATATATATATATACATAAGTGCTATTTATATTAACATATGCAATACAAATAATTATAACAAATACAAACTGATTAATAAATAATTTGTGCTATTCTTTAAGTGCACTGAAGTGCTCAATAAAAGTCCATCAATAGATATCCTTGAAATATTTTAGTTGAAGTGAATCCTTGTGAAAGTGCTTAAAACATATACAAAGTGCCAGTACTCTCGTGCTCCCCCTAAGTAATTTTTCTCACCTCAGGGCGTGTGACCACACAATTAAGTTTGGTCAAACATCGCTGTTGAACCACCCCTGGGCTCTGTGGTGTCTGGACTCTGCAGGTTCCTGAGAAGTTCTATGGTTATATCCTTGGTCATATATAAAAAAACAAGCTACATGGTGCTTTATCATTTAAAAAACATATTTATTTAACATTCTCATTCAGGGTACTCACACATCGGAGGTGCTTATAGCGCACTACACTGTATGTCCATTTGTTTGTCCACAGCTGCTCATCTTAGCGTAGCTGCCACTGCCTACACCATCCTGTCCCCACCCCAATGCATGTTGAACACAGGGATCCCCAGTTTCAGCCCATTGATTTGAATAGAAGTTTCTTCTAAGTTGGATCATGATCATCCGACTTGTGATGTGACTTGTGCTCTGAGGATCTTGAAGGGGAACCCCATGTCAAAATGGAAAAAAAGGTGTGTGGACCCACCAAAATCCATACAAGACCCTTATCCGACCATGCAGCCCGGCAGGTCAGGAAAGGGGGGATGAGCGAGCACCTCTTTCTCCTGGACCATACAAGGCCACCTGCCCTCAACATGGGGGGTGGGTGCTTTTGGGCAGGGGGGCTCTGCACCTTCCCACCCCATATCACCCTGTCCCAATGTTGATGCGGACAAGGGCCCCTTCCCCACAACCCTGGGAAATGGTTGGGGGGTCTGCGGGCAGGGGGCTTATTGGAATCCGGAAGCCCCCTTTAAGAAGGAGGCCCCCAGATCCCGGCCTCCACCCTATGTGAATGAGTAGGGGGTACATTTTATCTTAAAAAAAGAATTCAATGTTATCCTATGTGACCATATGTCTTGTTTATTGCCGTTTTTAGGTAGTTGCGTTTAACATAGTTTCTTTGAAAGCAAAAAAAGGGTTCAGACACGGAAGTTTCCGACGTTTCAGATGCCAATGTGTCTAAATGCATCTAAACATGGTAACTCGCGTTTATCCAAATTTTTTTTAAATGCTTCTAAACGCAAATGCGGCAAAACACAGCTAAACACGGCAACACGGGTTACTATCTGTCAAGTTAATGTGTAAATCCACCAACATTGCTTTTGAAACAACAGGCAATGATGGTCACTGCCCCTCATCAATGGGGTACATGGTCAATGGTGCATCCAAAAAATCCTGTTGTACTCAACCTTTCTAACTTAATTAACCACTTGCCGACCGCCCCATGTAGATATACGTCGGCAGAATGGCACGTACAGGCAGAACCACGTACCTGTACGTGCCATTCTTTAGGCGGTTGGGGGGTCCGATCGGACCCCCCTCCGCCGGCGGGGACGGTCGGCATCGCTTCAGGAGCGATCCGGGACGAGGGGACGGCCAGTGGTTTGGCCACCCCCTCGCGATCGCTCCTGGCGAATGAAAAGCTTCCCCTTCCTGTCTATTGTATAGACAGGAAGGCGGAAGTGATGTCACGCTCGGTGCGCCGGTCTATGTGACCGGAGACGCCGAGCGGCGAACATGTTAAGGTCAGTGCACAACACTACACTGACACCAGTACAGTTAGGCACACAAAACACCCCCCTGTCACCCCCTGATCACCCCCCAGATCACCCCCTCCCCCCCCAGTCACAGTGTCACTAATTGCAGTGATCATTTATTTACTGATCACTGCATTTAGTGTCAGTGTGACTGTAATAACTGTCAGGGCAGTTAGTTTTAGGTCCTAGGTAGCCCCCTACCCCCCCCTAATAAAGGTTTAACCCCCTGATTGCCCCTAGTTAACCCCTTCACCCCCTTTTGCCAGTGTCACTAAGCGATCGTTTTTCTGATCGCTGCATTGTGTCGCTAGGTAACCATTTTTTTTTTATTTTAACCGCCATGTTTTATATAGGTTCATAAATAGTTTTATAGGTCAGGTACCCCCATATTACAACCTAAATAAAGGTTTTAACCCCCTGATTGCCCCTAGAGTTAACCCTTTCACCAGTAATCACCGTATAACTGTCACTGGTGACGCTGGTTAGCCAGTTAGTTATTTCGTTATTTAGGTTCCCCCGTCAGGTTTTTATATAGCGTCAGGTACCCCCATATATTACCTAATAAAGGTTTAACCCCCTGATTGCCCCTAGTTAACCCTTTCACCCCCTTTTGCCAGTGTCACTAAGCGATCGTTTTTCTGATCGCTGCATTAGTGTCGCTAGGTAACCAGTTTTTTTTTAGGTTAACCGCCATGTTTATATAGGTTCATAAATAGGTTTATAGGTCAGGTACCCCCATATTACAACCTAAATAAAGGTTTTAACCCCCTGATTGCCCCTAGAGTTAACCCTTTCACCAGTGATCACCGTATAAAATGTCACTGGTGACGCTGGTTAGCCAGTTAGTTATTTCGTTATTTAGGTTCCCCGTCAGGTTTTTATATAGCGTCAGGTACCCCCATATATTACCTAATAAAGGTTTAACCCCCTGATTGCCCCTAGTTAACCCTTTCACCCCCTTTTGCCAGTGTCACTAAGCGATCGTTTTTCTGATCCCTGCATTAGTGTCGCTAGGTAACCAGTTTTTTTTTGTATTACTGTTACGGGTGACGCTGGTTAGTTAGCTTGTTTTTTATACTGTCAGGGCACCCGCCATTTATTACCCAATAACGGTTTAACCCCCTGATCGCCCGGCGGGTGATATCAATTAGGTTTTAGGGTCAAATAAGGTCTGCGTCGCCCCAGGTTAGTGCCAGTACCGCAAACACCCACGCGCAAAGCATACACCTCCCTTAGTGGTATAGTATCTGAACAGATCAATATCTGATCTGATCAGATCTATACTAGCGTCCCAGCAGTTTAGGGTTCCAAAAAAACGCATTGTTAGCGGGATCAGCCCAGATACCTGCTAGCACCTGCGTTTTCCCCCTCCGCCCAGCCCAGCCCACCCAAGTGCAGTATCGATCGATCACTGTCACTTACAAAACACTAAGCACACATAACTGCAGTGTTCGCAGAGTCAGGCCTGATCCCTGCGATCGCTAACATTTTTTTTGTGGTAGCGTTTTGATTCAGTCGCTAACAGTCAGGAGCTTTTTTACCTGTGAATCTCAAAAAAATAAAAAAAACAAAAATAGTTGTCGTTTTATTGTTCTCTCTCTCTCTCTATTGTTGCTCTTTTTTTACTCCATTCTATTCTGCAATGTTTTATTATGTTTTATCATGTTTTATCATGCTTGCTTTTCAGGTATGTAATTTTGTTTACTGTGTTTTAGTGTTAAGCATTTTTTTGTTTTCAGGTGCGCCATTCAGTTGCAGCGCGGATTTATTTATCTTGACAGCAACAGCGTTTGCTCCCACGATACATAAAGCCGCGACTCCAACGCTGTAGGAGGTGATTTCACCACCACAGTTAAAAAAAAGAGCATATGTGCCGAAGCATGGGGGCAGCAGGGGGGGCGGAGGAGCGATTGGCTCCTAATGCCACGTACATACGGTCGAAATTCCGACCGTGTGTACACGGCATAACTTTTGCGGGAGGATGCCCCCATGCATCGGCATATATAAATGGTGCATGTATGCCCATCATTAGAAGTGGGTGGATGAAGGGAGGTATTCTAATGGTGGGCATACCCACCAATCAATCTCTTTTTTTCGTTCAGCCAAGAGGCTGCATGAAAAAAAAAAAGATTACAATATATGTCCAGTATGTTGCTGGACTTTGAATGGTTATACCAGAATGATGCCTGCAGGTTTAGGTATCATCTTGGTATCATTCTTTTCAGCCAGTGATCGGCTTTCATGTAAAAGCAATTCTAGCGGGTAATTAGCCTCTAGACTGCTTTTACAAGCAGTAGGAGGGAATGTCCCCCCTCCCGGATATAAACCGCGCCATTGGGAAATTGGGAAAGCATTTTATCACACCAATCTTGGTGTGGTCAGATGCTTTGAGGGCAGAGGAAAGATCTAGGGTCTAATAGACCCCAATTTTTTCAAAAAAAGAGTACCTGTCACTGCCTATTGCTATCATAGGGGATATTTACATTCCCTGAGATAACAATAAAAATCATAACAAAGAAAAAAAATGGAAGGAACAGTTTAAAAATAGAATAAAAAAGCTAAATAAATAAAAAAAAAACTAAAAAAAAAAAAAAAAAGCACCCCTGCCCCCCCTTCTCTTGCGCAAAGGCGTACACAAGCGTTGGTCTGGCGTCATATGTAAACAGCAATTGCAGCATGCATGTGAGGTATCACCGCGAAGGTCAGATCGAGGGCAGTAATTTTAGCAGTAGACCTCCTCCGTGAATCTAATGTGGTATCATGTAAAGGCTTTTAAAGGCTTTTAAAAATGTATGTAGTTTGTCGCCACTGCGTGTTTGTGCGCAATTTTAAAGCATGTCGTGTTTGGTATCCATGTACTCGGCCTAAGATCATATTTTTTATTTCATCAAAAATTTGAGCAATATAGTGTGTTTTAGTGCATTAAAATAAAAAAAAGTGTATTTTTTCCACAAAAAATGCGTTTGAAAAATCGCTGCGCAAATACTGTGTGGAAAAAAAAAAATGCAACACCCACCATTTTAATCTGTAGGGCCTTTGCTTTAACAATATATATAGTGTTTGGGGGTTCAACGTAATTTTCTTGCAAAAAAAAAAATATGTTTTCATGTAAACAAAAAGTGTCAGAAAGGGCTTTGTCTTCAAGTGGTTAGAAGAGTGGGTGACGTGTGACATAGGCTTCTAAATGTTGTGCATAAAATGCCAGGACAGTTCAAACCCCCCCCAAATGACCCCATTTTGGAAAGTAGACACCCCAAGCTATTTGCTGAGAGCAATGTTGAGCCCATTAAATATTTTTTTTTTTTTGTCCCAAGAGATTGAATAATGAAAAAAAAAAATATATATATTTTTTTTACAAAAAGTTGTCACTAAATGATATATTGCTCAAACATGTCATGGGCATATGTGGAAATACACCCCAAAATACATTCTGTTGCTTCTCCTGAGTACGGGGATACCACATGTGTGGGACTTTTTGGGAGCCTAGCTGCGTACGGAACCCCAAAAACCAAGCACCGCCTTCAGGCTTTCTAAGGGAGTAATTTTTTTATTTCACTTCTCACTGCCAATCACAGTTTCGGAGGCCATGGAATGCCCAGATGGCATAAAACCCCCCAAAATGACCCCATTTTGGAAAGTAGACACCCCAAGCTATTTGCTGAGAGGTATTGTGAGTATTTTGCAGATGTCGCTTTTTGTCACAAAGTTTTGAAAATTGAAAAAAGAAAAAAAAAAATTTTTTTTCTTTACTTTCTTCATTTTCAAAAACAAATGAGAGCTGTAAAATACTCACCATGCCTCTCAACAAATAGCTTGGGGTGTCTACTTTCCAAAATGGGGTCATTTGGGGGGTTTTGTGCTATTTTGGCATTTTATGGCCTTCGAAACTGTGATAGGTAGTGAGGAGTGAAATCAAAAATTTGCACCCTTAGAAATCCTGAAGGCGGTGCTTGGGTTTCGGGGCCCCGTACGCGGCTAGGCTCCCAAAAAGTCCCACACATGTGGTATCCCCATACTCAGGAGAAGCAGCAAAATGTATTTTGGGGTGCAATTCCACATATAACTATGGCATGTGTGAGCAATATATAATTTAGTGACAACTTTTTGAAGAAAAAAAAAATTATTTTTTATTTTTGTCTTTATTCAATCACTTGGGACTAAAAAAAAAAAATATTCAATGGGCTCAACATGCCTCTCAGCAAATAGCTTGGGGTGTCTACTTTCCAAAATGGGGTCATTTGGGGGGGTTTTGTACTTCTCTGCCATTTTAGCACCTCAAGAAATGAAATAGGCAGTCATAAATTAAAAGCGGTGTAAATTCCAGAAAATGTACTCTAGTTTGTAGACGCTATAACTTTTGCGCAAACCAATAAATATACGCTTATTGGCATTTTTTTTTACTAAAGACATGTGGCTGAATACATTTTGGCCCAAATGTTTGACTAAAATTGAGTTTATTAGATTTTTTTTATAACAAAAAGTAGAAAATCTCTTTTTTTTTCAAAATTTTCGCTCTTTTTCCGTTTATATCGCAAAAAATAAAAATCACAGAGGCAATCAAATACCATCAAAAGAAAGCTCTATTTGTGGGAAGAAAAGGACGCAAATTTCGTTTCGTTACAAAATTGCATGACCGCACAATTACCAGTTAAAGTAGTGCAGTGCGAAATTGAAAAAAGACCTCTGGTCCTTAAGCTGACAATTGGTCCGGGGCTGAAGTGGTTAAGGCTACCTATAACATAATTTTGAGATTAACTTTTAACAGTCCAAAATAGATTATGACTTTGTACAAAGCCAAATTTGTTCATGAAATAAAACCCTAGTCAACAATGAGATAAAAATATATGTTTAACTATTTACACTAATAGCTGTGAAAATATCGTAAAGTTATACAAGATATGGTGAACTTATTAAACAGCACTCAAATAAAAAACTGTACTGTGCAAATATAGTGTTACTAAATGAACGAATGAAAGAATGAAAGAATGAAATATATAAATAATAAAGTTTACAGATGTTGTTTACATCAATAAAGTAACATTCAACCTATTTTGCCTATTGTATATGTTTTTTAACCACTTGACATCCGCGCTATGGCCGAATGAAAGCCACAGCGTGGATCTAAATTCCTGGGAGGCCATCATATGATGGCCTCCCATGTGCACGCTCCCTGTGCGTGCCCTACAGGGCGCGTGCAGAGCGCACTGTGATCACAGAGTCACTGAGACTCGGGTGATCACCTATCCGAGGAAGGGGCCGTTCCTGGCCCCTTACCATGTGATCAGCTGTCAGCCAATGACAGCTGAACCCATGATAAAAAGAAAAGCTTGGTGATCGTTTGTTTTTTTTATCCTCACGCTGACAGCGGAGGAGAAAAAAAAGCCGATCACCGGCTCATCTTAAAGGGACATTGGTCCTAAAAAGGAAGAGGCAATTATGCCTCATGTATGCCATCTCACAGTGCCCACAAGTGCCACCTGTCAATGCCCACAAGTGCCACCTATCAATGCCCACCAGTGCCACCTATCAATGCCCACCAGTAGTGCCAATCAGTGCCACCTAAAAGTGCTGCCTATCAGTGTCCATCACTGCCACCCATCAGTGCCCATCACTGCCACCTATCGGTGCCCATCACTGCCGCCTCATCAGCGTACATCAAAGACGGACAAAAATTACCCATTTTAAAATTTTATAACAAAATTTAAAACATTTTAAAAAATTCTGTCTTTTTACATTTTTTAACAAAAAATAAAAATCGCAGAGGTGATCAAATACCACCAAAAGAAATCTCTATTTGGGGGAAAGAAATGATAACAATTTAATTTGGGTACAGTGTTGTATGGGGGCACTCTTTACGTCTAGAGGAAAAGAGATTTCATCTCCAAATACGGAAAGATTTCTTCACAGTAAGAGCTGTGAAAATATGGAATAGACTCCCTCCAGAGGTGGTTCTGGCTAACTCAGTAGATTGCTTTAAGAAAGGCCTGGATACTTTCCTAAATGTACATAATATAATTGGGTACTAACATTTATAGGTAAAGTTGATCCAGGGAAAATCCGATTGCCTCTAGGGGGATCAGGAAGGGATTTTTTTCCCCTGCTGTAGCAGATTGGAGCATGCTCTTTTGGTTTTTTTTTTTGCCTTCTCCTGGATCAACTGTGGGTATAATATGGGGTTTATTGGATTGTACAATATATTTTATTTTTATTTATTATTTCTTTTTTTTTATGGTTGAACTGGATGGACTTTTTTCGGCCTAGCTAACTATGTAACTATGTAACTATGTATGACCGCGCAATTGTCATTCAAAGTGCGACAGCGCTAAAAGCTGAAAATTGGTCTGGATAGGAGGGGGGTTTAAGTGCCCAGTAAGCAAGTGGTTAAAAGAGCACATGATTTTGAACATGTCAAAGAATACAGACATTTATAAATCATTTTGAAATGTCCACTGTATCACTTACAAAAATTATTTAGTACATAATTCACATACACAGCAATGGCAGGGTCAAACTACAACATTTTGCTTTTACCTTATTTACTATATCCTGGTGTCACATAAATTATTTGTGGTACAAGTGACTTGTGTGTAGAGGGTTCTATATGCTATGTACTTATTTTTCTCTTTATTGTTTCTCCTGAAAACCTCAGATAGAGCTTTAAAATGTATAGTCTAAAAATTAACACTTATTGGATAGGGTCAAATTACTTGTGTATATATATATATATATATATATATATATATATATATATATATATATATATATATATATATATATAGATAGATAGATAGGTAGATAGATAGATATACACAGTCAAACTCATAAACAGAGGCATCACAACGTTTCAGGTAGCTACATGTTATATCAGTTCTGCAGAAAGAGTTCACTACTCACACTGCTTGCAATTTTTAAGAGATCGGTTGTCCTTTACATTGTATCATATACCAACTTTGTTCCTTATAACTAGGAGCTCCTGGTTTGGTCCAAATATAAGTTCAGAAAGACTTTTGCTTGTTCAGACTTTTGTCAAAATGCCAGGCAGAAGACAAACTTCATATATTGTAGTGGGTTTTTCTTCCTTTTGTACATTTGTGAACTTCCTTCTTCCACACTTAACTACCTGGACCTGTTTATTTTAGCCTACAATGTACATCCATCATCAACCACACCATTTAGTGATGCAAATAATTTTCAATCCCTATGCTTGATGCCTGTCGACTTGCTGGAATAAAACCCACTGACACAAATCTTTCCTGATAACTATTTATCCTTGAATGACTGATCCCATGTGATTTAATTGGCCAAATACTTTGTATAATTTGCTTGTTCACATGGTATCTAGGGGACAGATTGCTTTTGAAGGGGGCTCCAAGATTCCTATAAACCCCACAGACCCCCACTACCACATGCGCCAAGGTTGTGGGGACAGTGGCTCTTGTCCTTTTGTACCCCTCATGGTGATGGCATGTGGCCTTTTATGGTTCAGGAGGGGGCAACCTGCTCATTACCCTTTTTACCCTTTTCCTAGCCATCCAGGACCTACTGGAATAAAACCCACTGCCACAAATCTCTCCTGGTATCTACTTATCCTTAAAGTACAGACCCAAGGGATGAATATAAGCAAAGGGGCAGGGTTTCTTGGGTTATTAAATTGACCAAATACTAAGTATCATTTGTTCATTCACATGGTATCTAGGGGCACCCTTATTGTTTAAACGGGCGCTAAGATTACCCTAAACTCTACACAGACTCCCACAACCATGGGTGCCAAAGTTGTGGGGAAGGGGATCTTGTTCTCTTGTATTCCCCATGTTAGGGCATGTGGTCTTTTATGGTTCAGGGGGAGGGCAAACTGCTCATGGCCTGGCCATCCAGGTTGTATGCTCAGATAAGGATTTGATGTGTTTTGAGAGGGCCCCACACTTTTTTCTTGTTATTTGCATCAGGTTTCCCTTAAAATCCATGCCAGACCCGAAGAGAAAATGCCATACCATTTTTTTTGTGTGTGCATGTTTACCATTAACATCTATCTTATTCTCTCTTATTCCACATGTTAGGGCATGTGGTCTTTTATAGGTTCAGGGGGAGGACCATCTTTTAATGGCCTGGCTATCCAGGTTGTATGCTCAGATAAGGGTTTGATGTGTTTTTGAGAGGGCCCCACACTTTCTTCTTGTTATTTGCATCAGGTTCCCCTTAAAATCCATGCCAGACCCGAAGAGAGAATGCCATACCATTTTCATTTTGTGTGCAGGTTTCCCATTAACATCTATACCAGACCCTCATCTAAGTTAAGGGTCTGGGATAAATGAAGGGGATTCACAGTCTTTTGTTTACAAACAAAAGAAAGAGCCTGAAGCTGTCATTTGTCTGCAATTTTAAAAAGCATGTTTTCTTTGTAATGTAAATTTTGCTGCATTGGGATGTGATACTTCATAGGCAGGTTCAAGGCACCCCCTTGGAATGTTATTTAATGGAATTTCCATTTTTAATGTTGCCTTTTAAGTCATTTTGTTGTGAATGTCATTTGTTTGACAGTTCCTTGCCTTTAGCCTAGAAAATGACTATTAATGGTAACATTTACCGTATATACTCGAGTATAAGCCGAGTTTTTCAGCACATTTTTTTGTGCTGAAAGTGCCCCCCTCGGCTTATACTCGAGTCAAGCACTTTTCTGCAGCAAAAAAAAAAAAATTCCGACCCAACTTTGGGGCCCCGTATCTCGGGGCCACTTGGGTATAGGAACCCCAAATTTGGCATTCAAACCCAGTTGAACTAGCACTACAACATATCCAAAGGTGGGGTTCCTAGCACTAAGTGGCCCCGAGATACAGGGCCCCAAAGTCGGTTCAGAAAATGTCATTCTCTGCTGCAGAAAAGTGCTTGAGATTTTCTGACCCGAATTTGGGGCCCTTGGTGCTAGGAACCCAGTGGAATTAGCACTACAACATATCTAAAGATGGGGTTCCTAGCACTAAGTGACCCTGAGATACAGGGCCCCAAATCGGTCAACTGTGTCCATCTGCATGGGCACAGTGAGGCTGCAAATGGGCATCGTTGACCCTCTTTTCCACTTACAGTAGCTGCGCATTTCTCACCCTAGGCTTATACTCGAGTCAATACGTTTTCCCAGTTGTTTGTGGTAAAATTAGGTGCCTCGGCTTATATTCGGGTCAGCCTATACTCGAGTATATACGGTAACTCTTATTGACTAAACCGGGTTTCAATTCGGCACTCAGACTTCAGTAATGTTTATCGAACCTGCCTCAAACTGAAACCAGGTACATTCGGCTGAACCCTATGTTTAACAAAGATAAAAATAGATAAAAATCATTGTACCAATACAGAAAGAAGATTACTATACATTTTAGACCAAATATTAATTTGTTCAACCAAAACAATTTTTGTTTGAGAATGTCTCCATTCAATAAATAAAACATTTTAAACAAAAAAAAGTGTTTGTAAGTTTTAATGTGCCCACTTACTAATCTTCATTATATCAACAAATATCTATGGTATTAGTTGCCAGCGAAACATTTTTTTTCATTACTAAAAATAAGTAGGTCATTATTATTTATGCAGTTTTTGCATGATTGAATTCCCAGTGAAAAAGGAGCAACATTAATAATTTAAAATGTAATATGTCTTACCCATTTATCCCTTTCACCTTATAGAAGAGGTTGCGATAAAATAGTTTTATTTTAATGCATTTTGTAATTTCATCTGTCATGTCACATTTGCTCACCCTGATGTAAAAATCTTCACGGAAAGAGAAGTAGGAAAGCAGCAAAATAGAGATAAGCATTGTCAAAGTTCATGAAACATTTAGTGTTGAAGTGTACACATTCACTGCATTGTTAATTGATTGTGGTTTTGTGGCAGCAGCTGAATTACTACTGGGAAGAATTATATCTCCCCTCTCTGCTTGTGATGCCACATTGGTGATGTACTCATGTGCTGAAAGGACAAAAATCCCTGCCAGGGACAGTTTGTAATTTGGATAAGTACATGGAATTTCAAATACATCTTGAATTTTACCATGTATTCTGTAATCATTTTAAATTTTTAAAAACGTTGTGGTTCTTTGTGCTTTGCTGTTTATCTTTGCGATCAAGGCAACTTGTTAAAGAAATCTTGTTCAAAACTAAATCACATACCGTATATACTCGAGTATAGGCCGACCCGAATATAAGCCGAGGCACCTAATTTTACCACAAACAACTGGGAAAACTTATTGACTCGAGTATAAGCCTAGGGTGAGAAATGTGCAGCTACTGTAAGTGGAAAAGAGGGTCAACAATGCCCATTTGCAGCCTCACTGTGCCCATGCAGATGGACACAGTTGACCGATTTGGGGTCCTGTATCTCAGGGTCACTTAGTGCTAGGAACCCCATCTTTAGATATGTTGTAGTGCTAATTCCACTGGGTTGGAATACAACATTTGGGGGTCCTAGCTCCAAGTGTCCCCGAGATATGGGGCCCCAAATTCGGGTCAGAAAATGTCAAGCACTTTTCTGCAGCAGAGAATGACATTTTCCGAACCGACTTTGGGGCCCCGTATCTCGGGGCCCCTTAGTGCTAGGAACCCCATATTTGGATATGTTATAGTGCTAGGTCCACTGGGTTGGCACACCAAATTTGGGACTCCTAGACCCAAGGGGCCCCGAGATACGGGGCCCAAAGTCGGGGCGGAAATTTTTTTTTTTGCTGCAGAAAAGTGCTTGACTCGAGTATAAGCCGAGGGGGGCACTTTCAGCACAAAAAAATGTGCTGAAAAACTCGGCTTATACTCGAGTATATACGGTAATTAAAATTACGCTGTAAGTTCAGATCAGATTTAACCTGTCTGACAAAGCTAAATAATTTGTGCCCTAGTAACAAAATGCCAATTTAAAATAAAAATAATGTATAGTTTTATTATTTATTGCTTTAAACAAAAATGTATATTTCTAGGAAACTTGTGTTGCTTAGATATATATTATTTGGCATGCTTGTGAGTGTGAGTAGCATTTCCTGTTTTCGGGAGTCAGCAATTATGCAATATTGTGTGCATGCAATGGAGAGCCAGTCTCTTTGCAAGCCTGTAAGTAAACATGCTGGCCATTATACACCATGACAGAGATCTATGCAGTAACCAGCAACCAGGATTGTTATTTACTAAATTTAGTAAAATATCCTGTGCTGTATTCCAAATTTCTGGACCCTCAGCTGTGGGACACTAGATATCCCCCTGAATATAAAAAAAAATTCACATTAAATAAATTCAATCAATTTAATATAAAGCACTAGAGTTTGCCCCCCCCCCCAATAGCATGTTATCATGAATTACTTTAAAAGAGAATCCACTCATGTCAGAAAATAAAATAATATTGTGCACTATAATACCCTTCACTTTTTCTGTGAAAGCATTAAACAAGAGTCCAAAGTCCAAACAAATGTGCTCAGTCCTTATCTTCTAATCTTAGTGCTGTATTCACACCATCAGTGTTTCAAAGCACAGTTTTAATCCTTTCATTTAATAAGTGGGTCATACTTCACTTTATCTTATCCAGAAACGCCTTCTGCAGTTATCGCTCCAACCATAGGGTTGGTCAGATGATAACCTTCTACTTGTAGCAGCAATGAGTTCTTCTCTTCTCTCTACCTCCAATGTATCAACCACCACCGGTTAAGCCAAACAGGAAAGACCCAAAGAGTAGAAATAATGTAATCTAATTTGTATTAATTAAAATAAAAACAATGACATTACTGTCAGGAACCATGAATCAGACTGAGACATAAGTGCAGTAAAAATCACACTATTTAATAAAATGGTAAAATGGTATAAACAGAGCAAACATAGTCAAAACAAAGCCAGAGTTCGGTAACCAGGACTGGTAGTCAGAACAAGCCAGAGAAACAGGAGTCCAGAGATCAGAGAAGTCAGGTGCAGCAAACAGGATCCAGAAACAGAAGGGAAGTCAGCCAAGCAAAAGTCTTTCACAGGAAAACACAGCAGAAAGAGTCCGTATTTGTTGACCGAGGCAAAGGCACAGAAGATTAGATCCAAGGAGTTTATATAACCAGAAGCTCTAGCTGACGAGCAGGAAATAAATACCAGGTGAGTTACTGTGGAAAGAAGAGTCTTTGGCAATTACCCAACAGCTGAGCACAGAGCTCTGAGAAGGAAGGGCTAAGCCCAGCCCTGACAGTTACATTCACATTGTGTAGTAAAATTCAGCTAAACTAGGAAGCTTTCTCACTACTTCTGGTGCAGTCTTAAGAAATGCAATCTGTGGTGCAACTAGTGAAAATGACATGGCCGAAGTGACGTAGGAAGGTCACTATCAATGTGTTTCGTCAATCAGATGTCATCAGTAAAGTACTACCTAGCCTTAGACAGGACTTGCAGCATATATCTAAGAAACATTGGTTTTAAGGTATGGCATTTTGTTTCCCATGGACAGAAAGAAGAGCATTAAAGCTTTATGTTGTAACTTTTCTATACTTTAAATATCACGTGATTAGCAATTTTCCATTATAAAACATTGTATAATGGTGGAGCCATTTCTCCTTACATTTATTTTCCCAATTTCTAGAAAGCCTGATTTAGTTTATTTGTCAATATTTGATATATATAGCCTACCTATTTATGGGATCCATTTTAGCATAGCATTCTCTTTGGAAATATATACTGTATGAGAGGAGAGATGCATGGAGATGCATGGAGTTTGCATGTTCTCTCTCTACTTGTGTGGGTTTCCTCTGGATATTCTGGTTTCCTTCCACATGCAAAGACACGCTGGTAGGCTAATTGGCTCCTGTCTAAATTGACCCTGGTATGTGTATTAATGTGAGTTAAGGACATTAGGTTGTAAGCTCCTTGAGGGGACTGATGTGAATGTACAATATACAGTATATGTAAATTGCTGTGTAAATTGACAGCGCTTTATAAGAACCTGTAATAAATAATAATACATCATTTAATAAAACTGGTACACACAGAATTGAGTGAAACTGTGCACAGTAACCAATCAGCTTCTAACTTCATCTTGTTCAATTAAGCTTTTTCTAATAAAACCTAGAAGATGACTTGATACTATGCACAGCTGCATCAGATTCTGTGTGCACCAGTTTTAGTAAATCTCCCCCAACGTAATAAAATAAACATTTTGCAGTAGACCACTATAAATTTGTGTCACTTGCAGACTGTATACTTCACCACTGTTTTTATTGTAGCTTTATTGTTGGTACATTTTTTTACAATTGAAAAAAAGACAATTACACAAAATAGAAACATTTTAATAACTACTGTAGCTAAAAAACGTAATTAGTAACTTATTTTAGATGAATTCAGGGAAACTAAAAAAATAGAAGTTATTCTGAAACCCAACTGGATTTCTCAAACAATCAAATGTTTGCTGAAGCATTATAAAAAAAAATACTACATAGTAAATAATCCCTTTAATATTTCACTGCATCAAATCTCCTTGAATTTATATTTTATTTTGAAATAAAAAATATTAAACATAAAAAAGATTCTACCTTTCCACTCTAAAGTAAGTAAATAAAAAAAAGTAAAATGCAAAGGTCATTTAAAGTGGTTGTAAACCCCCCCCCCAAGAAAAAACAAAACAAGACAGATGCATAATGAGCTAGTATGCTATGCATACTAGCTCTTTATGAAATACTCACCTTAGATCGAAGCCCCTGCAGCACCCATGCAGCACTCCCAGGGTTATTTCCAGGTATCGCAGACTCTGGCGCAGTGATTGGTCAGAGCCACGATGACGTCACTCCGCCGGTAACAGCATGTCAGCTGAAGCAACATCGCGAATGAGCCGTTGCTTCAGTGCTCATGTGCCAATGACAATTAGGAGGTATCCACGGTAGCTACAGGTAAGCCTTATTGCCTGTAGTGAAAAGTGGCTTGTAAGGGTTTACAACCACTTTAAGTTTGAATCATATTATCTATTTTCAGTCTGGAGGGGGGACCTTTCTATGTTAGTATATCAATAAACATACAGAGCCCAATGAAATGCCAGTTAGCAGATATAATTTTACTGTGAAAAAAAAAAACATTCTGTCATCACTGCTAAGTGACTGGAATTTGTGATTTGTATGCGCAAAAGAGTTGTGATATTAGTAGGATTACACTAAAGTTTGGAGACAAATGACCATGCTGCCCCTACAAAGCACTTCTGAAACCACTTTATTAAAGCGGAAGTAAACCCATCGATTTAACAGTTTAAAAGAAAAAGGCATGCCGGGAATGCTAACTGCACATTGGCTGTGCTCTCAACCCACCAGTCAAACCATCCAATGGCTGGTGTCATAACGGATCACATGTGCAGCACCGTGTCAGTTGAAGATTAAACAGAGGCAAAGATGGCAGCTTCCTTGGCTGAAAACGATAGGGGGGTTTACTTCCACTTTAAAAAAAAAAGCATTCCTTGCTTTTCTATTTCCTTAGCCAGCAATTGTCAATTTTTTTTGTGTGTGTGTTGCATTGTCGGTATAATAGAAATGTACACTATATAGAGGAAAGACAATTTCTGACTTAATGCAGGGCTTTTCATTCTGTATGCTAATCAGTTGTAATGCAAGTTAGATATGATTAGCTGGTCGTCCATAAAAAGCATTTAATCAAGTAGCATGTGTTTTCCTAAATACATACCCTATGTTGCAAAGATGCAGATTCACAATTGTATTTTTTTCCAACTTTTCTATTCCAATCATCCATATGCAAAGATCACACATGAGCAAACCCCATGAGCAATTTACAGTAGTACTTGGATTATATGGTCCAATTTTGTACAGTATGTAATATCTCCATAGTGCATGTCAGCCTCCACCAGTATCTGCATGTAGCCTTTTTTTTACTAGACGTTATTATTATAGGTAACAATGTATACCATGAACATAAATATCAAATGGGAAACTTTAGAGTAACTGGCAGCACATAAAAATCACCCTGGGACATGTAGCTGATGTAGCACTGAGTGCTGAATCCTAGATAGTAAAGAAATGCAATCTCTCTGTGCTTGCTGGAAAAAGAACGGTAATCCATCAGTTGGATAAAAAGACTGTGACATGTGCAGTTGTTACAGTGTGTAAATGCCTGGGGTCTTATATCATGAAGACACAAACTGTATACTGTGCTATACATCCTTGCAAAAATGTAACCATGCATTATAGGATGAAAATAAAACATATATTCTCTTATTCAACAATTATTAACACATGTAAAAAGTGATTTATTCTGGCATCAAACAATACACACACACGCACACACATATATATCAGAACTGTATAAATGGCCAACAATGGACATTTTTACGAACTCTGCTTTCCCTGAATCCCACACTTACTTAATGGGAACTGTCCATCAATAATTTATGACTTACAAGCAAACCCACTTACTATATGTACTTAAAGAGCTGAATAAATAAATAGATCATTTCTTTCAATGGAGGATTGTGAATATGGTGTTAGCTTCCTGGCGGCTATTATCAAATTTACATTTGGATATTGATATATATTTCATAGCAGTATTTATTTACAGTATCTTGATAGAAAAAATTTAAGAACCACAAAAGGCTTATTTATTAAGACAAGAATTGCAATGACCCATAGTAACCTTTTGGCAATCATGCAGCACTGTAAATGGAGGAGAGTTAGCATATGGTTGGTTTTAATATCTTTCTATATTTTCTATATCATCATATGTTCCCAATGTTATATTTAAATAATAAGATGTGCATTATGTGTGTAAGCATTATGTGTTATACCCCTTGACTTTGAAATATTCTGAATAGAGATGAACAGCGCCCATCTACTTTTATGGATGAATTAATTTTTTTGTACAAATGAAACAAAATCACAGTGTGTACAAGCAGTAAAGATCAACAAATCAAACAAAAACAGCAGTGAACCGAGTCTCTCTTAAAACCCAGATATGAGGTTCCAGTTCAATTACAGCATAATCGGGAACATATCAAAAATATGAATGCCTTCCAAGATCAGGGAGTGGTTCAGTAGCTGTGAGTCACATTGATTACACTTATATCACTAGTAAAAACCTGAAGAGTTGAGCAAAAATAATGGGAAGAGAGAAAGAAGGGAAAAAGAAAGAAATGAAAGAAGTGTGGAGGAGTCTGGAGCAACCCTACAGATATGCATATGCAGTGTAAAAACATGTGATGGGAAGGCCGGCAAGACACACCTTAGCTCTGGGTGTTCTGTAACCTTCTTTCGATTTGGAGGAAGAATGCAAAATCCAAGCTGTCCATAAGGGAAAAAACTTTTTTGAGACTTCTTGTTCCTGAGCAAGGAGTTCTTCCATTCTCATAATATCATTTATCACATGTGCCCAAATGAGAAGGGACAGTGTACGGGAACACTTCCACAAGGAAGGTATTAATTGCTTGCTGCCCGCTGATAAGAAAACAAGACAAGATTTTTTGTTCCGTAAAGAACCCGGGAGACTAGATAGGAGGGCAATTTCAGGAGAAGGAGAGAGTGACTTGTCATAGATTTCAATGTAGATGTCAAACATCATCTTTCAGAATGGCTATTCTGGCTTTCAGATATGTAAGCAGGACTGGTGCTACCACTAGGCAACTAGGCAGCTGCCTAGTGGTCACTGGTGTTCCTACTCTCCTCTTGCTGTAGCAAGCAATAAGTCTCAGCATCAGTGGGCAGCCGCTGCTCCATTCGCACATAGTATCAGAGGTGTAGTGGCGGCAGAGGACTGTGTCTGTTTACCGACTCCCGAATGAATGAAAGTAAGCATCCCCTGCTGCGCCACTACACGCTTCTGATCGGTCATCAGTGACCTGTGATTGCTGTCTATGATGTGACCACAGCCAGCCAGCTCTGCCTCTATGCCCATTCGTGATTCCTAATCCAGTGTCCCCTGGCCCCACCCCCCCCCCTGTCTTAGAGGCCACTCTCCCTCCTGACCTGTCCTGAACAATTACGGCAGCATCACTCCAGTGCTATAGCGCCTGGTGCCGGTGCTCCAGGCTAGGTGATAGGTGGAGCCTGGTGGCGGTGCTCTAGGCTAGATGACAAGTGGAGCCTGCCTGGAGGAGGCACTGAGTGAGGCAGAGTTTAAAATTGTTCCTTGCAGACGCTTGGTAGGGTCGCATCATTGGATGGATGCAGAGCAGTCTGCAGAGCCCCAGACCTGGTGAGAAAAAGCCAAATTGCTTTCCATATGCGTTCCAAACAAGCAGAAGTGACGTGGCTCCCCCTCAAAGCACCTTGTCCCCATGTTAATGAGAACGAGGGCCTCTTCCCCACAACCCTGTCCAGTACATAGTTCTTCTACTCATTCACCAAAAAATAGGTAAAAGGGAATATAATGCAACAACAGTTTTTGACAAGTCCTTCATTAAATAAATACAAAATAAAATAATTGTACTAACCACCGTACCGCAGAAAAAAAGGTCTGTACCAGGCGAGGTCTCCCATCAATTTGTCAGGTCTGCCTCCTCCCACTGCTAGATAAACTAAGGGGAAGGACCACCTGATGATGTCACAGACTCATCATTGACCCAGCATGCCACCATCGATGATGTTGTGAGGGGGCAGGGTCACCTGGTGACATAATCGGGTGGCCCCATCCCTTTGTTTATTTAGCGTCAAAAGGCAACGGAGCTGTCATTCAGCGGGGATGTTCACCGGGTACAGACCTTTTTTTCTTGGTATTCAGCATTCATAATGAATTGATGTTGGATCTACACCGAGGGACAATTTTTTTAATTTTAATTTTTTTAATTAAGGACTTGTCAAAAACTGTTGTTGCATATTTATTCACTTTTACCATTTATTTGGTAAATAATCTGCTGGGCTACCTGAGTCTGGGATAAGGAAAAAGGGTCTGGTATGAAATTCGGAGAGGACCCAATGCAGTTTTTTATTTTAATTTTGGCATGGAATCCCCTTAAAATCTTTACCAGACCCAAAGGGCCTGATATGGATTGAATTTTAAAATCCCTGCAGTTATTTTCCTTACATTCAGTGGAGACCCCCACTGACAGCTAAAGACTCATTGGTTGTTAAGGACGCAGCGGCCGCCGCTCCTTACTAACCAGCTATTTATGCAAGCTTTCACTACTAAAATACTTTATCACTTAATAAAATAGTGCATGTGGTATTTTAATAGTGTTTATATGATAAATTAAAAAAAAATTTAAATGCTGTGCAGTATCTTACTGAATACTCGAATGCGGTAAGATACTGCTTTGTGAATGGAGCCCATTGTTGTTTATGTGGTCTATTTTTTATAGTTACCTGTAAAGTTATCAACAATGGCTGAAACCTCTTTCAATTCTCCAAGGAGAATAAGTTGAATTTTTTGATTTGATTGCTGTTTAAATATTCAAGAGACAATATTGATAATTACTAAGCACCTGCAGAACCATGGGACTGCTGGAGCTGAAAATAATGCAGTTCCGCCTTAGTGTAACGTGTGGAATAAAAAAAGGTAAAATAATTAGAAATACTGCCATTAAGTGGAAATAAACACAATTAGGAAGTCTCCCAGCTGGGTTATGATTCATTCATGACTTGAAGATCATGTCTATAGTATAATACACCAGAAATTGTTTCTGTACCATTGCAGAAACATTGCTAGGCTTTACCACACTAACCAATCACATTACATTTTCAAGAATTTGAAGAAGAGAAAATAAAAATTAAAAAAAGAATACCAGTGAATTGAATACTCATATTCTTTGGTAATTTACAATGTTTTTAGCAAAATTAAAACACACATAGCTAACACTGTCTTTGCAAAGTGTAGGCACTATATGTATATTTACAACCACTTTAAACACCTCAGTACAGGACACATACACCCCCTTCCTGCCCAGGCCATTTTTCAGCTTTCAGCGCTGTCACACTTTGAATGACAAATGCTACACTGTGAATTTTTTAGCATTTTCTTCACACAAATAGAGCTTTCTTTTGGTGGTATTTAAACACTTCTGTTTTTAAAAAAAGACCTACAATTTTGAAAAAAAAAAAGTTTTTCTTAGTTTCTGTCAGTCAATTTTGTAAATAAGTCATTTTTCTCCGTCACTGATGGGCACTGATGAGGCAGCACAGATGGACACTGATTGGCTGCACTGATGGGCACTGATGAGGTGGCACTTATGGGCACTGCTAAGGCGGCACTTATGGGCACTGATGAGGAGGCACTAATATGCTGCACTTATGGGCACTGATAGGTGGCACTGATATGGGGCACTGGTGAGCACTGATAGGCGGCACTGATGGGTGACACTAATGGGCACAGATAGGTGGCACTGGTGGGCCAAGATAGGCGGCATGGATAGGTGGCACTGATGGAAGGCACTGATGGGCACTGATGGGCTTTGATGGTAGCAGTGATGGGCAGCAGTGATGGGCATTGATGGGCAGCACTGACTAGCATCACTAATGGCCACTGATTGCTGGCACTTGTGGGCACTGATTTCTGCCACTTGTGGGCACTGATTTCTGCCACTTGTGGGCACTGATTGTTGGCACTTGTGGGCAAAGGTGGGCACTGATTGCTGGCAGTGGTGGGCACACATTGCTGGCACTGGTGGGTACGTAATTGTAATCAGGCACTGATGATCAGAGCCCTGATTACATCCCTAGATGTCCTCTGTGAGGAGATGCCACTGATTGGCTCTCCTCTCCTCATACTCTGTCAGTGTGAGGCGAGGAGTGCCGATTACCGGCATCTCTGTGTTTACATGTGACCGGCTGTGATTGGACACAGCCAATCACATGGTTAAAGAGCTCTACAGAGATCGTGGTCACGCTGTATCCTAGCAACACGCTGTGGCCACAATTGCCATGCGCAGCGTGCCCCCGGGGGCAAGCAAGGGCGGTCGTTCTGGGAGGTCGTCATATGACGTCCACCCAGAACGAGAGCCGCACCGCCCAGCCGTCATTTTACGGTGGGCTGCGGCAAGTAGTTAAATCAAAATGTAATATATTTATTCTGGAGGAATTGCTAAAGTGTTTAACATCTTGGTAATAATCTCAGCATTAGAAACCAAGAAAAAACATCATGGGTCCTGTTTAGAGATAAGGTAAAGGAGTACAGCCTTGACATTAAATAAATTATAGAAAAGTTTTAGTTCTGACTAAAGCCATTCTTGAATATTCATATTTTTTTATTTTCAATCAGTTTTTATTGAATTTCATAACATACAGTAAAGATGCAAATTACACATTGTATGCCGTTAAAATAAATTAACTCAGAATAGCACTTAAATAATGTCAACTCAATTATCAATGAAGTGTTACAGAACAAGAATTACTGTTATTAAAATGCTACAAAACGCAATACATTCAATATAGAAATATAAGATCAATATAGTAACATAAGATCAAATAGAAGTATATGTCCTCTAGACACCCCCATGGGGACTACACTGTGTCTAAGAGGAGAACGTTGCCACAATAATAGAACTTATCCAGGAACCTGTGTCCATACTCTAGAACCCAGAGGCAAAAGTGTATATCAATCTGTTAGATATGAGTGTTACAAAAAGTTAGTAATAGTCGACCATTGTTCCCATGATGCCCACTTGGTTTTTTCCTTGGGTAATTTACCCTCACTGGATGCCATCATTAATTCATAACTATAATGTAGGTTTACGGTATCTAAGAGGTGAGTGATAGAGGGAGTTGTATCTGACTTCCATAATCTGGTTATAGTTAACCTAGCTGCCAATAGGATATGTGTCGTCACATGACGAAATGAAAAGGGTATGTCTTCAATGGATAAATTCATTATATTCATATTTTTACGAACGCTATCAGTAAGGAAGTTAAAGAGGGGTTTACAAAGGATAAGGAAGGAACATACAAAATATGTTTAAAAATGGCAAAAAATTTGTTAAACCAATGACAAAAATCTTCTCATTTAAAATCTACACTAAATGCTTTAGAAGTGATGTGTGTGGTGAGATAAACCAGAGCAAGTGTGGCCTGTTATTAGGTGCTTCCCTACTGAATTATTGAGAGCCTGCTTAGAAACAAGTCATATATCTCTGTCTTAGTGGTGATAAATTGTCTAAGCTGAAAGATAAACTAGCCACTAAAAATTAGCAGTCTGCATCTGCAAATGCTATTGTTATACATTAGATTTTTTGGTAGTGTACCACCAATATTTTTATTAAAGGCATTATTAAAGTTTAACAAACTGCTAAATACATGAACAAAGGGAAGTGGTTATTTTCCAAAAGAGTCATGTTTATCTCCAGTTCTAGTTCTGAGATTTACACAGCCCTGCTACAGAGCACAGACCTATCTGGCACGGCAGGGGATCATATTTTTCTGATACAGCTACCACATATAGATCTTGTCCTTGCCACAGCTTATGATTGGACATTGAAAGGTGAAGCAGCAGACTGATAAGCCTATCTCCCTCTCATTTTCATATCTCCTTTTATCAGCATGTTAGGACATGGGTCCTGAAGCACAAAAACTGCTTCACCCCCTCCCAGCCTCATCTCCGGATATAGGGGATTACAGGACACTGATATCAGGTCAAATTCTGAAAAGTATACTGCTTTATTTTTTATTTTTTTAAGTGTTTAATGATACATACATGAATACAGAGCTCTATTAACATTGCTTTTATTTCAGCTTTAAGCTTGATACATCAAAACTGTCACACCACAATAGTCTTTCTGATTTAAAAAAATGTAATAGTTTTACTGGGCTGGTTTACCTTGCTTTTAACACAGATTTCATTTTGTGCCATTGTTGGTTTTTGTCTCCATTCTTATCGTCTTGGAAAGGCTTTAGACAGCCTGAGATAATACAGACAACTTTCTGAGATTTGGTTTTAAGCAAAAATGTGTTTTGCCCATTCAAGTTGGATTCAATTGGATAGTAATAAGAAGGCTTAAATGTAAAACTTTCCAATCAGCATAACCCTTCTGATTGGAGGGTTCTAGGTCTGACATGCTAGGGAGAAGAGCATGTTCTAACCACTGCAGAAAGACCACTGTTAACACACAGATAGCAGTGGTCCTCCCTGCAGATTGCTGCTGGGGGTTAGGAGTTGGAACTGGTACTAGAGAGGAAGTATTCTATTTTCAACCGCAAGACAAATACAGCTTCCTGCTCACTATTTAATATATCTAGGAACATGTTACTCACCCATGCAACAGTGCTATATGCATAATAGTTCCATAGCCTGGTCAAAGCTACAATTTCAGCAACTTTTAGCCTACAAGTAATTTCCTGGTGGAGTTGCAAGTGAATTAAAAAAAAGGTAGGTGCATCTGTAGGACAAGCATTAACATAAACCCGTTGTCTTGTCCTGCATGTGCAAATCATGGGTTCACATTAAAGTCTGGTTTCTTTATATTTAAGCACACTGCCTCGGCTCTGCCAATAATTTCCCCATGCAGCAACAACACATCATTAGAGTAAATATCAAAACAGACATTTTATTGTCAGGGGATTCATCTGAATTCAGTCTAATAGGGCATTGATCACAATGTGTTTGTGCTCTGCTCACATAAGGCAGTGGTGTAGTCTAATGTTATTAGGCATTGTCAGAAACCTACACAGTAAAACTAGGTATATCTCATATTTCACTTCTCTAAACTGTGACCTTTCCTGCGTATACATTTTGGGATTTTGTGAGATTAGGGATTTTATTGGGAATTTTGTTATAATCTGTAAAATCTGTAAAGAGTAATCTTCTTAGCGATATTCATAAATATCTATCTGCAACTATGCTTCGATTTATTATAATTCATTATTAGATGACCAGTGCAGTAAATCTCAAGCCTGTAGAAATAATGAAGACAAGCTGGAGAAACATTATATTTAGGAATGCAAACCCTCCTTGGAGCCAAGCATTTAGCTTTTAAACAAAATAAAGTATGAAAGTCTAGGATTTAGATGTCATTTCATATCGCAGACATGTCACTGGGCACACACAATTGGATGGTAAAACTTTGGCTACATTTGCACAGCTACTGATGTCATTCAGAACAAGAAAATTATTTGAATGAAGATTGTATTTGACATTTAAAAAGGTTACAGAAACTTAAGCCATTTTCTTTGTTTTGCAGACATGCTCTGACTTTAAAAATTCAAGGACTATTTCACCAGAAGTATTTATATCTGAAATGGCCATATAATATAATACCATTGCAGTTTCAGTAAAGAAGACACACAATCGTATTATCTGCATGCATATTAATTGTGATCACTTTCTCATCTTAGTTACATATCTGATTTGTATGTTTGTGTGTGGTCACTCCTATCAGCAAGTTTTTACAAGGAGAAATCTTCCATGATGAAGTCAGAGCTTTTTCTGGTCAGCTGTGCTGTTAGAAAAGCTTGGTTGGATGTAGGTTAGGGATGAGCGAATGTGCCAGGGTTTGATTTGCAGGGTGTTTGTTGAACCAATAGTAAAGCAGAAAACAATTGCAAGGTTAAATTTGAACCCTGGCCATAATGTAAGCTAGAAGGCAAGGCATCATTAGACAATGGGCATAGTGACCTGGGCACTGTGATAGGGGACATGTACTAATGCAGATAATGGACAGAGTCTATTTTGGCATCACATATTTTGCAAGTTTAATGCATGAAGCTAAAAAAAACTTCAGTGTGCAGTCCCCCCCTCAACCCCCCTAATACTTACCTAAGCCCAATCTCAATCCAATGATGTGCATGAGAGCAGGGGCTCTCCCTGGTCTCGCTCTCCTCATTGGCTAAGATGCAGCAGCAGGAGCCATTGATTCCCACTGCTCTCATTTACAACCAGTGAGAAGAGAGCAGGGGGCAGGGCTGAGCCATACCCTCTTATGGACATAGAGAGCCGGCTTGGGAGCAGCTTGCTACGGGGGCACTCAGAGAGGTGGAGGGACCAGGAGCAAAAGCAGGGGACTTGAGAAGAGGAGGATTGGAGCTGCTTTGTGCAAAACTATTGCACAGACCAGGAAAGTATGACATGATTGTTATTTTAAAAAGAACCTTTACAAACACTTTAAATGGAACAGCAACACCCCAATTTGATTAATTACAATTTTAAAGAAAAGGTTTGTATTGTTTTGACAACTGATTTTTTACACAGTGGTAATAGGCCTTAATTGGATAGTGGAATGTAGACGCCAAGACAGATGTAGAATCTTTAGGAAATTTTACTCTATAAAAAAAATAAGGCCAAGCCAAGCCATAACAGTTTAATAGCATAGTTTTTTAGCTTATTCTTTTTCAGCACCACACTGAAAGGAATTCTGGCTCTAGACAACCACCCTTGGTTAATTCAGCAAGCCACCCTTGGGCCCTCGGTACCATGAAAAACCCCAAGATCATCCAGCTTATATGGGATACAGATGAAAGGAAAAGGGGAGGGGTGTTTATAGAAGTGCATAGTGACAAGAAAATAGAAACCAGTTTATAGCTGTGATGTGTAGTTTCTGAAAACAGTAAGATGGACACCTGTCATTTGGTCATAAATCAAAGCTGATTGCCTAAGGATACACAGGATATACTTGAAAGGACTTGACCATAATTACACACAATAGGGGGTATGCTGTTATATGAACATTCCAAAACAATCATATACAAAAAGAAACATTCACACAGGGATTTCACACAAAATAGCGGGGGAAAGACAAAATGGAATTCTGATAATTCATTCATATTTTTACACACACTGCACTCAAATTTACTAACATGTCAAAACAGAGTGCACATAAACTCATATTTGCCAAACCCCCTACCATGCTCATGTCCTCAATTATTCTCCAAATATTCCACTGATAGTATAAAACTAAAAAAGTGCAGTACCATGAAATAATTAATATTAACCCAAAACAGTGTATAATCCTAAATTCAATTGAATTGAATTGATATTCTTGGGATAGTACTACACTCTTTTAGTTATACATTTTTTTTAGATTAAGCACATTTCATCTCAGTGTATCACCTGAGGCCAGTCACTTCATTGGGTATATGTGAGGGTTTACAACCACTTTAAGGTCAGTTGACTGACATTTTTAATTATATATTCATTACAATCCTTTTTTTTTTCATTTTGAGCTCAAATGGTATAAATAGGGGAGTCAAGACCAGGTTTTGGTTAGTTTTTTTTTTTTAGTACAGATTTGTGTTCACATAAGAAAATGTACCCCCGCTCTTCAATTTAAAGAACTCAAACATAGTTTGTAGAATTAGATGTAAAACTTTTGACACATTTGTGGCACCATTGACATTTATACAGCGATCAGTGCTATAAAAATGCACACACATACATCCCCATTCTGGCTCTAGTGCCCGCGATCGCAAGTGGCCAGCGGCCATCATGCCCCCCAGCCACGCACATCGGGTCCCCCGCCATGCAGCACGCACGCGTGCCTGCTATAGCTGTTTAACAGGCCGATGTACAGCTACGGCATTTTGCCCAGGAGAGCCGACCTGCCACAGTATAATGTTGGCGGCTGGTCGGCTTAATAAATAGCACAACAAGCCAATCAGTTATGTAGCATCGTTAGTGTGCTAACAATGGGTATTCTGATAGGGGGAGAGAACAGAGTAATAGATACATGAGCTCATAGGTCAACTGCATCTCTGTTCACAGTCTAGTCACAAGTGGGAGAGGTACAACAACTGTAAGTGTTTCTTCAGCAGGGCATCTCTCCTGCCACATAGGGTTGTGCTACAGTGGTAGAGCTGTAAAAACTGTCAATGCTGAAATCTTCTTCTGGAAATACTAGCTGCCTGTCTGTCATGCTGACCCTCATGCTTTAATACTTAAAGTCAGTGACCCAGAACAAGTAGACAAATAAGAACTTATCTTAGCCAACAATTCAATTGTTGTGTTTTGGGGTAGAAAATATCTAGCAGGATTGATATTTTATAAAAATCCATATTTATGAATGTGATTTTTTTATACAGGTAGGTATGAGAGGGGCCAGTGTCACACAGTCATATTGTTAGAAATGTATTTACATTTCATGGTGCAACAAGAGGTCTACTGTTGTTCTCTGCGTAATTATACGGTACTTATGTATTATGAGCACCAGGTGTATCAGGTTGAATTATATAGATTGACTTAAGGATATATAAAGAAAATAATTTCAACACATTCATAGTGTGTGCAACAATAATCTTGAGAAAGCAGATGAATATAAATCTGTTCATGGATGTAGGGTATGTAATTGGAGCTCAATAGAAAACAGGCCTGTTTTCTTCTATAAAAGGTGCAATATAAACAAGATGTTTCTATATTCACTCAAATGACACAGAAATGCATATTAGAGTAACTCAATGAAAAACGCAACATGCAGAATCAATAGGAAGATATATAAAAATTGGATTGGACATAAATGAATACTTGCCAGCTGTGCCATGATTAAACATAGCTTCTTTTGTTTGCATGCATGAGATTGTCAAATAATAAAACCCAGCTGTTTACAAAAAACAAAACATTAGCATATGGAAACTTTATAGCAGTTTTCTTCTGATTGATAAAGTCTCATACTTTAAATTTTCCTTATGCATTGATTTATATATTTTATTAACATATGTGAGTAAAGTTTTTTTTTAATCTTTTGTTGTTATAGCTTAAATAAGCCGGTAAATATGTGTTAACGTGTATATGTGCATACACTTCAATCATTGTAGGCATATTTACATATATACAGCTAGATATGAGCGTTCTTACACAAAATAGGTAGTTCCATCCACAATAAACTTTTATTGATAGTGTTACATAATATATACAGATTACACACTAAACAGTATTAACAACACAATGTACAGTATAAGTCCCCTGCCATATATGATATTTACAAATTACACACACAAACCCACATTTACAATACAATGTACAAGTATGGAGTTGACTGCTGCATGTCCCAACTGCTAGGTGAAAAAGTATGATATTTCCCTCTCCTTTCTGTAATGTGGCTAATATAATGCTCCCTAATTGGTCACTGTACCTAGCAAATGTATATTGGGCACAGCCTGATTAAAGGATTCAAAGAAGATTACAGCACATGTGAGATGTGATACAACATCAAATCAATGGCCATACCTTTGAAGTAGAAACATGTTTACAGTACCAACAATTGAGAGGACTCAATGATTTAAATATATTCCAATCTAACTACAATATTTTTATAATTACAATATTTTACAGTTGTTAATGGAGATTTCACATAAACTCATTACCTAACATCTGTCATGCACACCTCAAGAAGAATATCAAACTGTTGTAGTTCTAGTATAATCTCCTATTGCACATTATTTAAACTATTCTTAACTATTATTCTACTTTGTCTTCAATGGATGCTGAAGCTTTTATGATAAGTCGTATGATCCTGATGAGAAAAATACATGGAAATAGCAATGACCTTATATAGAAAGGCAAAAGAGAAATGTACACAGCTGAGTGGCCCATATTGGCCAGTTGGGAGTCCTCTTTTAGTGGCCAGAGCACAGGAAGCTAAAGGTTAGTCTGTCATTAGACATAACAAAGTGGCCTAATTCACATTCATTTAATTTTAAATGGCACTTTTGATGCCATAGGCACCCCTGTCAAAACATGCCTGTCAATAATACCCTTTGTATGTGTGTACCAGGGCAAACACTGGCTTAACTGTAAGATATAAACTCCTTGAAAATGCCATTTACCACTAGTCCTACTCAGTTCTGAAGGCCCTTCTCTATACTAAGAATGTAGTTGTTGTAAGGTAATTACATAATTTGTAACTAGCCAGCAAGCAGTTTATCTTTGCCAAAGATACCCACATAAGTAAGGAAACCAGGCAAAGAAAGATTTTTTTCTGATACTTGTTGATGTTCCTAGACCAAATTTGCCTTGGTAATATGATTAAGGATATTTGTAGACTAGCATGGGTGGCTACTAGGTTATCTTAGCAACTAAGCTAATATGTTTTATGTTAAAACAAATAGAATGTTAAGCCAGGTTATTAACATAATTTCTGCTTTGAGAACTGGAATTAGTGGTCAGAAACAGAGGGCTGCCGAAATGAAACACATTTTTTTCTATATAAGGCAAAGAGAATGAAAAATGGGCTACTTTTAGGATCATTAAGTAAAAGCAGGATGAAAAACAAGGGATAAACCTAACAATGGCATTCCTCTAAAGATAGAAGCAAAACAATTGGCACTACATAATTGTTTTTCCAAAAAATATTGTTTTTTTTCTTCTGATTTTATTGAGAACATATTGGTGGTCTTTACTGGTCTCATGTACCATGTTGATGATTTCTTAAAAATACGTCTATAGTTGTTACCAGCCTCTGGTAATATGATGGTGTTCTCTGCTGCTCTTTTGTAGTATTTAGTGGTCTCCATTAGACTTGTGCACAAAGGAATATTTTGCTTAGTTTTGGTTCGTTGTCATTCGTAAAATAATTTTGTTCTGTTATATTCGTTATGTTACGTTAATACATTTTCTGATAATTAGTTTTTTCTGTGTCGATATTTGTTATACTGAATCTCGAATCATGTCGAATGAATTTGTTATATGCGCTATAATTTTGTTTGTATTCATTGAAATTCGATATTTATGTATGTATATATATATATATATATATATATATATATTTGTGATAATGATTCGTAGTTTGGAAAGTCGTTTGTTTATTGAATCTTTTAACACACAATGACAATATCTCTTCTCCTCTGCTCAAATACAGTACAACACCCTTCTCACTCAGTTCTCAGGAATGCACTTTGCCAGTAATCCAACCTCCAACACAAAATTAATCAGCTGATTGGACTGTAAGATTTACTTTGAGTTGACCTTTTGTTTCATTAGATCTTTAACAAATTACCGAATCATGTAGAATTCATTCGTATCCGCTATAATTTCTTTTGTATTAGTTGAAATTCGATATTTATGTATGTATATTGATTCGTGATAACGATTCATAGTTTGGAAAGTTGTTTGTTTATTGAATCTATTAACACACACAATGACAATATCTCTTCTTTTCTGCTCAAATACAATACAACACCCTTCTCACTCAGTTCTCAGGAATGCACATTGCCAGTAATCCAACCTCCAGCACAAAATGAATCAGCTGATTGGAATGTAAGATTTACTTTGAGTTGACCTTTTGTTTCATTAGATGTTTAACGAATTACCAAATCATATCAAATTCATTTGTTATATTCACTATAATTTCTTTCGTATTAGTTGAAATTTGTTATTTCTTTATAAGATGCAAAATTTGGCCGAATTTCAAATTTGTTACGAAAGAAATTGCACAAGCCTAGTCTCCATTGTTCTGCTGAACATGTTGGTGATCCATTATAAAATGTTAGTGGTCATCAATTGTCTTTTGTAACAAGCTGCATGCTGGTGCCCTCATTCTTGCAGCTCTTTCTTGTTTTCAGTGTGTTTACATTTGGATGTTGTAAGGCTAAACTTTGGGTTCAGGTTAACCATTAACCCAGGTTATTTACAGTCCTTTGAACAGGTGAGATAATGGCCAGATTTGGCCAGTTGGCCCTCCTGCCTGAACCCCAAGCTTGTGCAGCAGATATCATTCACTTAGTGTTTGGTGGCATCACTATCACCATTAAATGACAGCTTTCCATCTTCTGGCTGGGATCCCATGAATCATTGTGGTGCAGGCCAGATTGTAATGGTGCAAACCATAATGTTCGTTGGTTGTTAGGGCATCATTTATCGAGATTAACAATAGATCTACATCAAGGGTTAACGTGATCAGTGTTGGATTGTTAGTTTTACTAAAGGATGGTTTCTGTATCTTTATTTTTTATTTTTTTCTGAATTTGAAGTGGTAATATGTACCCCTTACTTAGTCACATAGGGAGGAGGGTTGGATATTGGGGTATATCTTTATTTGAAGATTGTATCACCACCACAGATTTCCAAACGCTTTAGTCCAGAATGTGGGATGAGGCCCTTGTCCCAATTATTATGGGGGCAAGGTGCCTTTCCAGGGGGGGCCTCCTACCCTTGAGGGCATGTGACCTGATATGGTAAAGGAAGTGCACACTTTCTGTCCCCTCTTTCCTATGTATTACGGTTACAGGCCTAGATAAAAGTCTGGTATAGATTTTAAGAGGGTCTCACAGATTTTGAATAGAAACCCATGCCATTTTTTACCTTTTTTTAAAGGGACAGTACATAATTTAAAAAAATCTGGTGCAGGGCCCCCCAAAATCCATACCAAACCTTTATCAAAGCATGCAACCTTGGTGCCCGGGAAAGGAAGGAAAGCAAGCAAGAACCATACCGGGCCATATGTCTTTAACATTGGGAAGATACATTTCCAAGTGACCCCCGGAAAGGCATCCTGTCCCTTTGTTGATAGGGAAAGGGCCTCAGCCACACATTCCTCTCCTGGTGGATGTGAGGGTGTTTGGTAGGGGATTTATTGTTATTAGAATAGAAGCCTCTCTAAAGTCCAATTATGTAAATCCAATGTCAGTGATGTCATCCAGTCAATCATTCAATCATGTTCAAACTAAATAATATGCTGTGCAAAAATATTGTGCTTTTATTTTTCTTGCAGGGTATTGAGTATTCCTTGCAAAATTAATTTTCACTGTATTCACTAAGTTAACTGAAAACGATCTTGTGAAGTGAAAATTCACCTTACAAAGTGAACATGCTCTACATATTTAGTAAATATTAACAATTAATGGTAGAACTGATGAAAACATTTGGATCTACATTGGACAAGTCATACTGCCATGCCATCATAGCAGTAAAATAAATGTCAATATCTGACAAAAACTAAAAGCATCTCAGCATCAGCATTTCATATTGACAACTACTTAGCTTTGCAAGTTATAGTAGCCTTAAAGTTGTTTCACTATCTCAAGTTAACAAGCTCAAGGTAATTTTTTTTGATTCTACAGAACTGCTCTATATTACTTGCCCATATAACAAATGCCTTGTTATGAGTCTTTTTAATACTCTATGTTTCACAATGATGATGCCCTTAACATTATGCTTGATTGACATAGAGTTAAAGCTGACTGCTTTGAAGAAGCAGATGGGCTAGTGCAATGGGTTTTCGAATAAATTCTCTTTACATGGCACAAAGCAGATGTAGCATAATATGCAGATTTAGATGCTGTGATGTTTGAACTTCAGCAAAGCAAATTTTGGATGTAAATAGATACAGGTGAATAACTATTCCAACTAATATAATCCCAATACACTTTCATTGTTAAGCTATTTGATTCTTTGATTTCATCTTAAAATATCCTTGCAGTATTCAAAGTTCAGTGTGCTGGGAACTTTAGGTTATGTGTACATGAATATGATGATCCTTCTATATATGTTAACTACTTAAGAATCAGGCCTATTTTTCAACTTGTTGTTTACAAATTCAGGTTACAAAGTCAGGTTTTTTATTGCTGGAAAATTACTTAGAACCCCCAAACATTATATATATTTTTTTCACCCTAGAGAATAAAATGGCGATGATTGCAATACTTTATGTCACACCGTATTTGCGTAGCGGTCTTACAAGTGCAATTTATTTGATAAAAAATACACTTTAACAGTAAAGTTAGCCCAATTTTTTTCTATATTGTGAAAGATAATGTTACGCTGAGTAAACTGATACCCAACATGTCATGCTTCAAAATTGCACCCACTTGTGGAATGGCGACACACTTTGACCCTTAAAAATATCCATAGGCGATGTTTAAAAATGTCTACAGGTTACCGGTTTTGAGTTGCAGAGGAGGTCTTGGGCTAGAATTATTGCTCTCACGCTAATAATCGCGGTGATACCTCACATGTGTGTTTTGAACACCGTTTTCATTTGCGGGTGCAACTTACATATGTGTTCGCTTCTGTGCACAAGCTCGGCGGGATGGAGAGCTTTAAATTTATTATTTTATTTTACTTTTTATTTTTACACTGTCTTTTAAAAAAAATGTGGGTCACTTCTATTCCTATTACATGTAAACATCCCTTGTAATAGAAAAAAAGCATGACGGGACCTCTTAAATATGAGATCTGGGGTCAAAAAAGACCTCAGACCTCATATTTACACTAAAATGCAATAACAAAAAATGTCTTATTTTTTTAGAAAAAATAAAAAAACGTCCCCCTTTAAAGTGGTTTTAAACCCTATACTACCACTTTTACCTACAGGTAAGCCTATAATAAGGATTACCCGTAGGTACCATGAATATCTTCTAAACTTGCACCATTTATGGAGATATTCACTATATCACTCATTCACTGAAGAAACGTCTCACTTGTGCCATTTCTACAGTAGCTGTGCCGTGACTGACGGCACCCGCTCACATGCACGAGATTGACGTCATTGCAGCACTGGCCAATCACAGCGCCGGAGTCCGCAAACCCAGAAATAACTCCAGGAGACATGTCGTCGGTCACAGCGGTGTACGGGGACCACTGCAACATCTTCGTTCTAAGGTAAGTATTTCATAATGAGCTAGTATGTGATGCATACTAGCTCATTATGCCTTTGTCTTGCAGGTTGTTTTATTTTATAATTTTTTTTGGAGAGTTTACAACCGCTTTAATACCATTGTGTGGAAGTGACGTTTGACATCCCTTCGATCATCCAATGGTATGGAGCCGAGTGGGGGCCATCTTTCCCTCACTCGACTCCATGCCTCAGAGGGGAAAGGATCCAATTGTCTCCACTGCTACTGATGGCTCCAGTAAGCGACGGAGACTACCAGGGAGCGGCGGGAGGGGGGGGGCACCTCTCCCGCCGCCGATAAAAGTGATCTTGCGGCGAATCCGCCACATGGACTAATTTTATCTGAAAGCGGACCGCCCGCTGTTTAAAAAGATACCAGGGTTATGGCAGCCCCAGAACCACCATCGGGGGTGACCTACCATAGAGGGAGCAACCGGAGGACATTGTATTGGGATTGGTCCCCAATAGCAACCTACCACATTTGCTATAAGGCCCTTTTGCTATAAGGCAAGGGAATCCAGCAAATCTGGTGAGTGTGGATCTTTACAGCCGCCAAGAGGTGGATGCATTGACACTTACGGGACACAGAAACACTACAGCACTGTTTATAAGGAAAATACTTTTGCACAGCCATCACCATCACCATCACCATCACAAAAGCCATCACTTTTGCACAGCCATCAAATAATACAATACATTGAAAATATATATAGTGACAATTTATTGTATTATTTGATGAATTTATTCACATTGGACATTGGTTAATTTAGTCAGCCATTGATGTACTTTATATGGTTTCACACTGTTGTATCATTTATTTTTCACATAGAATAGGATATAGGTTTCTATATGATATAGATAAGGTACAAGTTGCAGACACGGATTATCACATTGGGATCTAGTATATTTTTAACCCATTCTCAACCTGCCCCTCAGTGGGGACAGCACTGACAGCAGCAGCTCAAATATATTGCCATTTATTACTTAGGCACGAGAGCTTTACATCATCATTACTGAATATGTTTTGCTTCCTTATTCTGTAGGCACATATTAGAAGTATTTTTTCCATTAAAATAATACATTTGTGTCTAATTTGTTCTTTAGATTGATAACCTAGCAATAACATAAATGTTGATAGTGATTCAACTCCAATGGGGTAAGAAAGTATTTTCAGTAAATATAGCAAACTATCACACAAAAAGTTTAGAATGTACAGTTGAGGACAGAAATATGGATGTTACCATCTCTTACTTACAGTATTCTTTAAGGTGAAGGTTTCAGGGCTGTATATTTTAAATTGGCTTTATTGCCTAGTGAGTGAATGACCTGAAAAAGCAGGCAGTGACATCTGAGAAGTTCAAAATTCCCTCCTGTGTGTTTGTTGCAGGTCAGTGACTTGGTAGATAGTGATAAAGATGATAACTCTGAAGCCTGTACCTTTGAAAACTTAGCAATGATAGTTCTCTTATATTCATTTCCCATAATTTCACTTTAATTTCAGCAATGCATTACACAATTGTCATCTATATGTTGTTCTACCTGTCTATAATACATAAATATATACATATATCGCTAGCAATGTTGCTATCAATCCTTCAATTTCTCTTTCCTGGCCCTGCTGTCTATAGACATAAAGGAGTGCACTTTATGAAACAATTAACAGTAGGACAAATATACATTTCCAGAGACAGAACAGCGGCATAAACACATTTTGCTAAATTGCTATTTTGCATAAAAGGAATCTGTAATCTATATTGCATGAATAAAAAGTTAGGAGTTCTTATAAGACAACTACATTTATTTAAAGTATAGAAATGAACTTCTGCGATTCATGTAACATATTTCATTAATTAGATTGTCTGTATATTTTGACAGTTTTTATTGAATTAACCTTTCTTTGCAAAAGTAATTGGTTCTAACACCTTAAGGTTTTCTACCTACATTCTCTGAATTAAGGTAAAAAACCTTTTGTGTCCAGGTTCCCCCTTATAATTACCTGAGCCTGATCTGGATCCAGCGCTGTGATCAAGAGCAGCAGCTCTTATTGCTCTTTCCTTTCTCACAGGTAAGATTGATAGCGGTGGGAGCTATTGTCTTCTGCTGCTGTCAATCAAATCCTGTACCAAGTGAGTGGGGGGGGGGGGGGTTGAACCCCACTGTCTGCATGTGTGCTGCTGCTCCAGTGTAGCTGCTGGTTCCAGCCTCCTGGTTTGGTTGTGGTATTTTCCTTGTCTGTCCACCTGCAAGGCGATTGATGTGGTCATTCTCTCGGTGGAGGCCAAACCTGATTTAAACAAGCCAAGCTTGCAGTGTCATGCTTGTGATATTGCTTTTGTTACAGGATATAGCAAAAGCAAGCTCCCTATTTGTCTGCCCTGCTCTGCTAGATTGGATTACCTCATTACCTCATTATCAGATATTGACTATTCTCTGAACTCTGCCTGCCTTTTGACTTTAGATTTTGACCCTGACTATACTGAACCTTGCCTGTCTGCCAACCACAAGTACATGTTTGCTTTGCTCAGTTTGCGCATGCCCTGGCATGGTAGCCAGACACTATAGCAGTGTGTATAAGTCCTGGGGGCAACCAAAACCAGTAGGCCTGCTTGCCTTATGGGAAAGAGGTCTGCTAAAGCTGAAGAACACAGAACTAACTATAGTGTCTGACCACCTGTGTTAGGGGTGAGCATGACACACTCCTGTTTAAGCGGCTTACTATGGGTGCACTCGAAGAAGAGAATGCATCAAGGAGAATGCATTAAGGTGAAACAAACCTCCTGTTTTTAGAACCACTTTAAGTGCCAACTAAGAAAGTTTTCTATCTTCCCCATAGATGCAATATCTCCTGGATATCATTCGCCCATTGTTTCATTTTCTTGCCTAAAGATTTTTTTTAGGATACTGTAATTACCATTATAGTTATCATTATTGGCTCTGACAGAATTTCATTGGGTGCTTAATAGTTTATACCACCAGCCCCAAAATGACTCTTATGTCCTGTAGTGATGTGGGGCTGGCGGATGGATCCACTGTTTGGGTAAGGATACAGGCATCTGACACTCCCAGAAATGTTAAATGCTGAAGATGCTGTCAAAGGCTGTAGCTTTCAGATGATGATGTTTAGACTTCATGCTCACAAAATAAATCAGAGGCTCCTTTTGCAGGCACATTGTATTATATATATTTTTTGGAGGTGACATTGTTGTGTATTTTTTACAAAAGTGTATTTTCACTTGTGTAGTCATGTTTGTTTGTTATGTGTTCCTATTCATGCAGCACACAAAATTATTCTTAACTTTTAGACATTTCTCAGGAGAAAGTGTTTTGGCATGACAGCATTTCACAACTAGCTCAGTATTATCTGTCCCAATACCTGGAGTGGGGACTGGCTGGGTCCAGCTCTCAATAACATATAATGGAGAAGCCCAGCTTCTAAGCCTTCAACCTTTTGGTAATACAGACAGTGTTCAAATATAGTCCAACTGATGCCTTTAGGCAGTGTTAATTTTGGTAAACACAGCTTCATAGCCCACCACAGAAGAGCAAGAATTAGGTCGACTCTTTTTCCTGGATATAAGTTCCAGAAAAAAGCATTACAAAAGAGCAACAATTAAAATTTTTTAAATTTTGCTTTGCTATGTGAATGTGGTTATGTAATACATATAAAGTAGGTATTATTCCAATTTGGTTGCAAAAGTGAAAATACCCTTTAACCACTTGCCGACCGCCCCCTGTATATATACGTCGGCAGAATGGCACGTACAGGCAGAACCACGTACCTGTACGTGCCATTCTTCCGGCGGGTGGGGGGTCCGATCGGACCCCCCCCGGCCGGCGGGGACGGTCGGGATCGCTTCAGGAGCGATCCGGGATGAGGGGACGGCCAGTGGTTTCTGGCCACCCCCTCGCGATCGCTCCTGGCGAATCAGATGCTTCCTCTGTCTGTGTCAATCAAAACACAGGCAGAGGAAGTGATGTCACGCTCGGTGCGCCGGTCTATGTGACCGGAACGCCGAGCTGTGAACATCTAAAGGTTAGTGCACCAACAGTACACTGACACCAGTACACATAGGCACACAAAACACCCCCCTGTCACCCCCAGATCACCCCCCAGATCACCCCCTCCCCCCCCAGTCACAGTGTCACTAATTGCAGTGATCATTTTTTTACTGATCACTGCATTTAGTGTCAGTGTGACTGTAATAACTGTCAGTGCAGTTAGTTTTAGGTCCAAGGTAGCCCCCCACCCCCCCCTAATAAAGGTTTAACCCCTTGATTGCCCCCCAGGTAACCCTTTCACCCCCTTTTGCCAGTGTCACTAAGCGATCGTTTTTCTGATCGCTGTATTAGTGTCACTGCTGTCGCTAGGTAACCATTTTTTTTTTTTTAGGTAACCGCCATGTTTATATAGGTTCATAAATAGGTTTATAGGTCAGGTACCCCCATATTACAACCTAAATAAAGGTTTTAACCCCTTGATTGCCCCTAGAGTTAACCCTTTCACCAGTGATCACTGTATAACTGTCACTGGTGACGCTGGTTAGCCAGTTAGTTATTTCGTTATTTAGGTTCCCCGTCAGGTTTTTATATAGCGTCAGGTACCCCCATATATTACCTAATAAAGGTTTTAACCCCCTGATTGCCCCTAGTTAACCCTTTCACCCCCTTTTGCCAGTGTCACTAAGCGATCGTTTTTCTGATCGCTGCATTAGTGTCGCTAGGTAACCATTTTTTTTTTTTTAGGTAACCGCCATGTTTATATAGGTTCATAAATAGGTTTATAGGTCAGGTACCCCCATATTACAACCTAAATAAAGGTTTTAACCCCCTGATTGCCCCTAGAGTTAACCCTTTCACCAGTGATCACTGTATAACTGTCACTGGTGACGCTGGTTAGCCAGTTAGTTATTTCGTTATTTAGGTTCCCCGTCAGGTTTTTATATAGCGTCAGGTACCCCCATATATTACCTAATAAATGTTTTAACCCCCTGATTGCCCCTAGTTAACCCTTTCACCCCCTTTTGCCAGTGTCACTAAGCGATCGTTTTTCTGATCGCTGCATTAGTGTCGCTAGGTAACCAGTTTTTTTTTGTATTACTGTTACGGGTGACGCTGGTTAGTTAGCTTGTTTTTTATACTGTCAGGGCACCCGCCATTTATTACCCAATAACGGTTTAACCCCCTGATCGCCCGGCGGGTGATATCAATTAGGTTTTAGGGTCAAATAAGGTCTGCATCGCCCCAGGTTAGTGCCAGTACCGCAAACACCCACGCGCAAAGCATACACCTCCCTTAGTGGCACAGTATCTGAACAGATCAATATCTGATCTGATCAGATCTATACTAGCGTCCCAGCAGTTTAGGGTTCCAAAAAAAAACGCATTGTTAGCGGGATCAGCCCAGATACCTGCTAGCACCTGCGTTTTCCCCCTCCGCCCAGCCCAGCCCAGCCCACCCAAGTGCAGTATCGATCGATCACTGTCACTTACAAAACACTAAGCACACATAACTGCAGCGTTCGCAGAGTCAGGCCTGATCCCTGCGATCGCTAACATTTTTTTTGTGGTAGCGTTTTGATTCAGTCGCTTCAGTCAGGAGCTTTTTTACCTGTGAATCTCAAAAAAATAAAAAAAAAAAATAAAATAGTTGTCGTTTTATTGTTCTCTCTCTCACTCTATTCTCTCTCTATTGTTGCTCTTTTTTTACTCCATTCTATTCTGCAATGTTTTATTATGTTTTATTATGTTTTATTATGTTTTATCATGCTTGCTTTTCAGGTATGTAATTTTGTTTACTGTGTGTTTTAGTGTTGAGCATTTTTTTTGTTTTCAGGTGCGCCATTCAGTTGCAACGCGGATTTATTTATCTTGACAGCAACAGCGTTTGCTCCCACGATACATAAAGCCGCGACTCCAACGCTGTAGGAGGTGATTTCACCACCACAGTTAAAAAAAAGAGCATATATGCCGAAGCATGGGGGCAGCAGGGGGGGGGGAGGAGCGATTGGCTCCTAATGCCACGTACATACGGTCGAAATTCCGACCGTGTGTACACGGCATAACTTTTGCGGGAGGATGCCCCCATGCATCGGCATATATAAATGGTGCATGTATGCCCATCATTAGAAGTGGGTGGATGAAGGGAGGTATTCTAATGGTGGGCATACCCACCAATCAATCTCTTTTTTTTCGTTCAGCCAAGAGGCTGCATGAAAAAAAAAAGATTACAATATATGTCCAGTATGTTGCTGGACTTTGAATGGTTATACCAGAATGATGCCTGCAGGTTTAGGTATCATCTTGGTATCATTCTTTTCAGCCAGTGATCGGCTTTCATGTAAAAGCAATTCTAGCGGGTAATTAGCCTCTAGACTGCTTTTACAAGCAGTGGGAGGGAATGTCCCCCCTCCCGGATATAAACCGCGCCATTGGGAAATTGGGAAAGCATTTTATCACACCAATCTTGGTGTGGTCAGATGCTTTGAGGGCAGAGGAAAGATCTAGGGTCTAATAGACCCCAATTTTTTCAAAAAAAGAGTACCTGTCACTGCCTATTGCTATCATAGGGGATATTTACATTCCCTGAGATAACAATAAAAATCATAACAAAGAAAAAAAATGGAAGGAACAGTTTAAAAATAAAATAAAAAAGCTAAATAAATAAAAAAAAAAAAAAAAAAAAAAAAAAAAAGCACCCCTGCCCCCCCTTCTCTTGCGCAAAGGCGTACACAAGCGTTGGTCTGGCGTCATATGTAAACAGCAATTGCACCATGCATGTGAGGTATCACCGCGAAGGTCAGATCGAGGGCAGTAATTTTAGCAGTAGACCTCCTCCGTGAATCTAATGTGGTATCATGTAAAGGCTTTTAAAGGCTTTTAAAAATGTATGTAGTTTGTCGCCACTGCGTGTTTGTGCGCAATTTTAAAGCATGTCGTGTTTGGTATCCATGTACTCGGCCTAAGATCATATTTTTTATTTCATCAAAAATTTGAGCAATATAGTGTGTTTTAGTGCATTAAAATAAAAAAAAGTGTATTTTTTCCACAAAAAATGCGTTTGAAAAATCGCTGCGCAAATACTGTGTGGAAAAAAAAAAAATGCAACACCCACCATTTTAATCTGTAGGGCCTTTGCTTTAACAATATATATAGTGTTTGGGGGTTCAACGTAATTTTCTTGCAAAAAAAAAAATATGTTTTCATGTAAACAAAAAGTGTCAGAAAGGGCTTTGTCTACAAGTGGTTAGAAGAGTGGGTGACGTGTGACATAGGCTTCTAAATGTTGTGCATAAAATGCCAGGACAGTTCAAACCCCCCCAAATGACCCCATTTTGGAAAGTAGACACCCCAAGCTATTTGATGAGAGCAATGTTGAGCCCATTAAATATTTTTTTTTTTTGTCCCAAGAGATTGAATAATGAAAAAAAAAAATATATATATATATTTTTTTTACAAAAAGTTGTCACTAAATGATATATTGCTCAAACATGTCATGGGCATATGTGGAAATACACCCCAAAATACATTCTGTTGCTTCTCCTGAGTACGGGGATACCACATGTGTGGGACTTTTTGGGAGCCTAGCTGCGTACGGAACCCCAAAAACCAATCACCGCCTTCAGGCTTTCTAAGGGTGTAATTTTTTTATTTCACTTCTCACTGCCAATCACAGTTTCGGAGGCCATGGAATGCCCAGATGGCATAAAACCCCCCAAAATGACCCAATTTTGGAAAGTAGACACCCCAAGCTATTTGCTGAGAGGTATTGTGAGTATTTTGCAGATCTCGCTTTTTGTCACAAAGTTTTGAAAATTGAAAAAAAAAATTTTTTTTTCTTTGCTTTCTTCATTTTCAAAAACAAATGAGAGCTGTAAAATACTCACCATGCCTCTCAACAAATAGCTTGGGGTGTCTACTTTCCAAAATGGGGTCATTTGGGGGGGTTTTGTGCTATTTTGGCATTTTATGGCCTTCGAAACGGTGATAGGTAGTGAGGAGTGAAATCAAAAATTTGCACCCTTAGAAATCCTGAAGGCGGTGCTTGGGTTTCGGGGCCCCGTACGCGGCTAGGCTCCCAAAAAGTCCCACACATGTGGTATCCCCATACTCAGGAGAAGCAGCAAAATGTATTTTGGGGTGCAATTCCACATATAACTATGGCATGTGTGAGCAATATATCATTTAGTGACAACTTTTTGAAAAAAAAAAAAATCTTTTTTATTTTTGTCTTTATTCAATCACTTGGGACTAAAAAAAAAAATATTCAATGGGCTCAACATGCCTCTCAGCAAATAGCTTGGGGTGTCTACTTTCCAAAATGGGGTCATTTGGGGGGGTTTTGTACTTCTCTGCCATTTTAGCACCTCAAGAAATGAAATAGGCAGTCATAAATTAAAAGCGGTGTAAATTCCAGAAAATGTACTCTAGTTTGTAGACGCTATAACTTTTGCGCAAACCAATAAATATACGCTTATTGGCATTTTTTTTACTAAAGACATGTGGCTGAATACATTTTGGCCCAAATGTTTGACTAAAATTGAGTTTATTAGATTTTTTTTATAACAAAAAGTAGAAAATCTCTTTTTTTTTCAAAATTTTCGCTCTTTTTCCGTTTATATCGCAAAAAATAAAAATCACAGAGGCAATCAAATACCATCAAAAGAAAGCTCTATTTGTGGGAAGAAAAGGACGCAAATTTCGTTTGGTTACAAAATTGCATGACCGCGCAATTACCAGTTAAAGTAGTGCAGTGCGAAATTGAAAAAAGACCTCTGGTCCTTTGGCTGCCAAATGGTCCGGGGCTGAAGTGGTTAAGCATCTAAATAAGTTTTGCAGCAAGCATTGATATTGAAGCATTATGCCCCATACACACACGGTCGGAAATTCCGACCACAAAATCCGTCTGATTTTTTCTGACGGATTTTGTCCGACACACACACACGCTCGGACAAAGTTGTTGGAAAATCTGATCATTCTGAATGTGTTGACGTTTGTTGCGTACGACGGAACTACGTAGAGGCTAGTAGCCAATAGCTTTGGTCTCATAATTTGATCTGAGCATGCGTGGCACTTTGTCCGTCGGAATTCTCTACACACGATTAAAAAAAGTCCGATCGGACTTTGTTGTCAGAAAATTTGAGATCGGAAAAAGTCAGATGGAGCCCACACATGGTCGGATTTTCCGACAACATGGTCCGATAGGACATTTTCCGTCGGAATTTCCGACCGTGTGTACGAGGCATTACAATCTTTGTAAACCTATTTAAAAAAAATAACAAACATTTTATAATTACCTGCTCTGTGCAATGGTTTTGAACAGAGCATCCCTGGTTCTCCTCTTCTCTGGTCCCCTGCAGATGCTCCTGACTCTTCCCCCCTCGAGTCTCCCCATAGCAAGCCACTTGCTATGAGGGCACACGTGCTGACTCGATCCCAAGCTACACCCTGTTTGTCCACTGACACACAGAACGCAGCTTGGCTCTGCTCCCTGCTCTCTGCTCACTGGCTGTGATTGACAGCAGCAGGATCCAATGGCTCCCACTGCTTTGAAGATGGAGAGAGAGGAGAAGAGCCGCTACTCTTGGGCACAGTGCTGGATCGAGATTGGGCTCAGGAAAGTATAAGGGGGGGGGGGGCTGGGTGCAGGCTGCATACAGAAGGTTTTTTACTGTAATGCAGTAAATGAATTAGGGTAACAAACATTCTGCCTTTAGAACCACTTTAATAAGTCTGACATGGAAGAAAATATAGAGGATGTCATGACTGACCTCTTCTGAAATTTTTTATTGCTTAGCTATCAGTTTGACCATCTTGCTTCAGTACTTTAAGTCACTGAAAGAAAATAAATATGCAGATAAGCTCTGACTTTCCTAATCTGCATGATTCTTCCAGGTCAGTGACTTATAAAGTATTAAATCTATCAGTTTGGCAAAACAGCCAGTCAAGCAGCACCTTCAAAAAGAGCTATGCAATGACAGCTAACGTGTTTCAGATATCCAGTATAATATGTCTGTTTTTCTATGCTTTTTGCAGTTAAAGCTCTTTAAACATTTCATAGTTGAGTGTAAAGTAATAATTAATGAAATACAACTGTGTAAATGATGTGACTCTTTTACATAACAGGTACAGCTTTTACCCAGTGTCACAGAATTGTTATACAGTAGGTCTCCTGTTCCCAGCATATACTGCAGGTTATTTACAAAATTGGTTGGCTTGTAAAAGAACCAATTTTGGATGTGGAATTCACGCTTTGTGCGTTGTATATGTCTCTGGACATGAACGTGATGTTTCATTTTGTCAGAAACAGCAACATGGACACCATGTTTTTTATTGCCAAGAACCCATGTACACCAAAGCCTTAAAGGCAATCTATTTATTTTGCTGTACATGTGTGTTTATCTAAACTAATGCTAAACCATCCCTCTTTGCTCTCCTGAGCTCAGCTGTTTTAACCTCACTATGCCAGCTGCTTACTTCCCTCTATATAACCCATTCCATTTCAGTGTTTACCTCCTCTGCAAAAAACTGACCAAGAAAAATAAAAATTATTTATTTTATTAATGATTAAATTACATAAGTGCTTATATGCTAATGTTAATTTCTTTATATTGTAAAAGGCTTGTTTTCTAGAATGATTTTACAGAAAGATGCTCTGAGAAAAAATAGTTTTTCCCCTTACTCTTGGAATGTCTTGTTTTGTAACAGTTAATCTCCCTAATCTGTAGTGATGTATTGAGATCAGTGAAGCTGAAAAAGTGTTCATAGATAGCTAAAATTACCGTCTCCTGTAATTAGTGATGTGCAGCTTGTGCAAATTCCAATGGCCAATAACGTCAGGCTAAGCACAGTTTTTAGTTCTGTAAGAGTTGAATTGTCTGAACAGTTAGACCAATTATCAGTGTCAGGGTCACAAGCCAAGGTTGGTGCAGAAGAAGAGTTTCATAGTCAGGGTCACAAGCCAAGCTTGATGCAGGAGATGAGTTTCATAATCGAGGGATCACAAACCAAGGTCGATGCAAAAAAAAAGTTTTGTAGTCAGGATTACAAGGTCAATTCCAAGTAGCAATAGAGGTAGCTAGAAGCAGCAGCCAGGATAAGAACCACAATACCCTGGCAACAGAAAGTGCAGAGACATGGCTTATATCAGGAAGTTCATGGGAGAAGCAAAGAGTTCAGGGTTCAACAGAAATCAAGACACAAGACAAGGCATTGCCAGACACAGAAGAGGTCCCAGGTTCAAGCCCAGGCCCTGACACCTACTTTGTAAATGTCCAGGATTGAAGGTTAAGCCATTGACACCAGTGTCACACGTATTTGGCTTCATTAAAGTTGGCTGCCTATATTTGGTGGCATCAAAGGTGGGCTTTAATGCCCAGCCTCCACATGTGTTATCCATGGAGGCATGAGGTTGTGTGCTGAGAGCATGCTTTCTCCACTCTCCCAGCACACTGGCCAAGCTGACATAGAAAGCTCTAGGTCAAGTCTTCCTATAGAAAGCCAGCATTATGTGACCACTGTAAGGGCCAATCCCAGTGGTAAATGATACAGAAACAGTGCCAAGGAGTTAAAAAGTGTTCAGGGCCAGGTTTCATCAAGTACTACGTTAGAGTAGCCAAAACTTTTTAACTCTTAAGGCTATAACCTTGTAAAAAATCTGTTTTATGATGGGTCTTACTGCTCCTGTTTATGATTGCTTTGCCTTATGGCAGGATTGATAAATGTATATTAAAAAAATAGCTAGCTTAGTGCTTGATCTAGGTAATTGGATGTAACAATTTATATTTTTAAAATGTTGCTGTTATATACATGTGTTTTTTACTATCTATATTCACATTTTGTTTTGTTTGACAAAAGTAATTTGGCACATGACAGTGGGTCCTCACTATGTACTTGAGTTACTGTCACATACCTAGTCTGAGGCCGATTTGACTAGAGGGATTCCCTTGTGGCTAATTGCCAAGCACCCCTGAAGGTGAGTGCTAAAGTCATTGAAGCACAGGTTCTATTTAGGTAGATCTGCTGGAAGCTGCTTGCAGGAACTGGATCAGCTGGTCTGTCAGGACAGATGTCAGGACCTTCATAGCCCCTGAAGATGTAGCAGAACCAGGGCAGCTACCACAGGCAAGGTGGAACCCAAGGAAGAAGCAGGATCAGGTTGGCAGGACTGGACAGGCTGAAGAAGCATAGTCAGAATGGGAGCTGAAATCAAAAGCAGGAAGGCAAGCCAGGGAGTAGGCAAGCATGTGGTCAAGTATAGAGCTGAATTCATTCCCAGGGATCCAGTGGAGCAAGCAGAAGGGTAGTCAAGTGCAAGCCAGGGTCATGCATGGTAGAGCAAGAGAAGCAGAGTCCTTAGAGCAAGCCAAGGTCAAAACCAGACACATTTGGCACCAGTTCTGGCAGCAGATGTGCGTGATTTACCGCCAGTGCAAATGTTAACACCCACGCGCACATTCGTACGCATGCTCGCATTTCTGTGCAAATTAACTTGACCGTGTAAAGTATTGCCAACGGTGCCAGATCTTTTCCTAAGCACATGCATATTTTTATTCTTCTGTTTCCTTTTCACCACATGTTCATGTTTGTCCCAAATAGCACCTTGACAATTACCTAAACAGATAGCACAACAGAGTAGCTTTCTTTGCAGCTATCTTTGTCTAATAGAAACTTTGGACTTAGCAGCATGTTAAGAGATAAGTCACTGTTGCAATAATTAACCACTTACGGACCACCCGCCATTGTTATACGTCAGCTGTTTTGAAGAGGCATATTGTTGTTATGGCAGCAGCTAGCTACCATAACATTGGTATCCTCTTCTTCAGCGGGCGGTCCGCTTTCAGATAAAAGTGTTCTCTGTGGCGAAAACCCCACAAGATCACTTTTATCGGCGGCTCTTTACCGGAGCCACCGGCAGTGGCGGAGGCAATCAGGTCCACTCTCCTGCTTGGTATGGAGAGGAGTGAGAGGAAGATGGCCCCCACCCGTCTCCATACCATTGCAGGGTGGAAGCAACATCAAAACATCACTTCCGCCAATAGCTCTTAAAGCAACATTTTTTTTTTAAGTGACATTTAATTATTATTTTTTTTTATTGCTTGCTTGTGTAAATATGAGATCTGAGGTCTTTTTGATCCCAGATCTCATATTTAAGTGGTCCTGTCATGCTTTTTTTCTATTACAAGGGATGTTTACATTCCTTTTAATAGGAAAAAAAGTGACATATTTTTTTAAATAACAGTGTAAAAATAAAAAATATAAAAGGTAAAATAAATAAGAAAAAAAAATGTAAATGTGCCCAGTCCTTCTGAGCTTGCGTGCAGAAGCGAACGCATCGTTGAGTAGTGCCTGCATATGAAAACGATGTTCAAACCACACATGTGAGGCATTGCCACGATCGTTAACAGTGAGAGAAATAATTCTAGCCCTAGACCTCCTCTGTAACTCAAAACTGGTAACTGTAGAAATTTTTAAATATTGCATATGAAGATTTTTAAGGGTAAAAGTTTGTTGCCATTCCACGAGCGGACCCAACATTGAAGTGGGACATGTTGGGTATCAGTTTACTTGGCGTAACATCATCTTTTACAATATAAAAAAAATTGGGCTAACTTTACTGTTTTTTTATTTTTTAATTAAAAAAAGTGATTTTTTTTCTAAAAAAGTGTGCTTGTAAGACCGCTGCACAAATATGGTGTGACAAAAAGTATTGCAACAACTGCCATTTTATGGGTCTCTAGGGTGTTAGAAAAAATATATAATGTTTGAGGGTTCAAAGTAATTTTCTAGCAGAAAAATAGGCCCGGTCCTTAAGTAGTTAAATTCATTTCTGTAAGCAGTAGGCTTCTTTGTGCACAGCTTAAAAGTCATTATGTTTATGCTGTTATAAGCAGAACAGAATTCAACTTGTTGCAGAATAGAAAACAATATTGTGACAATATGTAATATTTAATATTTACCTATCCAAGTAAGAGATAGAATATTTATTTTTTAACCCTGGTAACAATAAAAACAATAAAATATGTAAAACCACTATACTTTCCTTTAATATTGCCTATAGTAACTTAAAAGTTATTTTTCAGTGCAATTGCATTAATTTAAGTGATTATTTTATAGAGAAGTGCTCTATAAAATGATGATGCTGCTGAGAGGAATATTGTATTCTGGGGGTTTGGGTCTATTTTTTGTTGAGTTCAGGAAATACAACATAAAAAGCATCCCCCTAAATCAGGGGTCTCAAACTGGTGGCCCTCCAGCTGTTGCAAAACTACAAGTCCCATTATGCCTCTGTCTGTGGGAGTCATGCTTGTAACTGTCAGCCTTGCAATGTCTTATGGGACTTGTTGTTTCGCAACAGCTGGAGGGCCACCAGTTTGAGACCCCTGCCCTAGATAGAGGATTCACATCAGAAGCATAGTTCTGGATATTACTTGAGCACCCATGGATGGTCCAGGGTCAAAAGTCCGGGCACCATTGAATGAATAGGATGATGGATGATGGATTTGCACAAGACACTAGGCACTAGACACAAGACAGTGAACAACTTGGGGGCAGGAATGATGATATTTTAGCGTAGGTCTATATTTGGGGTGGGGGGGTATGTTCTTTTAATTTATTGATAGAGCAGTTTCAGGAACCGTCTGGATGTTGGAAATTTTCCTAATTGTTGATGGCAATCCTAGATGGGATCAAAGATATTTTCTACAACTGGTCAAAGTGGAACTTTAATATGGATAAGTGCTTTCAATTTGCAAATAACCATTTAGTAGAATTTCTATTTTAAACAAAGGCCTGCCAATGCTTTTCTTTTAAATTAAAATAAATAAAAAAAAAAACATTCAAGTAATTAATATATTGCTATGCACTTTAAAGCTACTCAGAAGTTTAAATATGGCTTTATACATGAAGTGAATCAATTATCTTTTGTGTTATTTGTTATAGAATGTAACACATGGAATAATGTATCTAATTAACAGCTGTATGTTGTTAATTAGTCCCAAAGGTGTGGATCTATAGGGATTATTTTTTCAGCTGCATAACTGTGCTAAAGGTTTTGACATAATTTATATTTTCAATGAATATATTTCTGCATTGTGCTTTTTTTTCCCCCAAATGTAAGACATAATAATTATACTTGCTTTTAATATAATGTGGAAGGAACTTGGGAACCTTGTTTCTTATCTCTGTATTGATCGAACCAGTCTTATTTTTATAGCCATCTGATTAAAATGGCAAGTGTAACATATTGTACATTCCATGTGATTAAATAGCAGTACTTGTTCAGCATATGATAATATAATCTATAAGAATTTACCAAAAAGTACAGATGTAGATCACTACATTTGCTGTTGTTGAGGGTGATATTATTTTCCAAGAATGTAATCTTAGCACAAGGCTTCCAGCTTCATTACACAAGCTTATACAGTTGTAAAATGTGTTATTGTCGTTGTTTAGTGGTACTTCTTACATATACAGGACTGTGTCTGTAAATATGGACATAAGAGATATTTAACATCTGACTCCTTTCAGATTACAAGTACAAAGGGAAGGTAAATCAATTCCTTCCTATTCAAATCAATGATAAAAGGTATTAGCATAAATTCAATTTGGAGATTTGCTAAACAGTGGTTGCCACAGGTAACATAAGTAACCAAACTACCATTGCTTCCATGGGCACTTAAATAAATCTAAATTGCTTGTGATTATTTTTTGTTTTAGATAGAGATAAGAAGCATTAGGACCTTTGCTTGGCTTTTTTTGCTAATTGAACAAGGGTAATAATATATGAAACCCCCCTTCCTGAACCGTACCAGGCCATATGCCCTCAACATGGGAAGGGTGCTTTGGGGTCTGACCCCAAAGTACCTTGTCCTCATGTTGATGGGGACAATGGCATCATCCCCACAACCCTTGCCCAGTGTTGGGGGCAGGCCCGGACTGGCCATAGGGCAGACCGGGCATTTGCCCGGTGGGCCGGGGGCTGCCAGGCCACTGGGCTGCATGTCTGACATATGCAGAGTCGCTGATGTTCCTCTGTAGTTGCGGTTTGCAGGGGGTAGGTGCGTGCGAGCCTCGGAGCCGCACTCCAGTGACACCCGCCTGCACTTCAGGGAGGCGGGACCCGCAAGAATCCCCTTCTCTCTGGCACGGCCACGGCTCTTTTTTATTAAATCTTTATTTTTTATTTAGAACAATCAATCATAATATACATATAAAGCAGAACAAATAATATACACCAACATATGCTAATATCTTCCGCTGTTTAACCTTCCGATTATTTCCCCCCCCCGCGCCCCCCCACCTTGCAATACTCTTTAACGGACAGTTGATTTTTCTATTAATTTCCCATACTGTCTGCGCCTATCTCCTAAGCTATTTATCGTATGATCTCCTCAACATATCTCCATGTGTTTTTATCTCCTTCCATGCTGCCCATTTATCCCTGACTTCTCCATCTACTTCTTTTTCCTCTCCCCTCTCATCTATACTTTCCAGATTTTGTATTTTGCTCACTTGGAATATCAAATCCCTTATTTTGGGGCTCTCAACTTCCCGCCACTTTTTTGGAATAAAAATGGGTTGTCTAATCTTTCTTCCCCTGTGACTTCCTTTATTAACTGACGGACCTCCCTCCAGTAATTTTTAATGGTGGGACACTCCCACCAAATATGGGCCATAGTTCCCGATTCCTTACACCCACGCCAAAACTCTGAGGATTGATCTATTGCATATCTGCTAAGTTTGTCGGGTGTCGTGTACCATCTTGCGAGGCATTTATAGTTCGTCACTATCAACCTATTATCCACCGCCGAACTGTGTCTTAATTTGAAAATTTTCTTCACTTTCTGTGTGCTACATCGTGTCCCCAATTCAGTTTCCCATTTTTTGATGTAGGGCGGGCCCTCCAAGTCGTCACCCTCCATTTGAATTTTATATATCCGCGCTATGTTCTTTCTTGAGTTTTCCCTTAGACAGAGCCTCTCCAGTGGTCTGTACTCGTCTTTACCACTTAATGGGTGGGGTAATTTCTCAATAAAGTGACTTAGTTGGAGGAACCGCCATACATCCATTCTCATTAACCCGGTGTCCATGCTAAGTGCTTGATATGTTCTAATTTTCCCTCTGTGTATTATGTCTTTTAGTTGGGGATTTTTATTTTTTTATCCTATTACCCCCACTTCCTTTTTCCCCGGAGCGAAATACAAATTTTCCCTCAGGGAAATCAAAGGGGAGTTGTATGTCCATTTCTATAGTGCGTAAATCCGATCCCATATTTTTAGTGCTGTGTGTGTGATTTCATGTGTACCTGATCCCATACCTCTATACTGTGGAGGGTTCCAAATTATTCGTCCCAATTGTGTACCGCTCATTTCTTTTTCTAACCTAACCCATCGTTTTTCATTTGTCTCTTTCGCCCATTCTACCACCCGAGTGAGAGCGACTGCATTGTGGTACTTTCTAAAGTCTGGCACCGCTAAGCCGCCCTGTTTCTTGCCTCTACTCAGTACGGTATATGCAATTCTCGTTTTTTTGTTGTTCCATATATATTTTGAGATTAACCCTTTTAAAGTTTTACAATATATTTGGGGAAGTGATATGGGCAGCATTTGGAGCTTGTATAGAATTTTTGGGGCTAGCACCATCTTGACCGCATTGATTCAGCCTATCCAGGAAAGGGGAGCCGTTGAGATCTTTTTTATTTCACTTTTAATTTCATCTAGGGGGATATAATTGATGTTATATATTTTTTTGACAGTGTCTGCTAATTTGATTCCTAGATATTTAATCTCTTTTTGCCATGGGAAATGGAATTCTTTTAACAGTTTGCCTTGTTCCTGTTTAGTAATGTTGCCATTTAAGATTTCGGACTTGCTGGGATTAATTTTTAAATTGGAAATCTCTTCGAATTCTTTTAGTGTCCTTTTTAGTGGCCACGGCTCTAATCAGTCTCGGCTCGGCTGTCTCACACAGCCGAGCAGAGTGAAGCCGCCTCCCCCTCCTCCTTTATGTCTACACAGGGGGAGGGGACTCGACATGCACGCTGCACGCTGATCTGAGGTACATTATGGGTCTGAAGAGGGGGTCTGTGATGTAGGGGGGGTGTTCTGTAATGTAGGCAGTAGGGGGTTCTGTAATGTGGGGGGGGGGGGTTCTGTAATGTAGGGGGGTCTGTAATGTAGGGGGGGTTCTGTAATGTAGGGGGTCTGTAATGTAGGGGGGGGTTCTGTAATGTAGGGGGGTCTGTAATGTAGGGGGGTCTGTAATGTAGGGGGGTTCTGTAGTGTAGGGGCTTCTGTATTGTAGGGTGGTCTGTAATGTAGGGGGTTCTGTATTGTAGGGGGGTTCTGTAGTTTAGGGGGGTTCTGTATTGTAGGGGGGTTCTGTATTGTAGGGGGGTTCTGTAGTTTAGGGGGTTCTGTATTGTAGGGGGGTCTGTAGTGTAGGGGGTTCTGTATTGTAGGGTGGTCTGTAATGTAGGGGGGTTCTGTAGTGTAGGGGGGCTGTAATGTAGGGGGTTCTGTATTGTAGGGGTGGTTCTGTAGTGTAGGGGGGTTCTGTATTGTAGGGGGTGTTCTGTATTGTAGGGGGTTATGTAATGTAGGGGGGTTCTGTAGTGTAGGGGGGTTTAGGGGGTTCTGTAGTGTAGGGGGTTCTGTATTATAGGGTGGTCTGTAATGTAGGGGGGTCTGTAGTGTAGGGGGGTCTGTAATGTAGGGGATGTTCTGTAATGTAGGGGGGTCTGTAGTGTAGGGGGTTCTGTAATGTAGGGGAGGTTCTGTAGTGTAGGGGGGTCTGTAATGTAGGGGGGGTCTGTATTGTAGGGGGGCTTCTGTAGTGTGGGGGGGTCTATAATGTAGGGGGATTCTGTAGTGAGGGATGTTCTGTATTGTAGGGAGGGGGTCTGCAGGTAAAGGGGTCCAGAGGTACAAGGTTCTGGAACCCCACATCCCATCATCAACCGCTCTCACGAAGCACCGCCGCCCCCCCGGGCTGCTCAGTTTAAAATGCCGGGTCCTATTTTTTGTCCCAGTCCGGGCCTGGTTGGGGAATCAATTTAACAAGGGGACCCCAGATCCCGGAATCCCCCGTGTGAATTGGTAATGGGGTACCATTTCACCAAAAAAGTCTCAAAAATTGAAAAAAATACATGAGACATGTTGGGACAAGTCCGTTATTAAAAAATAAAAAAACAAAAATGTCCCGCAATGTAAATTCACCCCGCCCGCTGGACCGAAAAAGAAAAAAAAACCCTCACCCGCATACCCCCACAACCACCGGGCAAGGGTTGTGGGGATGAGGCCCTTGTCCCCATCAACAAGGGGACAAGGTGCTTTGGCCCCCAAAGCACCCTCCCCATGTTGAGGGCATGTGGCCTGGTACGGTTCAGGGGGGGCGCTCTCTCTTGCCCATTCTTTTCCTGCGGCCTGCTAGGTTGCATGCTCGGATAAGGGTCTGGTATTGATTTTGGGGGGACCACTACGCAATTTTTTTTTTATTTGGCACATGGGTCCCCTCATTTCCTTATCAGCACTGAAGGGCCTGGTATGGATTATAGGAGTACCCCCACACAATTTTTTTTTTTTACATTTTGGTTCAGGGTTCCCCTTAATATTCACACCAGACTCAAAGGGCCTGGTAATGGACTGGGGGGAACCCATTCTCTTTTTTTCAATGCCTTTTATCTATATTGCCGAGACCCAAAAATTCATTACAGCCACGATCAGTTTTAAATGACAATTTTTCCTTTAGAAATGTCATTTTGCTGTGGTACTGTTCTAAACACGGGAAAAATGTGCCAATTTACAGGGATACTATAGACACCCCCCAGGCACCATATTTAAAGGAGGATTTCATTTTTATTGTTTTACTTTAAGCATTAAAAAAATCACTGCTCCCGAAAAACTGACTTGTTTTTAAAAAAAATTTGCATTGATAAATGTCCCCTTTGGCAGAACCCAGGTCCCCAAACACTTTTTATGACAATAACTTGCATAAAAGCCTTTAAAATTAGCACTTTTGATATTTCATGATGTGTCCCATAGACTTTAACGGTGTTCGTGTGTTCTTCCAAATTTTTTGCCTGTTCGCATGTTCTGGTGCGAACCGGGGGGTGTTCGGCTCATCCCTAATAACTATGGATGTATAAATAAATACATGTATACAGAACCAGAGGTATCTGATTTTCAGGGAATTTCATAGTGAGTTATATTAGTATTAAATAAACATTAGCAATGGCAAACCAACTACAAAGTCTATTCTACTTTACAACTCCCTTTGAAACGCTAAACTTTACAGTTTGACTACTTTGAAAGTAACAACGCATTATTGTATTGGTAGAAAATTGCATTATATTAAATGAAAAACCATGTATAGCATATAAGCAGGTACCGTGTGCTCTAGAGAATTGTCTACAGTAAAGACCTACAGCAGCTACAGTAAAAGCTAAGACTTACTGATGATGTGCAAAAATACAGAAGCAAGAATTTCAAAGCTCTTATGGTCATTGCAGGTGCTTATCTTAGTCATTTTTTTGTAAAAGGTGTTTATCCTGTTTAGTTTTATAGTATTATATCTTTTTTCCTGTTGAAAATGTCACAGAATCTTTATAAACCAGCTTTTCCGCCATCTAATCGTTTTCACGTTTGTGAAAGTCTATGTTGTCCAAGGCACATTTTTTTTTCATCAATGTGAAGAGTTTGAAAAATAGTTTCCAGCGTAGAATTTAATTTCATTCTATAATACATTTAAGTAGGGTTTAAGAGGATTTATTTCCAGCTGAAAAAAAGACTATTTATACAACAAAGCATTGAACCATTATACAACTCTGTGCCTATCCTCCACCGGGGTTTAGGATTTATTTGGACTATACCGAGTTCATGCTTAAATAACATTTACTACAATGGTATATATATATATTAGAAGTGCAAGCAAAAAAATAAATAAAAAGGAAATTCTTATAAACTGCTGTATAGGTAGATATTTTAAAATGTTTTTCTAAATGCATCAGTTTACACATTTGATTTAGTGTTCCTCAGGCCATATTACACACACTATAAAATATGAATTGATCCCAAACTATTAAAGTTTCTCTTTAAGGAAATGTTTTTCCATAGTACTTGATTCAAAGTGAATGATTTTTATGATGTACACGTAAAAGAGATCAGCTTGATGTGCAAAATGTTATCAATGTGTAATTATGTTTTTGAAAGTGTTTTTCTGTTAGTAAATTAGTAAATTAGTAAAAGTGTGTTTCTAATAGTAAAGAATCATATATGTATATAGGGGCAGCCATATTTGCTCTATACATATGCAGGCTCTGTTTCCTGCTTTAAGTATTAAACAAAAGTAATGCTTTAATACCCTTCCTTAATGAGAAAGTAGCAAAAATCAAGAACTTTGTGGACTCACTGAAATCAATGCACTCCACGTATGATTATTTCTTAACAGACACTTTACTTTGCCCATTGGGGTAAAAGTGGCAGTGTTTGTGACAAAACAGAATAATCAATATAGCTGCGCGCTGTCACCTAATGGTGAAAAACCTAATTAGAAAATTGCTGCTGTTATCACCTATGTGTCCCTCCAAAAACACTGAATTAAATGTGATAGTGCTGCTGGTAAACCAAATATAATGAACTAAACCAACGTATATGTGAAATGAATAATGCCAATAAAATCCATAAAGTGCACACAGTTCAATTGCAGTCCATCTGTGAACTAAGAGTGTGATATAAAAATCTTTCTATCAAAGGTGCATAAAAAAGTCTTAATCCAACAAGCCTCACTGAGACTCCACACCACTCTGTAAAATGTGCTCCTGTCACCGAGTGCAATGCATACTCACCTCCTTGTTAGACCCTGCAGAGGGTCAAACACACTTTTCACACAATGCAATTCTTCTTTAAGTACAGTATGGCTCCACAATGATCATCGGTGGTTCCTGGTAGGCCAAACGAAAACAAAAAACACTATTATAAGCACTTTTGTTTTTTATGTCACTTTGGTACTGCTGGAGAGCAATGTGGAGCCAAATTTAAAGTAGTCATATTCGAAGGATATTGCACTGTGTGCTGAGCGTGTCTGACTCTTAAGGGCACACCAGGAACCGCTGATGGTCATTGTGGAGCCATACCTAAAGGAGCATTTCACTGTGTACAAGGAGGTGAGCATGAATTGCACTTGGTGATGGGAACACATTTTACAGAGTGGTGGGGAGTCTCAGTGAAGCACGTTGGCTTAAGACGTTTTTTTATGCACCTTTTATAGGAAGATTTTCATATCATACTCTGATGTCACAAATGGACTACGATTGCACTTTGTACACTTTATGGATTTTATTGGCATTATTAATTTCACATATACGTTGGTTTAGTTCATTATATTTTGTCTACCAGCAGTGCTATCACATTTCCTTATTTTATTCAGTGGTTGTGACAAGGCTACCCCTCCCCTGATCCACTAACACTCACCTTCTTCAGTTGTTGCTTCTTCCTTCATCACAGCAGTCACCAATTTTTGGCTAGAAATTGAGCTTAGTGGGAGCCATGATGTCACTGCCTCCATCATATCTGAGTGCTTGGGGCTAGAAATCTGAGAATTGACTCATGGGAAGTGGTCATATGTTTCTCCCTGCTCAGAATTTTTTGGTGGCTGGGAGGAAAACAAAAGAGCTGCAGTGATTGCTGAAGAGGTGATTTGGTGTTTGGGCAGTGGGGAATGAATGGGGTTGCCTGAATAGACAAAATGACAGTGTCTCTTCCAAAAGGAGGGTTAAATGAGCCAAAGATTTACTAGCATTTATTAAAACAAAATAAAAATACATATTTATGCAATAACAATACATATAAAAGATAAAGCCTAAAATATGTGAATGTTACATCAATATTACATTGGCAGTTTTTTAACAGTTTCTTTACATATGCATGTAAAAAAGATAAGCTGAATCCAAAAAATTGTGTCAGAAAGTATTATCATTTTAAAATTCTTGCTTTTATGTGCAGCTTGCAATCATATACTGTATATTTAAATACGGGCCTGTTACCCTTTAATTATATTTAAGATTTCATATCTCAAAGCTATGATGTGGGTTAAATGAGAGTTCTTTGACCAAGAGTGAAAACTTTAAATATAATAACATTTATTAGGAAGTAGTTGAAAGTCTAGCTAATACACAAGCATCTATCTTTAGTCACCATACACCAAGGAAGAATAATTACATGAAGGAATACAGAGTATATTCCTTAAAACATTAATCTACACACATATTTAGTTACAAGTAAAAGGCATAGCCTTCCCCTAATTACCCTTTCTTACCAAGGTCCCATCATGATGGCTGGTCTCCCCAACAGAGAGCGTTCCCTCCCAGCTAGTCTGTGTATATCAATACAGGCTGATGCCTCATTGGTCAGCATAGTGTGACTTCTGATTGGTTAGCTTCCCTATACTTTGCCTAAGTCAGCCCCCTTTCATGCCAACCCTTGTGAGCCACAGATTGACTTAAATGGTCCTGGGAAGTTTAAGTATTGATACCGGGTGGGCCTCCCTTCATTGCATATCCCAGAATGGGATTCTTTGAAGTGAGTTTGTTTACCACAATGAGGTTTGAATCCAATTGTTTGTACACAAAAGCCTGGGCCCCATCTTGTCTGGTCTTCTCGCAGATATGTGTGAAGATAATATCTTCTGGCCTGCATAGATGCAAGCTAAATTATATATATTCCTAATTACAATATTTTACAGCTATTAATGGAGATTTCATATAAACTCATAAGGCAACAGGCCATACCCATTTTGTTCAACCAGGGAAATGAAAACCCAATTTCCTCCCTGCTGAACCTTTGTATTCTGACAGCAGGGAGGAGACTTCCCCACAATCAGAATACTCGAACCAGTGCTGCCAGCTATAGCGATCAGGAAAAACTGAACGCTGTGGTTCTACAGAAGTTGATTGGTAGACTTCTGAACAACCACCCTGTCCATACATGGTTCAAAATTTGGCCAAGTTTTGATCCATGTATGGCCAGCTTAAGACACATCTCAGTACTAAGATCTGTCTGACTGAAAACTAGAAAACAATGTTAAGACTGTAAATACTGTAAATAGTAAAAAAAAAGTTGAATTTAATATTGTTAATATGTGTTCTGTTACTTTATTGATTTATAATGATTTGTCTACTTTAAGTCCAACTCTGGACTCCAGCCTTCCTTTCCTTTCCACTTGCTACCCTATTGGAGCACCTCTAAACCCATGAAAACGAAATAAGTATACTTATCTTTTTTTAAAAGGTGTCTTTGGCCAGGTGTAATGACATCACACAGGTCCTCTTCACCTTCTTCCCTCTCTGGCAGTGTGTGTATTCTAAATTCTGCAAAAAAGTTCTCTGCTGCATTGTCCTATCCAGGGGGTAGAGTCTTGAACAGTCTAACTCCCTGGTCTAACAAGAAGTGGCTTGAATAATACTGGCTAGAAGTTATCAGGGGGCAGCTCTGGCAATAAGGCGAGTATAGCAGTCAAAGCTGCTTATTTTAAGCCACTGATGGGAGGATGGAATATTTGTTTTTTCCCCAAGCAGGATTTGAGCTTTAAAGCTAGTTTGCATTTTTATTCAACTACATTATTTAATTTTTTTTGCTCCAACTTTAATCCCTATTTTTTTGCTCACATATATTAACCACTTGCTTACTGGGCACTTAAACCCCCCTCCTGCCCAGACCAATTTTCAGCTTTCAGCACTGTCACACTTTGAATGACAATTGCGTGGTCATACAACACTGTACTCAAATTAAATTTTTATAATTTTTTTCACACAAATAGAGCTTTCTTTTGGTGGTATTTAATCACCATTTGGGTTTCTTATTTTTTGCTAAACAAACAAAAAAGACAGACATTTAAAAAAAAAAAAAAAAAACATGTTTCAGAGTTTGTTATAACATTTTGCAAATGGGTAATTTTTCTCCTTCATTGATATTCGCTGATGAGGCTGCACTGATGGGCTGCACTGATGGGCACTGATGGGCTGTACCGATGGGCACAGATAAGCCAACACTGATAGGCACAGATAAGGCGACACTGATAGGCACAAATAAGGCGACACTGATAGGCACAAATAAGGCGACACTGATAGGCATAGATAATATGGCACTTATGGGTGGCACTCATGGGTGACACTGATGGGTGGCACCGATGAGTGGCACTGATGGGTGGCATTGATGGGTGGCACTGATGGGTGACACTGACAAATGGCACTGATGGGCACTGATGGGCAATGATAGGTGGCACTGATGGGCACTGGTAGGTGGCACTGGTAGGTGATATCGATAGGCAGCACTGGTAATGACACACTGATTAATTTATAGGCGGCACTGTGGGCACTGCTAGGCGGCACTGTGGGCAATGATAGGTGGCACTGTGAGGTGGCACTGAGGGCACTGATAGGTGGCACTGCGGAGTGACACTGTGGGCACTGGTGGGTGGTACAGTGGAAACTGGTAGGTGGCGCTGGTGGGCACTGGTAGGTACCTTCATGATCGTGACTGATGTCCTTCTCGCAGTCGCCAGTGATCGGCTTTTCTTTTCCTCCTCACGCTATCAGCTGATTATCAGCTTTGTTTACATCACATGATCAGCTGTCTTTAGCTGACAGCTGATCACGTGGTAAGGGGTCGTAGACTCGCTGATCACAGAGGGCGCCGCGCCCTCCCGGCAAATTAAGTCCCGCTGTAGCCGTCTTTCGGCTATAGCGCGGATGGCAAGTGGATAAAGAAAAGCTGCAGCCAAAATTAATGTTAGTATTGCATATTTAAAAAATAAAAAATAAATAAAGTTCAGTCCATTTTGACTTAAGATCTTTATATAATCTTTTTGAATTGTACCTATTTTATTAATTTGTTTACCTTTTTTAATGTTATTAGGTAGATGCAGATGGACTGAGGGGATACATGAGAGCTCTATTTTCAGAATGTATTAGAGTATACTCTGGGAATAAAGCAGTGTAATTTAAATAGTGAGGTCCTTGCAAGCTTATTAAAGACCCTGTTGCTAATTGTTCAGATAATTACCCCTCTGATATTGTAGATTCTCTAGTATGCTTCTATCAATTACTTTTATCTAATGCTGTCTTTTCAGCACTATTCAATTGTAAGAAAAAAAACAAGAATGAAAAAGATGACAGTACTGTAAATATACACATATGTAATCTGCCTCTTTAATCTTCATAAATAATGTGTTTTTATGGCCTTACATTTTAGGTAGTAATGAATAGGTTTGTGTGACAGCAGGGCAGAAAGCCAAAACGAGAACAGAATATCAAAGTATTAAAAACCGCTGCTGCAAATCCTCAAGCAAGTGAGCGAGGCAAGATAAAGAGACAAAGAAAAGGAAAGAGAAATGAATACAACACAGCAAATCATTGAAAGCATGGTCTAGTGTATACATGTGAGTTTGAGAAATCTGAGAATTCTCTGTTGCATAGGGATAGCTTTTGCTGGTTGAATGCCCTGCCAAAATTCAATAGAAGCCATCAATTGACATGTTGCATTTTAATGAGTATGTCACTTCAAAGAGATGTTGGGGAAGTCTTAAAAATCTAAACAAATACATGTCTTGCTTTAGCTTATACCAGGGTAATTAATATTTATGTGCATGTACAATTAATTGTAAATGTATTGGTAAAAAGCAGAGTTACAATTAGGTATGTAGTATAAAGTCCTTACAGTAAAGCACAAAGGTCAGGCCATGCTCTTCAAAGTAATGCAACTAATGTCAACAACAATACTAATAATGACTCCAGGTCTTCTTGATTGCTCACAGAGTCTCGGGTAAATATATCAAAATCTTCAATATTCCATGTGATGCTTCAATGAGGCATCACATGAAGAAAAAAATAAATATAATATATCCATATACAGTATATAATCAAACACATTAAATAAATAAATGTCAGAAACTTAGTCCAGAAAGTCATGGTAACAAATCCTTTTTAAAAACTCTTATTTATTGGTCTGCTGCAACAATTATCAAATATCAGTTGATTTGTGTGCATATGAAATCAACACAAGTCATTTTAAAGATGAAGCATTTAAAACAACTGGCATCACACTATAGGTGCATCACATCAACATATTCAAACACGTGATCTGCCTAGTCTGCTTTCATTTAGCAAATCTCTATAATGCCATACCCTCTATCTGAGAAATTAAAATTTCTAACAGATGTATGTATGAACACAGCAGCTGTATCATGCTGACACCTGTATGTGCTCTATGAACAATGAAAACAATAGTAAGGATGAAAGCACTAACAATTCACATTCATGTTTTTTGGGATATATTTTGCCCAGATGTACACAGGAGGAGGTTTACTATAACTGGTGCACAAAGAATCTGATGCAGCTGTGCATGGAAGCCAATCAGGTTCTAACTTCAGCTTGTTTAATTAAGCTTTGACAATAAAACCTAGAAGCTGATTGGTTACTGGGCAGAACTGCGTCAAGTTATTCACTATCCAGCTTTAGTAAATCTCCCCTAAAGTCTCTCTAATAAGTTTGTAAAAGAGTGTGAGAAACTTGTTTCCAAGTATGAATATTGCATGGACAACATTATATATTTCTCAGTAAATTTGCAAAGCTATTCTTATATATAAGTATGTCCATAGAAGATTCTGTATGAGTATAAGTAGAAAATGCATATTTGCAAGAATAATTATAGTGCACAGATCTCTTAAATAGAATCACTGAATACAATACCTAAGCTCTACTACTGGTGTTGCTATCCAAGGCTGAAAACGGGTGTACAGTTCCTCACAGTACTTGTGTAGCCAATAAAAATGTTCAATGCTTGAGTCCACTGAGTTGTCAGCTTATATCTATCAATATTAACAGATCTCTTAAACCATTAAAATAAGTGTTTAAAATGTCCACAATGGACATTTTAAACACAGATTTTTATTGATTTAGGAGATATTTGTATGTATGGATTTGAGTGCATGTTTTTTGGTTTATATTAACCAAAATAATACAAAAAGCCGCGCTGATAAATGATTGAATTAAACAAATGATAAATAGTTCAATAGATGTGCGGATTCACAAATGAACCCAAAAAATAAATAAGTCCAGTGATGTGAAGTAATAAATAACCAAAAAAAATTTTCATATATGTGACAGTGTGAAATCCAAAATCTAGTGACTATAGAAATCAAAACCACCGTGATCCACCACCAATATATGAATGCGCTTACCAGAGGGCAAGCTTAGATAAGCCTGTAATATGATGATAACGAGACAGATCTGAACCATCAAGAATCGGCACCAATCAGGATCTCCTTATACAGGGTAAACCAGGGACAGAAATCCTAATAGTATTCCTCCTTCGGATCAGCTGTGATATGCACACTCTCCAACACTATCAGGCCAGGAATCGCTCAGCAACCAGTATGTAAATACAGGAAGAAAAGGGATGCTCCCATAGTGTGATACCAGATAACAAAGTTTATTAAAAGAAAAAACAATCCTACTTACACAAAGGAAGATGTATATTAGAAGGAACAAGTAAAATACGCCGGCCAGCTTGCAGTACACCCGCTCACAACGCAGAACGCGATGACGTCAGTGCGTCAGCCTCCCTACGTCCGTTTCATCCAATGACGTCTTCTGGGGAACGGGCGACGCACTGAATCATCGCAACTTTATAAAAATCCAACAGACACGCCCTGGTGTGAACCCTCAATGGCGGATAAGTAGAAAACTTCACATTGGGCAATATTAACGACCAGAAATCATCAATTGTACCGGTCCTATGTGAATATTAAAATGTGAGGTATATTCTCATCAAAAAAGAAAAGACAATATACCTATATATAAAAAATAAAAATAAAATAAAAATAAAAAACTTGTTCAGGTTAAAAGTTAGAAATATAACCCAAATCCCACTCCGACGGAGAAAAACAAGTCTACCTCCATCTTGTGGCCAAATGCCAAAAAGCAAGTCCTAATGTTAGCATCTCTAATAGCATCTATTAGAGGAACAGGGACCTGTGATGTAGTCCTGTTGCAATAAATAGGCTCACATGGGAACCCAAAATAAAAAAATTAATTAAAAAAACTATTTAAATTAGTTTAAATTTAAATTGGTTTAATATGTGAGCCTATTTATTGCAACAGGACTACATCACAGGTCCCTGTTCCTCTAATAGATGCTATTAGAGATGCTAACATTAGGACTTGCTTTTTGGCATTTGGCATTTCCGAGAGACAAGACCATTGCCCGCTTGTAGGCTCTGAGGAAAGGGGTACTCCCCTGAAACGCGTCAGCCATTCACTAGAGGAACCATCAGATCCTCCCGGTAACCAAGAATCGAGGTTGGAAATTCATAGCAGTGGACGTGTTCATCTATCCATGTTTTTGCCTGTACCGTGTACTCGTTTGTGAGTAGTAACTTTGCTGTTTTTATCCATTTTAATAAAGCCTTTTTAGTGGTAATGCACAAAGGTCGGTGTGCCCTTCTGTTTTTCTTGTTTCCTTAGTGTTATGAACACCCATTGTTCAGAGGAGGGCTGCAAGATTTTGGACATTGCCTTGAGGAATTATACATATATACTTGTTCATGAACCAAGAGACTAGACACCAGAGCGCAGGAGAATTTGTTGTGGGCATTGATAGGTGGCACATGTGGGCATTGATAGGTGACACTGATTGGTGGCACTGATATGCACTGGTGGGCACTGACAGGTGGCAATGGTATACACTGGGCACTAGCAGGTGGCACTGGCAGGCTACACTGGTGGGCACAGGTGAGGTGGCTGAGCCTCTTCCTCTTTGGGACCAATGTTCCTTTCACAGAAGCCAGTGATCTGCTTCTGTGTACATCACATGATCAGCTGTCATTGGCTGACAATCGCCATCACTACAGATACAAGCACTCTTGAATCAATGTCCAACGTGTCACTGCCAATGCAGGCTTGTTTGCAGCATTAAACAGCATCAAACAGTTCTCACTAAGTTTCTTATAGCTGAAACAAACTAATTTCTAGGTATAGGTGTCATGGACAGGCCCGTTGTTAATGACAACCTTGTACCATTCTCACTAAGTTTGCAAAATATGTGTGCATCTTCATATATCCATAATTGTAGTGCACAAATATATTGCTAGTAACAGCATCAGATAGTTATCACTGAGTTTCTTATTTCCAGGTATACTTATTTCCAGGCATAAGTGTCATGCACAGACCCATTATAGCATTGGTCCATAAAGAGATATGCTGGTTAAAAGAAATACTTTTCACTACAGATGAGTTCACTATAATATCAATGTCCAAATCTTTACTTAATATTTCTCTGCAATGATCCTGCAATAATAATCAAAGTAAGCTTATTAGATGGCGGAAAAAAAAATCCACATGTGAATGTATGCATGAACGTTTTCATGAGCACATGCAATCCTTACTTTAAGGCAAACTACATCAAATAGTAGTATAACATATTCTACACAAATGTAGTGGTATAATATATTCTGCATAAAGATAGTGTCATGACATTCTTCATAAATATTGCAAAACTTGTCAGGACACCTTCAAAGATGGGTTGATAAATATATCATTGTGCATCAAATATTGTCAAGAGAAAGTACCCAGCTGTAAAGCCAGCTTCCTAGAAATAATTCTAAAACTCAAATAAGTAAAAAAAAAATAATAATAATAATAATATTTATTTAGCAAACATGAATAATCTACAAAAATGAAGTAAACGTCAAGCTATAATTTTGTGTAGGAGGGCATGATATTTCAAGCTCCCATATCCACTTATTCTCCAGCTGCAAAATGTCTCTGGTCAGTATTTCCCCCCACATGGATTTTTTGCCACAAGTCCAAACCATCATTTCAACAGGTTTGCACACCCATTATATTCTAATACAAAATGCCTGGCTACAAGTGACCTGAAATTAGAAGTGTGCATGTCATACCTATTGTCAGGAATGGATCCGTCCACTGGTAAGACCCATCAGTACGTGCAGTACTGTGGTCCACCAGCAGGTGTCTCCTGGCAGTTTATAACTGTCAGGAGAGGCCTTCCCTGCTGGGATATCATCTTTGGGCCGCAGTACTGGCGTCCACCAGCGGATGGATCCTGGCAGTGTGGAGCAGACAGCTCTTTCTGCGCTCAGCTGTCACGTGAGGCCAATCACTGGCAGATTATAAATACCCGGCCAGCCCTCACACACTTGCCTTGGTATCTCTCTTCCCTGTGACCTGTGACCTTCCCATCCTGTGTTCCTGAGTTCCTGAGTTCCTGCTCCTTTGTTGCCTTTCCCATCCTTAGTTCCCTCTCCCATCCTGCCCTTGTTCATCTGCTGATCTCCCGTGCATGACCCTGGCTTGGCTAATTGTTTGTGATTCTGGACTGCCCTTGTTATCTCTTGATCTTTCCGTGTATGACCCTGGCCTGGCTGACGTGTTGATTTTGGTACTTCCCTGTGCCTGTATATATTTATCTGTTGTCTGTGGGTTTCTGTTTGTGGCTGAGCACTTTTTGTATTTTGGGGTGTTTGCTTATTTATATATTTATATCACTTATCTCAATAAACATTAATCTTATTTACTTTTACTTGCGTTTTGGGTTTCTCCTTTGCAGTCCACACAATCTGGTCACACCTGTTTTGTGACACCTATGTTCATATACTGTATCTAGCTTATAACAGTTCTAATCATTTTCTCCACATAAAGGGCCCTGCAGACATATGTTATTACATAGACCACTCCATCTGTGACTGAGACAGCACAACCTCTGATCCTGAGAAGCATTTTTTTCGTGGGGAGTTGCAATTTGTTTCCCTGTAGGGACAATATTCACCTTTGCCACATGTGAATACCCCTTGCATTACTTGCATTAAGGACGTTTTTTGTTGTCGGTTGTCTGAGAAAATGAGTGTTGAGTTGTCCATCATATCCCTTTTCAAAGATCAGGTTCAAAAACAGGACCTTTGAAAGGCACATGCTTTCAAATCAGAATAATTTTGCCCCCAAAAGTTTAGGAATTTAATCTACTGTGCTAGTCCACAGAATCAATATTTTGTCAATATACATATACCAGGACAAAAATCTGGTATATACTCAGCTTTGGTAAAAATGTATTTGAAATTTTCCCTGCAAAGAGAACAGCCTATTTGCCTTTAGTAAATCAACCATATTAAAGAAATGGTAAAGGCAGAAGATTTTTTTTTATCTTAATGCATTCTATGCATTAAGATAAAAAACCTTCTGTTTGTAGCAGCCTCTCCAGCACCCCCCCCCCCCAATTACCTACCTGAGCTCCTTCTCTTTCCAGCAATGTCACAAACCCCTCAGCCATTCAGCACATTCCTCCTGAATGGGTGAGACAGAGCAATGGGGCTATTGGCTCACGCGTCTGTCAATCAAAGTCAGTCAGCCAATCAGGGGAGAGGGGGGCGGGCCAGGTCTGGGCTCTGTGTCTGAATGGATACACGAAGCTATGACTCGGCTTGGGTGACAACCTGTAGCAAGCTGCTGGCTGAGGGGCACTCAAAGGAGGGAGGGGCCAGGAGCAGCAAAGAGGGACCCGAAAAGAGGAGGATCTGGGCTGCTCTGTGCAAAACCAACTGCAGAAGGTAAGTATAACCTGTTTGTTGTTTTAAAAAAAAATATAACAGTGTAAATTTGCTGTCCCCTCAAAATAACTCTACACAGCCATTAATGTCTAAACCGCTGGCAACAAAAGTAAGTGAGTCTCATGTACAGACACATAGCAGAAATTTGAAATATGGTTTGGTCCATAGGGGTTAAACAGGTGTGAGAGCCAAAGTGGTTAATAATGCTAAATTAGGTTTTCTTCTTCCATATTAATATTAGGAAACTTTAGGTAACATTCAAAATGTTTAAACATTTTCTTACACACACTTACATTAATTGTAAGTAAATGTACAATTGCTTTTGCTCAAAATCACTATTTTCCCTTCCTTTGTTGGAGGGATTAATTTCAATATTCATGTTTTCTGTTCAAGTGTAGTCAGGCTATCACAGTCAAATCTTCAAAAATCTGGTTGTTTCAAATCAAGGATCATAACTCCAACAAAACAATGTACTTCATGTATTTTGTATCAACAAAAGGGGAAACATTTTGTACTTTAAATGCAGCTGAAAGTTCCCCAATTAATAAGACTATTTGATTGAACATTATTTTTCATAAAGGTTCCATGCTCCTCTGTTTCATAGCCTGGTCCAAAGCTTTTTGTAATAAATCATCCTCCAATCTTGCTACATATCCCTCCTCCCAACATTCTGCCTAATCCTTTAAAGCACTGAACTTTAAACTGTACTTAAAACTCACAAATGTATCTCTAGTGAAGTGTGACCATTTCCAGCTGACTGCTGTATCGTGTGGAAACCTTCTCCCCACTGCCACTTGGTCCTCCCCACAGAGTGTATCTTCCAGAGAGTTATGTTGATCATCTGTCTCCTCCTCCTCTGCTTTAATTGTGACCAGTTCTCTAACAACCTTCAAAAAGAATTTTATGCTTCTTAACATGCCTGTAAAATAAGCTTTTGAGCAAAGAGATTTAAATGTATCCCTCCTCATAAAAGGGCAAAAGTTTAAAGTGATTCTAAAGGTAGATTAACAAATCTTCTGTGTGAAGCAGCCCCCCAGCCCCCCTAATACTTATCTGAGCCCCATTTTGATCCAGCGATGTTGCACAAGAGCTTCCTGTCCAGGACTCGCCCTCCTCATTGGCTGAGACAGCAGCATGCGCCATTGACTCCTGTCAATCAAAGCCAGTGAGAGAGAGGTGGTAGAGGTAAGCCACAGCTCCGTGTCTGAATGGACACGATGAGCAACAACTCGGCTCGGGTGCCTCCATAGGGAACTGCTTGCTGTGGGGGCACGAGGGAAGGGCCAGGAGGGCTGGCCAGGGACCCAAGAATAGGGGAATCTGGGCTTCTCTAACCGGCTCGCGCAGATATTCTGCGGCAGAATGGCTCCCCTAAGCGAAATTCCGTACGGGTACATTCATTCCTTTAGCGGCCACCAGAGGGCACGCGTCGCTGCACGGCAGGGGACCCGATGCGCATGGCCAGCGGTCCCGTCCAGTGATTCTCCACTGGCAACCGGCGATCGGCTATGAGTCTCATGGAACACAGCTCTGTGAGTGTAAACAGCACAGAGCTGTGTTCAGTGACAGGGGATCTAGTTGGTTTTCCATTCCCTGCAAAACAACAAGATACCTAGCAAAAGCAACACACAGTACACACACAGACACTTGTTAGGCACATATTTAAAACTCTTAATCACCCTATAAGTTAACACCTTCCTGCCCAGTTTCATTAGTACAGTGAAAGTGCATATTATTAGCATTGGTCACTGTAATAATGGATCATACAAAAAAGGAGAATCGCTGGTGCTCAAAGTCTGCTCAAACATTGTATATATATATATATATATATATATATATATATATATATTACATATGTGTGACTCACAAGTTATGTTTTGAATATATATATATCTATATCTATGTTTTATATATATATATATATATATATATATATATATATATATATATAGATAGATAGATATATAGATAGATAGATATATGTGTGTGTGTGCCAATATTTCATTAATTGTTCTAGATAAAATGTGTATTCTCTGTGAAATACATATGCATTCATATTGCTGGTATATAATTCCGTAAGGGCTTTGCATGGTAACTGGCCATATTACCAACAGCTAATAATATATTGATGCCAGGAAAAAGGATTGCAGATGTCACATAATGTACTTCAGAGATATGATGCCTAATTTCCTTTATATGACCTGTTCTCCCTTGTTAGATCACTTATCACAGAAATAACATAGATCTATATTCCCCTAAGTATGGCTTACTCAACACCTGTCAGCATTGAACATGTTACTTTTTGGATATACCATATGAACACAGACACCTACAGTTTACCTATGAAAACCTTAATCAACACCCTTATGTGCTATCTGATTAGCTCTGTGGGAACTTAGTTAAAATACAGAAAAAAAAAATTAATGAATTTCCATTTTAATGGAAAATTTGACCTAGTTAATATTACTTTCCTTTTGAGAGTGGGTTCAGCGTTTAACATAAAGAATCATTTTACTGCATGCTTTCACTCTCTAGAAAGTTAATATACGTAATATATTTGAGCATTTCTCTGTCTTTTTTATTACAGATATTGCATGAATAATATAGTGTCACAAAATGCATTTTAAGTGCAATTTCTCAATAACTGGTGGGCATTTTAAACACACCCAGGGGTAAAAAGAATATATATAAAATAAGCTGCATGTACAGTATAACATATCTAGTCCTGTGTGCAGTTGGACATTGGGGGCACTATACAGTATATGATAAAGAGCGTGTAACATAACAGGGTCTAAGATTGGTACCTCATTAGGGACAAACAGGCCTTGAAATAAGCTAGCAAAAAAAAAACACAGGAACAGAATCTTAGGTTGTAGGTTGATTTTTCAATATCTGAAACAACAAAACAAAAAATTAAGATATAATACAATTGCTACGTGGCTTTGCTACTATTAGCAAAAAGCAGTATATTACTTTGTCCGTGTATAAAAAAAAAGAAATGTGACTGGATGGGTGCTGAAAAAAGGGATTGTATTTGTAATGATGTTACTGTCACAATGTGATATTTTCAAAACAATTGACTTATCATATGATAACACATTACTAATAGAACAAGTTAAGTTGTTATGTTGTTTGAGTTGTCAGTGTTCCTACTTTAAAATAAGGGACAGGGTTTCCAAGTCATCAGCTCATAACATTTTACTATGTTTCTCACTAAGAAACTTAAGTATTTTATTCCTGCACAGGCATTGATGTCTTTCATTACCTGTAAATTGCAGGCTGAGGGAAAAGGATGAAAAAGAAAGCATGCTAATAAGACAAGAACAATAAGGACTGTATGCCTTGTGTCAGAATACATCAGTGTGTGTGTGTGAGCACTTTTTCAATATACATGTTTACTTTGGGTTTAGAATGATGAAGGGTCATGTCCTTGTATCATCACTGTTCTCATTCTAGCACTTCAGGAAAGCAGCTGACCGAGGATAGCGGTAGAGGCATTGGGAAAATGTGCTCATATATAATTCATCATATCATTTTGGGAGTGGATGATGCAAGATATTAGTTCTGAATTGACTCCTCGGTGTGTCTTGCCATTTTGTGGTGCTCACAGGTCATCAGTTAAAGTGTATCCAAAGACAAATATTGTTTTTTCTGGTTGTAGATACAGTAGGGAGGGGTAAAACCCCATCTCATTTTTATTGCTGTCTGTGTCCCTGTTAAGTAGATTTACACTTTTGATTGGTTCTGGTGGTCATTGTCATAGGGACTAAAAGTGAGGAAAATCATATATTTTGAGAGAGGAAATCATCTATTAAGACACTTGTTCTACAGATAACTGTCAAAAGGGGCATTTTTCCCGGTCCATGCTGTCCCCGAAGGTGAGAAAATGTCTTTCAATTGGGATATCTGTTCCCCTGACAACTGTCTAAGAATGTATTTCCCCTTACTTCCTTGTGTCTACATGGCAGGAGTTAAAAGGAAATCTACAAATGCATAGTTTGGGTCCCGCCCTTCGGTATGGTACAGGCATTAGTAGTGTGGAAAATATAGACAGCACCAACGAATGCCTTATCCTGCTAAACCTATACACAAAAGATTTTATTGTAACATAGTTTTGTTCTGTTTATAACACCTGCACATCTTTTGGCATTAGAAGCCTTCTAGTATATTCTTGTGCTTAAGGTTTCCTGTGATTCCCAGCAGCACTGGAAACCATCAAAAATGCTTAAAACCCAATTATGATACATTAAATTATGTAAATGGTGCAAAATGAAGGCCCAAATAGTTTATGTTCTGTTTGAGTGGCCTTTCATAGATAGGCATTTTTTAAAAGGATTTCATTGATTTAAAAAAAGTTATTGTAAAAATCACACCCAGTTTTGGCTGCTACAGTGAGTCCTGGAGGAGTTTGGTTCTGGGGGTCACTGACAGCCAGGATCAAGAGCTAAGCACTTGTTTCCAATATTTATGTGGGATGCTCTATAAATACCACATTGTAACCAGGATGCTTTTACATTAAAGTTACAGTGAAGATCCTGTGACACTGTGTGTATAGCTATCAGTAAATGTTGTAAGTGGCCATGTTGAATCAGAAAAAAAAACATGGTCTAGCTCTCCCCTGCCTTTTTCTACAAAAACAGATTACTGTAAAAGTGATCCCATAACAAAGAGTAAAAGATTACTATTATAAACAAACTTTTTTAGCAGAGGTGTTTGTGGACTGTATCAGAATAAGAAACAAAAGATGGAAAAAATTGTATCAACCCCAAAGAGCCAACAAAAACATTTTGTTTGTATGGACATCAAACATTTATGCAAACAGATCAGAGAGGTTTAATCTAGCACAGGGGAAAAATATCTTCAAAGTTCAAATCCAAATGTTTACTTTGCGCTTTACCCTTTGCTAAATTATGTAAAAAATGGCAGAAAAATGCACGGTGGGGGAAATTTCTAGATTAAAATTATTTATTACAGTAAAAGTCTGGTGTTGTTGTTTTTTTGTTTTAATTTGCCATTTATTTTAATTTAATATCTTGTTATTTATGGCTGGAATTCTGAGAGATTAGGATACCAAGAGGCTTTGTGGATTATGGTTGGAGGGAGATATGTGGGGTTGAGTGAATGATGGAAAATAGAATTAGGAAAAATGATTTATTTTACAAAATGTTATTTGATCCAAAACAAGATTCCTTGTTTTCAAATATTATTTCTTGCATTATTCCTTACCTAAACATCAAAATGATAATAGTTTTTCTCAGTAAGCATAGCATGGTGATTTACTCTAATTTTTGATTTGGTTAAGTTATCTTGTTATGCTTCTTGGATTCTTATATCACTGCAGAAGCTTAAGAAATAAATATCTAGGGCTTGGTTTCATACACTTCAATAATGCAGAAAAAGAAATTGCATGAAAAAGTGAGAAGGGATGTTTTATGATAGACTGTAAAATTAGAACTGTTCACAGCTATCTATGAAATCTTGCATTAGCAGCATTAGGCTACTATGCTTCATTTGCCCCTTGGCACAAAGAGACAGTTTGAAATATTTTAATATTACTGGCAATAGTACCCCAATTTAATGAATTACTGCAGTGTTAGATAAAAGGAATTTTAACAGGCTGCTCATAAGGTTAAACAATTATATTCCATGATGCAGTTTAAAAATGAATGGTTAAGGTTGAATAACTTTTGCATCAATGTCATTTTCTCATTATTTGTATTTTCCCAGTTACTCATAACATAAGCAATATGTTCATGCATTGTTAGACAACAGCATTAAACATGTTACTTAATACAATATTTTCAATTGCAATATTTCAGCTAAAACATGTAAAGAAATCAATCAAATGGAATGCACTTTGTAAACTCATGTTACTCTGTAAGTTTAAGATGATGTATAACAGAGCAAATAAAGTTATAAAAAATGTGGTACATATCCATAAATCATTATTTTTGTTAAATGCCGACAGATTAATTTGTTAGTAACTGCGGTGATAAGTCTAGTGTGTTTCTCTATTGCATAAGGAAGTGCACTAATGCTCTAATCGCAATGTGTTACCAATGTGCGTTAATTAAATGAGGATGTACAGTGCCCTGAAAAAGTATTCATACCCTTTGAAATTTTCCACATTTTGTCATGCTACAACCAAAAATTTAAATGTATTTTATTGGGAATTTATGTGATAGACCAACACAAAGTGGCACATAATTGTGAAGTGGAAGGAAAATGATAAATGGTTTTCAATTTTTTTTACAAATAAATATGTGAACCTAACTAAAATCTAGCAGAACCAATTGCCTTCAGAAGCCACCTAATTAGTAAATAGAGTCCACCTGTGTGTAATTTAATCTCGGTATAAATACAGCTGTTTTGTGAAGCCCTCAGAGGTTTGTTAGGAAACTCTAGCAAACAAACAGGATGGTCAGTGATAAAATTGTGGAGAAGTTCAAAGCAGGGTTAGGTTATTAAAAATATATTCCAAGCTTTGAACATCTCATAGAGCACTGTTCAATCCATCATCCGGAAATGGAAAAAGTATGGCACAACTGCAAACCTACCAAGACATTGCTGTCCACATAAACTGACAGGCGGAGCAAGGAGAGCATTAATCAGAGAAGCAGCCAAGAGGCCAATGGTAACTCTGGAGGAGCTGAAGAGATCCACCACTCAGGTAGGAGAATCTGTCCTCAGGACAACTATTAGTCATGCAGTCCACAAATCTGGCCTTTATGGAAGAGTGGCACGAAGATAGCCATTGTTGAAAGAAAGCCATAAGAAGTCCCATTTGCAGTTTGCAAGAAGCCATGCGGGGGGCACAGAAAACATGTGTAAGAAGGTGCTCTGGTCAGATGAGACCAAAATGTAACTTTTTGGCCTAAAAGCAAAACACTATGTGTTGCAGAAAACTAACACTGCACATCACCCTGAACACATCATCCCCACCGTGAAACATGGTGGTGACAGCATCATGTTGTAGGGGTGCTTTTCTTCAGCAGGGACTGGGAAGAGCTCAGAGTTGATGGGAAGATTGATGGCATCAAATACAGGGCAATCTTAGAAGAAAACCTGTTAGAGTTTGCAAAATACTGGGGCAGAGGTTCACCAGGACAACAACACTAAACAAACAGCCATAGCTACAATGGAATGGTTTAGATCAAAGCATATTCATGTGTTACAATGGCCCAGTCAAAGTCTAGACCTAAATCTAATTGAGAATCTGAGGCAAGACTTGAAAATTGCTTTTCACAGATGCTCTCCATCCACTCTGACAGAGCTTGAGCTATTTTGCAAAGAAGAATGGGCAAACACATCACTCTCTAGATGTGCAAAGCTGGTAGAAACATACCCAAAAAGACTTGCAGCTGTAATTGCAGCAAAAGGTGGTTCTACAAAGTTATGACTCAGGGGGGCTGAATACAAATACATGCCACACTTTTCACATATTTATTTGTAAAAAAAAATGAAAACCATTTATCATTTTCTTTCCACAACACAATTATGTGTCACTTTGTGTTGGTCTATCACATTAAAATCCCAATAAAATACATTTACGTTTTTGGTTGTAACGTGACAAAATGTGGAAAATTTCAAGGGGTATGAATACTTTTTCAAGGTACTGTATGTGATACTGTTTTGAGCAAACTGAAATTCTGGCAAAGGCTTATGTAAGTTCTATAATGGAATTAGAATAAAATCAATGTACTTGACAGAATTTTAGAAATGCATACATTTATTAACATACACACTTACATTGAAAATATATATTCAGAAATAACATTTTATTATATAAGGTAATATTCCTATCAAGTGGCATACGTGATCCATTGATAAGTGAGTTAAAAAAAAACACTGAAACTGCTTTTATTTATTCATTTGTACTATGTGGGGTGGCCAGAAATTGAATTCCTATTTTATTCATTGTCATGCAATCTTGCATCTTTTCTACACGTGTTTAGGATTGCATTGACCACACTTACAAGCCTTGAAGCAATGTATGATGGTTTCATATGTGTACATATTATAATTCCATCATGCATGAAAAATATATTACATGGTAGTCACTGGGCAAAGTTACTACAACCCTGGTGGTTACCAGCTTAGTAGGTATGTTTTATGGCTGAATGATCTCAAATCACTTTCTTTACATTGCACTTGAAAAGAAACAGTGTGTGTATACTTTCAAGATATTTTACATAATGTAGACTTGTATCCTTACCAAGAGATCACTAGCATTTCAAAAGCAGAAACTTAGAGGTGTTTGCAGATAATTGTAAGTTGCTTGAATGCCTTAGAACCCAGAGACCCTAGGTGATATTTTCAATTACAAGTTGAGGGTCCTGTATGATAGTCTAAATAAGTGCCAAATCCAGTTACTATGTGATACACAAGCCTCATAAAGTAAAAAACTTAATTTACATTTCTAAACTAAATCCCCATTGATGTGAGTCTTGCACCCCCACAGACACATAGCAAGAGGATTTAAGCAACAGAGGAAGTGCTGCGATTCCCATAAGCAGTGGGCAAAACACGGTAAGGCCAGGTGATGATTGACATGCTACAGGCTTGTAAATCATCAGTAACAATGCTGATAGCCATTCTTTTTGCAACATTTATTCATGCCACTGTAGTGCAATCAGGCACAGATTATTTGAGAGAGGCATCTCTGCTTTGGATTCATTAGTAGTGAAGCACACAGGATGCTGAATCATTTGGACACATGTATCTCTGGGATTTTTCAGGTGGACTAAGGACTAAAAAAACACTCTAATTACATATGCATTTATAATTAGGTGCATCAGCATGTATTTTTTTAAGGGATGGCACAGTTCTACATTAAGCACATATCAACTTCAGAAAATGTCTACCCCATGACTGGCCGTCCTGCCTCCCTTTCAGTACTACTGATCATGACAGGTTTCCTACATAAGAAACTTTACACTATGCTTTGTTACATTATTTATACACCAACAACAAGAAGTTAGAGATATTTGTTGAAAAAAATTAAATTAAAATTGAGTCTGTGCGTAGTCTATTAAAAGGAAACATTTTCTACTGTATAATGTTTTGGTTCTATTTAATACCGTCACTTAAATTACCAGTAACTGTTACATTATGACTATATTCCCCTAATTATTTATAGTTAAACTGAAAAATGTGAATGTATTCCTTTATACTGTAAATAAATTCTCAAAGCACTTCCATTGCATCATGCTAAGCTTAATGTAACCTTGTTAAATGAAAAATTAAACATACAAAAAAAATAGAGAAATAAAACAATATCTGCCTCCATAAGCTGCCTCTAATGATTTCCCAATGTTTGGAATCATTTTTTCTATTGCAAACATAACACTCAAAAGTCCAGTTAAACTTTTGCAATTTAAACAGATTAGAAATGCTGGTTTTGATGGTTTAGAAACAGTTTAAATTTAAACCCAACCTAATAATTTAGTAATGCTGTTTACTATTTCTAGTAATTTATCACAGCCTTTTTATATATTAATCAACATCTAAAACGCCCTTTTTATTCTACTTATCATGAATCAATGTCTGTTTGTTTCCTTTGTATAATTATGTTGTATACTTAATTTCTTGAATTAGTTAAACATCCTTAATGCCTTGTGACAATAGCTATGAAATTCAAATATTCATGTAAATAAGATGCAATCGACTCTTCTGTTTATTTGGTGTATTGCATAAACAACATAACATTAAGAGACAGATTATTAAAGTGTTAGTGACTTCCTATTAAGCATTGCACTTAACATCTTTTAAATGCATACTAAAATAAACATATAATATGTAAATTATACTTGAACATCGCAAAAAAGGTTGTTTTGATATTCTGGCCCGCTACTATCAAACAACTCTCTGCGCTCAAAGGGATATACTGTCTGGGTATGAGTTTCAGTAGTGTAGTATATTAATCACTGAATATAAATATACTTAGTTTGATGTGCAACCCAGCCTGGGTGCACCAGTAGCAGCTGCTTAAAGGAGACGTAGTATATAGAAGTACAATAAATAACCAGTGTCACGGAGTAAGAAATTGAGTAAACAATTATCTATATCCAACCTGTGTCAATATTGTAGCAGCGCTTGGGTATCAGAAAACACTGATTAGGTAGACAGGATAATGTTTGAATATATATAAATGGATCAATTACTGGGTCTAGATATATGTAAATCAATCAATAATCCATGGAATGATCAATCATAAATAGTGAACACAATTAATAAGATAGGGGGTAAGTGCATTGATCAACTGATGAATAAATAAATAAATAAATGAATACATTAATTAGAAGAGAGTCCATATGTTTCACGGTGACTCCAAATAAATAAATAAATAAATAAATGAATGAATAAATAAATAAATTAATTAATTAAAGTCCCATTTTTCCATGATGCGGTAATCAAAACAAAGTGATATTGTCGCCGAAACTGATTAGTCCATCCACCAGTGTGTTTCACCACGTGATACAAGGTTCCCCTTTGGGGATGCACTCACCAGAGCTAAATAGAATATGGGCATGTATACACTTTCATCAGGGTCCTGAGTCTCTCTCTATTGAAGTCCACCAGTTTTCCTCAACATCCTCCCATTCAGTGGCTCACCATTGGCAGGTAGAACATATGTTGAAACAAATTACACCACATAGTGTGACTCCGTTTAAAACATTTATTAAACCCCCCAATCGGTTAAAATAGAACACCCCTTGTTCCAAAATGCGTACCAAATGTAAAAGACAAATCAGCATGTAAGATAAATGTAAAGCACTCTGCCTGTGAACGCCTTCCGGATCCTCTGCAGCTGATTTCCGCTATAGAGAGCGGTGTTTCAAGCGTCCTAGGATACTTCCTGGTCGGTGGACCGCAGGCTGGAGCGCACACGTCACTTCCTTGTTCCTCTAGTCAACGTCCCTGACGCACGTTTCGTCCTATCGGACTTCTTTACGAGGGCGTGACTAGAGGACCGGAAGTGTCACTCTTATAGTGATAGATAGACATTCTGGCCAATCGGAGTGCACGCATGCATGTAATAGGAATTCTTATGGCGCTAGTCCGCTCGTATCCAGTTAATCTCCCAGACTAGCTATTGCAGAAGGCGATTACAAACCTCATAAGCCATAATCATACAGGGATAAGAATAGATGGATTATCATACTATATGCTTCACTTATTAAAAGTATAAAGATTCCTTGTATGCATGCGCGTGCCTCTTTATATTAACCCTTACACAAACAGTCATGTTTGTGCCACAGTCTGACAACAATCTGATTCAAAGTGTGGATCCATGCAAAGGAGGGCTATGGCTAAGATGTGTTGAGATGGCTACTAGTAAGCATGTTATATAGATAATAATAACAGTTGGTTTTAATATACTCCTTAGAGTTTGAGTTACACTATACGAATGATTATAACTTATAAATATGCGACTGCGGGTTCATATGTATAACAATAGATATACATATAAAAGCACCTAAAAAAGACACATGTTAAAATCGCATATAAAGAAAACGCTTAAAAACCGCCTGTAAAACGCATATATAAAATATGTATAAAATATGGAAAATGTTCGCTGAGTCCACTGGATAAAGTCATGTTGGTAAAAAATATATTCGGGTAGGGAATTACAAAATTATTATAAAATATTATAAAAATATTATAAAATATAAAAATATAAAATAATACTGATATAAAACTTAACCCTACGTGGTATGGTATTGCACATTGGCCAATTACCTATCCAGCAAAGCATGGAATGCAGAGACCATGTTAATACATGCTTATACAGTGGATTAATCAAAATTCCAGAGTTACTATGCTCATAGATCTCCTTGTGTGGCATGCAACCCCAATACATCTAGGGTGTGCAACGTTACAGAAAGAAATAAATACATTGTGTTCAATGACAACCAGAGCAGATAAAAAACAGATAAAAAACAGATAAAAAAGGAATAAATATACCATCAGGATCATTGAGGTCATATGCGTCTCCCAAGAAGATATGTGTTGTTATTGCTGAGGGGGTGGTTACGTGTCACTAATAAAGCAATTAATGTCAAGCTCTACATTCAAGCCTCTAGGGGCAAGTACGTCAGTCAGAAAAATCCATTTAGTTTCTTTTTTAGACAGTTCCCTTACCCTATGTATGCCCCTCCAATGAGGTTGAAGGTGTTCAATACCCCAAAATTCCAGTCCTCTGGGATCACTATCGTGTTTTAATTTAAAATGTAAGGACACGTTATGGTCTTTGTAACCTAATTTGATATTCTTGATATGCTCGGCTATTCTTATACGTAAAAGCCTTTTTGTACGGCCAATATATATTAGGCCACAAGGACATTTTAATGCATATATGGCTTGAATGTAGAGCTTGACATTAATTGCTTTATTAGTGACACGTAACCACCCCCTCAGCAATAACAACACATATCTTCTTGGGAGACGCATATGACCTCAATGATCCTGATGGTATATTTATTCCTTTTTTATCTGTTTTTTATCTGTTTTTTATCTGCTCTGGTTGTCATTGAACACAATGTATTTATTTCTTTCTGTAACGTTGCACACCCTAGATGTATTGGGGTTGCATGCCACACAAGGAGATCTATGAGCATAGTAACTCTGGAATTTTGATTAATCCACTGTATAAGCATGTATTAACATGGTCTCTGCATTCCATGCTTTGCTGGATAGGTAATTGGCCAATGTGCAATACCATACCACGTAGGGTTACGTTTTATATCAGTATTATTTTATATTTTTATATTTTATAATATTTTTATAATATTTTATAATAATTTTGTAATTCCCTACCCGAATATATTTTTTACCAACATGACTTTATCCAGTGGACTCAGCGAACATTTTCCATATTTTATACATATTTTATATATGCGTTTTACAGGCGGTTTTTAAGCGTTTTCTTTATATGCGATTTTAACATGTGTCTTTTTTAGGTGCTTTTATATGTATATCTATTGTTATACATATGAACCCGCAGTCGCATATTTATAAGTTATAATCATTCGTATAGTGTAACTCAAACTCTAAGGAGTATATTAAAACCAACTGTTATTATTATCTATATAACATGCTTACTAGTAGCCATCTCAACACATCTTAGCCATAGCCCTCCTTTGCATGGATCCACACTTTGAATCAGATTGTTGTCAGACTGTGGCACAAACATGACTGTTTGTGTAAGGGTTAATATAAAGAGGCACGCGCATGCATACAAGGAATCTTTATACTTTTAATAAGTGAAGCATATAGTATGATAATCCATCTATTCTTATCCCTGTATGATTATGGCTTATGAGGTTTGTAATCGCCTTCTGCAATAGCTAGTCTGGGAGATTAACTGGATACGAGCGGACTAGCGCCATAAGAATTCCTATTACATGCATGCGTGCACTCCGATTGGCCAGAATGTCTATCTATCACTATAAGAGTGACACTTCCGGTCCTCTAGTCACGCCCTCGTGAAGAAGTCCGATAGGACGAAACGTGCGTCAGGGACGTTGACTAGAGGAACAAGGAAGTGACGTGTGCGCTCCAGCCTGCGGTCCACCGACCAGGAAGTATCCTAGGACGCTTGAAACACCGCTCTCTATAGCGGAAATCAGCTGCAGAGGATCCGGAAGGCGTTCACAGGCAGAGTGCTTTACATTTATCTTACATGCTGATTTGTCTTTTACATTTGGTACGCATTTTGGAACAAGGGGTGTTCTATTTTAACCGATTGGGGGGTTTAATAAATGTTTTAAACGGAGTCACACTATGTGGTGTAATTTGTTTCAACATATGTTCTACCTGCCAATGGTGAGCCACTGAATGGGAGGATGTTGAGGAAAACTGGTGGACTTCAATAGAGAGAGACTCAGGACCCTGATGAAAGTGTATACATGCCCATATTCTATTTAGCTCTGGTGAGTGCATCCCCAAAGGGGAACCTTGTATCACGTGGTGAAACACACTGGTGGATGGACTAATCAGTTTCGGCGACAATATCACTTTGTTTTGATTACCGCATCATGGAAAAATGGGACTTTAATTAATTAATTTATTTATTTATTCATTCATTTATTTATTTATTTATTTATTTGGAGTCACCGTGAAACATATGGACTCTCTTCTAATTAATGTATTCATTTATTTATTTATTTATTCATCAGTTGATCAATGCACTTACCCCCTATCTTATTAATTGTGTTCACTATTTATGATTGATCATTCCATGGATTATTGATTGATTTACATATATCTAGACCCAGTAATTGATCCATTTATATATATTCAAACATTATCCTGTCTACCTAATCAGTGTTTTCTGATAACCAAGCGCTGCTACAATATTGACACAGGTTGGATATAGATAATTGTTTACTCAATTTCTTACTCCGTGACACTGGTTATTTATTGTACTTCTATATACTACGTCTCCTTTAAGCAGCTGCTACTGGTGCACCCAGGCTGGGTTGCACATCAAACTAAGTATATTTATATTCAGTGATTAATATACTACACTACTGAAACTCATACCCAGACAGTATATCCCTTTGAGCGCAGAGAGTTGTTTGATAGTAGCGGGCCAGAATATCAAAACAACCTTTTTTGCGATTTTAGATTTTATCTCTGCAGCCATGGATGTCTTACAGTTTCTTAATAACAGACAAATAGACATGAACTCTCTATTTGCTGACTATACACCTACCCCCACAGAAATTAATTACAATGGGGTGATTTCAGCCCTAGGAAATACCCTTGAAAAGCAGGTCAGAACTTGGTGGGATATCTGTACACTAGAACAATATATCAAAGATAAGATAATTATTAAGAGTTTGAGATGGGACATTGTTCCCCAAGACGGCTTAGATGACCCGGAGTCCAACAACGAGTGGTTGGATTTTTTTAATGGGGTGGGTTTTAAACTACAGCAGCTGATTTTAGATAGAAAAAAACGGAAAATGGCCAAACTAGTATCAAAGATCAATGATCTCAAAATCCAGTTGGAACCTATTCAAGAATCGCAACAGATTGTAGATTTCAACACAAGGGTACAAAAGAAGCTCGAGAAAATAGATAAAGAAACTCAAAAGAAAAAAGTCAAGAAATTCCATAAGGATTTAGAAGACTTCAAAAATAATCGCATTTATACTTGGCAACAAAACTCCAATGACAACAAAGAAGCGACTAACAGAGAAATAAACAGAGGAAGATATGTCCCCCCTACACCAGGACCTTCGAATGTTGAAAACCCCGGACCCAGCACACGCTGGAGAGAGGAACAAGATGAATACGAAAATTCTCTATACGCACACCCCCCTCCCCGTTCATCCACTCCCATCCAATGGAAGAACAGAGGAGGAAAAGGAAAAAACCAGAGAAATAATAATCAACAATCGCAGCAACAGGCTTATGGCGTAGTGACCCATAACAGGTTTCAGCCCATATATGATTATGCAGATGACTATAACCATTACCCTGTACCCCGTCCTTTTTTAGGACGAGGCAGAGGAGGACAACAGAGGGGTCGGGGGTACCCGCCTCGCAGAGGTCGATTACCAACTCAGACGCCATACCACCACCCCCACCACATGGAACAACAGTCCCAGGAACAGTACAGAGAACAAAACCCTCAGGGATCCCACAGGGACCCTCAACGAAGAGGAAATCCCCCATACCCACCGAGGGATCTCGGACCAATTCCACCCCAAAGAGGAAATATCGAGGATGCAGAGCAGGCCGGAAACTCAAACAAAAGGCGAAGAGGGTCGGAGTAGGAGGAATTTTTAACTTGGCTAATGTAGAATTAACGGAAAAAGAAACTAATATTCTAAACCTTGGTCTAAAATGTGGTCTCAAAAAACCAATTAACAAATTCAACGTTTATATCGACGTCCATAAATTTATCAGAAAGATCAATATAAAAAAATATTTTCTGGGACGGGAATCCCTAAGGGAGGTCACATCAGGTAATCCAGTACCGCCCAGAAATGTCCAATCAATCAATAGCGGATTGAAAAATAAATCAACATTTAACCCGCCGAATAACCCGAACCACCAGGTAGAAGTGTTCAAAGGGCTTGTCCTACAGGATCTGGCAAGTCTTCAACCAAAAAGGGAGACCAATACCAGACACATAGAAGAAGGAATCATGGCCTTGGAAAAACGCAAGAATATAATCATACGCCCAGCTGACAAAGGAGGAGGAGTGGTAATTCTATCGAAAGATATATATCACAATCAAATAATAGAGATGTTAGCCGATACCACCACTTATTGCACCTTAAAGGGGGATCCAACTGCAGAATACAGGGATCACCTGGAGAGATTGATTGACATGGGATCGAATAAGGGAGTTTTGACCGAGAAGGAGAAGAGATACTTGGTCCCAGCGAGCAGCAGAATACCAACGCTGTATACACTTCCTAAAGTGCATAAGGACCCAACAAACCCCCCAGCAAGACCCATAGTCAATAGTATTGATTCGATCTCAGCTAGACTTGGGCAATACCTTGACAAATTCCTCCAAAACAGTGTGAGAAGCACTAGGTCTTATATACGTGACACAAAAGACTTTCTCAATTGTCTCCAGAAGGTGGATTTATCTGAAAGAAATGACATTCTCTTAGTCACTGCAGATGTATCCTCCCTTTACTCGATCATTCAACACGATGACGCCCTCCTGGCCCTGAATTGGGCCCTCAGCAAAAGAGAAGATCTACCATGGAACCAAAAAGTGTTTTTAAAGAATGCTCTGGATTTTTGTCTTAATCATAATTATTTCTGGTATGGCGGCAATTTTTACTCCCAGCAAAGAGGCGTGGCCATGGGCGCGAAATTCGCACCAAGTATCGCTAACTTATTCATGGCAGAATGGGAGGACAAAACTATTTTTAATGATCAACGGGCAGAACTAGTGTTTTATCGACGTTTTATTGATGATTTATTTTTTTATCTGGGCAGGGACAAGTGAAAGCTTGGACACTTTTTTATCCTTTTTAAACACAAACAACAGTAATATCGTTTTAACATCTACAAGTAATAAGGAGGAAATTGACTTTCTGGACGTCACAATATATCGGAAATTAAATCAATTGGAAACAAAAGTTTTCTTCAAAAAAACTGACAGAAACAGTTATTTACCCATATCAAGTGGTCATCACCCTTTATGGTTAAGAAACATACCAAAGGGCCAGATAATGAGGGTAAGGAGGAATTGCTCAGAGGATACCAACTTTGCTTGCCAATCGAAAATTTTAACAGACAGATTTGAGAACCGTGGCTATGACCCGATCAAATTAATGAAGATTGTTGAAGAAGTAGGTGCAATACCTAGAGCCACCATTTTAGAAGAAAAATCGTTAATACAGCCAACCACTACCATCCACAAAAGAAACACGAAAGAATGGTCGTTCATCTCTGGATACCATGAACAGTACAAAGAAGTAGAAACCATTTTCAAGAAACATTGGCATGTGTTATTATTAGACAAGAAACTTACCACAGCTTTACCTGATACCCCCCAGTTTATCTATAGGAAGGCGACCAGTTTCGGTGATAGAGTGGTCAAAAAAATCATTGACCCCCCAAAGAAACCATTGTCCTTCTGGGATAAGAAAGGTTTCTACGCCTGTCGTAAATGTAAGGCCTGCAGGGAAGTGGGGAAACCTATAAGGGCACTCGATAAATTTGAAGCAACAGCAAACCACACATCTTTTGACATTGAACAATTTATCACGTGCAACACAATGTTTGTGGTATATGCATTAAAATGTCCTTGTGGCCTAATATATATTGGCCGTACAAAAAGGCTTTTACGTATAAGAATAGCCGAGCATATCAAGAATATCAAATTAGGTTACAAAGACCATAACGTGTCCTTACATTTTAAATTAAAACACGATAGTGATCCCAGAGGACTGGAATTTTGGGGTATTGAACACCTTCAACCTCATTGGAGGGGCATACATAGGGTAAGGGAACTGTCTAAAAAAGAAACTAAATGGATTTTTCTGACTGACGTACTTGCCCCTAGAGGCTTGAATGTAGAGCTTGACATTAATTGCTTTATTAGTGACACGTAACCACCCCCTCAGCAATAACAACACATATCTTCTTGGGAGACGCATATGACCTCAATGATCCTGATGGTATATTTATTCCTTTTTTATCTGTTTTTTATCTGTTTTTTATCTGCTCTGGTTGTCATTGAACACAATGTATTTATTTCTTTCTGTAACGTTGCACACCCTAGATGTATTGGGGTTGCATGCCACACAAGGAGATCTATGAGCATAGTAACTCTGGAATTTTGATTAATCCACTGTATAAGCATGTATTAACATGGTCTCTGCATTCCATGCTTTGCTGGATAGGTAATTGGCCAATGTGCAATACCATACCACGTAGGGTTAAGTTTTATATCAGTATTATTTTATATTTTTATATTTTATAATATTTTTATAATATTTTATAATAATTTTGTAATTCCCTACCCGAATATATTTTTTACCAACATGACTTTATCCAGTGGACTCAGCGAACATTTTCCATATTTTATACATATTTTATATATGCGTTTTACAGGCGGTTTTTAAGCGTTTTCTTTATATGCGATTTTAACATGTGTCTTTTTTAGGTGCTTTTATATGTATATCTATTGTTATACATATGAACCCGCAGTCGCATATTTATAAGTTATAATCATTCGTATAGTGTAACTCAAACTCTAAGGAGTATATTAAAACCAACTGTTATTATTATCTATATAACATGCTTACTAGTAGCCATCTCAACACATCTTAGCCATAGCCCTCCTTTGCATGGATCCACACTTTGAATCAGATTGTTGTCAGACTGTGGCACAAACATGACTGTTTGTGTAAGGGTTAATATAAAGAGGCACGCGCATGCATACAAGGAATCTTTATACTTTTAATAAGTGAAGCATATAGTATGATAATCCATCTATTCTTATCCCTGTATGATTATGGCTTATGAGGTTTGTAATCGCCTTCTGCAATAGCTAGTCTGGGAGATTAACTGGATACGAGCGGACTAGCGCCATAAGAATTCCTATTACATGCATGCGTGCACTCCGATTGGCCAGAATGTCTATCTATCACTATAAGAGTGACACTTCCGGTCCTCTAGTCACGCCCTCGTGAAGAAGTCCGATAGGACGAAACGTGCGTCAGGGACGTTGACTAGAGGAACAAGGAAGTGACGTGTGCGCTCCAGCCTGCGGTCCACCGACCAGGAAGTATCCTAGGACGCTTGAAACACCGCTCTCTATAGCGGAAATCAGCTGCAGAGGATCCGGAAGGCGTTCACAGGCAGAGTGCTTTACATTTATCTTACATGCTGATTTGTCTTTTACATTTGGTACGCATTTTGGAACAAGGGGTGTTCTATTTTAACCGATTGGGGGGTTTAATAAATGTTTTAAACGGAGTCACACTATGTGGTGTAATTTGTTTCAACATATGTTCTACCTGCCAATGGTGAGCCACTGAATGGGAGGATGTTGAGGAAAACTGGTGGACTTCAATAGAGAGAGACTCAGGACCCTGATGAAAGTGTATACATGCCCATATTCTATTTAGCTCTGGTGAGTGCATCCCCAAAGGGGAACCTTGTATCACGTGGTGAAACACACTGGTGGATGGACTAATCAGTTTCGGCGACAATATCACTTTGTTTTGATTACCGCATCATGGAAAAATGGGACTTTAATTAATTAATTTATTTATTTATTCATTCATTTATTTATTTATTTATTTATTTGGAGTCACCGTGAAACATATGGACTCTCTTCTAATTAATGTATTCATTTATTTATTTATTTATTCATCAGTTGATCAATGCACTTACCCCCTATCTTATTAATTGTGTTCACTATTTATGATTGATCATTCCATGGATTATTGATTGATTTACATATATCTAGACCCAGTAATTGATCCATTTATATATATTCAAACATTATCCTGTCTACCTAATCAGTGTTTTCTGATACCCAAGCGCTGCTACAATATTGACACAGGTTGGATATAGATAATTGTTTACTCAATTTCTTACTCCGTGACACTGGTTATTTATTGTACTTCTATATACTTGAACATCATTCATAGAAATAATCTTGCTAATCTGTATTTTTGGCTTGAAGAAAGTCATACAGTAGACCAGAAATGCATGACAAAGATCAACACTCTAATAAGACCCCACAATAAATCATTAAACCTCTATTATATATAACCTTTATTCTACGGGCTTTTAGTGCAAATATCTCTTTGGCATCTACTGTCAGCAACACCAGTACAGTTGTATTCAACAATCTTTAGACTGCAGTATTGGGTTGATTGATTTGGTGGGGCATACTACATTGCTATTGATCAATCTAAAATAAATAGTATAGAAATTATACAAACAGATTCTTATATGTGTGCACGTCTTTGTGGTCGGGACACCTGCCTTTACACGCACATGAACTTTAATGGCATCCCAGTTTGACCATTCTTCCAAAAGCGCATTTGTGAGGTCAGACACAAATGCTGGACGAGAAGGTCTGGCTCGCAGTCTCCGCTCTAATTCACTCTGTGCAGGCCAGTCAAGTTCCCCCACCCCCAAACTCACTCATCCATGTCTTTATGGACCTTGCTTTGTGCACTGGTGCTCAGTCATGTTGGAACAGGCAGGGGCCATCCCCAAACTGTTCCCACAAAGTTGGGAGCATGAAATTGTCCAAAATGTCTTGGTATGCTGAGGTCTTAAGAGTTCCCTTCACTGGATCTAAGGGGCCAGGCCCAAACCCTGAAAAACAACAGCACACCACAACCCCCCTCCAACCAGTACACAAAGCAAGGTCCATAAAGACATGTTAAATTACATAGGGGTAGCATCATCTGAAAAAATGTGGGAGGTTTAATATTATTTTAACTTTATTGGTATCACAAGGGGGCTGACATGCCCCTATACTGTATGATAGCATAGTGCAGGATACAGGTTCTCTTTAAGGAGACATCAGGAGTCTATCAGACTATTAATGTCACTTTTTAACAGTTTTTTAAATAACTTTCTTTTTCTATTTACATTTTTTTTTTTTAAACGAAGACGTTCACAGTTTTATCAAGTGCAAAAGATTGTAGTCTTAAAATACATCTTAAAAATAAGTAATGCATGTTCCTAGTACATTTCAGAAAACTGAATGGAGAACTGGTACACAGCAGGTAATATTAGTCAAGCAACTTTATGTAGTAACAGGTAACTTAATAAGAAATAGTGGAGTTAGACAACCAATCTAATGTTAGAAATGTATTCTGTATGCTTTTAGCGCAGTAAGTGGCAAACTTAATTCAGTAATAGAAATCATATTGGATGCTGAAAAGGTAAGAGTTTACAAGCAGGAAAAGAGGGGAAAGAGGTGAAAAAAAAAATAGAACAATGGAAGTGCCCAATGCCCCCTAACGGGCAACCAGAATTGGAGGTCCCTCTTCCCAATCCCTAGACAGAAAGATACACCTGTGGTATTTGCTAAGAGTAAATGTTGGCGCTATATAAATCCTGTATAATAATAATAATAATAATAATAATAATTTCATAATATGTTGCAATTCCCAAACCTTACTGGTACATTGTGCTGCTGTAAGGATGTAAGGTGTGACAGCAATTGTTTGGATGTTTTAGAAAAATCAAGGGAGGTAGATTCAAAAGATACTGTATGTTTTATGTGTAAATGGGATCTAGGAGTCAAAATTTTGATGGATAAAAGTATGCATAGTTTGCCAGGAAGGTTTGATACGAGGGTAGTACCAAAAGGGCAGTACCAATAGACATGTTGGAGTGTTCCAAGATACTTCTTGTAGCTCCAGCATTTGTAGTCTGTAGAAGGATATATACATCATACTTCTTTGTATGAAGTGTGTATTAAGATCTTAGCTGCCTGGGACCTTGTTTTTTTGCCAGGTTTTAAAGATAGTTCTTCCTCCAGAATGTGTTCACATTTTTTTCATATATAGGTGTTTGGGAGCGGCAGGGTGAAGAGATCAGCACTTTGTATATTTGAGAAATTATCCCCTTGCTCAAATGGCTTTTAGACAACTTTTCTCAAACTGAATCAATCTAAAGAATTAGTCAGGATTTGAGCGTAATGATGAATTTGCAGGTACCTAAACAAACGCTTATTTATGGTGGTCAAAAGAACTTTAGAGATCCTTGAAAGATCACATCTCTTTGTAGCTGACTAATCACAATTAACTTCTTCAAAGATAGACTGCTCTAAACCTAAGGCCTCATGTGCGTTTTTACAGCCGCTTTTAGGAGCATTGTTTACAGCTTTAAAATGCCTCTCCATGTTATTCTATAGCCTCATGTACACACACACACACACACACATTAATAAGCTGTAAGTGGTATAGGCATTTTTAAGTTTAAAAAAAACCCCAGGAAACATTGCATTCGGAGGCTCCAGCATTAGAGCTGTTAAAATGCCAGATGCAGGTAAAAGCTGTTAAACATGGTTTAACGCTGTATACAGAGCATTAAGCCTTGTCATGTGTTTCTCATTGGTTTCCTATGGGAGCCCATTGATTTGAATAGAAGTCGCACCAGAAGTCATACCAGAAGTAAGATCATGATGATCCGTGCGACTTGTGTGCTGAGGACCTTGAAGGACAATCCCCACAAAATAAAACAAAGAATTGGCATGGGGTTCCCTCCAAGAGATACCAGACCCTTTAATCTGGTATGGATTTTAAGGGGAACACCCACGCCACACAAAAAGGCCTGCCCCCCCAAATCCATACCCTTATCCGAGCATGCATCACGGCAGGTCAGGACAGGGGGGACAAGCGAGCGCCCCCCCTCTTAGGCCATACCAGGCCACATGCCCTCAACATAGGCCCTGCACCCCCAACTCCGAAGCACCTTGTCCCCATGAGGACAATGGCCTCTTCCTGACAACCCTGGCCGGTGGTTGTCAGGGTCTGCTGGCGTGGGTGGGGGCTTTAACAAGGGAGCCCCCAGATCCTGGACCCTCACCCTATGTGAATGAGTATAGGGTACATCGTACCACTACACATTTACTTAAAAAAGTCTCAAAAATAAACACAGTACACAGGTTTTTAAAGTAATTTATTAAATCAGCTCTGGCGTCTCTTCTGGTTTCTTCTCCTTCCTCCAGGAATGTCTTCTCCCTCCTCTGATGATGCCTTCTCTGCACTGGTTCTTCTCCCTATGCCAGTTCTTCTCCCTCTCTGGTTCTTCTCCTCTCTGTGCTGTCTTCTCCATCTTCTGCTGGGTCTTCTCTCTCCACTGTCTTCTCTCTCTGTTCTTCTTCCGATGTTGATTCAACTAAATCTCCCGGTGTAATGCTGGGTCCGCCATGTCCAATGAATTATATTGGCATGGGGCAAGGCCACCCGCTGACATCATAGTGATGCCCCTCCCCCTGTGACATCACTGCCCAGGGCATGATGGGGAAAGGCGACATCACAAGGCTGATTTAATAAATTACTTTAAAAACCTGTGTACTGTGTTTATTTTTGAGACTTTTTTTAGGTGAATGGGTAGTGGTACGATAAAGAGGGTTTCCAGATTCCAATAATCCCCTGCCCGCAGAAGAGGCCCTTGTCCTCATAAACACGGGACAAGGTGCTTTGGGGTGGGGGGCGTAGGGCCCCCCTGCCCCAAAGCACCCACCCCCATGTTGAGGGCATGTGGCCTGGTATGGTCCAGGAGGGGGGCGCTCACTTGTCCCCCCTTTCTTGACCTGCCGAGCTGCATGCTCGGATAAGGGTCTGGTATCGATTTGGGGGGGGGGGCATTTTTTTGGTATGGGGGTTTACCTTAAAATCCATACCAGACTGGAGGTTCTGGTATCTTTTGGGGGGAACCCCACGCCAATTTTTTTCCCCTTCAAGATCCTCAGCACATAAGTCACACCGCAAGTCGGATCATTATTCTCCGACTTATGGTGCAACTCCTGTTCAAATCAATGGGCTCCCATAAGGAAGCATTCATTTTGAATACATACAGAAAAATGCTGCTAAAAGCTAGTGCGGCTAAACGCGCATTGACGTCAATGCAACACGCTGAAAAAATTGTGTTTTTTTAACGCTGCTTTTTTCCTGGAGTCAGAACTAGCTTCAACGGGGCATGAAGCCTCAAAGTGCTTAGCGATGAGCGCATCTAGGTTTATTTTTTTAGAGGGGAGATAAACTTTCTATTAATTTCTCAACCATGCAACAAAAGCCACAGAGATGTAACAGTAGTGAACAAATGGAAGAGCATTTTTAATGAAAAGTAAAAGATTCTTCCCAGGCAACACCTAACCTCACTCATACCTGATTCATCTTTTTTAAATCTATGCATGCCTCTTTTATGCAATGAACACTGGTGATAAATAAATCAATGCTTTCTCTGTGTATAATCAATGTGCTAAACATACAAGTTTCACGCCACGTACAACCATTTGTTGGTCTATTACTGGCTCAGCCCCTGAATCACAGAAATATTACAAGCTGCAGCTACAATATCTGGAATACCACATGCTTGTGCTACAGGCAGCAGAGAGAAGAGACACACAAAACTGCAGCAGCATGGGTTATGTAGATCCTCATTTCCTTAGACCATTTAGCGTAAGCTAATTTTACAGTTATACTCTGACAATTTAACTATAAACATTTTTTGCCTAAAGTTAAATTAAGAACACAATTGATGTCAGGTTGCTGATGCAATGCTTCATTTGGTTCTTTAATTATCTTTATTAAATTATTTTTATGTATTTATTTAGGAACTAATCAGAACTGTTATATTAGCTGAGCACTCGTATACTTATTTCAAAGACACACATTAGGTTAAAAATAACATTCTAATTTTCCATTTGCTATCTCTTTCTTTTTTAATGTCACTTAAATGGGTATGGATTTTTAAATGCCAACACATATCTTAGGTCAAATTGTCGAGGTTTATAATACATTTTTTTTTAAAAAACATGTTGTTTTAAAGCAAATCCAAAGTTTTAGGGCTGATTTTCCAAAAGATTGGAGCCTGTTTACCTAGTAAAGTGAATGTTTTCGCTCCGAGATTATCAAACAAGGTGAAGCTATGCTTACTTCAATCAACAATTTAGGTGCTAGCAATTTTTAAGACCTGCCTGCATAGTATTGCATCAATAATTAAAAAAATATCCCTGCACATTAGAACTCAATGTACCTCCTTAGGCCTCTTTTACACTAGGAATTGGGGGTACCAAAACCATGTGGTGAAGCTGTGGTTTTACCGCCCCTCCACCCTTTATCTGCAAAGGCAGTGGGGAGTGAGTGCATTGCAGCCTGTCAAAATGTTCACTGCTGTTGCATTTAGTGGGCAGTACTGTCAGCTAAATGTGACCCATTTAACTCAATGGGAGCATGCTGGCTGCAACCACTCCACAACTGCATGCACTGCACACTGTTGTGGTTTGCTAGTGCAGGGTTCAATGGGTTAAAGCAGGCAGTGAGAAGGTGATAAAGAAGCTAGAGAAACACTGGTGTAAACCAGCCCTAAGACTTCCGAAATGGTCCACTGATCACATGCAATACTTAAAATAGATAGCATTGCTTGTTGTTAGCAGGTCAGTTATGTCCATAAAGTTCTTGAAGGGTGGGTACCTCATATGAAAAAAAAATACTAATTGAACAGTGTCACTCGGTGGTACAGAATATTGGAATAATGTATCTCCAGCCAGGTCACTGCTTAGACAACAGAGCCAACTGAAGCTGCAACCAAGGTAAGTGGCTAGACTGTGGCACACTGATATTGCATGTTTTTGTGCTCTGTTGTTTTAAAGAAATATCATTCACTCTATGCAAAAATAATCCTGATTTTATATTTAGCATATACTGTAAGTAATTATATCAAATACAGTATATTGTTCTTGTTATTTGCCAATAGAGGAGACAGACATATACTCAGTTTAGAAGAAAATGTGCCATCAAATTCTATATTTTCTAAAGAAAATTCAAAACATTACTGTTCTTGACAAGTTGTAAGATTTCCTGTTTGAACTTAGCCATATAAATCACACACCTCTCAGTCTTCTTAATGACATTGAATGGAAAAAAAAAACAGCATTCAATAGATATTTGTAAATCTTTTAAGTCTCTCGATTGAAATCTGTAGCTGCAGGCTGCAATAGTAATAAACATTTCCACACACAAATCACACCTTTGCAAGACAAGGGCAAGTTCACCAAAGTGCAGAATGGAAAAAGGCAGACATGGAAAAACTGCTTTAGGTGTTAATATTATAAACCACAATAGTAAATAACAGCAGAAGCCTGTAATCATATGGAATATGTAACACATATAATTTAAAAAGAATAAAACAATAATTATCTGTTCTATTACCACTCATCCTCTAGTGTAGTCTACCATGTAGGTTAGCATGCAGCATAAATGTACACTATAGAGAGGGAAGTGGCTTACTAAGGAGAATTTTAACAACTGATCCTTAAGAGTATTTGCCCACTCATGAGAATGGTGCAGTGTACTTACCTTGTTACCAGGATCCTGCGAATGTTCCCACCACTTTGTCTGAAAAGCTTGATGCTCTGTGTTCTGGGCTTTGTTCCCTGCGAGCGTTGCAACGCATGGGGGCAGAGCCCGTCAGAAAATTCAAAAAGTACACAAAACATAACACATACAGTACTCTGTAATCTTACAGATTGCATTACTGTATCAAATCATTTCGCATCCCTTCTGTCCCTATTGCTTTGTCCAGTGCCCTGCATGCTGTTTTATAATATATACACAGTTTTTTTCTGCCTGGAAACTTGAGATTGTCCATGGCAACCAAAAAGTGTCCCTTTACATCAACAGTGGTTTTAGACCAGCTAGAATACAGCGATAGTAAATTAGAACACTTGCAGAATTGAGCAATAGTGAATCGTGAGGAAAATAATTGTATTATTATTATATTATTTTTTATAATTATTTATAGTTATTTATTATATTATAATTTATGATTTCATTTTTTAAACTTTGTCATACCCGGGATGTCTACTAGACTCTTGTTTGGCCAGATTTAAGTGTGTTATTACTAAGAATTACAAGCCTACAATATAAAACGCAAATGTTCTATGCAAAACAATGTACCGCTTTGAGACACAAAAATCTGACATAATCATACCACCAGGGTGGTTAACTTGCAATTGCTGTTACAAAATATAAAATAAGTAGCATGGATTAGGTAGCAAGGGTCTTCATAGAAAACCTGAATGTCTTATTAGACATATGCTTACTGTAGATGCTAAAATGAATGGGAATACACAGATAAAAACTGAGTTAACATTTTGAGTAGTGGATGTCTTTCTCTTGGGTTGCTATTCAGGTGACAACACAGGTGGCAGAAAGGTGACTATTCATCTTTGAATTACGATCAGTAAAACTGACTTTATAAGAGAACGGTATCTTTCTTTTATCTTTTGTCTTAAAAAATATCTACTTACATTTTTTAAAAATCTTAAAGAATGTTTACTTTTTTAAAGGAGCACAAGTTAAACATTACACCAGTTAGGAATAAGCTGCTATTTAAAAACATGAATTGTCTGTGAAGATGTCAGATAAAGTCTCTATATATCATAAAGGCTATATAAGGACTGTGAACTTAATCAAAGCTCATTTCTTGGAATTCACAAAGTGTCATATGCCTTCATTAGTAATCTGACTTCATAAGAGAACTGTATCTTTCTTTTAGCTTTCATCTTAAAAAAATATCTACTTACATTTTTTTAAAATCTTAAAGAATGTTTACTTTTTTAAAGGAGCACAAGTTAAACATTAGACCAGTTAGGAATAAGCTGCGATTTAAAAACATGAATTGTCTGTGAAGATGTCAGATCTTCTTATTTGGTATGTCAATTAATGTCAGATAAAGTCTCTATATATCCTAAAGGCTATATAAGGACTGTGGACTTAATCAAAACTAATTTCTTGGAATTCTTAAAGTGTCATATGCCTTCATTAGTAATCTGTTCACTGCCCATGCAGCAAATGGCAAAACATGCAACAAATGTAACTGTTAGTAAAGTATAAATGATGGAAGAGGTCCATTAACCTCCATTTTTCTCACACTGATATGGCAGTATGGCAGTATTTCTCAATATAATATATACAAAGTCAGAGTGCATAAATGTGTTGCACACATCACAAATAGCAAGAACACTGTCACACAACTTTCATAAATTTGGTACAGAACACTCTAATATGGCCGTAACATAAGGAAAGTGTTTCACATGCTTTATTGTATCACTCCTATTGTTTTCTACCTAGCACCTGATACTTGAAATTTGCAAAGAATGTCATAGATACAGAATTCTGGTATTGGTCTGTGCTACAAATGTATGTGAAGTCAATAATAGTTATTCAGCTCCAAACTTGCCTTTTTCCAGCTCCCATAAGGTGCCTATCCAGGATTGCATCCCTGCTTAGCTGTTCCACTTGTCAAGTAGAAATGAATAGGCTCCACACTGATGCCATCACCAATGTAAAATCAGCGACAATATAATACTGCAAATAGATGATTCATGAGACATAGTCTAGCCTGTCTGCCTCCTGCTCCAACACATTGCACCCCACAAAGGGCTTAATCATGGATAATCATGGTCTGTCCCATTCAGCTGGCAGTTGGGAGATCAAAGGGCATACATTCTTGTTGATGTTATTGACCAAAGAAGATCTTTTTGTTATATGCTATATTTGGGTAATGATGTAAGCCAGCGTCTCCACTCAATATGTTTACATTCACCTGTCAAATGGGGAATCTTCTGTATGGCAGCAGAATGGGGCTGGGGATGAGTCATTGTTGCTAGGAATCTGTGGATGCTGGGTTTCTAGGAACTAAGAAGCCCAGTGCTCATATGGCTGACAGGTTGCCAGAGGAGAGAAGGCCATAGGTGACAAGAATGGTGGGAGATAGAAGGCAATACAGGGGTGAGGGGAAAACCAGGGAGGGGATTGAAGCTCATAGAGAAGTGGGAGAGAAAGCTTGGGGGGCTCAGAGGACAGAGGTCAGGCACACAGCAGGGAGAATAGTGAGCATAAGGGCACAGTGTGAGGTGGAGTAGCACTGGCCTGTCTTAACACCATCTTAGAGTTGGTCTTAACTAACTTATGTAGGAACTGATAGAAATTCTTTACTAATTTGTTTCAGCAATAGTGGCACATAATATTGCAAAGAAGAACCACCTGAGTATGTTGCACATGTTGGTAATGTGTAGGAAAGTATTGCAAGACTTTTATGAATTAGGTACAGTATTTAAACAGACCATACCCTCAGAAAAGTGTTAATGCTTGAACTCTTCTAGAATTCAGTGTGAACAGAGCTGCCTTAGTCATTATGGCTCAAAGGTTAAAACTAAGTTTAATCATGGTCCACATACCATATCTCCCTTCTTGGTAGGATATGTGCCTTTAAAATGACCCTTCTCCCAAAATTATTATATTTTTTCAGAGCCTTACCTATCACTGTTCCAAAAACAAGAATAGAAGCCCTTCAAAGGGAGATTAATAGATTCATCTGGTCTTCCAAAAAAACAAGATGTGGCTACCCTCTCATGTTTAGACCCCAGAACAAGGGTGGCCTAGGCCTCCCTAATATCTGGCACTATTTTATTGCCACTAAACTCTCACAAATAGCTCAATGGCATGCTCCCTCCCCTCAGCTCCAATGGCTCAAATTTGAATCTCTTTCCATTGCTCCATACCACTTACAAGGCCTCATCTGGTCCAATTGTATACACCACAAAAAACTTCTCAAGCTAAACCTTATAGTGGCCCATTTCCTCAGACTATGGCTTATTCTTAGTAGATCCCTCAAGCTAACCTCTGACATACCCCCTCTTGCTTTCTTCCTAGGAGACCCTAGGCTTACACAAAACTTTAATAACATTTACTCGTTTCCTTTGTGGCAAAACATTAACCATTTCAGCCCCGGACCAATTTGCAGCCAAAGGACCAGACCCCTTTTTGCGATTCGGCACTGCGTCGCTTTAACTGACAATTGCGCGGTCGTTCGACGTGGCTCCCAAACAAAATTGGCGTCCTTTTTTTCCCACAAATAGAGCTTTCTTTTGGTGGTATTTGATCGCCCCTGCGGTTTTTATTTTTTGCGCTATAAACATAAATAGAGCGACAATTTTTAAAAAAATGCAATATTTTTTACTTTTTGCTATAATAAATATCCCCAAAAAAAATATATAAAAAATTTTTTTTTTCCTAGTTTAGGCCGATACGTATTCTTCTACATATTTTTAGTAAAAAAAAATCACAATTAGTGATTATTGATTGGTTTGCGTAAAAGTTATAGCGTTTACAAAATAGGGGATAGTTTTATAGCATTTTTATTAATATTTTTTTTTTACTATTAATGGCGGCGATCAGTGTGTTCCTTCTAATTTATTGGTGCCATCATCTTTAGTTGAGTGAATGTGCCGCAAAAAAAAAAGACTTTTTAAAATGTTATTTTTTCTTTTTGTTCGACCCCTAGTGCTTGCATAAGAAATGTACTGTGATCCCACAGTTCATTGAACAATGCAGATCACAGACATGAGAGTAGCTCTGTACCATGACCAATCACAGCATTACACAATGTACACAATGTCTGCTATTAGCAACTGTTCCTCACTTTCCTCTTTCACACCGATCAATGTCTTTGAGGAAAGAGAGCTTCCTAATTGCAGCAATTCCAGAACTCCAGTTCCAATTCCAGTGTATCAGTGTAAACTAGTACCAATGTCACCCAGTACAAGAAACAGTGTCATCCAGTACCAGTGCCTACTCATCCCCCTGTTGTATATATATATATATGTATATATATATATATATATATATATATATATATATATATATATCAGCTCCATCCTGTCTCTGCAATGACCTGTATATCAACCCTTTAATTTCCATACTTCCACTGTATATGGCCTATAAATGAACCCTTTCACCTCCTCCTCCATGTCCTTTACTGTATCTATTGCTAGTGTACATTTACCAAGCTCCATGTTTTAAACCCCCTTAATATCCCCTCTTCATTTACAAAAAAATCATATCACTTTGGGGTGCCTACTTTCCAAAAATTTGTAATTTTAAGGGGTTTGTATTGTCCTAGCACTTGTATTTGATATGTTTTATAACAGAAAATACGAGAATCTTTTTTAGTTATTTTTTATTGGTCTTTTTTTTCTTTATACAGTAAAAATAAAAATTCCCAGTGCTCTATCTGATATATATATATATATATATATATATATATATATATCCATATATATATATATATATACATATATATATAGATCTATCTATGTATATATAGATATATACATATATATAGATATATAGATATATATATATATATATCGATATCGATATATATATATATATATATATATATATATATATATATATATATATATATATATATATATATATATATAGATATATATATCTATATATCTATATATATTATAAAATAATTGTGTACCGTGTTTACTTACAGAGTAATTGTCAAGCTATGATAGTGCTGAAAACTGAAAAATGGACTAGACAGAAAGGGGGTTTAATATGTCAGTACTTCAAGTGATTAAAAAATACAGTTAGGTTTAGTGGAAAGTTTTATTTATTTTTAATATTCTTTTACTACAAAAGCAAGCCAGAATGGACTTCTTTGGTACAGTAAATGCAAGTCAATTGTTGAAAATATTGTTCATTTTTTTAAACTTTTATCGATTTGTGTACAGTACAACGTAGGAGGGATTTATGTTTAAAGATAATGTGCATATGTTTTTTTAATTCTTTGCCTGGACATAATTATACCAAAATGAAATATTCACACACTCAAGATAAACTAGGAAATCTTTCCATCTGAAAGGTTTATTACTTGCTTTTTTCAGTTCCATTTTGCTTTTCAGATTAGCAAAATAAGCTTCATTGGCTAGAAACCGGGTTCAAATTCAGGACAGGCCACAACTAAGATCTTGTTATGCAATGAATAAATAGGCTATATAATGAAAGCTTATCCTAAATTGTTAATTGCACAAATATTCTCTTCACTATTGTAATATTAATTTTAATTTATCAGTTGGAGAGAGTGTGTCTTCCATCTCTTCTGAATTGACATAATTGCGTGAAATAAGATAGGATTCCTTCTTCAGAAAAAGTTAGCTATGCAAAGAACAATTTTACTCTTCATTTAAGCTGGTATTTTTTTTTTATTTGTATTTCAATATCGGTGTCTTCATATGTCGCTTTTGGAGAAGTATATGATTTTGCTAATAACATTTTGGCCAATATTTATTCTGTAAAATGAGCTTTTGTTTGAGGACAAGATATGAGATAAAGTCTGCTTTAATCTAAAATAAACAATAATGAATAATGCAACTCAAAATTTTCTATCTGATGCCAAAATACCAGCAGGTCTTGTTGGATTGAACATGCCATCTCATAGGGAGAACAGATGGCTTTAAGCAGCAGACCATACCGCTAATTTTGGTTTTTGGAGGGCATGGTTTTGTTTTTAACTTAGGGCAAAATTCCTTTTATAGAACTTGAACAGCAAGAAGGCTTTTCTTCTCACTCACTAATTCCTGTTATCATCATTTAGTTGACATCATTCTTTTCATTAAAATTATAGACTTCCAAGATAGCCGTATAGGTTAATCACTTGTAGTTAATTTCAGTTGATAAAGCTGTCCATGCTTAGTTTTATTTATGGTTGACTATTTTGACCATCTGAACAAAAAGAAGAAACATATTGGAAACACTTTAAATATCAATACGTGTTATTTGCTAACCAGAGTGAATGAAACCATACTCTAAATTACAATACAATTTCTAAGACACAGTTAATATACACATATTTATTCATATAATTCAACAATGCTTTGTGATTGATATAATATCCCAGTGGAATTTAGAGCCGTTGAATTTTGGAATGTTTAAATTACTAGCTGTAAGTTGGCAAATTTTCTAGATGAAAGCATACTAAAAAAATTTTTTTCTTAGTCACCAATAAAAAGTAATGCTTAACATATTTTAGTACTCACAATAGGTAAAAATCCTGGGAAACCTAATTGCACAGGCATTCTCAAATCTAAAGTGGTCATCTACAATCATATAAACATACTAAGGGGTATATTTATTAAAAAGTGAAGGTGATATTAAAGTTCTGCCCCCCTAGCAAAAAAGTCAGCAGGTACACATACTGTAGCTACTGGCTTTTAATATTAGGACACTTACCTGTCTTGTAATCTAGCGATGTCGGCACCCTAGCCAATGTTTCCATTGGCTCTCGGGTACTGCCGCTGCCATTCGTGGTAAGGGAAACTGGCAGTAAAGCCTTTTGTTCCCTACTGCTCATGTGCAAAGCACGCTGAGCTTTCTGAATGGCCCGTGGTGGGGGAAGGAGGAGGGGGGCCGAATTTACGAGTGATCTCACTGCAGCAAGATCTCTCGGAAGTGGGGACAGGTACCTCTCAAAAACAGGTACCCCCTCCCCGCGAAAGGTGCCAAATGTAGCATTGGAGGAGGGGTGGGGGCAGATAAGCAGAGCTTCTACTTTTGGGTGGAACTCTGCTTTAACCAAACATTCACTGCAGATGAATCTTCCTGGTGCATGTGTTTTAACTTGCACTGATTGATTCACCTGCAGTGAATGTATGGTGAACAACACAGTCACTGCTTTATAAATATGCTCCTAAGATATTTTATTGAGGTCATTTTATACTACACATGGTGAATTGGATGTGCCATCCTGCATTTGCATTTGCATCCTGACAAGGTTACCAAAATAAGTTTTTGTTGTCATGGTTTGTCATGGTTTGATTTGTTTGTCATGGTCAACATTGATCAAGCTATTGCCCTCTTTTCCTGAACCAAAAATAAGGTGTACCAGATATCTTTGTGACATTTTACATACAAACCAATATTACATTTATCAACATTTAATGTGTAGAAAAAAGATTTTACAATATGTTGCACTTTATACGTATATGCTAAAGTATGACCTCTATTACTTTTCCTTAAAAAAATGTTTATGTTCTATTCTTCTTTTTTAAATACATTAAAACAATGGGTATGCAATGCTAAATATATTAAAGGCTAAGTTCACTTTTGGAAACCAATAGCTAGCGTGGAACATGTTCCAGATCCTGGAGCCTCCTCTCCTCTCGCTCCCCTCTCCCTATGACAGAGGCGAGGGATCTTATCACCGCACCCACTGTCAACCTTTAAAAACATTATGGCCAGGTGGGGCTCTGCCCACACAGCCACATCATTCATTCAGAGTTTTGAAAATCAATAAACTACAAGTACTGTTGATGGCTTGTAGTTCTCAATGAACTGTAAGGGAGCTGGTGAGCACTCTCATAGTCCATTCATTCTTACTGACATTCAGTAACTGTGTGCTCCTATGATGTACGGGCAGACAGCTGTACTGAGTTTCTGCCAGATACTGGCATTGCACTCACGATCTGCTAATAACGGGTGCATTGCTTTACAGGCTGGAGAGTAAAAAATACAAAATAAATGCACATTTTTTTACCTGAAAAAAGACAGTGCTGCTAAAACTTGCACTGAACAATTTCCAAGGTGTCAAAATGTGTTGAAGTGAGTGCGCATGCGCGGAGCTCTGTAATGGCCGCCTGAGCCCAGAGCTCCGTCCCGCACCAACACAGCGGCGCCCATAGCGGAGGCTATTCCCCCCCTTCAGACCCGGGTCCGGGATCGGATACCCCCGGACACCCTCGGGCACACTATAGGCACTTCTCGGCGGTTTCTGAGGCCGCCTGCAAGCCGGATTCTCGATCGGCTCCATTGCGGGGAACTGCGCATGCGCAGAACGCTGAAACGGCCTGTGTTCACAGCGCCGCTTCACAGCCACATACTAGGTGGAAATACTCCCCCCACAGACCCGGCATCAGGATCGGACACCCCCGCTCACCCCCAGGCACCCACAGGGACAAATAACTGGCTCTTAGGAGCCCCACACAAACGTTCCTCATAAACAGCATTCCTAGCCAAGATGGCGGCGGAACGGCTGCCTCAGGAATACTCAGGCAAGACAGCCTCATCTCCCTGGCGATTAGCTCTGCATGAAGAGGTATGTGGTGCTGCTCATTCCCTCCCAGCACATTTAGAGCCACATTCTCCGGCCTCTACCATCTCCCTGATACACCAGACACTGGCGGACATGACTGTACCCTCCACAAGTTTACCCACACAGGAGCCCATACAGCAGCAACAAGGCCCAAGCCTGATCACCTCACCAGCCCAGGACATTACTATGCTGTTCAACAGATTTGCAGAAATGCTTGATAAAGGCCTAGCCCACACAGCAGCTAAAATCACCGCAGATATCACCTCAGATATTAAATCTGATCTACACATGTTGGGTTCTCGCATAGAACATATTGAAGACAAATTGGATGCCACTATTGATCGGGTTAACCAAAACACAGATCGATTCCAAGAATTACACGGGCAGCTGGAGGGGGCGATGGCGAAAATTGATGACCTCGAAAATAGATTCAGAAGACTGAACTTTCGGATCAGAGGCCTTCCAGAGGATATCACAGACATTCAGGGAGCAGTACATACCCTACTTAAAGATCTGATTCCGGATATTGGCGCACACAAAATGGAGCTTGATCGGGCCCATAGAGTTCTGGGGCCCCAACGCTCAGATGGTTTACCCCGTGACATAGTGGTGAAACCCCATTTCTACAATGTAAAGGAAGAAGTAATGCGGCGAGCTCGCTCAATACCACATGTGCAACTTCTGGGACACCCGGTTCAAATTTACGCCGAAATTTCTCCCTTTACTATACAACGACGGCGGGCACTTAAACCCCTCCTGGTAGTTCTACAACAGAAAAACATTAAATACTGGTGGCTTTTCCCTCTGTGCCTGAAATTTGATTTTAATGGCAAACCATACAGATTCTCCACAATGGCGGAAGGGGAACTTTTGCTGAAGAAACTGGGACTGTTGCCGACCGAACCTACTTCACCGATGCAATCGACCTCTTACAACATGTCCAAAAGACCCCCTCCTCTTGATCTTACACTCCTTTTTGAATTTTTCTCCCTTTAGGGGGGGGGTTTTGGGCATGACTAGCCCTTGGGCTCCAGTGCCTGACACATTTTTATTCCCATGTCCCACTGATTAGATCGAACCTGTTCAACCTGTTTGAATTTATTGTATATTTTTTCATTTTTATGATTTTGCATTGTATCTGGGTTATTCCCTAATAATTAAGCTCCACCGCTAGATAAAATTTGGGGAACTCCGACTTTACTATGGGTTTTCAGGGTTTGTTATCAATATCCCTCTTTATTACCCATCCCACCTATGCCTCACCATTTGTCCCCCTTGAGATGTTGCATTTCTTGTTTATCTGTTCACTAATCCTTGGGGGGGGGGGGGTGTGGGCCTCCACTCATTACCAACTTTTAAGTTTTGATAATATTGGAAAGGGTGCCGTGTTTGGTGCGGTGACCATGCGCTCCATTCTACTCTAGGTCCCGGGAAGATTGCATACATTTTTTTCCCTGCTCCTGGGTAGGATCTCCCCCACTGGCTGGGGGGACCAAACTTACATTTTGGAGTATGGTGTCCATTTTTTCACCATATTCCTGGATCTTTTTGATTTTTTATCTTCTTCTATTCTTCATTTCTTCTGTCCCTTATCTATTCTTTTCACCCCTTTCCAACCTTACATGTATTTCAGTGACGGATGCGGTCCTCTTCACCAGCGGCTCCCGGTCCTATGATACCTCGAATTTTCCAATGAACTACTCCTGTGGAACACCTTCCCGTTCGAAGGTAAGTGATTGCAGATTGCTGGCATCTCACCTTCTCACTCCCTATGGCTGACCACACCACTTCTAATCAGACGTTGCGTTTAGCGTCCCACAATGTGCAGGGACTTAATTCTCCTATCAAGCGTCGGAAGATATTTCAATATTACCATGACCAAAAGATTGATGTGCTGTTCTTACAAGAAACACATTTCCCGAAATCCTATGTTCCTTCCTTCATACACACCAAATTCCCTACCTTTTATCTGGCCAACTCCGATACTAAAACCAAAGGGGTGGGCATATTTTTTTCCCGAAACACCCAATTCTCATTGGTTTCTGAACACAAGGACCCTGAGGGCAGATTCATTTTGGTTAAGGGGTTAATTGAGGATCAACTCTATTCTCTAATATCATACTACGCCCCTAATCGGGGCCAATCCAAATTTTTTCAATCTCTTTTCCGCTCCCTCTCCCCTTTGTTGGAAGGCACAGTGATTTATGGAGGCGACTCCAATGTTGCATTTGACACAGGGAAGGATAAGTCTAGACCTCCAGGTAAGGATGGTGTGCGTCCCTCCGGACAGAGTCTAGATATAGCCAGACAGTTGTTCCACCAGGGCTTGATTGATGCCTGGAGGGAATCTAATCCTGGGACACGGGACTACACACATTACTCTAGCCCCCACAATACGTTTGCTAGGATTGACCACTTCTTTATTCTGCAAAAACACGTTCCATTGCTACAAAAGGTGACTATCAGAGACTCTGTCTGGTCGGATCACTCCTTCCTTCTCTTGACTATTCACAAATCATCTTCTCACCATCGTACTTTCCATTGGAGACTGAATGCTTCCATTCTCAGTAATCCCTCTCATGTTATTGAGATTGAAAAGGAGCTCCGAGAATATTTTAATCTTAATGATATTGATGATGTCTCAGCCTCAACACTGTGGGCAGCTCACAAACCCTATATACGCGGGAAGCTGATACAAATTGCCTCCAGGATACATAAAGCGCGCAAACTTGACATAGAGAGGCTTGAAAGGGAATTTTTCTGTCTCAGCAAACAACACAAGCATAACCCCTCTCCAAGTTCCAAAGCAAAACTTGAAACTGCTCGCACGGCCCTTAATCTATCACTAACTGCATTAGCCGAGAAAAGCCTACGTTGGGATGGAGGGAAATTTTATCACAAAACAGATAAAATGGGTTCAATGCTGGCGCGCAGAATAACTCCTAAGGTACGATTTTGCACTATACCCAAAATACGCCTTCAAAACGGCTCTCTATCACAAAATCCTAGGAAGATTATGGAAGCTTTCCATGACTTCTTCCGCTCATTATACAATTCAAGCTCTACAGAACCCTCTCCTTCTCTTATTGACTCCTACCTCAACTCTCTACATATCCCCAAACTCAGGGAACACCATAGGGATTGTCTAGAAGACCCCATCACCACAGAGGAAATTGCTCAGGTAGTCCGCAATCTCAAAAATAACTCCGCACCGGGGCCGGATGGCTTCTCCACCCCATATTACAAATGCTTTTCTCCAATACTTTCTCCCTATCTAGCCAGATTCTTTAACTTGATCCGCAAAGGCACTCATCTGGACACGTCTATTAATTCGGCTTTCATCACAGTGATACCGAAACCCGGTAAAGATACAAGTTGTATCACTAACTATCGCCCTATATCATTAATTAATAATGACCTTAAAATTCTAACAAAAATCCTTGCAAACAGATTATCCTCGTTTATTGGCCAGTATGTCCACAAGGACCAAGTAGGATTTATTCCCGGGAGACAGGGTCCAGACCAGATCAGAAGAACCATAGATGTAATTTCGCTCCTGAAATCTGGCTGGGATAAAGGAACTTCACAACAGGGCTTCTTACTCTCCTTGGATTTAATGAAGGCCTTTGACTCTGTCTCCTGGTCCTTTATGTTCCCTCTACTTCAAAAATGGGGCTTTGGCAACTCCTTTCTAAATATGATAAATGCTTTATATTCCTCGCCAAGTGCTCAAATCAAAATGCAAGGACATTACTCTCAGCCTTTCCGAATCTCCAAAGGTACTAGACAGGGCTGTCCCCTATCCCCCTTGGTATTTGCCATGGTCATCGAGACACTTGCTATTGCTATACGGGACAATCCCGATATACACGGTGTACGCTGCGGCCTGCAAGTCCACAAATGTGCTCTTTTTGCTGATGACGTGTTGATTTTCATCACTTCTCCACTCATCTCCTTACCTAACTTGTGCAAGGTTCTTGATGACTTTGGCGAAGTATCCGGACTTAGGGTCAACTTCTCAAAATCTATGGCACTTAATGGGAATTTACCAGACTCTCTTGTTTCACAGCTCAAGGAAAGTTTTCGATTTAGTTGGGGGACATCTATGATTCCTTACCTGGGCATCAACCTCACGGCATCCATAGACTCTCTCTATAAGGCAAACTTTCCCCCTCTATATCTTAAACTTGAGGCGGATCTAAAATCCTGGGATACTTTAGGTCTCTCGTGGTTGGGTAGAATTAACTCTGTAAAAATGACCCTCCTTCCCCGCATCCTTTATTTTTTCCGATCCCTTCCCATTCCCATCCTAAAAGATCACCTACGGAAGTTTCAGTCCAAAATTGTAAAATTTATATGGGGTGGAAAAGGACATAGACTGGCTAGAAGCACCCTATTTAGACACAGGAAGCAGGGAGGGATAGGGGTTCCCAATCTCCTATGGTATCATCAGGCGGCACAACTAGCCCAATTGTCCACCATCTACTCTAAATTCGAACATCCAGATTGGGTACATATGGAGAGACAAGCTATCCCTCAGTACACTCTGGATTATATCCTTTGGTCCTCTGCCAGATCTAGACCTGCCGTCATGGTCCCCACACTATCCCACTCGCTTACATTATGGGACTCTCTCAAGTCCAATCCTCGGCTAGTCTCACATTGGCAACCGTTGTCCCACCTGTTCCGTAATCCTCTATTCCCTCCTGGAATAGACATCAAAGCCTTTCAATGGTGGTTGGATAAAGGGATGTATAGGATAGGACACTTCACTGACACCAGGGGCCCCCTCACTATGGCTCATTTTATTAGCAAACTCGACATGCCAAATGCGGAAAGATTCCGCTACAGACAAATTGCCCACTTTATCCGGTCTCTTCTTCCTCCAACGTCTAAATCTCTCTCGGTCACGGATTATGAAAGATGGTGTGGTCATACTGAGGAACAAAGGGGTGGGATTACAGTAATTTACCAATCACTTGCTCATGCTGATACTAAGACACTCTATATGAAAGAATGGGAAAATGATCTACAACATACATGGAATATAGCAGACTGGCATAGAGCCTCTATCTCTGCCTCAAAGGGGTTTTTGAACATCACTTTAATTGAAGCTAATCTGAAGACCCTCATGAGGTGGTATATGGTCCCTTTGAGACTTTCCAAAATCTATCCTGATTCTTCTCCTTTATGCTTCCGAAACTGCGGACTTGTGGGGTCCATGTTACATGTTTGGTGGGAATGCCCCAAGATCAGGGGTTTATGGAACAAAATATTCCACATCATTAGGAAAATTACTGGTATACCAATCCAGCAATCGCCTCACATTGCTCTGTTAAATTTTCCATGCCCCAATGCTCCCAAATTAACCCAAAGACTCATTCAGTTCATACTTCTTGGTACCAAACTCACGATAGCACGGGCATGGAAAACACCATCTGTCTCTCTTTTTCTGGTCAAAAGGAAGATCTCTTGGATCATGACTCAGGAAAAAACAGCTAGTATACTCCTTGACTTCACCGCTAAACATGATGCTATATGGTCTCCCTGGATTGGATATCTATCTATACCTACCATTGACTAGATTTATACCGGGTGCCGCTGGTGAATGAGATTTGCACTGTTATTCTTTCTTTAGCGCCTCCTTCTCCTCTTTCACCTCTATCTTCTTTCCTTTTCTCTCTTTACCTTTTACTGCTTTTTCTTGAAGCCTGACATACAGGTTATATGACGGTACCGCTTGTTTTTTTTTCACATAAGCCTTATATTGTTTTATCTACATAGATGACTTGCTTTGCTTTATCTGTTTGCCTACCTTTTATTGGGACCTAGTGTTAGGTCTCTGATAGGATTTTTGTTTTCTATTTTTTATCCCATGTCTCTAGGTGATCTACCATTTATTGTTTTACTCACAATCGACAGATTTTCTACACATGCTTACTGTCTTACGGGCAAACTTGTATGGTATCCCCTTTTTATTTGACCTATTAAACACAGTTAACTGGACGAGATTTTTCTATCTCAGGTCTTGTCCCTCGGTGCTCGGGCCCGAATGGGAGGGGGCGCTTTCCGTAGCACGGCACAGCAAGATCCCGTCAGGGGTGCCGGGCTGGGGGGAGATGTTCTCTCTGTCCGGGCTCGTTTACCATGGACTTTACTCTAGAGAAACGTCCTAAACGACCTAGATTGTACCGCGTCTCGTGTTATCCGTCATACTGTTATATTGATTGTTTGGATTTCTGGTTACCTGTATTGGCATTGTATTGTGCTTTTATTATTTTTCAAAATTTAATAAAAATCTATTGAAAGTAAAATGTGTTGAAGTATGAGCACATTATATGGACCATTGGAATGTGTCATAAAGAGTATGCCCTCTTATATGTAGCTTGTATAGGGAAACGTTGACATTAAGTACTTATATGTACTGATCATTTTGTGATTTGTATATAGAATGATAGCTGGCTGGAAATAAATAGCTGACCTTTGTTGTTGTGGACTGTCTAACATAATACTCTGTGATCACAAGGAGCTGCTTTATGTGATTGTGTTATGTTTTGATTTTGAAAATGTACATGATTTATGCCAACATTTTATGATTTTGCATTGTAGTTATTCAATGTAATTGTTCTTAATAGCAATTTCCCTATAAATTTTACTTTTAGTTTATCTGTGTTCACGTATGTGGTATAGCTGGTGAATGAAAGTCTTACACAACTCTGCACTTACATTTATCTAACGTTATCTCTGATCCACAGTTAAACATAGATCAAAGATATTGAGATAACATGAAATCTCTGAACTACTATTTTATGTCTGTATTTTAGATTTTTATATACCATATTTATCGGCGTATAACACACACTTTTCCCCCCTGAAAAAAGGGGGAAACTCAGGGGTGCGTGTTATACGCCAATAGCGTACCTTGAAGAAGGAGGGGGATGAGCACCGCTGCAATAACTGAGCCACCATGTCTAGTTGACGAGCGCCTGCCGGAATCACAGAGCCGCCATCTTCTGTTTACAGTACTCACACACACATCCCGCCTCCGCCACCGGCATTGGACCAGTGTTCTGTCAATCACAGGAGCTGGTCCAATGGTGATGGTGGAGGCGGGACGTGTGTGAGAGCCGAGTACTGTAAACAGAAGATGACGGCACTCGTCCCCCTCCTGATTTCCTGCACTGCATGAGAAATGGTGAGGCTGCAGATAAGGCATCAGGCTGCATTGGATGGGCACATATCAGGCTGCAGATGGGCACAGAGGCTGCATTGAGGCTGCAGATAGGCATCAGGCTGCATTGCATGGGCACAGATCAGGCTGCAGATGGGCACAGAGGCTGCAGATAGGCATCAGGCTGCATTGGATGGGCACAGATCAGGCTGCAGATGGGCACAGAGGCTGCATTATGGATGCAGATGGGCATCAGGCTGCATTGAGGCTGCAGATGGGCACTAATCAGGCTGCATTGATTGAAACTGACCATTATTTTGCTTCAAAGTGGTTTATTTAACCACTACGCGCTCGGGCTTTAGCCGAAAGACGGCTGCAGCGCGGACGCTCCCTGCCGGGAGGACGTCCCTGGACATCCTCCTGTTTACTTCCCTAATGCGCGCTCCTGAGAGCGCGCATCGGGGAAGTTCTGTGCTGCCCGTGTCCGTCGGACACAGCCGGTCACAGATCGCTGTACATGGCCAATCACATCGGCCATTTACAGCGAGATCGGGCTGTCCAATGAGAGATGATCTCATATGTTTGCATATGCGCCGCTCTGCCTCCTCACACAGACAGCGTGTGAGGAGGGAGAGAGGAACGGCGCTGGCGCCGTAAGTAAAAAAATATAAAAATAAAGTGATCTGTCCCGCTGCCACCTGTCATCAGTACCACCTATCCCCAGAGTGCCATCTGTGCCACCTATCCCCAGTACCACCTGTTCCTAGTACCACCTGTCCCCAGTACCACCTGCCCCAGAGTGCCATCCGTGCCATCTGCCAGTGCCACCTGTCCCCAGTGCACCTGTCCCCAGTGCCATCTGTGCCATCTGTCCCCAGTGCCACCTGTCCCCAGTGTCACATCAGTGCCACGTCAGTGCCATCTGTCATCAGTGCCACATCAGTGCCATCTGTCATCAGTGCCACGTCAGTGCCATCTGTCATCAGTGCCACGTCAGTGCCATCTGTCAGTGCCATATCAGTGCTACGTGTCATCAGTGCCACGTCAGTGCCATCTGTCATCAGTGCCACGTATCAGTGGCATCTGTCAAAAGTGCCACCTGTCAGTGTCACGTGCCATCTGTTATCAGTGGCACGTGTCATCAATGCCACGTATCAGTGGCATCGGTCATCAGTGTCACATGTCATCAGTGCCACGTATCAGTGCCATATGTCATCAATGCCACGTATCAGTGGCATCGGTCATCAGTGCCACGTATTAGTGCCACGTATTAGTGCCATCTCTCATCTGTGCCACGTATTAGTGCCACATGATATCAGTGCCCCATATTAGTGCCATCTGTCAGTGTCAATTGTCATCAGTGCCCCGTATTAGTGCCATCTGTCATCAGTGCCACATCAGTGTCACATGTCATCAGTGCCACCTGTCATCAGTGCCACGTCAGTGTCACATGTCATTGTCCTGGTGCTCCAGGGCCTTCAAAAGTGTACTAGGTAGTCAACAATTTAGATGTGTAATTTATGCTCATAGAACACGTGATGGCGCTCCCTGCATGTTGGGCCTCTCTAAGTGGCCAGGCTGTGTAAAAGTCCCACACATGTGGTATCGTAATACTCAGGAGGAGTAGCAGAATTTATTTTGGGGTGTCATTTGTGGTATACGGATGCCATGTGAGAGAAATAACCTATTACAATGACAATTTTGTGGAAAAAAATAAAAAATAAAAAAATAATTCATTTTGCAAAGAATTGTGGGAAAAAAATGACAACATCAAAAACCTCACCATGCCTCTTACTAAATACCTTGGAATGTCTACTTTCAAAAAAGGGGTCATTTGGGGGGTATTTGTACTTTCCTGACTTGTTTGGGTCACAAGAAATTAGATAGGCCACCAGTACATCAGATGTGATCAATTTTGTATAATTCGCACCACAGCTTGTAGAGTCTGTAACTTTCACAAAGACCAAATAATATCCACTAATTTGGGTTATTTTTACCAAAGATATGTAGCAGTATAAATTGTGACCAAAATTTATGAAGAAAAATTAATAATTTGCTAAATTTTATCACAGAAACAAAGAAAAATGCGTTTTTTTTCAAAATTTTCGGTCTTTTTTCATTTATAGCGCAAAAAATAAAAAACCCAGAGGTGATCAAATACCACCAAAAGAAAGCTCTATTTGTGGGAAAAAAAGGACAAAAAATTCATTTGGGTTAAGTGTTGCATGACTGAGTAATTGTCATTCAAAGTGTGAGAGCACCGAAAGCTGAAAATTGGTCTGGGCAGGAAGGGTGTTTAAGTGCCCAGTAAGCAAGTGGTTAAAAAAAAATCTTTTTGTTTCCTGAAACTACCCTCTTAAATTGGGGTGCGTGTTATACGCCGGAACCTGTTATATGCCGATAAATACGGTAGGTATTTTGCAACTATACAGGGATGGTTACAATATACAAAATATTGCACTGATGCGTTAGATTTATTAACTGGGGACTATACAACCTGGTGAATCTGGTGAACTGTGCTAACTTTTTTTCCTAATCAGATTTAATAAAGAACATCTCTTTCTACAACTCACAGTATGCTTGTTTGTGATTATGACAATATTTTTTTTATATTTTTTTTTTTATGTAACTATAAATTATAAGTAAACAACTCCACATACATCCCCTTGTCCTGGAAGTATTTCTCTCTGCAGAGTTATATTAAATAAGGCATTTTTGACACTGCGTTAGGTGTGTGATTCCTAGGCTTACTCACATTTAGTAGACAGGAATAAGTAATGGGCATGCAGAAAGAGAGATACAATGAGTGCATTCATTTTCCTTTTAAAGGCTTTTTTTTAATTTACATTCACCTGGTGATTTTGCAAATAGAGCACTTCCTGTCCTGGGGTGACAACACTCACTCATCATACTGTATTTATGGAGTAGCAGATTTTTCACCCCCCCCCCCTTTTCCACTTCTCTTTTCCTCTCCATAACATGGGGAGTGGGTATTGTAGTCCATGGGGACACCTGGGAACAATGTAACTGATAACAGTAGCAGTGACCACAGAAAGTTATCAGTTCCCAAGATTTCTGAAAGGAATGACAGGTAACTTTACACTTATTGCATAGTTAAGAAGAACATTTAAGGTTAACACAACAAACACACCAAAACAATTTTCAACCAAAAAACCCAAAAAACAAACCACTCACACAAACATTCAAACACCTTTTCACTCACCTTCATTTTCACGCTTTCAAACAAATCATTCACAAATCACCAAACACAAAACACCAAAACACCGACCCATTTTCAACACCACCCATTCAACAACAACATCCCCCAACAACTTTCAACCAAAAACCCACAAATTCACACCAAAATCATCACTCACGATTCAAACCCACACCCAAAAAACTTCACACAATCAACCAAATCACTCAAAAAGTCACAACAAACAAACTCAACAAACAGATCACACAAAATTCAAACCTCACTCAAAAACCTCAAAACCACACTCACTCACTACATCACAACACCACACTTTTCATTCAACACCACAAAAAACATTCACTTCACACACCCACACTTCAAACACACATCAACCACATCACCACACACTCCTCAACTCACCCTCACCAATCAAAACCCCAAAATCACAACACAAAACACCACCACATCACATCAATCATCAAAAAACAATCAACACCACAATCACCCCACACATCAAACAACCCTCACTCACATCAATTTCATCAAATCCATCACCCAAAAACCACTCAAATTCACTTCATTTCAAATTCACTCACAACCAACACCAACAAAACGTCAACAACCACACTCACCAACGCCTCCACCAATCAACACACTCACAAACACACCCACAGACACCGCTAAAACACACCACTTCCAACATTCACAATCATCCAACATTCATTTCAAAAAACATCAATCAACATCAAACAAAAACAATAAATCACAACACTCAATTCATTCAACACGCGACTTCACCACTTCAACATCACTCATCAACCATTCAATCCAACTTCCACCATCAACCGCTTCACATTCACAAATCATTCAGAGTTATCAGTTCCCAAGATTTCTGAAAGGAATGACAGGTAACTTTACACTTATTGCATAGTTAAGAAGAACATTTAAGGTTATGATCTCTTTAAAAACACTCTTGCCTTTCACTGGTCCAGCAGTGCACTTGAAATGGCTATAGGGGTGTCATGACATACATGCAGCAGCATTCATTACCACCTCTACACCTGATTGCTGGACAATTCTTAGTGAGCAAGGATCCAACATTCACATTTAGTGTTGGAGCGTGCCTGCTTCCTTACACACAGTTCTAACGATCCATCACTTTGGTGAACTAATTGTCACTTGCCATTAGGACTCTGTGGGATGGGCGGGGGGGGGATGGGGGGTGCAATCTCTGCCATTAACAGGAAATGGTGCATCTTTGCTTAAATAGATACATGATAGACTAATTTAACTGACACAGTCGGTGTGTTTTATTAAACAAAGTAAACAACAATTTGCAAAGTGCAATAAATCGTTTTGACTAGTAAGTAACTATTTTCATTGTTTTGACTAGATAATGATAAGTTAAATATTTGTAGCAGTAGTGTGGTGCCTCACTTTATATCTCATTGTTGTTTAATCTAACTTATTGAGCATCATTTGTTAGAATTTTTTTAAGTTAACCAATGTTCATTGCAGATATCCCTTTATGTGCAGACAAATGTAAAAATATAAATTATTTCTGCAAATGATAGAATAATGGAGGAAACACAAACTAATTTCACTTAACATCACTTCACCCAAAATGACTACCTTGATTAATACAGAATTACAGACATGTAAAAAGCACATTGTGTTAGTTTAATATTTTAATATGATCAATTCCAAACGTATTCTACCAGTCAATGTGGGCTTGAATATACACAGCCTTACATGTTAATATTAGATTGGCTTCTAAATTCAGAAAAGCATACTGTATTGTACCAAAACCGATAAGGGTTAACTAATGCAAACCAAAGAATTTCTCCAAGACCACACACTGTTTCATATACTTTACTGATAACATTTATTAAAATAAATATGGAAAGCTTCAAGCCCTATAATAGCACTAGAGGATAATATGCAAAAATCCGAATAAAATAAATGAATAATGCGAAACAGATATAACTGCCAAATCTACCCACTGTTTTTATCCTTTAGGGAGTATTTTGTCAGAATATAAATTCACTGAAGCTCAAACTATTTATTCCATTGCCACCTTTTTAGGTTGCTGGAACTGGGTAATGGCTTGAATGAATAATTACAGTATCCTGGAGTATTTTGTCAGTAAAGACTGATATGTGACAAGGGATTTAAATTTGATGTTGTGATTGTGCTTTTCTGTTAAGTGATTGGCTTTATGCTGGAACATGCAATCTCCTGATGTTGAGAGTCCCATGAGGAAAATTTAGTAAATATATTATGCAATCAAGATGACAGGCAAAGACTTCATTATATTATATGGTATATTGATGCAAAGGGAGGTAAAAAATACTGACATTTGGTACTTTGTGGTGGTTTTCATTTGGATTAACTCATTCCTTTGGGCATACTAAGCCAATTAGAAGTGTGGCAAACCTTAGGCACAGTTGAAGTTACAAGATAATCTTTAATGTCAGTGGTGGTTTTCACTGTCATGGTAAAGAGATTTGCAAGGGTTTGCCTTAGATTTTCATCAACCTCTAGGATATTTTTAGTTGCCTTAGTTTTAATATCATACTTTTTTTCCCAAAAAAACAGTAAAGATGTTTATCACAAGAATTCGCACAAATTCTTTTTTTTACTAAAGCATTTCATTGCACATATTTTTCCATCCATTGGTTTGCCTTTCTGTATGTTTACATGTTCACAAGAGAAAAGACCCCACATATGAAAAACCTATTACATTCTATCATTCAATCACAGTGTGGACATTGAAGAAGTGTTATACTGTATGTGGAAAATAGTTTATTTTGTAAAACATTTTATCAGTAACTAAGCTAAACATGTTTATGTTTCTTTATGAAAAACTCTTGGACTTCATGTATGACAACTGGAAATCTGAGAGTGAAGGTTGCCTAAAAAAAGTGATTTGATTCTCACTACCAGTTTTAGCGCAATCTAAAAATTAGAGTACACATTTTGATACAGATCATTTGGTCACGGGTTGAAATATCTGTATAACCACCCTGTTTTGTTTTGTATGAAGTAAGGAACAGTTAGGAAACCTGTCAAGCTTTCTAGCTGTGAGTGTCCCCTTTGAGGAGATTCCCCCTCTCTGTTTGTCTTGATGACAGAAAATGTTGGAAAAGTCCCAAATTTTAAATTTGTCATCAGTAAAAGGGATACATTCTTCCAATAGGGACACCTGTTCATATGGCAGCTGTCTATGAGGTGAAATCTCTTGACTTTGAAGAGAATCTTCTCCCTTCCTGTTGCATCCAGAAGACTGAAAGCAAAGAGACACAGACAGCAAAAAAAAAAACCTGGCAGAGATGTATATAGTGATATGGAAGGGAGATTTGTTCCAATAAGCAATGATTGATGTACGGATACCCCTATTACTATTAATCCCACGTGCAATTACGGGCTTGTGACTGTTTATTTTTGTGGAATTCAGATTTAAAGTGTTGGTAAATGCTAACAATGAACTTGGGCAACTATGTGGCAAAATTAGGTTCAATGTTGATAAATGCAAAGTTATGCATTTGGGGGCAAAAAACATATATCACATTCTAGAAGGATAACAGCTGGAGGAGAGAATGGTTGAGAAATATATTGGTGTTCTGGTAGTGCATAGACTTAATAATAGTATGAAATGTCAAACTGCCATTTTTGAAGCTAGAAAAATACTTTCTTGTATTAAAAGAGGTATAGACTCCAGAAAGAGTGACATAAGGGCTGATTTGCTAAAACTGCAGAGTGAAAAATCTGGTGCAGCTGTGCATAGAAACCAATCAGCTTCCAAGTCAGAAGCTGATTGGCTACCATGCACAGCTGCACCAGATTTTGCACTCTTCAGTTTTAGTAAATCAACTCCATAATGTTACTATTGAGTACATCATTAGTAAGACCTCATCTGAAATATGCAGCTCAGTTTTAGGCACCTGTTCACAAAAAGGATATAGAAGAATTGGATAAAGTGCAGAGAAGGGCAACAAAAAATGATACAAGGCATAGCATAAGTGGTCCATATAGTGAACCTGATGTTAAGTTATTCACTATCAGACCAATACAGAGGACAAGAGGAGCTCTTTAGGTCTGGAGGTAAAGAGATTCAACTTCCACATATGAAAAAGCTTCTCCACAGAGCTGTAAATTAAGGAATAGACTCCCTTAAGAACTAGTTCTGTCCGCTTAGTAGATTGTTTTAAAAAAAATAGCTGGAAGCTATCTTAAACTTTATAGGTAAAAACATCAGGGGTAGTTGATCCAGGGAATATCGTTCTACCTCCTGGGAGATCAGGACAGATTGTTTATTGTTTTTGTTTTTTGCTTTCCTCTGGATCAACTGTGGGTATAGGATTGTGAACATGGAGGTTTTCTATTAGGGTTTTTCGTTCTATTGGTTGAACCAGATGGACTTATATAACCCTGACTAATTATATAACACTGTGTTGTCATGTCATAGAAGAAGGTAGGAGCACACCATCTTTCTGCCACACCAACAGTTTCTGTATATAAAGTATAGGCCATTGTTCATGTATTGCAGAGATGTACGAAATATATATATTTTTAATTTTGCCATGGCTGCTTTGCTCTATGTTGGTATATTAGTCTATTGTGAGCTAATCCACTATATTATTGATGGTTGCTGTATACAGCTCTAGACACCATGGGCTAGTAGATGTGGGTTAAAAGAGTGGTACAAATGTCTTTTTTAGGTTAGCATTTTAAGGCTCTCCTAAGTATTTCACAGTGCCTGAGAAAGTGAGATGTGTGAAGTATGAAACTACTAAAGAAAATTTCCGATCCCCTGAAAGCATCTGTTATGACCAAACACATTGGGTGGAGCTAGCTATGACATAATCATGCCTGCTAGCCGAGTGTGGTGGTGCTATGAGTCATCTCTTTGTCATTTTTATGAGTATTTGTAATTTTAAATAAACTTTTTCTAGCTGTATTACACTATCTGCTGCCTCTTTTTGACCCCTTATGTGTATGGTGCTATTTATGGATCTGGGTATCCTTGAGTGCATCTTAAAAGCAGATATGGGATTATGCTGAATACATGTTCTGGATGTCATACTTTAAGAGCGCTGTTGACTTCCTGTGATATAGAGGTTTTGCTGTCTGTTAAGAAGCATGTACACTTGGTGGTGTGGGGAAGAATAACTGGCTGTCTAATACTGAAGCATATTTCTTGACAAAGCATGTTTATGTTGGACTTTTATTTTATTCATTTTTTTATGGGTTTGATTTATGTAATTTATTTTCACCTATTCACAGGACTCTGAGGGGTGCAGGGGACTGTTCCAAAATAACATGCTACATGTTACACCCTAAATACATATGTAACATGTTACTAAAGGTGAACATATCTATTAACCACTTGCCAACTAGCCGCCGCAGTTTTACTGCGGCAGAATGGCATGGCTGGGCGAAACAACATTATGTAACGTTGCTTCACCCTGTGGCCACTAGGGACGCACGCATGCTGCTTGCCCCCAGAGCCAAAGCGAGGGCCCGATGGTCACGATCACCGCCGGGCTCCCACGATCGCTGGTGACACACCGAGAACCGGGATCTGTGTGGGTAAACACACAGTCTCCATTTCTCTGAGAGGAGAATAAACTGATCGTCTGTTCCTACAAAGTAGGAACAGTGATCTGTCATCTCCCCTAGACAGTCCCCTCCCCCCTTCAGTTAGAACACAGGTAGGGAACACAATTAACCTCTTGATCGCCCCCTGGTGTTAACCCCTTCCCTGACAGTGAAATTTTTACAGTAATCAGTGCATTTTTATAGGTCCCAAAAATGTGTCAAAAGTGTCCGATGTGTCCGCCATAATGTCACAGTCCCGATAAAAATCGCAGATCGCCGCCATTACTAGTAAAAAAAAATAATAAAAAAAAAAAAATAATAATAATAAAAATACTATAAATCTATCCCCTATTTTGTAGACGATATAACTTTTGCTCAAACCAATCAATATACGCTTATTGAGATTTTTATTACCAAAAATATGTAGAAGAATACACATCGGCCTAAACTGAGAAAAAATTTGCTTTTTTTAAAAAAAAAATGGGGATATTAACAAAACATTTTTTTGTTTATAGCACAAAAAATAAAAACTGCAGAGATGATCAAATACCACCAAAAGAAAGCTCTATTTGTGGGGAAAAAAGGACATCAATTGTGTTTGGGTGCAGCGCTGCACGACCGAGCACTTGTCAGTTAAAGCGACGCAGTGCCGAACTGCAAAAAATGTCCTGGTCATTCAGCAGCCAAATCTTCCGAGGCTGATGTGATTAAGAAAGGAAAATACTTGAATTTTGCTTGATAATGAATTGTGTGTTTTTTAATGCTTTTTATGAACATTTGGTGTTTATATGACCTTTTCCCCACTATTTTGGCAACATATAAAGTTTGTCATAACACTCATGTTAAAATTCAGAAGAAGGCAGAGTATTTGAAAGTCTACCAATGTATCTTTATATGCTGTTTTGGTAAGATCAGTATACATTAAATTTAAGTATGCCTGCATCTGAATTGCTTAATATTTTTATAAGGTAACTCCTGCACATATATGTTTTTTTTAATTATGTATCAGACAGTCCATGTATTTGTTAGCATGAAATAATAGCATTTCTAAAACGTACCCATGATGTGTGTTCTCTAAATGCCATGCAGACTGAAATTAATAAATATTTCTTCAGCATTTCAGAGTGATATAGATCAATATTGCATGTAGAGCTTTTTCAGTCCTCGAGGCTATTACAAAGTTTCAAGATGTGCACTGGGAGTTGCTTTAACCTCAGGTAAAATAACACTGTGAGGATGAAATACTAATATTACTCCATGGTAGACAACATAAATTAAGTGAAAACATATTTTCTCATGCAGATATGCATGTTTATTATCTGATTGTAATAGTTAGTCTAATAGCAGTGCATTTTGATTTGGCTATAGATTTCCTAGGAAGTTTTTAATTGCTTAGTGGGTACAGGTGGGAAGAATGTGGCATGGCAACCTTTATGTGGCCCTTTCATGTATTTAAAGTTACCATCCACTTGCCTGCCTCCTCCCCGCCCTGCTGCCACATTTGACACCTTTTGGGGGAGGGGGAACCGGGTAACTGTTTTTTCACATGCACAGTAGGGAACCCTTAGTTGAGATGGCAGTGGCAGCAGCAGCACCCAATAGCCAATTTAAAAAAAATGGCTCTGATGAATACACCGCTGGATTCCTGGACAGGTAAGTGCCCTAATATTAAAAGTCAGCAGCTATCACTTGCCAACTGGACACTTTTACATCCTTGCTGCCCAAACCAATTTTCAGCTTTCAACGCTGTTGCACTTTGAATGACAATTGCACGGTCATGCAACACTGTACCCAAATTACATTTTTTTCACACAACTCAAGCTCTCTTTTGGTGGTAATTAATCGCCACTGGGTTTTTTTTTTTTGCTAAATAACAGAATAAAGACTGAAAATTTTTAAAAAATAATGTTTTCATAGTTTGTTATAAAATGTTGCAAACAGGTAGTTATCCTCCTTCACTGATGTGCACTGATGTGGCTGCACTGATGGGCACTGAAAATGCGGCACTGGCAGGCACTGATGAGGAGGCACTGATGAGGTTACACTGGTAGGCAGCACTGATGGGCACTGAAAGGTGCCACTGATGGGCACTGATAGTTGGCACTGATGGGCACTATTAGGTGGTACTGATGGGCACGGGTAGGTGACACTGACAGATGACACTAATGAGAAGGCATTGATGGGCATTGATTGCCAGAACTGATTGGCACTGATTGGCAGCACTGGTGGGCACAGTTTGGCAGTATTGGTGGATACAGATTGGCAGCACTGGTGGGCACTGTTTGGACTGCACTGATAATCAGTATCCTGATTATCAGTGTGCAAGTCCCTTTAACAGAAGCCGCTTATTGGCTCCCCTCTCTCTTCCTCATGCTGTCAGCATGATAACCGGCTTCCATTTACATCAGTGATCAGCTGTGATTGGGACACAAGCTGATCATGTGGTAAAGAGCCACTGATTGGCTTGTTACCTAAATCTGTGATCAGCAGTGTCCACACTGCAATCACAGAGCGATACCTGTGCGCTGCAATCAGCCGGCTGCACTGTAGCCGCCATTCGGCTATAGTGCAGTCGGTACTATGTTAAGGTGACAATAAAACACATCTGACTGCTTTGGGGCACAATCTGTCTGTCTGAAGCTACATGGGGATAAATTAATGGGATGTATTATTTCTGATAAGTCTTTGAGCTGTGTAAACTGCTTTTTTATTTCCCAAAAAGCATATATAAACTGCTGAAAGGGACCTAAAGCTTCATCTGCTCAACCAAAGGGAATAAGAAAAAACTAAAATTCTATATTCGAATTTTACCTGACAAACAAAACATATTTAATTTGTTTTGGTTCTGAAAATAATAAATTCAAAAAAAAAAAAAACCTCACTATACATTCTCTTAAAGAAAATGTTTGCATGAATGTACAGGATATATAAAGATATTCAACAAATATTGTAAAAATGATGCCTAAGATGCTAAAAGTCCTAATGACCTTTTATGCTCTAAGTTGCCAAGAGGCTAGTAAGCACTCATTAGCTATTATTCTATTATTGAGTTGCCAGGCTTTCTTGCAATTGGATGTGATGATCTATGTCTATATATTTTATGTTCATAATAAACTGTTCATGTCCTTTCAGAAGTGGCAATTTCTATTTAATTAAATCAGTTTTGTGTCCCCTTATAACTTCATGATGATAAACCAAGCATTGTCAGACTTTTCTTTCTTTTTTATTTTTTTTATTTTAAATATTCTCCACATGCCACTCTGTGCTTTACACATGTAAGAGCACACTCCTCAGTGCTGGAACACACTCTGGTGAGTGTGTTCCAGCACTGAGGAGTGTGCTCTTACATGTGTTAAGCACAGAGTGGCATGTGGAGAATATTTAATGACGAAGCACAGAGACTATGCATATGCTCTTTATTGTTCAACACTTTCGTTTTTGCAGACTTTTCCACATAATTTTTTTTTTATTTATTTGTTTAGGGGATAAATTAGACATAGTTACATAGTAGGTGAGGCTGAATAAAGACAATAGTCCATCCAGTTCAACCTGTAAGTGTACACATGTCAGTGTCTATAATCATTTTCCATAGCCCTGTATTTTGTGTTCTTTAAGATGCAAGTCTAATGCCGCCTACACACGGTCAGAATTCTCATCGGAAAAAGCTCTAATAGTTTTCCCGTCGGAATTCCGACAGAATTTCGCTCAAACTGTCTTGCCTACATGAGGTCACACCAAATTCCGACGGTCAATAACACCACAGCATACAACACGTTCGACTGCACTATAAAAGGGAAGTTTAATGCTTCTGAGCATGCGTCGAATAGTTTCTGAGCATGCATCGGAATTTTGCGTGTCGGAATTGCATACACACGATAGAAAGGTTTTCCGTCGGAAAAATTAAGAACAGGTTCTCAATCCAAAGTCCATCAGAAATTCCGACAGAAACAGACTGATGGGCATACACACGGTTGGAAAATCCGATGAAAATCTCCCATCGGACTGTTTCCATCGGAAATTCCGACCGTGTGTACGCTGCATTAGAGTCTCTTAAAAATATCAATACTCCCCACTGACACCACCAATTGTGGAAGAGAGTTCCACATCCTTGTTGCCCTGATAGCGAAGAACCCTCTGTGCAGCTTAAGGTTAAACCGCTTCACCTCCAATCTCATTGTGTGGCCCCATGTTCTCTTACACTTCACCTCCAATCTCATTGAGTGGCCCCATGTTCCCTTACACTCTCTGAGACTGAATCGTTTTGTTGCCCTTCTTTGGAGTCTCTCCAGCTCCAGCACATCTCTTCTGAGGACTGGTGACCAGAGCTGTATCTAATACTCCAGATGTGGCCTGACCAGCGTTTTATAAAGTTGCAAGATTATAGTTTCTCTGGAGTATATGTCCTTTTTTCTGCATGCTAAAATTCTGCTGGCCTTGGTAGCTGCTGCTTGAAATTGCATTCTATTGCACAGTCTGTCATCTACTAGGACCCCCAGATCTTTCTCCATTCTTGATTCCCCCAGAGGTTCTCTCCCTAGTGAGTAGATTGTGTTTATGTTTTTAGCCTTTAGGTGCATTATCCTACATTTCTCCACATTAAACCTCATTTGCCATGTAGTTCCTTACTCCAATATTTTGTTCAGGTCTTTCTGTAAACTTTCTATATCCTGATGTTAAATTATTGCCCTGCATATTTTTGTGTTGTTTTGCAAAAACTGAGATTGAGCTATTTATCCCATCCTCTATATCAGGGATATGCAATTAGCGGACCTCAGCTGTTGCAAAACTACAAGTCCACTCCCATCATGCCTCTGCCTCTGGGTGTCATGCTTGTCTAAATAGGAACAGTTGGGTCTTAGGAAATCACAGTGAATGTAGGTGGGCTTACACTTCACTCTCCCTAGCCACACAAACTGTAAATTCACTGAAAAATACAGTATCAGTACCAAATATACAGCAATGAATATAGTACTGTACATAGCACTGAGTTCTGTATAAAGCATAAAGCAGCAGCAACACCCTACACTACATTACACTAACCATCTCCCTAAAAGCAATCTCGACTGTCTCTCACTCTCATTAACTCCCAACACACTAAGAAAGAGCTACTGGGAAAGCAGCCTTTTATGGTGTGTGGACTGCCACTTAGGTCAAAAATATAATGCAAGACTTTGTCCAGCGAAAGCTTTGGCAATGTATTATGAGACATTCGGTGTATAAATTCCTTCTAGATGTTTCAGAAGTCTGTTTTTTGGCCAAATGTGCACCCAGGTAATATTCAGTCCAAACTCCCATTGAAAATTAAACACTCAGCTCACCCATAGTCCCTACTTTCCCTTGCAGATTGTCAACCTGTTACCTGCTAAATAGAATACTCTTAACAGCATGGGCATATGATGCCAATATGGGACAAACAAACATAGTTGAAGATGAGCTGGAGATCAGCTACAGACCACGATAAAGTGTTTTTTGCCCAAAATGGGAAAAGGTGCACATTTGAAGAGGGTGGACAGCACTAACAGTTAAATAAAGTTGTCTATGTACACAATCAGGAGTGTCTGAAAAATAAACAAAATACATGAGATTTACAGTATAGGGAGCTTAATTTATTTTAATAAAGTTCAGTTCATAAATAGTTTCCATATTTATAACAAATCAGATAATAAAGAGCTGTAGTGACATTTTAACATTTACATGCCAACCCCCTACACATCTATGCTCTATGGTCAATCCCTACTCTACCTTGCAGCTTTCCAACCTCTTACTTGCCCAACAACATCATTTTAAGACATATAACATATGGCCAATATAGAGAAAATTTACAAAGCTGGAGGTGAACTACAGACCAAATTCAATACAGATTAATAGCACAAGTATACTTACCTCTGTCCCAGTGATGCTATAAATCCCCTTGATGTTTTTGACATTTTTGCCAGGTCTTCTTCCAGGTTTGGTGTCTTCAGCCATCTTGATTGGCCAGCTCCAGGATTGCATATCAATTGCTCATGCATGCGTTTGTTTATTCATCCCAGCACTATGAAATACCAAGGTCGTACACTACAGCTGCACATTCGCAGTTCAGTGTAAAGTTTACAATGTTTACAAAGCTACTAGCAAGAAGAGAGATGTACCTGAGTGCAAAACAAACACATTGGATTATGTGGATCAATGGCTTTGATAAAAAAAATTGTACATAAAATGAAAATTACTTTGAGTGTGCCAGCAGAACTGCTGCCAGGATCATTGTCTACAATGGTGACCTAAATTAGATAGAAAATGCCCTGATAAGCAAATGTTCGTATTGCTGCTAAGGATCAGCATGAGCTCCACAAGAAAAATAAAATAAAAAAGATAGAAAAAGTGCTTTGAGCATGTTCGAAGGAATGTGAATGAGTGTCTTTATCATTTATACCAATGCCAACATGCAATTCCCTGCATGTTATTAAGTGAGGTAGGGTTTATCATGATTTGAAAGTGTAGTCAGCTACAAGCTATATGTTTGATGTTTTGGCCCAAGTCCAGGAAATAGTAGCTTAACTGTGTAAGTGATATTGGTATAACTACATTTGGAACCCAGGAGAAATAAATTCCACATTATAATTTCAGTTGCACAACATTGACATGGATCTGAGTGTATCCACATAACGTTGCATTAACTGCAGAACCTTCTTTTGGTATTAATGCTATCAGGGGTCAAAAGTGTTTCCCTAAAACAAACAAATTGAATACAGATGTTTCAGTTACATGTGTAATATGATTAGTCAAAATGATACTATCATGGTACATGGCCCCTAAGTATGATACAACGAGTGCCCTTTAAAAACATTATACTTAGAACCCTAAAACTGGAGACTCCACCCAATTTACATTAGTTCTATGTAAAACAATACATCTCAGCTTCAAGGAGCATCTAGCTGGGCTTCAAAGTGAATATTTTTTCCAAGTTTACATAAAGGCACTGTACACTTTAAAATGTTTTTGTTGTTTAGCTAGGTATTAGTGTAGTGATATTCCCTGTGTCCTCTGTTTACCTTACCTTGTGTAATATTGGGGGGCTGTGTTGACCCAAGGGCGGAACACACAAGTTTATTTTGGCACCTCTGTGCCAGCTACCATTTAAAGGCAATCCTGTCCAACCTCACTTCTCCTAAAGGGGAACTCTACCCAATGCCTCCTTTGGTGTCTCCCTGTTTACTCTCTGCTATGAGCTTTGATGCAACCTTCCCAACTTTTCTTCCGAGTGCATTTCCATAAGCACTTCCTCACCTGAAATTTTAACAGGTACCCCTGGTCTTTCTACCAACCCTTCTGCCTACACGCTTCAGGTTCCCAGGTTTCCCCACACCTCTCTCAGCATTTGTTAGGGCAGTGTCTGCAGAGGGCACGACCCAGAGGGCGGAACACACAAGTTTATTTCACCCACTCAGCAGGCAGCTGTCCTACCACCTGATCTTTTTTAATACCACCTGTTTCTATCCAAAACCGGAACAGGCGAGCTTTTGTCTGATCCGTATACCAACCTTACTGCACTTTTTACCCATTTTCCTGTCTCAGGGACGTTGTCAGGTTTGTCACATACATCTATTATTGTTTTTGGAAAGGTTGGCAATCACCCATGAGAACCTCACAGGATTTCTGCTGGTCCATGCTCGGCCCTTCCATCTCATGTGGTTTGTCCTCAGCTGTATACACGCCCTTCACCGTCACCGAAAACTGATCAGCACCACCCTGAACATAGCAGCAGAAATGCTTTCCACTGGTGCTGTATACACGCCCTTCACCGTCACCGAAAACTGACGTAATCCAGAAGCATACGCAGTGGCAACTTTTAACAAAACTAGCAAATTCAGGAACAAACCATTCCTGTCCTGTTTTTTGTTCTGTACAGCCTGTGGAGGAGACACACTAGTATGGATTGGCTGTACATACCAAAGTTCAAGCATCTCTTTTAATGCTTTAGTTACAGCCCAGACCCTTGATCCCAGACCTAAGTCCTTCCTGGGGACTTTCATGACACTGTGGATCAGTGAACTGCTCCAGAACATTACCAGTGACAACGTCACTTTGACACTCCATGTCAACTTCAGTTTTGTGGGTCACAGGCAAGGTCTCTGCTGTGCGCTCACCCTTATTTGGTCCATCTTTCCCACAAGGGTTAACCCCTGCAGCAGCTACCGCACCCTCAGGTACAAGCTGTTCTGCAGTCCCTACAGCAGAAACCGCGTCCACCTTATTTTTGTGCATAAAAGACATCACCACTATAGGGTGCAGTTCCACTCTGTCCCACCAGAGTGACATCACCGTTGTCCAGGGCAACCTCCGGCTCCAATACATGAAGTTCCCTGGAGACGTCTGGGGACAACTGTGCTGTCTTACCACCAGTTGCTATGGTCAACGGCCCATCTTTAACCACAGCTTTTGCTTTGCAAGAACCTGGGGTTTTCCCAACAGCAGTACATTTTCCATAATCATCAACATTCATAGTATTTGTACCTCTTGCAGGCTGTTCTAGCCCACTATTACCTGCTCTCTCTTTGTAACAAAGGTTGGCTTGTCTTTCACTGTAGCTTGGTCCATTCCTGCCAGGTGCCGCTTGCACCAATCCACTGCAGATTCAAATGCTGGTGGACTCTCCATACTTGCTGTTACTTCACTGCACAGAACAACCACAGGAGCACTGTCTCTTTAAGGGGCCTTTCCCTTCCAGGTACACCACCTGCTCACACACTGCAGAGCACAGGCAGTTTCTGGCAATAGCTCACTGGTATATGCGGATCTTCAGTTATGCCCGCATCCGAGCACCACTTGTAATATTGGGTTCCTTAGCATCTGTGTAGAGCACACCAGTGAGCAGAGTCTACGCCAGCCATGCTGTTTAAGGGCTTGTTGGCCCACTTTTATTAAAAGAAAGAAAAAAGTAAACAAAGTTCCATAAATGAAAACAAAAGGTGGTTTCCCTCACAGGGCGAACATTAGTGTCATGGATGCTCGATTCCCTTATGTTTATGTATCCATTCACCTAGCTTGTCTCTATTAACTAAAGGGATAGGTAACTTTTTGGAAAGGCAACATTGCATGCCTCACTATTTCCTCACTGTTGTATCACAACTGTGGGAGTGCTAATGTGATGGTAATGTGATTGTAGACTGCATTGTGGACTCTCTGTTAATTGTGCTGCCTGCTTGGTCTGTGTCAGATCTAGTTACTGAAGAACATTAGACAGAGAGACCTAGTGATTGTAGGATAAGTCGTTTTTCACAGGAAGTGTCAGTTTTTAGACGACAGACAAAAAGAGGCAACATGGAAGTGCCCACCATTGCACAGATATTCCTTTAATTGAATGAGATGTGAAATGTTTACATTTTATTCAACCAAAAGTAACTGCACTATGGTTTGCATGTGCCTGTTGTCTCTTTTTGTCTTTCCGGCTGCTTTTTCCCCCAAGGGGTAGGGGATAACAGTAGTGCATTGATTGGACATACAGTATTTCATACACAGTCAGGCTGGGTTGTCTATTCAGATTTTATTAGGGAATTTTAAAAGTGCAAGTGTTATATGATTGCTTCTTGCTTACATTTTAGGCTACAGATACAGGTCACAGGCCATGCATTAACACGTGCAGTGCCATGCCTCATTCCTCACATTTGAACACAAAGGAAAACTTCTGAGAGCAGAATGTGAAGATTTACTCTATTGTAGGCTGTGCATACAGGCCATAAAATTACACCATTCAACTACATGATCATATCATATCTTTTGCAGGTGAAAATACAAGATGCAAGTAAAAAGGTTTAACCACTTACCCACTGAGCACTTAAACACCCTTCCTAACCAGACCAATTTTCAGCTTTCTGTGCTCTCACACTTTGAATGACAATTACTCAGTCATGCAACACTGAACCCAAATTAATTTTGTGTCCTTTTTTTCACACAATAGAGCTTTCTTTTGGTGGTATTTAATCACCGCTGGGTTTTTTAATTTTTGCGCTATAAATCAAAATATACTGAAAATTCGTAAAAAAATAAATAATTTTTTTTTGTTTCTATTAAAATTTATTGCAGAGTATTTTGGCGAGTATTGGCAGAGTATTGGCGAGTACTGGCAGAGTATTGGCGAGTACTGGCAGAGTATTGCAGTGTTGCACAGTGGTGGCAGAGCATTGCACAGTGGTTGCAGAGCATTGCAGTGGTGGCAGAGCATTGCAGTGGTGGCAGAGCGTTGCACAGTGGTTGCAGAGCGTTGCACAGTGGTTGCAGAGCATTGCACAGTGGGGGCAGAGTACTGCACAGTGGGGGCAGAGCATTGCACAGTGGGGGCAGAGCGTTGCACAGTGGTTGCAGAGCGTTGCACAGTGGTTGCAGAGCATTGCACAGTGGGGGCAGAGCATTGCACAGTGGTTGCAGAGTATTGCACAGTGGTTGCAGAGCATTGCACAGTGGTGGCAGAGCATTGCACAGTGGTGGCAGAGCATTGCACAGTGGTGGCAGAGTATTGCACAGTGGTGGCAGAGTATTGCACAGTGGTGGCAGAGTGTTGCACAGTGGTGGCAGTGTAGCTGTCACTGACCAGCACTGTGGGCACTACACATCCAGCCCACAGCGCTGGTCCCATCTCCCCCCTGCGCGCTTCTCCCCTCTCACTGTACCGATCGGTACAGAGAGGGGAGGGAGGAACATCGCATAGTAGCCCATTATGTGTCACTTACCTGAAACTGAAGCCTGCAATGTCACAGCTGTCCCCACTAGCAGCGAGCATCCATCTTCATCCTGAAGCCACAAACTCCGGCTCTGTGACTGGCCGGAGTCGCGTGACGTCACTACCGTGGGAGCTGCCAGTCACAGCATGACCCCTATAGAAACGGCACAATCTGCCCTTTCTAAAGTGCACATGCACCATAGACATTGGCGCATGTCTTTATTATAAATATCTCCTAAACCATGTAGGTTTAGGAGATATTTCCAGCACCTACAGGTAAGCCTTAATATAGTCTTACCTGTGGGTAAAAGTGGTTGCACAGGGTGTACAACCACTTTAAAGACATGTACATTTTTCCCTGTAGTTATACAAATAATTACGCTTTAAATTATGTGACACAGAATAAAATTACAACATACCAAGTTTTGTCTTGCATATAAAATCACTGCAGTCTGAAAAAAAAATAAAGACATAACTACAAGAGGTAACTCTACATTGTATTTTGCAATAGATTCTAGTCTCATAAGTTTTATAATACATATGTCACTACATTCATTTGAAGCAGAGCACCATTAATTTACAATAAAGAGAATGGTTGGTTGGCAATTTCATTTTATAGTTCCTTGGGCAGTTGAAATAGTTTTAGGCAATTGTGTAAAGAAGTTGTAAAATTACATAAAATATGAATACAGAAGCATTTCAATTTTCAACTCTAGCTGTTCAAATGCATGAAATAGAAAAATTTGGCAGCTGTCAGAATTTTTTTATTAGGTACAAAGAAAAAAATCCCCTAGATAGAGGCGCTGCTTCTTACTGTGCCAAACAGTTTGATGTAGCACTCATATCTGTTTATTAGATTTGTGATATGCCTGGGGAGAAAAAGCATAAGATTTAGCCAATTGTGTGAGTACCAAAGGTTAATATCAATGTATATGAAGTAGAATCAGTATATTTGATAATCGTATCCCATATGTGAATCATAAACATATTACTAGCAGCTAAGGTATATCGTATTTATTTAAAATCAGTGATGGTCATGATAAGTGCTTAATACATAGGTCACATACTTCTATTACTCCTTTAAATATTCTCTCAATGTGTTTGATTCCTTTTAACATACTAACAATTATAAGATTGGATGTTTACTATTTGTTTCTAAAGCAACATTTCAGTTATTAGCAATTTTAATATAATTTTCACCCTACATTCTTTTCTAATGCCGCGTACACACGGTCGGATTTTCTGACGGAAAATATTCGATGGCAGCTTTTTGTCTAAAATTCCGACCTTGTGTAGGCTCCATCAGAAATTTTCCATCGGAATTTACGACACACAAAATTTGAGAACCCAATCTGTTGTCGGAAATTCCGATCGTGTATACACAATTCCGACTCACAAAGTTCCACGCATGCTCAGAATCAAGCAGAAGATCCGCAATGGCTATGGAACTTAAATTTCCTCTGCTCGTCATACATCACTGCATTCTTGACGTTCGGAATTTCCGACAACATTGTGTGACCGTGTGTATGCAAGACAAGTTTGAGCCAACATCAGTGGGAAAAAAAAACATGGATTTTGTTGTTGGAATGTGCAATCGTGTGTACGTGGCATAAGGCTTTTAGAAGTTAGCCCTGCAGGTTCGGTGATTTTATAAAGATCATGGAACTTCAAAACATCTTTGTATACCATTTCAAGCAAGTGTAATGCCGCGTACACACGTTCGGACATTCCGACAACAAAATCCCGGATTTATTTGTGACGGATGTTCGCTCAAACTTGTCTTGCATACACACGGTCACACAAATGTTTTCAGAAATTCCGAACGTCAAGAACGCGGTGACGTACAACGCGTACTACGAGCCAAGAAAAATGAAGTTCAATAGCCAGTGCGGCTCTCCTGCTTGATTCCAAGCATGCGTGGAAATTTGTGCGTCGGAATTGTGTACACACGATCGGAATTTCTGACAACAAGCTCCGATCGAACATTTGTTGTCGGAAATTCTGATCATAAGGGTAGCGTTTTCCTGTACAATGCCAGATTCTATCTGGGAAGAATGTACATATTTTTTAATGGTCTATTTAATATAATTCTTAGCAACACATTGGGGTTGATTTAGTAAGCAGATTAAGTAAGATTTAGATTTAGTAAGCAGTGGAGAATGTTCAGTTGGCTAAGTAAATATCCAGTTTTTATAGTAAATGTTTACTATGTTTAGTGAATAAATTGAAGCTAGATGTACTTCAATCATGTGTAAGGCTTGTTTTATTTTTGTAATTTTCCTTATTGGATATACAAATTGAATGTTGCTTTACTATAGTCGCTGAGCTAAAGAAGGTTTCACTTTTTTAAATTAACATTCACTTTGCTAAATTAAAATCTTTTTGCTTTTTAACTAAATCAACCCTACTGACCTTCCTGGCACCACCTCTGTGGAGGCCTTATTTAGCCTCCCCTCTGCACTTGGGACTTGAACACTCTGCCTTGGACACCTCTCGTGTTTGTTTTTATCTCATGTGCTGGATTGCTCACCTTTTTGACAAGCTAGTTTATTTTTTGTAACTGTACGCACGTTTTCATATAGCTTAATGCTTAATGGTCTAAATCTTCTTTCTCTCACCCTTCTCCTCCTCTTTTATTTCTTTTTCTTTCTTCTCTTTTTGCTCAGCCCTGCCTCTCCCTCCTGCTCCTTGCTTAGTCCTGTATGCTTGTTATTAGTTGTATGTTACTCATCATGTTGCCCTATCGTGGTCTTTGGGCACCCAGCTATTTCTTGCAATGAATCCACCTGCTGTTGCCAACATCTGCACACTTGAATTGTGACACACCTATTTATTGTGAAGTCTCTGTTCATTATCCACATTTTCTTTCTTTTTCTGTATTGTTCAGAAATTTCAATCAACACATATTGAACCTAAATCAATCCTACTGTTTTTCAAATTAACACACCCAACGAAAAACTAATAGACAGGTGATCAGACAATGCAACAGTCAGACATCCCTGTTTCACATTTCTGCCCACAAAACTAACAAACTCTGTCTATACTGTCCAAAACCACATACTTTCAGGCAAATGGTTAAACAAACATGGGAAGAGTTTTATTCAAGATGTACAGTGGTGTGAAAAAGTGTTTGCCCCCTTCCTCATTTCCTGTTCCTTTGCATGTTTGTCACACTTAAGTGTTTCGGAACATCAAACCAATTTAAACAATAGTCAAGGACAACACAAGTAAACACAAAATGCAATTTGTAAATGAAGGTGTTTATTATTAAAGGTGAAAAAACAAGAGGGTTTTCGAGCATGAACTGCCTTTTTAAGGTCATACCACAACATCTCAATAGGATTCAGGTCAGGACTTTGGCTAGGCCACTCCAAAGTCTTCATTTTGTTTTTCTTCAGCCATTCGGTGGTGGACTTGCTGGTGTGTTTAGGATCATTGTCCTGCTGCAGAACCCAAGTTCGTTTCAGCTTGAGTACACGAACAGATGGTCGGACATTCTCCTTCAGGATCTCTTGGTAGACAGCAGAATTCATAGTTCCTTTTATCACGGCAAGTCTTCCAGGTCCTGAAGCAGCAAAACAGCCCCAGACCATCACACTACCACCACCATATTTTACTGTTGGTATAATGTTCTTTTTCTGAAATGCAGTGTTCCTTCTACGCCAGATATACTTGGACACACACCTTCCAAAGAGTTCCACTTTTGTCTCATCGGTCCACAGAATGTTGTCCCAAAAGTCTTGGGGATCATCAAGATGTGTTGTGGAGAAATTGAGACAAGCTTTGATGTTCTTTTTGCTCAGCAGTGGTTTTCTCCTTGGAACTCTGCCATGCAGGCCATTTTTGCCCAGTCTTCTCCTGATGGTGGAGGCATGAACGCTGACCTTAACTGAGGCAAGTGAGGCCTTCAGTTCCTTGGACGTTGTTGTGGGGTCTTTTGTGACCTCTTGGATGAGTCGTCGCTGCGCTCTTGGGGTAATTTTGGGCGGCCGGCCACTCCTGGGAAGGTTCACCACTGTTCCATGTCTTTGCCATTTGTGGATAATGGCTCTCACTGTGGTTCGCTGGATTCCCAAAGCTTTGGAAATGGCTTTATAACCCTTTCCAGACTGATAGATCTCAATTACTTTCTTTCTCAATTGTTCCTGAATTTCTTTGGGTCTCGGCATGATGTGTAGCTTTTAAGGATCTTCTGGTGGACCTTACTGTGTCAAGCAGCTCCTATTTAAGTGATGCCTTGATTGTGAACAGGTGTGGCAATAATCAGGCCTGGGTGTGGCTAGAGAAATTTAACTCAGGTGTGGACAACCACAGTTATAGTATGTTTTAACAAGGGGGGCAATCACTTTTTCACACAGGGCCATGATGGTTTGGATTTTTTTTCACCTTTAATAATAAACACCTTCATTTACAAATTGCATTTTGTGTTTACTTGTGTTGTCCTTGACTATTGTTTAAATTGGTTTGATGTTCCGAAACACTTAAGTGTGACAAACATGCAAAGGAACAGGAAATGAGGAAGGGGGCAAACACTTTTTCACACCACTGTACAAGAGCATTTAATAGTGGACTTAAAGGCTAAGTTCAACTTTTAAAAAAAAAAAAATCCTGCTCCCCTATGTACCAATATACCATTATTCTACCTTGGTTGCAGAAAAATATAACCCCTTTGATTTTGAGAACAAGGCCTTACCTTAGCACTTGCTGTGTTTCTTAGAAAGCTCAGGAGGGAGTTTACCAGCTAACCTCATTAGCACACACCCTTCACCCATCAGCTAAGTTTTCACAGCATTTCTCCACACATGCATTTGCACAAAACACCAAAAACTGCGGTAATGTACCATGCTCTGCTCCAAAAGAAGGTCTGGAGCTTCTTCGAGAAGATTGTTGCATGTACAGCAGCCCATTCAAGTGAATGGGCTGCCTAATGCACAATGAGTGAAACACGCTCCAAAGGGGAGATGCCAACAGGATCTGACAACTGAGTGTCTCTGTCCACTTCCTCCTATACCAGAACTATGGAACAGGAGGACCCACCTGACCAATCCATTCAATTTGTATCAAATCAGACAGCCACTTGAACTACATAGCTGTAAAGGAGATTGCACAATCAGATTGTAAAGAGTAATCAGTAATGCACTAGGTGCCTGTCCTAGCTGTGCAACTGCATTGCAACACTGCCACAGGTGCTTACAAATGGAAACAACAAGTGGCAGTTGCAACACACATTACACAGACATTGCATGAATCCATTGTGTATACATGCAAACAGAAAGTGGTTGAGGGAGGAAAATAAAATATGTTTACTTATTAATTGGTAGGTAGCTCTGCTGTTCTCATTGATCCTAAAAGCATAGTAAACTGTCCTGCACTTTGTGTTTTTTGGCCTGCATAATATATGCATTCATCATGTAGTTTCATGGTGCCATTTGTTGCTTTGTACACGTAGGCTATAGTAGAAAAAATCTAAGCATTCCTTTTGTCAGCAGTTTCTGTTCATGTTCAAAGAGGAAGCATGTCACATTGTACTGCATAGGTTAATACATGACCTTTGTCTGTAATGTGAGAACTGACACTTCCTGTGGAGAAGCTACATATCATACAACCCCTGATTCTCTTGTTCCTGGTGAAAGCTTAACAGTAGTTAGATGTGACACAACCATGCAAAGCAATAAGGGTAAGAGATGTGTTTCATCACATTAGCATGACCACATTTATGATACAATACAATAAGTGGCAAATAGGTGCAAGCTAGGTGAATAAATACATAGACATAGGGAAATCGAGTAGACATGAAACAAACTGTAGCAGCAACATCCAATCATTACAAGGCAAGGCAAATAAAAAACAAAGGTAATATAACTACACAAATATCTAGTTAGAAAAAGAAGAAACATTTTAAAGTGTACAATGCTTTTAAATATACTATAAACAAACTTATTTTTTTTTAGACATGTAGTATTCTACTTTACATTACAATATTTGTGCGGTGGTGAGATCCTTTTTTTCCAATGATAAATGGCCTCTGCTCAAATGTGACAGATCCTCTTGCTCTTGCATTCCTCTGGCATAACCGTTAATGGAAAAAGAAGGCCACCACATTATACTTGATAAATAATTAAACAGATTCCTTCTTCAATTAACTTTTGTTCCCTATTAAATCGGAATTCAAATATTTTATGTTACTTACCAAAGCAGTATGATGACTCACCTGCTCTATCATGGTTTATACTGTAAACTATATTATTTTTAACAATGAGAAACATATTTATAAATACTACGGAAATTTCAGATTCACTATGAGTCGGTTTGAGTCCACTGTAGCATTTAGGTACAGTACCAACTAGGGACAATTAAATAAACATATTTATTAAATATAAAGAATTTTTAGAAAACAACACTCCTGACAATGAAAACTCTGCATGGAGGGAAGCCCAGTTCAAGTTAGTTCATAGGGCATTCATTCCATTACTTTGTTCAAATGTCTCTCAACCACAGCAAACTAACTGCCCTCAATGTGGTTCCAACAAACCCTCTTTATTTTTTGCTTTTGGCTTTGCCCCTGATTGCACTCTTCTGGGAACACATTATCAACTTCATCGCAAGCATCACCCGATTATGTATATCCAACCCAACCCCCTTTTGCTGCTATTCAGTTATGACCAAGGCATCACCACAAGCATCATGAGAGTTTTCGAGAACCCTTGTTCCTCAATGGATTTACATCTGTTTGATGACAGCCTAAAACATCATCTTGAAAGTCTGGACAGTTTTATCTCCTCCTATACTCACTATGGTCAAAAAGGATCTAACAGCTCTTCTGTATAAGGAGAACCTGGACACAGAATTGCAGGATTACACACCCACCATCACTTTTTCACTAAGTGGAAGTCATACATAGAGCACACCTTCTCCTCATCTGAAATTTCATGTTTAATGTTTTCTTTCCAATATACAAAGTGGTATTGTAAAGCAAATTTAACAAACGCTCTGGGCAATGTAAAGCTACTATAGATTGTGACACAAATCATACTTTACCTGTACTTAAGGGCTAGATTTTAGACATATATTGCCACCTGCTTTATCTTTTTATTTGTATTTTTTGGTTAGACTTAGTATATGATTAGTTTACCTAGGAGTCCTCCAAGCCTCTAGCTAGTTTTCTCCTCATGATTCATGCAAGAAATCTCACTTATACACTGGTGTGAATACATAGGCATATTTCCATTTTATATGTATCTATTCTTTGTGTATAGTTTTTTGATACTCTATCTCCCACTACTTGGTTTCTTATTACTCTATATCTTCATGTTCGATTAGACCAGGTTAATGTGGGATGATGTCTTCATGGAATACTTTTATGGTATGAAAACTGTAATAAGCATATTTTCCAAAAAAAAACTAAAAACTGCAAACCATCTAGAAAATGAAGCTAGTCAAACTCACCCAGGAACATCAGTTATCAAGGCAAAGGGGTTTATTTACTAAAGGCAAATCCACTGTGCACTACAAGTGCACTCAATGTAGATCAGAGGGGGACATGCAAGGAAAATAAAAAAACAGCATTTGTGCTTGTACATGATTGGGTGATATAAATCATCCAATCATGTACAAGCAAAGAAAATCATGTCGAAGCAAAAATCTGCTGATTTCTATCATCCAATCATATACAAGCAAAAATGCTGTTTTTTATTTCCCTTGCATGTCCCCCTCTGATCTACAGTGACTGCACTTCCAAGTGCACTTGTAGTGCACAGTGGATTTGCCTTTAGTAAATAAACCAGGGACTTGCAATGCTGATATTAAGCCAGATTTTGGTAATTGGTACACTAGTTTCATGAAAAGAAGTACTGAATTACTCAACATGTTTTGTTTTTAATTTCATTTAAAAAACTGTCAATGTGATAGAATAATTATTTCATTGGTGTGGTATTTAGGATTGTAACAAAGCATGAAAAGATTATATTATTATATAGATAGATATTATATGATAGATAGATAGATAGATAGATATATAGAGATAGATAGATAGATATATAGATAGATAGAGAGATAGATAGATAGATAGATAGATAGATAGAATAGATAGATAGATAGATAGATAAATAGATAGCCTTTAATATAATAAATAATATGTTACTATTCATACATCTTTATGTTTTTCTATAGGTTGCATGCTGTTAAATATTATAATTGTTATACAGGATTTATATAGTGCCAGTACAGTTACAATAGAAATTAATACGAGGGTTAGGAGGGCCTGCTCCTGAGACCTTACAATCTAATAGATCTATTTTTAGGATTTTTATTGTGATTGTATAGCTTCATGTTACTTGCTGGGGAATATACAAAAATGTATGTACTCTATTCTTATCCCATATAGTATATTGTACACTAATGAAGTTGAATTAAAATATTATCTTAGAAACACTGCTACCGATTCTTGCTGTCTAGCATTCTTTCTGAAGTTATAATTTTTTAATAGTTGAACAGTTCTTTTAAAGTGTTTGTAAAAAATGATATTCTGGTCCCTTAAAGCAGATTACACAGCACAGCGCTTGTGCTATGTATTCTAACCCCCTCTAAACTGTGAAAAAAATAAATAAACCTACCACTTCCTGTATAGCCTCTCTAAACAGACCACGATAACCAGGGCGGCCATTGCTACAGCCACAGCTACAGTTGCTGCAGCCACAACTACTGCTACAGCCACAATTAAGCTCTCTGATGTCCACTGTTGCTAAGCTAGATTGAGATATTAGAGCAAACATCAGATCCCTTCCTACCAAGGCAGACTTTGAAACTATGCTGAGTAAAATGGAGAACGCCTTTAAACAGGAAATAGATTGTCTTTAAGCTGATACCACACAATTGGGTTATAGGACTAAGACCCTAGAAACCAAAAAGAGTGATATTCTACTTGCAATGCAGCAGTTAAAGCGGTTCTGCACACATTTCATTTAGTAAATCTCTTTGCCTTCCAAATCAGGCAAAGAGTACTAAATGAAATGTGTTTTTTTTTTCACTTACCTTGTAATCGATGACTTCCTGTCTTCTGTCTCTTTGGGGGGTGGGCGGGGTCTGTGCGGGGATCCTCGTCACGCCGCACTGTCTCCTGGGATCTGGTGTCATTGATCCCAGGAGTCTGTGCGGGCATCTTCCGAAATCTCGTGAGATTTCGGACACATCTTTCGAAATCTCGCGAGATTTCGGACACATCTTCCGAAATCTCGCGAGATGTCGGCAGATGTGCCGACATCTCGCGAGATTTCGGAGAACGTGAGCTGCACTTTGATGTTACTGCGCACGCGCGAGCTCGGCGCAGTAACGGCGGTGCATGCTGGGCCATCTAAAGTGCCTGTGGGGTTTCACATGCCCACAGGCAAGATGGCCCCCAGCAGAAAAGAAGAAGATAAAGAATTTTATTGGAGGAAAACCGTATGCGATCGAGAAGGAAGATGGAACAGGTGAGTCCCCCAATTTAACTATATGGCCTTGGCATATTCCCAAAAAAAAATAAAAAATGCAGTGCAGAACCGCTTTAAAGAGTAAAATAGCCTTCCAAGATCAGCAGATAGAATCTTTAACTTCTCAATTAGATGATTAGGAGAATAGGAGTAGGCAATCTAATATTAGAATTAGAGGCCTCCCTGAGACAATCAAGGCTCAGAATCTTAATTCAAGCAGACCCTGCAGAGTGTATTTAACATGATCTTGGAATGAGAGACTAGTACCCCAATAAAAACTGATCATGCACATCAAGCATTTAGGCAGTCTACCTCAGACACAGATACTTCTAGGGACGTGATCTGCAGGCTTAATACGTTTTTACTCAAGGAAGCCATTACGAACAGAATCCGCTGTAGACAATACCTGTGCTTTAATGGAACACATCTATATTTTTTCACAGATCTTTCTAAGCGCACCCTAGCTAAACACCATTTCTTGCCACCCCTTTTAGAAAGCCTTACTTCAAGCAGATATCTTTATTGGTTCCAGAAGCACCAGCCTGCAGATATGGAGCTGTAAAGAGTTAACCATATATGTAAGCATCAGTGTACATGTGTCCATTGATGCAGAGAAGAAAAGCACAGTCCTCCCCTAGCACCAATGACACAGATGGTTAATTATCAGACAGTCGTCCCTATTTAAAATAACAGGAGATAGGAGAAACAAAGCGAAAGCAGAGGTGTGAGATTTGTAAGAAGAGACAGTGCGGAGGCTCGGTATCTTACTTTCACTCCCTCAAGGACATGCAGAATGTAGCTGGGTCTGCCAGCTGAAGCCACAATCCGACCGATTAAAGAGGCTCCACGTGCATCTGGAGTCACAACACAGGAGGCTGACCAGTTCTCTCTCTCTGCCCTCCGGTCTGTGCAGAGGGGAGGGGAGGGGAGGGGAAACTGTGAGCACAAGCTGTGCTCTATGTGATAGATGCTGCAGCCAGCAACCCCCGGCAGTGAATGGACTGACTCCGGAGGAGGAGGGGGGCTTTTTTGTGCGTGGGGCCGAACAGGAAACAAGAGTTAAAAAGCCATGCATTTTGTGTTGGTGGTTATCTGTGTTTTGGTTTAATTTGATTGGAATTTTTTTCTTTATTTTATTATATTGTGCGGATAACCAAGAGACCACCCCTCTCTCTTTACCCTTTTTTTTTCCTTCTTAACTTTTTATTTTGTGGGTGTAATTCATTATTAATTAATAAATACACATCTTGTAATCTAAGTTAAAGTTTGTATTACAGGTGGGAACATGCGTATTTGTATGTTTTCTTTTGTTTGGGTACTGATAATGGAGAAATAAAGATTATACAAAAAATAGCTCTTTAACCACTTGCCGACCTGCTTACGCAGATATACTCCGGCAGGATGGCTCTCCTGCATGAATCGCCATACCTGTACGGTGGCTCGGCCAGGCGCAGTTGCGGGTGGGTGTGCACGCTGCCGGTGGCATGCTCTTGCTCCCGCTACAGGCTGCGGGAGCGTGCCCGCGGGTCGGGCGGACTCGATGTCCACTGGTGACCTGCGATTGCCTATTACAGAGGCAGAATGGGGAACTGCCTTTATAAACAAGGCAATCCTCTGTTCTGACAGGGGACATATCAGAGATCTACTGTTCCCAGTAATAGGGAACAGTGATCTCTGTCATGTCCCTGGTAGCCCATCCCCCTGCAATTAGAAAAGGCTGAGGGAACACAATTAACCCCTTAATCGCCCCCTAGTCCTCTAGAGGATAAATGCATTATGGTATTGTAAAAATTGAAAATACAATGTACAGCACTTTGATACACAATATAACTAAGTTTGATTTTTCATCCCCTCATACCAGCACAAAAGATTGTTTGCTATCGCAAAATAAACAGACCTCGCTGAGAATTCAATACACAGATTAATAAACTGATACCTTGTCTTCAGCTATTTTTTTACCTGTTGATTCTGCTGTAAAATACATGATGTTAAAGGTATTGCTAACACTCTAATGTTCTCTCTGTTGTCAGCGATCAGGTTTAATAACATCAGCATAACATTCTAAAAGTCTGCTAGGCATCGTTTTGTGCACAATACCCCCCAACGCACTATTGCTATCTGAAATACTGCAAGTCTGATAGGCATAAAACACACTCTTTTCCCTTACAAGAAAACATTCTTCTGCTTTGATGCAACTTATTATTGTTGCTATAACTAAATAAATTGATCTTTTTATACTCCAGTCTTGTTTTCTTTATTATGGATCGATGTGCAAGCTCTAGGGAGATAGAATGTGCTAGGAGTTGCTGTGGAGCTGAGGTTAAGTTGCATAATAATGACAGTACCGACTTGGAAGCACGCAAGGATTATCAACAGTGGTAAATTAAGCATCTGCTGGTATTTTGTTATTCAGAAATGCCCATCCAAGATGTGCTGAAAACATCGGATCACAGATCATGGAAAACCATTGCAACTTCAAGAGTTTGTTAAAATTTTAATTACCTTTGTAACAAGTCTTTTAGATGCTAATGCAATGTGTGAATCAGAACTAATATGGTTAATATTGATTTTTCTTCAAGTCAGCTTTTGAATGAAATGTGCTTAATTAAATCTTTTAGCACATTTAGACCACTTTTTTCATGATATATTGGCAGTAACTACAACAAATATTCTAGGTGAACAGCAATGGCAAAGTAATTAGAAAAGGCTTTAACACTGAAAATTATAATCAAAGCATTCTGACATAAAATATTCATGCTCTCAACAAGTTTTGTCCATCAAAAGACATATAAGGTTAATCAAACACAAGCATGAAATCTATGACAGCAGAGCTTTATTTGTTTGCCTTCTGTTGAAAATTTATTGTGGCTCTAATTCCTCATTAGTCAAGCATAGCATTTTAATGGCTATTTTCTTCATTAATTTCTCACTTGCATTAATGTAGCTTTCAAGCTGTTTTTTTTTATATCCAAAAAGAAGCAATAAAAACTCTTTTTACCCATATTACATTGGCGCTTCCATTTCATAAAAAGTCAACTGGATATCAAATAGGGTTAAAAAATGTATAAAAACATATTTTAGTAACCCCAGGAATAATCTATAAATTATTTTTTCAAGGGTAATGCTGTTTTCATTTTCAATGCAGCTTTTTGTCTTTAAAAGTAATGAAATGGCAGACCCTTTATAGACAAAAGAGTCCCACACTGGGGCCCACTATTCATCTGATCCTAATCCACTCATCATTAGTTGACACAGAAAGCATGAAGACATTACAATGTGAACTGGTCAGCATGTCTTTATTCATGAGAAAAAACTCAATGGCAAGACTACGCGTACTTGTGCTATGCACAACAAGAACATGCATATTTTTCTGTAAATATTGTATATGCCTATTTTCAACTGCTTCACTTTATATGATTACCATATTATTTATACAACTTTTTCCCAAAAAAGAACACATAAAACAAATATTAGCATTTGCATGTTTTGTGCCAAAGGCAGCCTTCAAATGCACTGCATCACTGCCTTTACTTTTCCAGTTCATGATTGAGCTCTAAATACAATTTTTGACCAATTTAAAGTGATTGTAAAGGCATTTTTTTAATCTTAATTCATTCTGTGCATTAAGATAAAAATCCTTCTGTGTGCAGAAGCCCCCCTCAGCAATGTTGTAGGAGTGTCTTGGCTACCTGGGACTCCCTTCCTCTTTGGCTGAGACAGCAGTGTGGCACCATTGGCTCCTGCTGCTGTCAAAGTCAGTCAGCCAATAAATATAGAAGGGGAAGGCCCGGGTGCGGCTCTTTGTCTGAATGGACACACAAAGCTTGGGCTCTGCTCGGGTGCCTCCATAGCAAACTGCTTGCTGTGTGGGCACTCAGCAGGAGGGAGGGGCCAGAAGCACAGAAGAGGGAACCAAGAAGAGTAGGTTCAGGGCTGCTCTATGCAAATCCATTGCACAGAGAAGGTAAGTATAACATGTTTGTTATTTTTAACAAAAAAAAGAGGCTTTAGTATCACTTTAAGCTTTCTTAAGGAGTTGTATAATCCTAGCAGCAATGTAATACATTATTATATAATCTGTATTGTGATTATATAATGTAAATACATTTTATGTTGCTTTGTAGAATTTACTCCATGGGGCCTATTTTTAAAACATTTGTTTGCAATGTCCACAGTGAATGTTTGCTAGTCATTGGTCCATCTGTATTTGCAGAATTTGTAGAGTCACCTGTTACCCATTTATTACATTTAAGATTTAATATCGCAAAGATATGATGTGGGTTAAATGAGAGTTCTTTGACAAAGAGTGAAAGCTTTAACACAATAACAATATTTATTGGTAAGTAGTTGAAAGTCTATCTAATACACAGAAAATCTATCTATATTCTATACCAAGAAAGAAAATATTAGGTTAAAATAAGAGAAGCACATGAAGGAATACAGAGTATATCTCTTAAGACATTAATCTACAAACATATTCAGTTACAAGTAAAGGCAAACCTTTCCCATAATTACCCTTTTCACCAAAGTTCCATTCTGATGGCTGCTCTACCATAAAAAAAAGTTTCCTCCCATGTAGTCTGTGTATATCAATACAGGCTGAGGCCTCATTGGTTGGTATAGCATGACTTCTGGTTAACTTCCCTATACTTTGCCTAAGTCAGCCCCTTTTAATGCAAATCCTTGTGAGCCAGAGATTAAATTGAATTTTTCTCGGGAAATTAAGTATTTGTCTCCCTTCATTGCATATCCCAGCATGGGATCCTTTGAAGTGAGTATGTGTAAAACAAAGAGGTTTGAATCCCATTGTTTGTACACAAAAGCCTGGGCCCCGTCTTGTCTGGTCTTCTCACAGATATGTGTGATATGTGTGATATAGTGTCTACTATCTTCTGGCCTGCATAGATACAAGCTAAATGATGTATATTCCTAATTACAATATTTTACAGTGATTGATGTAGATTTCACATAAACTAATAAGGCAACACCTATCACATTTAAGAAGACTCACCATTAGCAGTTGTGTACAACATAATAAACTGATTTTAACACTAACAAACAGAATTCACCCATCAGCTGTAGCATTACAGATAGATAGATAGAGTCCTCTTCGAAAATAGTGACTAAATGGTTGAATCTTGTTTTTTTGGAATTTCTCTATAATGTTGTAATCGGCTGCTGATGGGTGAAACTTGTTAAATATAATGGATGAAACCTCTCTAAAAATGATTGCAAAGAGGACAAATTCTCTTTGGATAGGCAAATTCTGCAAAATACACATAGAGAAATGTCCAGAAAACAACTTTGAGTCACTATCTTAGTGAACAACTCTCAAAGTATAATGTAAAGTCGTCTTCAATTTTTTTGATGTTGTTAGAGGACTATCCTGATGAATCAATTATACCTAATTTTCTATATTATATCTTATAAAAAAAAAAACTTTGAGCCTTTTGCCATGTCTGCAGCCTTGTTTCATGGCTGCTTCTCTTAGATAACTTGACTACAGTAAATATAATTGGTTACACATTAAGGCAAACATTTGCAAAATTCTCATTTACACCATAGGTTTAACGTCGACTCTATGGTTATATTGTACTTCTTTATAGTGCTATAATACTAAAGTCAGAATAATTAAACTAGCTATGACCTCTAAAATACACTTAATGCCACACTTATTATCCAGTATTAGTAGCCTTATTCCCCAAGCATGTGTCTTTTCTGAGACTGAGGCAAGCTATTTCAAGGGATTCTAATAAAATCTATTTTAAGTAAGGTGTGAGACCTGCTTTAATGGTATTGAAGGACAGGTCAAACAGTTGCTTTTGTTGGAAACAGAGATGAGAATTTTATCTAGTTCCCAGCTTTGTACCTTGTACAGGGAAACTGTACTTTATTATTTTTCTCCATTTTATTTAATTACATAAACACACCTAACCTATGTCTTGCATTGATTTGTAAATAACCACATTACCATATTTTACATCTTATTAAACTACAACTAACTATATTTTTATTATACCTATGAGCAATTATGTATTTTTTTAACTTTATGGGTCTGAAAAGTTTAATGTTAAAGTCATTCTAAAGGCTCAATTATTTTTACCTTCATGCATTACATGCATGAAGGTAAAAAACCTTCTCTATGCAGCAGCCCCCCTAATACTTACTTTCCCTCCTCATTGACTTAGACAGCATCAGGAGCCATTGGCTCCCACTGCTGTCAATCACAGCCAGTGAACCAATGAAGAGAGAGAGGGGGGGGGCGATCCTCAGCTCTGTGTGTGAATGGACATACAGAGCAGTGGCTAAGGAGGGAGCCTGCCTGGGTGCTCCCATACTTGTTTTGGGGGCACTCAGCAGGAGGGAGGGGCCAGGAGCGCCAGCAGGAGACACAAGAGGAGGAGGATCGGGTTGCTTTGTGCAAAACCACTGCATAGAGCAGGTAAGTATGACATGTTTATTATTTTAGTGTAAAAAAATCCAAAGCTTTAGTATCAAAGCTTTAAGCTTTAGTATCACTTTAAGAAAAAAAATGTATAAGAATTCCAACATACTGAATGATATGTTTATAACATTTATTCAACTTAAAAGTACAAATATAATTTTATTATTTTAATTATAACAACTTTATTGGTATATCTTATCTAATTACATTAAAATCCCCACTGTGCAGCAGGTCAATATATATATTAAAATAATCTCCAGTAAGAGTTTCACTCCAATTATAGGCCCTTGTTGTTATTAAAGAGGAGGTTCATCTTAAAAAAAATATTAAAAGCCAGCAGCTACAAATACTGCAGCTGCTGACTTTTAATATGGACACGTACCTGTCCAGGGTGCCTGCGATGTCGGCAGCAGAAGACAAGCAATCACTCGTCTCTCGGCTGCCCCCGCCGCCATCGTCGGTGAAGGAATCAGGAAGTGAAGCATTGCAGCTTCACTGCCTGGTTCCCTACTGCGCATGCACGAGTCGCGCTGCGCGTCTTCACTGGTCCCCGTTGTGTTCTGGGAACTGTGTGCTTCCCACAACACATCGGGAGGGGGGGAGACGGGAAGTCATGTATCTGTGGATATTCTGTGGCTATCTATGCCCAGAAGTGGATGTAGATACCTGTATTATACAGGTATCTGCACCCCCCTCCCCCCTGAAAGGTGCCAATTGTGGCTCCGGAGGGGGGAGGAATCCGATGAGTGGAAGTTCCACTTTAGGGTGGAGCTCTGCTTTAATGGTCACTTGTTTATTCACAGGATAGTTTTTGTCTGTTAAGGAAATAAAAATATTGTCTCCTAATCAACAGAACCAGTGTTTTTATGTTGCTTAAATACTATGAATTAATGGAAAATTTATTTTAAAGGGACAGCCTGCCCACTTTGTTGAAATAGCTTTTTTACGTCTAGTATCTAAATTGTGCAGTGGATGCAGCAGTCCTTATTTATATTTTATTTTCTAGCGCAAGGAATATGATGTGGGAAGTCCAAGAAATCCAAATTCCTACTAAAATGTGTTGGCCAGTTTTAAATAATATGAGGACAAAAGGCTTAATAATTTAAATTTTGTTGCATTGTATGTTCATCGAGGTGATTTCCTCTCATTTGTTGTCACAGTAAAAAACAGGATATGAGGTATAGAAAATGAGGAGTATTGCAACACCCTTTTTTTTTTTAACAATAAACTTTATTCAAATTTCGTACATGACAGGTTATGGCATTGGTACACTTTCAAAACATTACAAGAGGTATCTTTCAGGAGAGAAGCTATAAACTAGATAAGCAGTTGTTCATCTAACAGCTAGCGTCTAGATGGCATAGAGTATTAATAGTCGTTGATGTTACACAGGTGTATACAGTTGTCAGCAGAGTCCTTATCGTATAAACCATGCAATCAAGAGTCAGGAGAGTCACCGTGCTTCCTATTATTCCATCCCATGGGCCGCTGAGTAGAGCCCCTTTTCCCCCCAACAATTAGGTAGTGCGGGAGCCCTGTCTTCCACCATTAGGAGTAGAGGACCACCACGTCCTAGCCTGTGTCTCTTCGGCCATTGTTGTCTCTGGAGGAGCATCAGTGTGGAGTGCTATGGAAGGTCTAGCTGTCGCTCCTGTACCCAGGACGCCCATATTTTTTCGAACTTTTTTGGGCAGTTACGTCCCAGATAGGTTAATTTATACATTGGGAGTGCTGCGTCCACTAGAGCCTTCCACTGGGGTATTGTGGGTGGGCGTGGGTCGTTCCATTTAAGGAGGATTGCCTTCCTGGCGTAGAAGGCTGTGTAGAAGACGAAATGCTTTTTTGCTTGAGTTGTCTGCAGGGTATCGACTACCCCCAGTAATAGGGGTATTGGACTACATGGGACATGCAACTGCCCTATCGCATTGATTTCAGCCGTGACAGCCCTCCAGTATGTCTGTAAGTGCTCACATGACCAAACTACATGTATGAAGGTCCCCGTGGCTATTGTACATTTTGGGCATAGATCGCTCCTGTTGGGATATATGCCCGCCAGTCTTTTCGGGGAATAGTACGCCTGATGTAGAAATCTGAGCTGTGTGTAGCGGTCCCGGGACGAGATCATGAGAGGGAGGTACTGTTGTATACCCTCCTCCCAGTCGTCGTCCGCTAGATCCGGGATAACTGCCTTCCATTTGTCAAATAGTCTGGACACCGTAGAGGTGTCCAGGCCTATTAGTTCAGAATAGAGTGTCGACAGTGGTTTTTCACCGCTGTCCCTGGAGAGGAGGGCTTCTAGGGGGTTGGTTTCCAAAGTGATAGGCCGGGGGAACTGCGCACAATATGCGTGTCTAAGTTGGATATATCTGAAAAACATGTAGTTGGGTAGTTCATGTTTCCTCTTTAGGTCGTTGAAGGGAAGTATTGCACTGCCGGCGACAATATCGGCCAGGGTGGTGATCCCTTTCCGCGCCCATAGTGTCGGGTCAGGAACGGTGCCAAAGTGAGGGAGTTTTGGGTTATCCCATAGTGGGGTGTTTGGGGGCCAGGTATGTGGTTTCACTATCTTCCCTCTAACCGTGTCCCATACTCGCAGCGTCACCCTCATTGAGGGGGTCACATTGGGAGTTGATTTAGAGCCCCTGTAGATTAAATTCTGTAGTGCCGAGTGTGATCCTATCAGTGCCGCCTCCAGCTTAGCCGCGGGGTTAGGTGGGACCTCAGCCAGCCACCACTTGACTGTCACCAGGACTGCTGCCCAGTAATATTTCAGGAAGCAGGGTAGCGCTAGGCCTCCCAGTGTAATAGGAAGTTGCAGCGTGTTATGTGCTATCCTGGGTGTAGCCCCGTTCCATATAAACGCTATCAGTATACTGTTCAGTTTCCTAAAGAAGGTTTGTGGGATGTGAACCGGTGTTTGCCGAAACAGATAGATGAATTTGGGAAGAATTGACATTTTTATTAGGTTGACTCTACCCACTGGCGTTAGGGGGAGGGTTTTCCAAGATGCACATCTCTGGGCCAGGGAGGACACGACCACGTCTAGGTTAAGGGGGATGAATTGGCGCAGGTCTCTATGTATAGTGACACCTAGATATTTAAATTGGGAGACTATTTGTAGAGGAGTGTCTATCGGTAGATTAGCGTTCGAGGGATGAAGTGCAAACAGGGCTGACTTACCCCAATTAACCCGTATGCCCGAATAGATGCCAAAGGTGGTAATGAGGTCTAGGGCTTTAGTAAGACATGTGGGCGCGTCCCTTATAAAGAGGAGGGTGTCATCCGCGTAGAGGGAGATTTTCTCCTCCACAGGGCCCAAGGGGATGCCACTAATCTCAGATGATTCGCGCACTAGAATAGCCATAGGTTCTATTGCCAGCGCAAAAAGCGCCGGTGAGAGTGGGCATCCCTGTCTTGTGCCCCTGTGGAGGAGAAAAGGGGGGGAGATGACCGAGCCTGTGCGCACCCTAGCTCGCGGGGTGACATAGAGGGTCTTGACCCATGAAATAAACCGGGGGCCAAAGCCGAAGCGGTGCAGCACCTCCCAAAGATAGTTCCATTCAACCGAATCGAACGCTTTCTCAGCGTCTAGGGAGGCTACTGCATCCGCTGGGGCCAAGAGTGTATGAGATCCCAACACCGTGTACAGCCGTCGTAGGTTTATGTCCGTCCCTTTGCCGGGCATAAAGCCCGATTGGTCCCCATGTATCAGGGAAAGGATCACCTCGTTCAATCTCCTTGCCAACACTTTAGTGAGCACCTTGGCGTCGGCATTTAGCAAGGAGATGGGACGATAAGAGGAGCATAACTCAGGGTCCTTGCCTGGTTTAGCAATCACTACTATTATTGCCTCTGCCATGGATGCTGGTAGAGTCCCTTCTTCTAGGGATTTAACTATAGTGTGGTGTAGTTTCGGTACTAGTTGTTCTGCGTAGTGTTTATAAAATTCCGGCGGGATACCGTCAGTGCCTGGCGTTTTACCTGCCTGCAACTCCCCCAGGGCCTGCTGAACCTCCTTTTCGGTTATTACGCTGTCGAGTTTTTCTCGGGCCTCACTAGTTAACGAAGGGAAGGTTATTTTATCAAGAAAAGAGTGTAGTTCAGGAGTGGTGTAGTTTGCTTTGGAGGAGTAGAGCTCCTCATAGTAGGAGGCAAATCGAGCATTTATGAGCAGGGGATCCATGAGTACCGTCCCATCAGGAGCTCGAACACGAGCTATGGATGTGAGGGGTTGTTGTTCCTTGGCCAACCAGGCTAATAGGCGCCCAGTCTTGCCCCCCTGCTCAAAAATGCGTTGGGTCTGCGCTAGTTGCTGTTTGTTGGCTTGGGAGATTCTAATCAGCATTACCTCTCTAAGCGCGTTCTGCATATCGGTATAGGTAACGGGGCTATGGGTGGTGGCATACCTATTTTCTAGTTCATGGGCGGTGGCCTCAGCCTCCTGGAGTGTAATAGTGGAGTCCCGCCTAACCTTAGATATAGTTGCTATGTAGGAGCCTCGCATATAGGCCTTGAAGGCGTCCCAGAGACTGTGCACTGACGCAGAGTTTGCGTTTACCATCCAGAATGTTTGGATCTGGTCGTCTATTTCTTCTTCCACCCTCGGATCTGCGATCCAGTAGCGGGATAATCTCCAGATCCTTTCCGAGGGCGGAGTGCGGGTCTGGACAGTGCACAGCATGGGGGCATGATCTGATATTCCTCGCGGTAGCATGTCAATCGTTTTTATCCGAGAGAGCATTCCACCGCTGGCCAATATGAGATCGATTCTGGACATAGCCCTGTGGGAGGCAGAATGGCAGGTGTAGGCGCGGTCGTTTGGGTACTTCCATCGCCATACGTCCGTCATGCCGTATAGTGATACCCACTTGGACAGGGGGGAGTCCACACATGCGCTCTGTGACAATCTGTCCAGTGAGGGGTTAAGCACCATGTTAAAGTCCCCTGCAATGAGCAGGTTGTCTGTGGGATAACTGGAGAGGATAGGGACCAACTTTTGCAGGAGCGTCATAGAAGCTGGAGGCGGCATATACAGCCCAACTATTACTAGTTCTATTGTGTCTATAACCATGTGTAGTATTACGTATCTGCCCCCTGGATCTAATTTTACATCTAGCAGCTCATGTGGCAGGGATTTGTGGATTAGCACACTGACACCTCGCGCATAGTTAGAGTATGTGGCGTGATAACAGTGTCCGATCCAGGGTTTTTTAAGGCCCATCACTCTGCTTCCAGTTAAGTGGGTCTCCTGTAGAATGCATATGTGGGGGCTATATTTTTTAACATAGGTAAGGACCAGGGTTCTCTTGAGTTTGTCGTTTAGTCCCCTAACATTCCATGACATGATTTTCAGCTGGGCCATGGTGGCGTCTGAAGTGTGCGACCAACAGGGGAGTGGTAAATTCTAGGTCCCGCGAGGGATCCCTCCCACCTTCTAACCCCAGCCACCCCCTTATACCTGATGTTTCTCTGTAGCTTAGCAGGCTGTTGATAGACCATACCCCTCTGTAAGATACCATCATTTGTTGCTACAATCATATACCGTGACCATGTGTTAAAGAAAAATAAAAATTTGAATAAAAATAACCCCTTCCCTCCTTCCCCTCCCCCCCTCCCCCCACCCTGCACAGCCGTTGGGGAACTCGGAGTGCCCATTCCCTAAACCAAAAAAAATCAGCTCAACTGGAGCAAGTCAGGTAGATCTCCTGCGGGGGCGCAGAGAATGCCTGAAAGGTACCCGGGTGGCGCTGGAGGCTAGTATCTAAAATCGCCTCTAGCATCCGACCCCAGCCTGGAACAACATTTTAGCATAACCGGTTGCAAAACATTTGGATATACAAATTTTAACTAGTAAAAAAAAAAGGAAAAAAAAAGGAAAATGAAGGTTAGTTAGGAACACTTAGCAGCCGCTAAGGGCACAGTCTTATAGGACCATACATTACAGTTCTGTGTATCATCTCGAGCGATCTGGCAAGCAGCATCTTCTGGCCAGAGGTGACTCCAAGGGATCCTGTCTGGGGACATCGTCATGCTCCCTGTCCTCCCAGCTCCCCGGGTGGTAGCGTTTCTCCTCCCCACGGGACGGGTACAAAGGAAAAGTTACTTTTTGGAGGGGCCCAAGGGGGGCCAGGGGTGAGTAGAGGAGGGCTCACTTGGATTCAGGAGGGACCATAGTCTGGTCAACATAAAGGCCATCCCTCCCCTGTCTTTCATTGCAATAGGAGGTGGCACATCAGGGGGGGGGGGGGACAGGGGAAAGGTGCAGCCATTGCTTTGTCAAGGTTTGGAATGACAAGTGCTTGATGCTGCTTGCAGTCAGTCATATGGCGCCAAAGGGTCTATTTGGCGCGGAGAGGGGACAGGGGGACAGGCCCGGCCAAATGTGGAGACACAGAGCAAAAAGCAAAAGATAAGCAAGTGTATAAAGTTGAATTGGGGCGTATCATACAGTTACCGCGGTCCAGGCAGGGTGTCCATCCATTGGGCTACGTCTTCGGGTGTCGTAAAGTAACGGGTGGTTTCACCATCTATCACGCGAAGGCGGGTCGGGAACAACATGCTGTACTTGATGTTCCTTGTGCGTAGTTGGGCCTTCACATGGTCGAATGTCCTCCTCTGTCTCTGGGTCTCTATTGAATAATCTGGAAACACCATGAGCCTCGCGTTGTTAAATCTAAGCTCCGGTACCTTCCTGGCCTCCCGGAGTATCAAGTCCCGGTCTCGGAAGTTCAATAGGCGGAGGATGAATGTGCGGGGGGGCGCCCCAGGCGGGCCCCGGACCGGGGGCATCCTGTGGGCTCTCTCCACCGCGAAATGCTGGGAGAAGGCTGCGGTTGGTAGGAGAGTGCGGAACATATGCTCGGTGAACGCCACGGTGTCCTGCCCCTCGGCCCCCTCAGGCAGGCCCACCACACGGAGGTTGTTCCTCCTACTCCTATTTTCGCTGTCCTCCGCGCGGGTTTCCAGCGCTTTGACCCTCAGCTGCAGTGTGTGGAGGGAGGCCCGGTGGTCTCTAATGGCGCTAGTTTTGTTTCTTCTCATACCCGAGGTCTCCGCCGGGTAGCAGGGTGTAATTTGGGGTGTAATTTTTAGTAGGATGGCCAGCTTGACCACGCCCCCTGCAACACCCTTTTTAGTAGGATGGGGAACTCTGTAATGTTTGTATTTGTGTATGTGTCAACATTGTTACCTGAGCAGGATTGGAGGTTTCCTTGTGAGGGCACTGATAACATTAGAATTCCCTATTCTATACAGGTTTGGATAAGTGTCCACTATTATCTTCTGCCTTGTCAAACCAAAGCTAACGTTTATGATAAATGCTCTATATTGGTGTTTTTATAATTCTGAAAGTTGTGACATGTTAGTAAACATACTCTCAGGAAACATTTTGCAATGTGTTTCTATTCTTAGTCTAAGGTGTTTCATAGTTTTTCCCTAGGATATGACATAAAGCTCTCTGGATACAATAAAATCCTGTGCAATAAGCACCAGTTGCATTCCCTGATAATACAAATACACAACTCATCAAATATGCCTCTGGCGAAACAAAATACAGTGAATTACAAAATGACAGTCAATTAATTTAGGAAGCATGCAGGGCAGCATCTGAAAGACATTACATTAAATTTATCAGAAGGTGAATAAATCCTTTCACTATATGACAACAATATAAAGGCATACAGCTATTGTTTTTGTTTATATGAGGTTCACTAAATAAATGATGTGTTTCTTACTTAAACCTGACAAGAATGAAAATAAGTGCTAAATACGCTCATCTTTTACATTATTCATATTGTTAATACATTTATAAACTGCATTTAAACCTCTGTGGCTATGGAAGGGAAGAACTTCTTGGATTAGCAGTGCATTTTTTTTATTCCTCCTGGGATCTCTTTTAACACCAGTGTCAGCCTCTTTATTTCCTGCATGCTGACTTCTCATTTGTTGAGTATCAGCCATCTTCCCTTTGGGGATAACTGCCACATTAAATATCACACAAATATAAAGCTATAATAAAGACATATCTAGTATTGAACATTTGACTTGTTTAATCGTTATTGGCATTCATACGTTTTGAGATATATAGAGCCTTATTGCTTTGTATTAATAACATCTATCACTGACTCAGCAGCATTATTGCTGTTGTAGCTAAAGCACAGAAAAAATTAACTATTTTTGATCTGTAAGGGATTTAGAGAATTAAAAAATAATAGTAATTATTATGATTATCTTTTACTTATGTAAAGTTTGCTGACATACAGTGTAATTTTCAAAAAATCACAAACAATTTTAATATCAATATTCAATGAAATTGAGGGTGAAGTTTAATTCCCAAATGTTCCCTTGATCCCAGTGATAGATTGAATTGCATGCTGACTTGTAAATTATGGGATTATTTACCAAATCCTCCCCATAGTGTACATTTAACTTCTCATAAATTTTTACCTTACCTAGAAAATTATTTGTACAGAAAATATGCAATAAACCTTATCATGTGTTTATTTACATATTATATTCCAATTATACTTTAACTATATAGTTAAAACAATAACTTGAAATACCAAAATTATATCTGTAATACAGTTGTATTAAAGCTAAACTTTGGGCACAAGAAAAAGTACCCTTGCAGTGGGGCCCTCACACTACAAGGATTAAATGCTAGTTGACTTTAGTAGTGGAGCAATAAGGTGTAGTACAAATCATATTCCTCACTCTGCCAGGATAATACCATCTGTGTGACTGATCTTTCAAAGCCTGCTCCCCAAGGTACTCCAGCCCACTGTCACTCATTTACAGCACTTCTTCACATACAATGCAGACTGAATATGCATTGTACATGATGATGAAGAGGGGCCATCCACATCAGAGAGCATTAGGAAAAAAAGGAGACCACTAGAGACTGGCAGAGTGAGGAATACTGTAAGTAACACAGCCTCTTCTTCTACCCCTTAGATTAACAAGAATTGAACCCTTAAAGTGTGTGTGCGTGTGTGTGTGGGGGGTCCAATTATATAGTTTTTTTTCCCACGCTTAAGTTGGGCTTTAAATTAACACATTAAATGTAGTGTTTATAGCTTCCTGATTAGGCATATGTTTGTACTGTGCATGACATTTATTATTATTATTATTTTAATATTATTTATATTAGTAGTAGAAATAATACATTCAGTTGCTGTACTACTACTGCAACCACAGTGGTGACAGCTGTAGTATTAGCTGAATAGTAGTAGTTGATGTGTTCACAATAGTATTAGATTTCTTTTTTGGCACTTTATGTAACTTAGAGAGTAAATGAGGCCTTTTTTAAGCATTCAGTTTTTTAAGTTATTCAACAGGCTCACATTAATTTCTGATAGGTATAAATATTTTCTGAACATTAAAAAAACATGTGCTGCTATAAAGGTCACCAGCTCATTCTGTATTCTCTCTGTTTTGAAAAATGTGAGCTCCTCTTGAATCTGTACACTTTGCCTTTAGATTAATGAAAAACATGTGGGAATGAGCTCAGTTTGACACACGCCATTTATAATTTGTGTTACAAAAACATTAGGCTGTGACTTTTTTACAATGTTTGAAGTCAAATTCAAATCCAGCAAATTATGCAAATCATATCTATTCTTTCCAAGCATTGAACATTTAATGTCAGGGATTGCATATTTTAGCATCTATTAGTTGTAAGTTCACTTTTTAAAGGAAGCCATATACTATTTGTTTTTTTTAAACAATATATTGACAAAATAATTACATAATTTATAGAAATAACTCTGTTTTATTCTACAAGTTTTTTTTAATCATAGGTAGTGATGAGCTTAACTGCCCTGTGTTGGGTTTGGCAGGGGCTTTCTGAACTTCAAAGAAGTTTGGATGCTGAACCAGAACCCCACTGAACTCAATGAGAGCTGAATCTGTCAAATTGAAATTGCCCAATTTCTGTGCTGATATGCAAGGTTGTGACAAAAATAAAATGGGGGGTTGGGCTTTGCCCTGGAGAACATTTACCAATGCAAACAAAACTGTTTAAAAAATTGCATGCAACTAGGAACAGTGATTTTTTTATCACTGACATACAAAATGAAAAAAAATAATAATTGCCAGCAAATAACTTTGATAGATGTCATTGCCAGCTTCTTTGTTTGAAAATATATGATGACAGCGGTGCGCAAATGGGCGTACCTGTACGTCCCCTTTAAGAGCCGGGGATAGCAGGCCGCATACAGCATGACCGTGCCCAGGGGACCGGCAGACTCGATGTCCACCGGTCTCCCAGCGCTCGTGTCACGGAGCCTAAGAATGGGGAAACAAGGCATTTCCCCATTCTGGCTTGTGACATGACAGAAATCACCGCTCCCTGTCATCGGGAGCGGTGATCGATGTCATGTGACTAGTAGCCCATCCACCCACAGTTAGAATCACTCCCTAGGACACACTTAACCCCTTCATCGCCCCCTAGTGCTAAACCCCTTCACTGCCAGTGTCATTTGCACAGTAATTAGTGCATTTTTATAGCACTGATCGCTGTATAAATGACAATGGTCCCAAAATAGTGTCAAAAGTGTCCGACGTGTCTGCCATAATGTCACAGTCCCAAAAAATCACAGATCGCCACCGTTGCTAATAAAAAAATTTAAAGATAAAAATGCCATAAAATTATCCCCTATTTTGTAGACACTATAACTTTTGCGCAAACCAATCAATATACGCTTATTGCAATTTTTTTTCACTAAAAATATGTAGAAGAATACATATCGGCCTAAACTGAGGAAAAAAACGTTTTTTTATATATTTTTGGAGGATATTTATTATAGCAAAATGTAAATAATATTGCGCTTTTTTCAAAATTGTCGCTCTTTTTTTGTTTATATCGCAAACAATAAAAACCGCAGAGGTGATCAAATACCACCAAAATAAAGCTCTATTGGCTACTGGCTATATAAAGGAGGGGTGGCATAGTGGTGAGATGCCCAAATATCATGTGGCCCTATGCCATATTTACACAATAATATAAGACTTCTTTTCCATCCATTTGCTTACGCGGCCAGGGATTCCCTGCCATGTAAGTGAATTGGACGGGTGATGTCAATGGTTGGTAAGGATATGGCAGCTGCCAGCAGCTGATGCTACCTTAACCATTTCAGCCCCAAAAGGATTTGCCCCTTCATGACCAGGCCATTTTTTGCGATACGGCACTGCGTCGCTTTAACTGACAATTGTGCGGTCATGTGACATTGTACCCAAACAAAATGTATACCTTTTTTTCCCCACAAATAGAGCTTTCTTTTGGCGGTATTTGATCACCACTGCGTTTTTTTTGCGCTATAAACAAAAAAAGAGCAACAATTTTGCAAAAACACAATATTCAATATTTTATAGCTTTTGCTATAATAAATATCCCCAAATTAAAAAAAAAACAAACACATTTTTTCCTCAGTTTAGTTTTTTTTACTAGTAATGGCGGCGATCTGTGATTAGAGATCAGAGCTAAAAATAGCCATTGATTATTATATAAATGACACTGGCAGGGGAGGGGTTAACACTAGGGGGCGATCAAGGGGTTAACTGTGTTCCCTAGGTGTGTTATAACTGTAGGGGGATGGGACTGACTTAGTATGTACACACAATCTGTCTCCTCTCCCCTGAGAGAACCAGGATTTGTATGTTTACACACAAAGATCCCGGTTCTCGCTCTGTCATGAGCGATGGCAAGGGTGCCCAGATGTCATCGTGCCTGCATAAATCAGCTCAGTGCACACCCGGCAGCACGCGTGCAAATGCTGTGACGTCTTAAAGGAGCGACATACAGCTATGGTGATTTGCCCAGCCGAGCCAACGTGCCGCAGTATAACTGCAGCGGCTGGTTGGCTAGTGGTTAACAACCATTGACAGCATTGCCCAAGTGTGGTCATATGTGGCCATATACAGGCAATGGTGTAACCTGCTCTATTCCCTGCCCCGTTGCTTGCATGGCCAGGGATTTCTGGATATGTAAGTTAATGGGCCGATAGTGTCAGAAATGATCATGTTAATCTTTGCCAAACACCTTACATGTTGGGCATTAGGAGGAACTCCGAACACTGAGCTCATCTCCAATCATAGACAAATGACCCATGTAGAGAAAAATTGTGATTGAAATACGTGTCTTCAAATAATTTTTTTTTTATAAGGGCTATCATTAAACAAATAGTATTGTGGGCCCATAGTATAGTGGTTATTTCTCTGTTTATGGAATAACACAATTATTACCATTTTTGGTTCTCATTAAAAAGCATACTATAAAGACCTACTGCCATTAAATGTTTAGTATCAAACTCTGCAACCTATTAAAAAGCAATGCCATTCTCTGGTATCAGTAGAACATTTCCACAATTACCCAAGACTGTTGATGTGCTGCCCATGTGGCAAATGGAAACTGACTCTGGTCATGTTTATATCACTATCCCACACTATATAGTGGGGAATCTAGAACTGCAGCAGATCCTACGTTTACATATTTATATTCTTGGTTTCCGCCGGTGACACCACTCACATGTTTATATCTGTCTGTATCAGATTCAGTTAATGACCAGTAACAAGTGCTTAAGACCTAATGGCCCTAGTAGCTTCCAGCCTAAAGCAACCATATTAGTTGATTTGCCCTTCCATCAGCCTTGAGTTATTACTTTTATGGAATGTTAATTGCTTTTTGCCATAAAAGTTCCACACAGTGCAGGACATACCTTGATGAAGAATGAGCATCACAGGGAGAGCTGAACTGTTTCTGCTATATAGTAATATTCATAATAGGTATTAATTAATTTTATAGAACATTACTATTTATTTTGAAAATCTGTAAAATTATTAACTTTTACTAATAAATGCAGAAGCAAAAGCAAAATTACAATTTTAAGCATGTGAGGGGCATTACAAACCATAGTTACATTATAAGTTCACTTAGTCAAACAATGAAAGTCATTTTATAAGCTAGCAATATATATATATATATATATATATATATATATATATATATATATATATATATATATATATATATATATATATATATATATATATATATATATATATATATATATATATATATATATATATATATATATATATATATATACTGTAGTATAAAAATGAATGTTTAATAAGGAAATTACAGATAACAATAATCCCCAGAAAGAACTGTAGCTTAAATTTTAAGTGTCAAGATAATCATCATGCAACTTTACTGTCCTACTTGCAATGGGTTTGTAGCATTTATATTGTAAAATCCAGTGTCTGTGAAAAAATATATTTTGTATATGGACTAACTAAAATACCTATAATGGAGCTATTTATTTCACTTAAATTTAATTGAAATACTAGGAATGTTGTTTTTAAAAGAACCAAAAACCCCTTTCTCTAAAGCACTGCAACATATAGGGGTAATCAACGAATAGTTGAGAGTGTAAAATCTGGTGCAGCCGTGCATGGTAGCCAATTAGCTTCTAACTTCAGCTTGTTCAATTAAGCTTTGATGATAAAACCTGGAAGCTAATTGGTTTCTTTGCAGAGCTGGACCAGATTGTGTACCCTCCAGTTTTAGTAAATAAACCCCATGGCATACCTTCTTAAAACAGAAGATGTTCTTACTTTAGACCGAAATACTCATACAGCTGTTTTTTATACTTTAATCCTCATTGGTTCAAGGTTGTTTATAAGGGGGCCCCCAGATTCCGGCCCCCCACCCTATGTGAATGAGTAGGGGGTACGATGTACCCCTACCCATTCACCTGGTGAAAAAAGTGTAAATAAAAAACACAACACAAGTTTTTAAAATACTTTATTACACAGCTCCGGGGGTCTTCTTCCGTCTTGGGGGGTCTTCTCGCCAGACTCCTCCGCTATCTTCTGCTAGCTCTTTTACTAGCGGAGGAACCCGGCTTTCTCCTTCGTCGCCGCCGATGTCTGGGGGTCTTGTTCCAACTTCGGGGGTCTTGTCCCGCTCTTCTGTTATTCTTGCCAGGCCTCTGCTATCTCCTTACAGCTCTTTTACTAGCGTTGGCCAGCTCTTCTGTAGCCATCACTGTCGCTTTCACTGCCGCCTTCTGCTTCTGCTTCTTCTTCTTTCTTCATCCGATGTTGAAACGATGCTGTCTCCGCTTCTAATGGCCGAGACGTGTTGCATGGGCAGTTATATAGGGACAAGGGGCGGGGCCACTGGCTCATGTCACATGGTGACCCCGCCCCCTTATTTGTCACAGTCCCGGAGGATGCTGGGACTGTGACATCATGTGACATGAGCACCCACCCATGTTGAGGGCACACGGCCTGGTATGTCTCAGGAGGGGGGGCGCTCTCATACACCACTTTCCTGACCGGCAGGGCTGTGTGCTCTGATAAGGGTCTTATATGGAGTTGGGGGACCCCCACGCCATTTTTTTGGCGTAGGGATTCCCCTTTAAATCCATACCAGTTGACAGGGCTAGCAAGGTGTCAATCTCGCCGATCGAGGCTGCGGCATTGACTTCCTTCGCTAGTCCCATCTACATGGAGTCACATTCTAAATGAACGGACTTTTCTCCATGTAAATGTCCGGTGGACCTCTGCCAACAATCCACCGGAAAAGTCCGGGCGTGTGTGGGCAAGTCCGCATGTTCGGAAAGTCCAGCGGACCTCCGCTGGAAAGTTTGACGGATTGTCTGCCGGACTAAGTCCGCCAGATAGTCCGGCCGAAAAGTTCGATCGGGTGTACGTGGCATTACAGGTCTCCTTCCCACCTCCATCCTGTTACTGATTGTCATATTTCTTACACTTCAGCTCAATTAATTTCTGAGCTCTGCTGTACAGTGAACTGCAACAGGCTAATACTTTTTAACTATATTTTATATCTACCTAGGGTTTAAATAACATGATACTCAGTTAAGTGTTATATTAAAATTACATACAGACTATAAAATAAATAACCTTGTTTTAAAATGGAATATAACCCCTTCCAGCCGAGCGTACCAGATATGCGGCCTTGGTTTCGGGTGTTATACCGGGATGATGCCCACAGCTGCAGGCATTATCCCAGTACCATTTTTTACAGCGGGCGATCGGCTTTCCTGGCATAACAACCGATGCAGCTAAAAGCTGCTCAATTGTTATCCCGGAGGAGCGGGAGGGGACATCACCCTCCCGCCGCCTCCCACCGCCTGCCGCCGCTCTGACCGGGCCTCCCGTCCCACCAGGAGACCCAATCCATGATTGGCCACTTCAGGCAGCTAGAGATAGACTGGCACAAAGCCAAAAATGGCTTTGTTCCAGTCTCCTGAATGTAAACACGGAAGCAACATCACAACGTCACTTCCTGTTTACTCGGCTGCCAATGGCGCAGAGTAAACAGTGATGATTTAAAAATCGCCATTTTCAGCGATCTAAAGACTTTGAAGTGCAAGTCTTTTAGACCCCCGATCCCTCCATTAAGAGTACCTGTCACCACATATTACTGTCACAAGGCATGTTTACATTCCTTGTGACAGCAATAAAAGTGATACAATTTAAAAAAAAATCAATTTAATAATATAAAAATATATAAAATAATTATGAATTTTTTTTTAATGTGCCCCCATCCCCCGTGAGCTTGCGCAGCAAAGAAAACGCATACGGAAGTCACGCCCACATATGTAAATGGTATTCAAATCACACATGTGAGGTATTACAGAGTGAGAGCAATAATTGCAGCACTAGACCTCCTCTGTAACTCTAACCTGGTAACCATAAAACAAATTTAAACGTTGCCTATGGAGATTTTTAGGTACCGTAGCTTGTCGCCATTCCACAAGTGCGTGCAATTATAAAGCATGACATGTTTGGTATCTATTTGCTCGGCGTAACATCATCTTTCACATTATCTAAAAAAAATTGGGCTTACTTTACTGTTTTTTAATTAATGAAAGTGTCCCTTTTCCCAAAAAGTAGCGCTTAAAATACTGCTGCACAAATACCGTTTGATATAAAATATTGCAACAATATTCTCTAGATTCTCTGCTAAAATATATATATATATATATATATATATATATATATATATATATATATATATATATATAAATAATGTTTGGGGTGCTAAGTAATTTTCTAGCAAAAAATACGTATTTTAACTTGTAAACACCAAATGTCAGAAATAGGCTTAGGCGTGAAAGGGATAAATAAAAATGGTTATCACTATCAAGATTAAAACCTCTTGAAAGCCTAAATCATGCAGGCTAGAAGACAATATACAACCAATCTTTAAACAGTCTTTGTTTTATAAAACAATAAATTAAATAACCATGAACATAAAACATATTGCATGGGATCATCTGCCTCATTAACTTGACTTTAAATGTTTGAAATAACTAAAACTATTGGAATTGATTTAGTATTTTGAAATGAGAACTGAGATAATAGTATGATTGTATAAATATACTGCGTTTTAGAATATTTTGCTCTATGTTTTATAGTCCTGACATTGTGATATATACTGTGAAAGGTTGGAGTTAGAGCTATTCATTTATCAAATTTATGCCATTAATAAGAAAAACTGCTAGCAAAACATTGTATGTTAACAATTCTCTTTATGCTGTAATATGGCTCTTTTGAATAGTATTGGATTTCAAGACGGGGAAATAACCTTTACTGGCACAACAATACATCTTTTGCCCAAATGGAAAGCATCCTGGATTACATTTATGTCCACTGCAAAAATATTTTGTGTATATATTTTGCAGTGGAATTTGGAATTTGACTGGAAAAAAATAATGATCTATTTCAGGTTACTTTTGGATTTGGAAGATTTTATGAGCCAAAGAAGACATATCACCAATATACATCACATAAAACAGACTCTTCCACATGGCCTATTAAGGGCATCTCTTACTAGTGGTCTCTTACTAGCCAACTAATTTATACCCTCCTTCCCTACACTCTCCCACTACATCATCCATGAATCAAATTCTATAAAAGTTTAGAGTCTAATACTGCAGTTCGGACTTTACATGATTATTTGAGAAAGGGCTGTGCCAAGAGAGAAACATGTTAAAATTAAACTTGTTCTTTCTGGTTATTTTAATAAAGGAGAATATTATTTGCGTCTCTATCTGTGGCATTCTTGATGCTAGTGCAGTTGAATGCTTTGGTGGAGACACGTTGAGCCAACACCAGAGATGTGATTGTGGAGTGTGTAGCTTGGTCTCACCTGGAGCAGTATGTGAAATGTTTTACTTTCATGTAAGAAGGTGTTGGAGCTTACAAAGAGGTAATGATATCATCCTCTTGCTTTGTGGCAGTGTCCAAGTCTGGCGATTGGCCGATTAAGTCAAAACACTGCACGTCACAATCTTACATAAAGTGAATAAAAAATAATTCAAATTGTTCTTGTATTCTATATTCTTAGGGGAATTTCCATATTTACGAAAACTTGCAATGTTTTTTTGTATTTGTGCTATATCTTTCCAGGCCCTACAATAGACTAAGGCTGGATTCACACCTATACAAATTGGATGTGGGTTTTCCCCACATCCAATTTTCATGACAGGAGATTGTGACCGCTCTCTATGGAGACAGATAACATATCTCTGTTGCGGCTGTGGAGCGGCTTGCAGAGGAGTGCTGTGCATCTTTGGCTCAGTTTCAGGGCCGAATTCAGGCAAAAGTTCAGCCCTGATTAGTCCCTGCAATGGAGAACAGGGACTCACCGGACCCCTGCTGTGAGCCACATCTGTCGGAGGTGTGAATCCAGTCTAAAGGTTCTTAAGTAAAAACATTAATACTTTGCTAAAATGCAATGAGAAAGCAGGGAGTGAAGAGCCATGTCAGTGGATGACAGTACACATTTTATTAGAACTCAATAACTTCTCAAATATGGTTGCTAGAACTATTATGACCTATGAAATATTCTATTGGGTTGGTTTACTTTGCAAGGGAACTTAGGGAATGTAGTGAAGTCTAGAATACCCAATCACATGCAAGGAAAATGCTTGCACGTGATCGGATGACAGAAGTTAGAAGAGTTTCACTTTGTTTACTAAGCTCTGGGGCAAATTCCCTTGCAAAGTGAACAACCTATTTGCTTTTGGTAAATCATCCCAGATACGCGCAGTCAAGATCAACTTTCTATATTCATTACAAGATAGGAAATGACCTGACCAAAAACATTGCAGTTATTGTGTACAAAACAAACATAAAAACTGTGAAATAAAAATCTGAATTAGATTTTCATGTAATATTGATTCATCAAGTACAAAAAAAAACAATACCAAATAGTTTTTGAGTTTCATATTTGGGGATTTTCAAAAGATTTTGTGAGATTTGCAGATTTCAGTTTAAAATTGTAATGCATGTAATGTATGCATTGTAATGTATAGCATGTATGCAAAATTTCTGTCTTTTGTTTAGATTGATAATTCTTTATAATAAACTCTGTTTGATACACACATTTTAAATGTTTTTTTTTTTTTATAGTTTCTCTTGCCAGTACATAAGGAATAAGGATCTGTGAAGGTGCAGATTCATTAGTATAACATGTCTCAACTAATTTGTGACATACGATATCCTGTAGCTTTCTAAAAGCATTTGTCTATTTGTCATCTATGAATGAAACCAATTCATAGCATGTAAACTTTAATATCTGTAATTAGATACGGGTATCCACTTGCTGCGTGCTGTGGCTAACATTTCCCTGCATGTCACTGTGCTGCACGCACATTTGAAACATGCAAGAAATTAAGAATTTACAACACATTTGTTTATATCCCTTACTGAGGTCCAATAAGCTTGATGATTGATCATCAATGTACCTTTTGGCTTCTTTGCAAAGTACAGTAAAAATGCAGTTTTATTATGTGATGGGCAGGTCAGATGGTTTTCTTTGTTTAGAAGGTCAACAATTAAATTTGCATAGACATTAGAACAAAACACTGCTCCAGATATAAATTGCAGGCACTTTGAGGTGTCTGCACATACATGAAACAACATAAAGAGCCCTGTAACATCTGAACGCCTGGCTCTTTTGAAGGGGACAGACACTTCTAGACATCTACTTTAAATCTTAAATGGTCCTCCTGCTTTCTCTTCTTTAAAGCAATATTAAAGACAGAATTATATTTTTTTAAATATCAAACATGTCATACTTACCTGTTCTGTGCAGTGATTTTGCACAGAGCAGCCCCAATGCTCCTCTTTTTGGGTCCCCTGGCGGAACTCCTGGCCCTCCCTCCAGCCTTGCTATGGGTCACCTGAGCAGGCTTACTCATGAGCCACTGCTCCATGTGTTCATTGAAACACGGAGCATTGTTTGGTCCCACCCTCTCTCTTGATTGGCTCACTGGGTGTGATTGACAGTAGCTGGAGCCAATGGCTACAACTGCTGTCTCAGCCAATGAGGAGGGAGAGACCCAGGAGGGCGAGGCTCCTGTGCACAGTGTTGGATCGAGATGGGGCTCAGGTATGTTTTAGGGGGACTAAGAGCACTGCTGCATAGAATGCATGAAGGTAAACAACATTTACAACGACTTTAACACTCACTTACAATTCATACCTAGCTACCAAAAATAGCAGTACATCAATGTAATTACTGAAGTTGGAGGGAGCATGAGAAATAAAGCAGGCAATGAGATTGTTAACTGTAAATATGTACTAGGATAGTTTTTACCAATGTTGTACATGAGAGGATATTGTATATTGATGTGCAGATACTAAAATATAACATTAAACATTATATAGAACTAAAAAAGAATGTCTTTAATATTATGTCAACATGGTCTCATTATTAAAAACAAATCACTAGTCAATCCCTTGTGTTAGTTTATAGTAACACATTTAGGCAACATGGATATATTGACTGGTTGCATATATGAGCTTAAGATCCCCTCAAATGAATACACAGCAAATACATGTTGAGATATACCCACAGGCCCTTTTCTTATTAAATGCATGTGGCAAAGTTCAGGAGGTTTGGAGTTATGGAGATGGGATTTTCTAAACAAGATTATGTGCATCTAATACTATTGGCAAATGACCGCAGTTCTCATTATGGTTAAAAGGCTCTAGTATTATTTATTGCTGCATGTATGATTAAAAATGTTACTGAGCTATGACACCGTTAACTGATGAGTTATTAGAAAACATTACAGAGAATATTAACATCAAATTACATGAAAGTGAATTGTAATTATCTACATTCTATTGCAAGAAACAGTCAGATGCATTTGATAAATATATCACATTAAAGACACTTTCAAGTTTATTTTGTTTCAACCCTTTTTTGCTACTGCATGTCTCTATATTGATTTACTTTTGTGAATCTTTATTTTCAACTAAAAGAATTAAGCAAAGAGTGACCTACAGAAATTTTTTGAACACATGCCTATAGCAATCAATTATTTTTGCACAAACAAAATTAGCAATGCATACACATTATTCTTCTGAACAATGTATTACATTTTGTGTGCAGTGCCAATTTTAGCATAAAAATACGTTTTGGCATGTTAAAGCATTTGTAAAGTAATTTTGTGTACCTATACATTTTTTTTATATTTATCTGTTTTGTGCAATGTATTGCACAGAGCAGCTCTGATCCCCCTATTCTTAGGTTTCCCACTGATGCTCCTGGCTCCTCCTTTTCTTGGTGTGCCATAATAGGAAGCTGATTCCTACAGTGGCACACCTGTGGGCTTGATCCCAAGCCACGCTGTCTGTGCCTATAGACAAAGACACCAAGGGTCTTCTCCACCCCCACTCCAACATTACAGGATTTGACTGACAGCAGTGGGAGCGAATGGCTCCCGTGGCTCTTAGCAAAGCCTGTGAAGGTGGGAAGAACAGGAGAGAGCTGCGTGCTCGTCTGTGCCTAGTAGCACAAAGACACCAAGTCGGTACTTCGTACCACCCCCACTCCAACATTAACATTGGATTTGACTGACAGCTACGTGGTCGTAGCGTTGTACGTCGCCGTCGCGGTATGGCTCCCGTGGCTCTTAGCAAAGCCTGTGCCTATAGACAAAGACACCAAGGGTCTTCTCCACCCCCACTCCAACATTACAGGATTTGACTGACAGAAGAAGCAAAGAGAGAGCTGCTACAAAAGGGCACAACGCTAGATCCAGTGTGGGCTCAGGCAAGTATAAGTGGGGTCAGAGGGTGATACACACACTGAAACATTTTTTAACCTTAACCAATTGCCAACTGGGGCAATGCCGATTTATGTCAGCAGAATGGCATGGGCAGGCAAAAGGGCGTACCCATACGTCCCTTTGAATTTGCCACCTAGCATGCGTGCGCCCGCCGTGGGAGCGGGTGCAGTGAGGAGAGGCAGAACAGGGAGATGCCTATGTAAACAAGGCATTTCCCTGTTCTGCCTAGCAACATGACAGGAATCTACTGATCCCTGTCATCGGAAGCAGTGATCTCTGTCATGTTGTAGTGAGCCTATCCCCATACAGTTAGAACACATTCAGGGAAAACACGTAACCCCTTGATCGCCCCTAGTATTTAACCCCTTTCCTGCCAGTGTAATCTATACAGTAATCAGTGGCTATTTGTAGCATTGATCGCTTTATAATTGTCAATGGTCCCAAAATAGTGTCAAAAGTGTCCAATCTGTCCGCCATAATGTAGCAGTCCTGATAAAAATCTCTGATCGCCGCCATTACTAGTGAAAAAAAATTATAATAAAAATGTCATAAATCTATCCCCTATTTTGTAGACGCTATAACTTTTGCACGAACCAATCAATATACATTTAATGTGATTTTTACCAAAAATTTGTAAAAAATACATATAGGCCTAAACTGTGGAAGAAATTAGTTTTTTTATATATTTTGTGGGGATATTTATTATAGAAAAAAGTAAAAAATATTGCATTTTTTTTTCAAAATTGCCAGTCTTTTTTTGTTTATAGCTCAAAAAATAAAAACTGCAGGTGATCAAATACCACCAAAAGAAAGCTCTATTTGTGGGAAAAAAAAGGACGTAAATTTTGTTTGGATACAATATCGCACGACCGCGCAATTGTCAGCTAAATCGACTTAGTGCCGAATCGCAAACAATGCTCTGGTCAGGAAGAGGGTAAATCCTTCTGGGGCTAAAGTGGTTAATGCAGGGAATGCATTAGTGTAAAAAATGTTTAAGTTTTGCAACCTCTTTAAGTGTGTTAGATCTTATCTATGCATTAATCCAAACTTTACTTAACTTAACGGAGCATTAATATTGAAATTAGGGTCCAATTTTATTCAGTGCACCACTGGAGCAGTGCAGCACCCTTAGATACTTGAATAGAGCCCATCTGGTATTTGCTAGCAATGATAGACTGCCAGTCATGTCAAGTATGGACGTGATTGAGCACTGATTGTATATTAATAGTTTAATGTTAGTAGTCTGAGATACTAAATATAGATACAAGTAAAATGTATCTAATTAGAATATATCCTTTATAGGGTCATTTAATTTTTAGCATTTAAGAGTTTGAACAACAATGCTGGTTTAGACTAATGAACCTTTTGAACATGTTTGTATTCTGTTTTAAGAATACAAAAAAAGTATCCAAATAATGAATGAATTGATGAAATGTAACCTTAATTTCCTTGACTGTTACTATTGTATGCACTTTCTTAAGTACTAATCCATTCAATGGTGTGTATTTATTATAGAATTGGTGAATAGAGGGTATTTGCAAAAAAAAAACAAGATTTATAATCATACATATAAGTGATTTAGTGAGTGCAGTTTCGGTTTGCTAAGTATGCATTTACTAGTTCTTTTCTAACTAACCCTATTGTTCGCAATACATGGTGATAAGAGTCCATAATTCATCGAATGGAACTTTCATCCAGCAACACTGGAAATGAGATTATAACAACGAAAATCTCTGAAAAATTTTGTATTAGGTAACTACACACACACTGATGCTGCGATTGGGGAGATATGTGGGTAAATTTATAGACCAATTTCCTGATTTATTCCTTTAACCGCTTCCCGACCGCCTCACGCATATATACTGCGGCAGAATGGCAAGGGCAGGCAAAATCACGTACCTGCACGTGGCCCTTTAAATGCCTGCCCGTGGGTCGCGCTCCCTACCCGGTCGGGAGCTCCGTGACCACGGCCACGGGACCAGCGGACCCGATCGCCGCTGGTGCCCCGCGATCGGGTCACAGAGCTGAAGAACGGGGAGAGGTTTGTGTAAACAACCCTCTCCCCGCGCTTCCTACTCTGCCTGTCATTGATCGGCTGTTCCCGGTCATCGGGAAAGCCGATCAATGACGTCAGACATCAGCCCCGCCCCCTAATGTGTAAAAACACACACATGTCACAGCCCCCCTAGTGGTTAACTCTTTCACTACAACTGTCATTTACACAGGAATCAATGCTTTTAAATAGCATTGATTGCTGTATAAATGACAATGGTCCCAAAAATGTGTCAAAAATGTCCGATATGTCTGCCATAATATAGCAGTCACAATAAAAATCGCTGATCGCCGCCATTACTAGTAAAAAAAAAATATTAATAAAAATGCTATAAAACTATCCCCTATTTTGTAAACGCTATAACTTTTGCGCAAACCAATCAATAATCGCTAATTGCGATTTTTTTTTTACCAAAAATATGTAGAAGAATACGTATCGGCCTAAACTGAGGAAAAAAAAAATGTTTTTTTTATATATTTTTTGGGGATATTTATTATAGCAAAAAGCAAAAAATATTGCATTGTTTTCAAAATTGTCGCTCTATTTTTGTTTATAGCGCAAAAAAAAAACCGCAGGGGTGATCAAATATCACCAAAAGATAGCTCTATTTGTGGGGAAAAAAGGACGCCAATTTTGTTTGGGAGCCACGTTGCACGACCGCGCAATTGTCAGTTAAAGCGACGCAGTGCTGTATCGCAAAAAGGGGCCTGGTCCTTTGGCTGCCAATTGGTCCGGGGCTGAAGTGGTTAAACCTGGCCTGGGGCTGCTTACATTAATAAACATTGCCCTATTCTATTAGCAGACAGTCCATTCAGTTGCCTCTAGCCTTTGTTAGCTGTAACCTCACATATAATAATGATGGATTTTTTTAGATCTTACCCTGCACATCAGAAATTTAGCATACATTTTACATACTATATATGCAAAGCTACATAGATTATAAAAATTATAATGACATCCATTCTCAATTAACATCTTCCCTAGAAAAAATCCAATTTTCTTACCTTAAAACCCTTATAAACTTTTACAGAAGATATGGACACTGTAAAAGGAATCAAGTCATTGCTCAGGTTGGCCTAAATCATTTAGCTGGACCTATAGATGCTCTTCAATAGTCAAGGAGCAACACTCTGATAAATTATGAATTGTATTTCACCCCCATTACTAGAGCCTGGTTTAACAGGATGCATTTTATAATGAAAGTGCTTTTAATAGGATTTACCGTAATTGGAAGACGAGACATAATTGCCTTGAATCAGAAGTAATGCTGTGAGTGAAATCCTTTTAAGTAGTCTAAAATGTACACAGTTTTATTATACGCAATTCGGTAGATTGTCAGAACGAAGAATTAGACCTTGATAAAGGACACCAAAACAGGCACTGCACTATTCCCTGGGATATAACAAATCTCTTTTTTTTTTTTTTTTTTACTGTTTAAACCTTGCCCTGCAAAAATGAGAGTGACAGATGAAACTTTTATTTAAAATAAAATACTGTACCAACTATAAAGCAATTATTTTCATCAGCATTTAGCCGATCTCATTAGCAAGCATTATACATTTGTGACACATTTGTTTAACGTCAATCTCCCTGGACTCTCACAATCTCTCACCTTTGTTGCCATTAAAGAATAAGGAAAACTGAAAATATAAAATAATTGAGGTTATACATAGTCTGGAAAACTTTGGTGAAATGACCCAAAACTTTTTTCTTTTTTATGCACTTCTCTGAATTCTGTATGCATTATGAGAAATATATGTAATAATGTAAAAAATGAGTATATACATATACAAGGCACATACAAAACTATTAAACAGAAGCAATAAAAGATGTATAGCCATATAAAAATGGTGGTAATCTATAAAAATAAAAAAGTTAATTTTTTGCTTCCAATTGCTTCCAAAAGTGAGAAGGTAAATATTGGAGTAAGAAAAAGAGGTAATGAACATTTAATCAAGGGTATACTAGAGAACCTGCTTCATCCAAAAGGACAATATAGTTATAAATCCTCCCAAGCAGGTTAAGGAGGGCCAAGATCACACAGGGGCTTTTAACTGGCACAACCTTCCAAGCATAACAATTGCATTCATGAGCTGAATCAGTATGTTGGGGTTACATGGTAGATATGTAGGTGCTGCATATACATGATCTAAAAATAGTAAACATTCCGAGTGTGAATGAAGTCTTCACTTATAATTGGAAAACACAACATTTTTGCTTGCATATGATTGGATAATGGAAGTCAGCAGTGCTTCACCTCATTCCCAAAGCTCTGGGGAAAATTCCTTCTGCAACTTCTCTTGCAAAGTGAACAGTTTACTTGCCTCTTGTAAATTAACCCCCAAAGGTCTACACATTTTTGAACTTTCCACCTAGGGAACCTATACTGGTTTTAATCCCCACAGTGGGAAGTAAGTTCGTAGTAGGGACCCTATGAGAAACTTGAATGAGTTGTATAGGTAAACTACAGGGGTACCAGCCATACAGCTGTAAAAAGGAGCAGACATCAATCAAAACAAATTGAAGATTGGCACGATAGAGAGACCCTTGTAGCTTTATGGGAGGTTTGGATAGCTGAGTCCCTGTCCTTATCCCAACAGCAAACAATGAGGGAGTTTCTGTGGCAGAATAAGGATATATTCTTAAGCCCCATACACATGGTCGGAAAATCCGAACACAAAATCCATCGGATTTTGTCCGACGGATTTAGTCTGACACTGGTGTTGCATACACACGGTCGGACAAAGTTGTCGGAAAATCCGTTCATTCTTAACGTGGTGACGTTTGTTGCCTACGACGGGACTACGTAGAGGCTAGTAGCCAATAGCTTTGGTCTTGTAATTTGATCTGAGCATGCGTGGCACTTTGTCCGTCGGAATTCGCTACACACAATCGGAATTGGTGTGATCGGACTTTGTTGTCGGAAAATCTATCCAGCAGGAGATAGAACTTTGTCCGTCGGACAATCCGATGTAAACTGTCCGATGGTGCCTACACACGGTCGGCATTTCCGACAACATTGTCCGATAGGACAGAATCCATCGGAAAATCCGACCGTGTGTATGGGGCTTTAGAGTTGCTAAGCTGCACAAATATAATCAAATATGACATTATTATGAACCCCAAGGTTCAAGTTCCCCCTATCGTATTCAAAGGGACAAGGTCTGTAGATAAGCAGTAGATCAGGAGGTACACAGAATGTTGGACCTTGGGATAATTCAGAATGCAACACTGAATGGCGTAGCCCAGAAATTCTGGTTCCCAGTCCTGATGGTTCATTGAGGCTCTGCAACAACTGTTAAACAATAGGGTGGGTCTTGCAACATTTATTCACCCTACAAGAGTTAGGTTAAGAAATTAGATCCTTAGGCCTCATCAGCCCTTTCTTGAGTCCAACATAGACAATGCCGCGATCTTTAGCACTCACTGGGTGAGTCATCTCCCAGTACAGGTTTCCTTGAGCTCCATAGGAGAAGCAAGTTTAATAGCAAATCCAAAGACTTGTGTCTTACAACTGAAGGAGGCACAGTATTTTTGTTACACCATTTGGGCAAGACATGAAAAAAGACATGATTAACTGGGGTCCTAATGCAAACTTTCAGAGTCAGAAACAGGTCATTTGTTAACAGCTAGTGCTAGTAGCACTAGACTTTCAGAAAGAATTATTGCCCTAAACTGAACCTTCCAGTGTTTTCTTACAAGTGGTGAATGGAGTATATTTTAGTTTCAAGCTGGCGCTAACTGAAAGGATTTATACCATTGTAGAGCAAGGGTGACTAGCTATCAAGTAGGTGCTGGAGGCCTAGTGATACTACCTACTAGGATGTTGCTATAGACTATTTACTGACTATGTTCCTCTACAGTGGATGGCCTAGGCCAAGGAGCCAAACCCAAAAGTCACATGTTGGTTTCTAGCTCTCCAAGTTTTCCCTTTTCAAGGTTTATCATTATGCTGGTTCTCATTAGAAAAATAATGATTTATAAAATGTATAAATAATAAGATACCCTGACTAGAGCTCACTATTTGGTATGAAAACATCACTGGCGCAGTATGATTGATAGGTTTAACCTTTTGCTAAGACTGTGCTCTCCAACCTTTGCAATATATATTTTGTATATATCATTATTATGATTTTTAGTGCAGGCCCATATATAATGCCATTCATTTGTGCAACACTTATACATTCACATCAGTCCCTGCCCTCAAGGAGCTTTTTTTTGTTTTTCTGAGCTTGTTTTTTTATAGCGCTTAAAGTTTCTTTCAGTTTTTCCAACACTACCACAATCTTGGTGGCCATTTTCATTTTCTGTGTCACATCAAGACTCTTTTTTACAACTAAATAGATTTCAAGGTTTGAATTATATCCAGCCCTCAAACTCAAACCTATATGCAGGAAATTCAAAACAAACAAACTGGGGTTCCTATGGGAAAATACTGTACATTTTATGATTGTGTGAAACTCACACAGGGATGGAACTGCTTAGCAGATTCTCTGACTATCATCTTCTAACAGTTCAGGTAGTGATTGATGTATTGATGTACCATGTAAAGCCCTTCAGAGAATCATCATTTTACATTTGGCGTTAGACAACTCCAGGTTACAGCAGCAACTTTATGCCCAGAGGTTAAAGTAAAAATGTCTGTGCTTAATGACACTGACATATTAGACCCCAAATCCTTTAGTGTTTGCTGTACTAAAATAGGCTGCATTTATTTTGTTAGATTATTGTCATCTTACTTATCCAAATTATTTCATGTTTTATTTGACTGCTAAAATATGTTCCTTTAACACAGGTACATGATGCACTTTTTATCTGATGTATTTAAGAATGCAGATTAGTTTGTGATATTTAAATTGAATATTGAGAGCATGCAATTATTAACAAACATTGTGTGGCAACAAAAAATGTGTAACTTCAAAATCAGAAGCCTTACAACATATTAGAAATCTGGAGAACTAGCTTATTAAATTTCCAGTTTGCCTATTTCAATGCAGGTTTTTGTGCAAGTCAGGATACATACTCTAATGATTTATAAATTGTTCAATTATCTGAAAGTTGAATACATCTGCCAAAAATATTTAGGGACATAAAAACAGTTTGTAATTAGCCTAGCTGCAAATTGATTTCTTCACTTTAAAAAAAAAATCCTTGATATTGTCGCACCACTTTTGGTGTCCTCTTTTCTCTAAGCCCTATCTTTACAGACACATTTCTGCAACATATCTGCATATGACTCACAAAATATATTTTTGTTGGATGTCGGATTCACACTGCAAATATGGACTGCAAAATAGACAATGAAAAAGACTTTACTAGGTCAATAAAAGCATTGCGTTTACTGGGTATGTGTACATCTGCACGTTCATGTAAACCAACATCGTCCTTGTTATCATTATAATAATTTCTCCCTGTTCATGGGCCTAATTTTTTTTAGGAACTAAGGTCTAAAGAATAAATCAAGTGTTGCCTTATGAGTTTATGAGAAATCTCCATTAATAGCACTCATAAGGCAACACAAGGTAAGGCTTTTTTGTTGTATCCCTAGAGTTTAACAGTCTAGCAAGCAAGTTTATGACATCTACTTCACAATTCAAGGGCACATTATTGGTTTTACAATTAATCTGTAATAATTGTTTTATTATTATTCATGATGCCCTTTTATTTTTTATCAATTACTAAATACTGTATGGATTGGTTTTATTTTTATTTACCTGTTGAGAAGGTGTTAAAACTATTAATATAGTACTTAAATAGTTTTTCCAAGTAATGTGTAAAGTGGTGAATATTTTTTTTTTATATTGTAGATTTAAAAGTTTATATATGTTATGCTTAATATCTTTATGTTCTCCACATTTCCATTGTCCAGCATCATTAGAATTTGGTCCATCAAAATGGCAAAATACTGAAAGGTCATCTGAAGTGGCACGTAGAGGGAAAGAAATGTGTATTTTTACTTGAATTTAAAGAATTATAAATAAAATGCTCAAATGTCATGCATAGCCAAGTTTCCTTCTACTTCATCATTCTGTGAATGATGGTTAAGATGCCCTGCTTGTTACTTGGTGAATGTGATTGATATGTGACACTGTAGTAGCAGCCTTTGTGCAGTAATCAAACATCAGAAATCCTTTTAGTTAGGTGAAATTTGAAAATGCATGGTCCCCAAACTTTGTCATGAACAACGTTAATATATAAGTGTAATTATTAAAATATATAATATGACATTTTTTATACAGAAAAAAAACAAGGAAACTTTACAGGAATGAGTTCAATAAACAATAATAGGCACACTATTAAAAATGACCATAGGTTACTGCATTTGACTTGTATATTTTGGACCATATATATATATATATATATATATATATATATATATATATATACATATAATTGAAAAGTAGTCTACTTAAAAGACAATACATAGAATATTTCCCACATAACAGCACAAAAAAAATAGTTTTAAACACCATGCTCCTTTTTTTTAAATGAATATTAATATATTTAAAATAGGACTGGATATTTGTAATGGTGATAAAGTATTTTTAAGGGAAGCCAGCTGGTCCTATTTATTTTACACCCATTCCCTCTGCAGTCACCTGCAGCCTGAAGAAAATTTCATTACTCCAAAATGTTGAAAGAGAGCACCTGGTATAATAAAAATATGTAATGGCGCAGAGCATAACATTAAAAATTAACAGTGTAAGGTTTTATGGTTCATAAGGCAATCATAAAATATTTTTAATCATCTTGTAAATTACCTGATTCTTATGGTGAACACAGTGTAAACTGATGAAGGGTACCTATAGGTGTAACACACAGTTAATGTCATACTCAACTGTAACTACATGGAGTAAAAGGCTGATTACAAATTAATCAGTATAGCATACTACTCTTGGAAGAAATAGATGATTATATTTGTTTTTTCTAAACTTCAACAAATTAATTTAAGTGGGGAGGGATTAGAATACTTGCCAGTTTTTATTGCTGTCTGTTCCCCCATTAGGGAGTTTTACTCTCTCTATTTGTCCTGCTTACTCTTATTGTTGACAGTGAAGGTAAAAGAAAATCTCACATTTTGGGTTGACACCGAAACAGTAATAGAGGGGAAATCTTGAAACAGGGGCACTAGTTCTGGTGACCCTGGTGACACCCCATGATTCTGTCATGTTGGAGTGATTTCCTCTCTCTACCTGTTTTGGTTATAGGACAGAAATTGAAGGGGAATTTCCCCAATAGGACACAAAAGAACCCAAAAAGAAAAAAGTTTTGCCTTTAGTTATAATTTGATTTCATTCTCTTTTTTACAAAACAATAGCAAACAAATATTTTCCATCCTTGTATACATCTCCAGAAACAAATTACCTAATTTTAAAGTGGTTGTAGACCTTAAAAAACATACAGGAATAGTAATCATACCCTTGAATAATGTGTACCTGAATTAAGTCTTTACATTTAGTATCGCATCTAGGTTGCACCTATCTTCCAGTAAGCATTCTTCGTTTTTACAAATGATTTTCCTCGATATGTGGAAAAAACACATGCACGAGCCTCCCAGACATACTTAATTTTTTTTCTCTATATATTCATATGCATGCAGATGCAAGGTAGCAATATGACGTACGCACTTCTAAGTGGTGTTTGTATGTGGGCATTAATTTCTGTGATATCACCTATAACTCCCAGAAGCTAAGCCACTTCCATTGATCTGCTTTATTCAGAGAGTGATTGTGGTGCGTATGCATTACACATTATAGTGCATAGCCTAGTGATTTTACTTTGTTTATATTAGGTATTACAACCTCTTTAACCGCTTCCCGACCGGCCACTGCAGATATACGTCAGCAGAATGGCTCGGGCAGGCAGAATCACGTACCTGTACGTGATCGTGCATGTGCCTGCCCGTGGGTCGCGCGCGCGCCGCTAGTGGCGCGCTCGCGACCCCGTCGGGAGCTCCGTGACCCCGGCCGCGGGACCAGCGGACCCGATCGCCGCTGGTATCCCGCGATCGGGTTACGGAGTGGAAGAACGGGGAGAGGTCTATGTAAACAAACCTCTCCCCGCGCTTCCTACACAGACTGTCAGTGATCGGCGGTTCCCTGTCATCGGGAACGCCGATCAATGACGTCACACGTACAGCCACGCCCCCCCTACTGTAAAAAAAACACAACACGTCACACTGACTCCTCCCCGCCCCCTAGTGGTTAACCCCCTAACTACAACTGTCATTTACATAGGAATCAGTGCTATTTAAATAGCACTGATTGCTGTATAAATGACAAATGTCCCAAAAATGTGTCAAAAATGTCCGATGTGTCCGCCATAATGTCGCAGTCACAATAAAAATCGCTGATCGCCGCCATTACTAATAAAAAAAAAATATTAATAAAAATGCTATAAAACTATCCCTATTTTGTAAACGCTATAACTTTTGCGCAAACTAATCAATAATCGCTAATTGCGATTTTTTTACCAAAAATATGTAGAAGAATACGTATCGGCCTAAACTGAGGAAAAAAAAAATTTTTTTTATATATTTTTTGGGGATATTTATTATAGCAAAAAGTAAAAAATATTGCATTTTTTTCAAAATTGTCGCTCTATTTTTGTTTATAGCGCAAAAAATAAAAACCGCAGGGGCGATCAAATACCACCAAAAGAAAGCTCTATTTGTGGGAAAAAAAGGACGCCAATTTTGTTTTGGAACCACGTCGTATGACCGCGCAATTGTTAGTTAAAGCGACGCAGTGCCGAATTGCAAAAAGGGGCCTGGTCCTTTAGCTGCAAATTGGTCCGGGGCTGAAGTGGTTAATCTTCTCCTTTTTTGGAAAACTCAGTAAAGGTGTATTACAGTATCTGCCCTGGTCCAGTATAATTGTATTTATTAATCTTAATTTTTGGAAAGTCTTAGAAAAGTGCTTTCAAGCCACAGCCATGGTCCCAGCTCTGAGTCTCTTACAATTCAGAGTATCCTGAATGTGAAGATGATATTCATGAAATCAAATACCACCAAAAGAAAGCTCTATTTGGTGGTATTTGATAACCTCTGTGGTTTTTATTTTTTGCGCTAGAAACAAAAAAAGACTGACAATTTAGAAAAAAATATATTTTTACTTGCTATAAAACATATCTAATAAAAAAATGTAAAAACCTTTTTCGCAGTACTAATTCATTTCACCTAGGCTTATGTTCTGTTATGGTTTTAGTTCACTCACGCATTGTTCTCATGTTTTTTTTTTTCCTTTTATTGTTACATGACCTATCCTGGGCGATACATGTATCAAGACCAAATTCTGTATGACATGTTAAAATTAATAAAAATCTATTAAAAGTAATTTTTTTAAAAAAAATCTAATTTCTTCAGCAGTTTAGGCCACTATATATTCTGCTACATATTTTTGGTACACAAATTCCAATAAGCACATATTGATTGGTTTTCTCAAAAGTTATAACGTCTACAAACTAGGGGATATTTTTTTAGAATTTGTATTTATTTATTTTTTTTGTCTAGTAATAGTGGCGATCAGCAATTTTTAGTGGGACTGCGATGTTGCAGCGGACAAATTGAACACCTAACTGACACTTTTGAAACTTTTTGGGGACCAGTGACACTAGTACAGTGATCGGTGCTCAATAATATGCACTGTAACTGTACTAATGACACTGACAGGGAAGGGGTTAACATCAGGGACGATCATAGGGTTAAGTGTTTTGCTCCTAGGGAGTTCTTTCTATCTGTGGGGGGATGCTGTTACTGGAGGAACGCAGTGATCTGTGTTTCTGCTTAGCAGAAACACAAGATCTCCATCTTCCTCCCTCACAGAACGGCGGTCTACCTTGTTTACATAGGCAGATCGCCATTCTGCCTCTCCTGTAAATGATTGCAGGGTGCCGGCGGCCATTGCGACTGCCAGACCCGCTGATTGGCTCCCGCTGTGTCCAATCACAGCAGGAGCGTTCTTGGACACGCTCCAGACCCACTGCATGAAATCATGTACCTGTAAGTGATTTTGCACAGTAGGACCGCCCTGTCAGAGTATATATGCGTGGGGCCATCCTTAAGTGGTTAAAAAAGAACATGAAGCTGTGTTCACCCACTGAATCCTGTGTGAGGGAATACAATGTTTTTTTTTTGCACATTATTTTTTCTAATCAAAGTGAACATTTCCAGCATGAACAGCTTTACTTTAGTAAATAAACCCAGTTCAATAGTAACTAGTTTGTAAGGCATGCCTAAAGGACCTCTTGTTTACACTTTTAAAATGTTATATGTATATGATTTACATCTCTGTCCAGTCACAAAATGAATATATGTGCAACATTTTTCCATCATTCTATAACAAGGCACAATATAAATAGATAGATTCTTATTTTTCTGAATATTTGCAATTCCAATTCTTCAGGGTTCCTCGTTAATGTAAAATATGTGTTCATGTTCCTTTTTTAGGCTAGAGAAAATGGATTATTTTTTTTTTCAAATATATGCTCTGAAACTCTATTATGGTTCAACACATCATATTAATATGCACAAGTGAATCAGCTCTCTTCTGCCTGTCTTGTGCCATAGGCACCCCAGAAGGCAATGCCGTAGCATAAGACATGGAAACAGAAGGAGAAAAGCAGAATCACAAGCAAATAGAATGTCATTTCAAGAAATTGTCAGAGAGACAGTGTTTACTGGCCAAACAGAATCTAAATGAAGGCATTGCAATTCTTTGTCTAGTTTCATAATGTTTTGAAAACAAAAATAATAATTTCTTCCTATTTAAGTCAGCAAAATTGTTCAACATTTAAGTGGATGACTGCTGGGCTGCAGGAGTAGAGTATTTTAAGTAAAATGTTAATTTAGCTTCATTATGAGATTCACAAATTTATGAAATATGTGAAATAATGAAGTTATCCTCTTAAGCACAGTCTACAAGTGAATTCCCTCATGGCACTGTTCTACAAGAATTATTGCTACACATACATCGGTATGTTTGGCAAATAGAAAACAGTGTTGTTTTCACCTGAAGAAAGTACCCTAAGTAAGATAACATAGCATTCACCTTTCATTTAGGAGAGCTCTCTATATTGTTTACATATATGTTAATACAGCATTCGTTTTATTAAAATGCTTTTTCTAATGATTTTTTTTTTCATATTAAAAGACCTGGATATGTGTTCACAATGAGAAGAACACTCACTATTTTTTATAATGTAATTAACAATGAGTTTGTCTCTATTACCTGATTAATAAATTATATTTAGTAGTTCAAGAATGGACAAATTGGGGTTGATTTACAAAAACTGGAGAGTGCACAATCTGGTGCAGTTGTGTGTGGTAGCCAATCAGCTTCTAACTTCAGCTTGTTCAATTAAGCGTTGACAATAAAACATGGAAGCCAATTGGTTTCTATGCAGAGCTGCCCCAGATTTTGCACTCTCCAGTTTTAGTAAATCAACCCCAGTGTGGCTATTCAGAAACTATGCCACAGCCAGCAATGCATGCTGAGAACTTACAGTCCAATCAGTCTTTCATATCTATTTTAGTGTTCAGTATTATTAGCACAGTTTCTTGTATTTTTCAGTAAGGACTTAACTACTCTTAAGATTTTAATTGTTTATAAGTGTGGAAATGTACATGCCAATCACTCCCGTATTCATTTTAATACATTACTTTCAACTGAGGGTAGTTGCAAAAAAAGAGTTTAAATCTTTGCTAACATGTAATTGAAATCTTATGTGCACTCAAACATTAGTGACAGAGTAAAAGTTGCAATATACAATGGAGCTGTCTAATTTTCCTGTAACACATGGTGTTCCATGCACCAAAAGGTGGGTATTGCACATAGGAGCTCAAGTTTACACTTAGGAATCCCATACATTATTGCATTTTTTTAATTCAACCAGCAAGTTAAATTAAAACATATTGTCCAATTCCCCCATTAACACACTCAAGGTGTTATTGTATTCTAACAGCAGGGAACCTTCACCATCGTCAGATTACACTGATCAGCGCTGCTGGCTATAGTGGATGGCACTGAAGGATCAGTAAAAAAACATCAGGCTGGTTATACAGAAGTGGATTGATAGATCGACTTTCGTACAACCAGCCTGCTGCTACATGGATCAAAAATGTGCTCGGTGCCTGCTGAGCTAGCCAAATATTGACCCATGTATGGCCTCTTTGAGGAAATCACTTGTGTGTAACAAATGTATAATGATGTAGTTTAGTATATTACAATAGTCTCCACATTGTTGAAAGTGATAAAGAGATTCTTTACTCATTAGCTACACATTTAAAGAATCATTGTCTTTTCCCATTTAAGTTTATGTCTGTGAAAATAATCTCTCGATAATGACCCAACAATCTCCTTCGGTAAAATGAGCTACCATTTCTTCATCTTGAGGATTAGATTAATTGCACGTGTACCTTTGTCCTCCATGTTTTTACTCTGTAGAGTAGGAACATAGGTGTGTTATTAGTAACATTAAAAATACATTTATCTTCCCCAATTCTTTAAAAATAGCTGAAACCATGTATTGCTAGGAAACTTCACACTGGACATATGTTTGCCATGCCATATGTGCAATGACATTTGATTAATTTTGTGACAGTACCATTCACTTACCAGGGCTCGTTTACAGGAGATGAAAAGCTAACTGATTTTAGCACACGCATCTTTAAATGTGTTTTGAAAATGCAGACCAGTCCACCAAAAATTCAGTATGCAAAACATAGAACAGGGAATTGATAGGTGCAGGCTTAGTGGAAACAATATATATTTTTGTGCCTATGCATTTTTCTGAAATATGTCATATAATTCTGGACAATGTGATTAATCCCTTAATGGAAACATTCAGGAAAATTATAAAAAAGCAGACAAGGCTTATGTCCTACACACTGCAATACATTGGTAAAACACAATTGAAGACAGGTTTTGACAGGCATTCTTATTGCACTGGAAAGCACAGGGCAATTAATCAAAATGTTTTTTTTTGTCTGAAAGATCCCAAAAGTCAAAATTGAAAACATTTATTAAAATTTTGCAAAAAGATACAATTTAAAAAAGTGACCTCTTAGCCAGTGCACAGTATATACTGGACTTACAGTTCACTTACTCTGGGCCCATACACCTACAACTGAACAAAGTAGGGTGACAGTTCTTAGTGTTCTGACAATAAATGGGCAAAAAGGGTTTTTCTTAGCATATTTGCCCCCAACTTTAATGGGCCTTGAGTGGGTTTCTAGTCTTGTGATTGGAGGGTGGGCAATTGATTGTGGTATATTCCATACAGTCCAATGTGTTTGAACAGACTGTGGTAGACAGTCTGCCTAGACGTCAAGCAATATGAATATTTTTTCAGACAGGGTAGACATCAATTTTGACACAATATCCAATGAAAATGTAATTATATATGTACAGTATTAGCTTTCTTTGTCTATCAACTTTTTATGTAGAGAAAAATATCTACATTTTATATACCAAGTATCATTACTGAAGTAGGGGCTGCCTTAGTCTTTATAATCTTTTTGTAAAAATAAAAAAATGCTTCTCCCATTTCACAGTGTAGTACAATAAGTAGTTTTTCTCACTAACATAGTTTAATTCAAACATATTAGCTATCCGTGAGGAAATTAAATACATCAGCACACAGTGGGGGTTATTTACGAAAGGCAAATCCACTTTGCACTGCAAGTGCACTGAAACTGTTAGAGTGGTAAGGATGTGGAATTCTCTTGCACAAGCAGTGGTTTCAGCTGGGAGCATCGATAATTTCAAAAAACTATTAGATATGCAACTTAATGACCACAACATACATGGATATACAATGTAATATAAACATAAAGCACACACAGAGGTTGGACTTTATGGTCTTTTTTCAACCACACCAACTATGTAACCATGTAACAAGACAACAAATGAATAGTTTGGATGAGATGAAGTCAGATACAATATGCTGTATTTGTGGACTCTGAGCGTAGATTTCAAACCGTAGCTTAAACTTTGCTCTAATGGTGTTCCTTATACTAAAGATTAGTACTTATTAGAGTTAAGATTAGATAACAGAGAGACTATGGTCATATTAGTAAAATAGATAAATCCATGTTATCTTAATAGGTAAAAAATATCATTCTTCTAGGGAGTCCTTTTATAGCACCCAAGTCCCTAACAAGATTGTAAAATGCTGCCCTCCCATAAACACCAAATGCACCCTGTTTTCTTTTGCAACTCATTAATAACTAGGTTTATAGACAACCAGGAAATTTGCATACATACATGGGGGGCAAATTTATTTTCAGAAACTGGGATTTACATCTACCCATGTGAACCAATCTATTCATTGAGCTTTGTGGGGCTCAATAAAAGACTACTTTTATTTAATGCTAGATGGAAGATTCCCTGAAATGATTGTCATAATAAAGTACTATGTATTCTTCTTAGAACCTACCCCAATACAGAAATGCACTGCACTGCAATTACAATTTACCGAAACCCTGCATTATATGGCAATGATCTTTTGTTGTTCTTGGTTGATACCAATACTTCCTTCTCCAATACCATAATGGCATGCCCTTAATTAAGAAATTTGGTTGCTTTTCTTGCTTAATGATTAACAGGGGTGTCTACTCTTTTGCCCAGAGATCCTCTACTGTAACCACTGGTGAACTGTCGCATATATTACATCACTGTTAAAATATTTGTGTTTTTATATATCTAGATATATCACAGAGAACCTTTCTGTCAAAATAAAATCTTATTTACATAAATTTAGGAGTAAATGTAAGGTTTGGTGTAAACATCCATTGACGGTTTTAACCTTCCTAAAAATGTTCTGTATGCCACATATACTCTGGATTATTCAAAACTTCCTATGTTGGATCCCCCAGACCTTTTTCAAGAAATGCAATGATGTGTTTCAAGACCTACTATGGAAGAGAAGGCCCCTATAATTAATATTATGACCTTACAGGGCTTGCAGCATTCAACCATTGGGGTTACTTTCTAGCTTTCCAGTTGCAACAGGCGGCTTACTGAAAGGTGAATACTGGTTCCTCTTCCTCCTACAATATCGTCTCTCACTATCTGCATGGAAAAAAAACTTTACCAACTGAAAATTAACTGAAAATTAACCATCAAAGTGTATGCCACCCACCCTATTTTATACCTCATGGGGAACATTTGGAATACTTTTAAGCTCCAAAAAAGGCATTATGAGTTTCTCTAAATACACCACCCTGTGGTACTTTGACTATCTCCCATAATTGTATATGTTTGGTATATTTTCTCAATGACAGCAGACAAAAAATGACATGGAATCCATATTATACATGGACTGTATCCTAAATCATTCAACCATATATGAACTAAGTTTGAATTTAGAAATACATCTTTCTATAAATATTTACAGCTACACCAGATTGGACCCTAACCCCAGCCTTAATACTTTGGTCCAGGCAACTAACACCCATGGTATAATATCAAATCTATCCAATAATCTTCTTATCAAATGCATGATTAAGTTTACTGAACAAGCTATAGGTACTATTCCAGAGGAGCAATATGCTGATCAAAATATCTATGTGTGGAAGATTGAACAAACTGTCTAATCTATACATGACATATCACACACCTCTGTCCTTGTTGAATTATGGGCTTTGAGCTGAATCCAGATGTAATAGGTGCAGGAGAGATGGAGAAGTCCAAAACATTTCTGTTACTGGAATGAAATAATTTCTATGTTTAAATGCAGTGTTCACCCTTTTTTAATGTGTAATCACTTGCATTCTTGATTGCCCATAAAATAAGTTCTAAAAAATGGGTTATCCCAGCTCCCCTATGATGATAAAATGAAATCTCATATACAACTGACAGGAGTTGCTAATTGAGCTTTCAGAAATATGTATCTCTATTGATTGAGAGGGTTGATAACTTTTTGGGCCATGCTCATTTCTCTTTACAATTTCTCTCCAAATGTCTAATATTTAACATTGGTAAATGCCTGTTTTGGGCAAGGCTAAAGGAGATAAAAACTGAAAAAACAACTTGTTGCTCTTTGGTATCTCTTGCAGTGTCTAACATAATTTTTTTCTGTTCTTTTTTTACTTCAGTGTCTGCATTATTTTAAATTTTTCAGGCTTTTACCTGTACAGAAAAACGATTGTTGCTCCTGACAGAAAATTTACATTCTTGTAACTTTCTGTGCTATAAACTGACAGCCTAATAATTATTATCTGTCTTCCCAACTATATATATATATTTATATATGAAATGCAAACCATCTACCCTCTATGTAAGGGAGAAGAGGAGAGGAGAAAGTGTATATAGTCCAAATGAAGAGCGCAGCTTAGATGACACTACTGCTCCTCCATAAATACAGCACTGTGGATGCACATTAAAGTCCTAGGACAGGAAAGATGCTACTGGCAGGTTTATCAAGAGAAAATAAAGGGCCTACAACTGAGAGGTACACCACGTAGGAAATATCACAAAACCCCAAGAAACTGTTCAGAGTAACAAGTGATTTTCACACAAACTTAAAGGGAAGGGTTTTTCCCATGGTAGATAAGTCTATGTTGCCATATTGCAATGGTGAATCCTACTCCTACTTCTGGGTTGGTGGGGCAAAAGAGACGATAAACTCTCCCTACTTTATTCCAGAACAGTAGGTTAATCACAGAGACAATATTAAGTTAATGAGCAAGGTGCAGACTTTATTTCATGTCTTTCCTTAACTCAGACAAAATGTTCTATCTTTGGTCATGGTTCAAATGGAACAGCATATACTCTTTCCATTTTCTAGGGTATTGGCAATAAAACAAATTGTTGTGTTTTTTGCCTCTTTACTTTATTCTTGGTACTCAGGGAATTACAATGCTAGCAGAAACTCATCAATAGTATTTTATTGACCAGTCAATCAATAAAACAGTTTGACTACAATATATACTAAACTCTACAATCCAGGGATGTTTAATTAAAGTGTTAAGAAGATATGTTTGTGTAAAGTTGTTAAGCTCTTATCAGTTTCAATATGCATTGGTTAATTTTACAATAACCCTATGACTAAGGCTGGGTACACAATAAAAGTTTTTTTTTTTTTTTCATTGAACCCACTGGGATTAGAGATTACCATACTAACACAAGCTGTGTTAGTGTGGCGATCTACCCTGATGTGTCTTTGTGTTCTGACTGCCAGACTGCCCCCCACCAGGACACACTGATCAGCATGTGCAACCAATGGCTGCCAATATTGATCGAATATGGGTTGAATGCTGGTTTTCCTGCATGGCAATTTGACAGAAGCTGGTCATAAGACCCACTTCTGTAGAACAGACAGCTGTATGCATGAGCCAAACAGCAGCCTGTTCCTGACAAACCGACCATTTTCCAAATTTCATCCCTTGTGTACCCACCTTTAATTGCCTACCTAAATAATGTTTACATTGTTGTCAGGACATATAAGGCCCATATTTAGCACACTGTTTTAATAAATATTTTAGTATTTTTTTTAATTATAATGGGAAAAAATAAACAAGATTTGAAACAATGCATTTTTAAAAATGATTAGTTTTATTCAAATTTCACAAAAGTCACACAATTAATACATTTTTTTGCACTCTGTAAAATACTGTGTCAGCTGCCTGCAGCCTGTCTGCACAGAGAAAGAGGAGTGTAGATACGATGTGCCAGATCCTGGTATTAATTGGCTATACATGATTGGTTACTTGTTGAAGAGTACAGTGTCATTAGGTAGGCAGCTCAAATACACCTGAGAACAGCCTCTGAAAGGGGCCCTAGGTATAGACCATAGAACATTTAGAAGAAAAGGAGTATGACACCAAATGTATAGAATTGTTCGTAGATGTAAACATTATGGGCATTGATCAGGCATTTTGCTATTTTGTGTGAAATACAGGTGATGAAGTTACATTTCCATAACGGTACACAAACATGAAAGAAGAGAGGAAGGAAGGAAGGAGTTGTCAACATTTCAAAATCCCCAAAATTAAAAAGAAACATTTTAGCTAGATATAGATTTTATATAAAATACATTTGTAAATCATTTTTTACACGTTTAGAGTTAAAATACATCTTTTAGAAGAAAATGCAATCTCTGAAGACATCAATCTAAAATACAGTGATGTCCAAATCAGGAGATAAAATTAATTGATAAATGTCGCTTTAGGCAACAGGGTCAGCTGTTATGTGATGACTTCAAAATATAACGAAAAAGTAATTTGATTAATACATTCAAAAATGATTTAAATAATCTCTAATAGATCTTTTCCAGGCATGCAGTTCATCTTGAGGCCAAACATCATTTCATCAGCCCCTTTTGTCAATACTCCAATCAATAAATGTGCAGTTGTAACCAGTATTAGTTAAAGAATAAGGGGATCTCTGGGATAAAAATACCAATTAACTGTTACATTACTCTTCGCCTTCAAATCTGGATATTGTAATGTCTTTAAAGATGTCAGGCCTAATCCTATTTACCAATTCTATAGAACTAATAACATCTATGCAGTCTTTGAAAATATGTTTTTTGGTGTTATATGTAAGTAGACATTCCCTGATATCCCTTTAGATATGTACGCCCCTCTGCTGATCCCTGCCAGACAACTTTGAGCTAGCCTAGGGAGTCTGCACTTCTAACAGGATCTTAGAGATACCTTTATAAATATCTCCAGATGAAAAAATCTCAGGGTCTGCAGGTATCTTCATGAAAATTTAACAGGAAACAGAAACTGACACATTCATTGATTATGTGAGTACAGAAGCAAAGGAAGATAAAAAGGTTAAAGGTTGCATGTGCTGACATGCTTAATTTGCCTGTATATGTTAAAGGTGCTATGATGTTTTAAATTCATGTATTCCTTAAGCTAGTAAAAACATCACCCTTTACAGATAAAATAGTATCCATTTTGCCCTGGTTAAACTTAGAAAAATGTTTTTCCTTTATTCATTCCTGTTATTGCACATTAAATTATCTCACTGAATATATCACATAAATATGTTTATGACACCAAATATTGAAGTAATGAAATTTATAGCATCTGAAAGCCCTTGCGTGATCATGTGGTAAATCTAAGATTATGCCTTTGAAGTTGTTTATCTAACCCACCAGTTCATTACTTTAGTATGCTGCTGTCCCATTTCAATGTAACCAGGTCAAGTGGCAAATGTATTTCATAGAAATTTATGAAGACCAAGCAGTCCAAGCAGTCTGACACGTGTGAAAATAAAAGTCACCTCTTGACAGTCTGTAGTGCTTAAGTGTTATCAGAAACCAACTGTCATTTCTGGATCTTCACCACAGCACAGTGAAATCATTACTGAGAACTGCCAATACAGCTTGCTTTTAATATTAACTTTCCTATGAAACCTTACTGGTGATATTAGTGACTGTGATACTGGTGATATTCACAAACAACTCTAAGCCCTCTCCAAAAAAATAAATAAAAAAATCTTGGTAAACATCTGGGATCTGAGTTTCACCTGCCATATGCAGCACTTTGATGTTTGAGAGCATATGGTTGAGTTCAATAGTTTCAAATGTGAGGTTGGAAGCCATAACACAACACATATACACAATGGGGGTTATTTACTACAGGAAAATCCACTTTGCACTGCAAGTGCACTAGAAAATGCACTGAACGTGCACTTGGAAGTAAAGTCGCTGTAGATCCGAAGGGGACATGCAATGAAAATAAAAACATTTTTTTTTAGCTTGCTCATGATTGGATGATAAAATCAGCAGAGCTGTCCAATCACGGCTGATCACAGTGTAAACAGGAAGAGCCGGTGATCGTCATTTCCTCACTCGCGTCTGTCAGACGCGAGTAGAGGAGAGACTATCGACTACTCCTCTGACAGGGGGGGTCTGTGCTGTGCTGATTGATTATCAGCGCAGCCCCCCTGAGGATGCCCACACTGGACCACCAGATTTCGTTAGAAACACCCGACCATGACCTGGCAATGATTCTTGAGACATCGCTCTTAGGCTCTTATGCAGCTTTGAACGTTTTGGGGACCTTGGGCACACTCATCCTTTACCTTTCTTATGTGAATGATGATCTAAGTATAAAACCAAGCTATGGAGATTTATGGAGCAGATTCCACCTTCTGGCCCAACCTCCCCTTTGGGTAATTACATTGGTTTCCCATCTTTATCGGATCTATGACCCACAGTTGTTGACTGCCTGAGGGATTACAACCCTAAAGCATATTATTTCTGATGGTGATGTTGAAGTCCAAATACTCTCTATCCAATACTATGTACTTTAGGTATCTACAGCTGAGACATGCTGTTAACACCCAATGCCCTGACCCATTACTCTGCAGTCTGACCCCATTAAATGCCTGATAACCTTGAGTGTGATGAAGATAAGGATTATATTTTTGGAAAGGAGAATACCCACATCCCTATTCTAATGCAAATATACACAAGGGCCCTTAAAAATCCCACATGAAGTGTTGTGTCTATTTACCTCAAGTGTCATGGGGCAGCCATTGTCTTCCCTCTCTCTCCTACTCTCTGTAGCCCATGCCTCTAAACTGACTCAGACCTTTGAGAGGTGGAGGGTGGATATCCCTGAGGACATTATAACCACCCGTATCACTACCATGATCTCTGCTAAAGACATATTCATACAATTTAAATGTCTTCACAGGCCCTAATATACTTTTCAGAGATTAGCTAACATTTACCCTACAGTGATATCTATGTGCACTTGGTGCAATTCTTCCATTGACACATCCGTACATATGATATGGTTTAGCCCCCTTAGCTGTTCCTTTTGGTAGTTGGTGGTTGATGCTCTGAATGATATTTGCAATGTTACCCTTTGGACAGAGCCGATACTTCTGCTATTGGGTGTGATGGAAGATCCAACATCCAACAACTCTACTGAAGTCAAATCAGGACCAGAGGGTTATGACTGGTTTGCTATGCATTACTGTGTTTCAAAATTCTAAATAACAACAGTTCTTTATTGAATAAGATCATGTGTGTATTCTAGAACTTAACCACTTGATAATCTATAAATAAATATCTCTCTTTTCCAAATAGAGCATTGTCTTAGACTCTTGGCAAATCCTCAGTAGAAAGATATTTTAATTATCTTCGGGATGCATTGACATAAGAGGTTAACATGCAACATGGTAAAATTATACAAGAAATGTACATATTGCCATAAATATTTCATTTTTTTGCTTGCATTTAGTACCGGTAGATAAAAAACACAAATACTTGCCTTTCTTTGACTATTTGTTTGGCCTGAATAGAAATATTGCATTTGTTGATATGACATAAAAAAATAACAATTTACATCAAAGGCACTTGTCTTGTCCTCTCAGAACGCGCCACTGGCTGTTTCCACTGGACACAACTGATGACGGATCACTGTACCAGCCCACTGACAGTACCATGTGATCACTGTGACAAATCGCAACAGATCACCTGACAATTGTAAACAATGAATGTCTTCCTTTCATGCCATCCATTGTATACAATTGTGTTCGGTCAAAGTGAACACATGGTACAAACAGGGCCAATCACAGCCCATCTGTCCCATGTGATTAGCTTTGGCTAATCACAGCTAAGCAAAACAAAAGACACCAGAACCAGTTTCATTCAGTAAACATGGTTGCTTACACCAATCATAATATGTAAAAAAAAATCCTGATCACTTCCCCAGATTAGTATAGTGTTGGTAACAATTTATTGCTCTGGTCACGGTGTGTTTTTTTTTTAATATACTGTCACCAGTCAGTGTCCCTGATCACTGCCACACCAGTTATATAATAATGCTGTACTTCACTGGTAACAGTATGTAAAAAAAAAAATTAGATTTTTTTGTTATTTCTTTCTTTTACAACAAATTGTGAGAAAAAATTACAATTTCAAAAAACTTGCCATGCCTCTTACTAAATACCTTAGACTGTCTACTTTGGGGATATTTGTACTGTCATGGCATTTTCAGGCCTCAAGAAAAGAGATAGTTTGTCGGTAATACATAATTACACTGATTTGGCTTTTTTTACTGAAGAAATGTAGCAGAATATATTTTGACTTAAATGTATGAAGAAAGATTATTTATTTGCAAAATTTTAAAACAGAAACAAAGAAAATGATAATTTTTTTCAAAATGTATGGTCTGTTTATATTTATTTATCAAACAATAAAAAAAAAAACAGTGGCAATTAAATACCACCAAAAGAAAGCTAAAAGAAAGATAAAAATGTCTTATGGGTACAATTGTCATTCGAAGTGTGACAGTGCTGAAAGCTGAAAATTGGTCTGGGTAGGAAGGGGGTAAAAGTGCCTGGTATTGAAGTAGTTAAAGCTCATCTGTGACTATATTGTGGCAGATTTACTGAAATAAATAAGAGCAAAGATAAACTATGAACATAAGATAGCAAGTTTATGATCCAGGAGCCTATACAGCTGATTGTAAATTGATGTTCATTTAGAATAGTGTGATCCCAGTTTGTTGTTTAGTCGTATATTAAAATACTATTCCTTTTGTGCCCCTTGTTGTTATAAAGTGCACCACAGAATGCACTGGTACAACTTTTTGTTATAAGTGACCCAATGAAATGTACACGAATAAAGCTAAAATGCATATAACCAATATGCTATGCATGTACAGTAGATTAGTAAATGGAGTTCATTGTGTGAATATAGTTTCATTTGTTGTCTGGAAATCGGAAAGATTTTAGTTATTGATTTTAGTTATTGAAGACACTGCTAAGTGAACCTGTAGAGGTTATTCTTCCTACTGGTCATTCAAATGCATACAATAACTAAGAAGTATATTAAACAGTCATACACTAATATAATGGTCATTTTTGTCTTGAATTGATTGAATTTCAGTAAATACGTGCAAGAGTTTGTAAAACAGCTATAAGATATTTCATAAACATACAAACAAATAGTAAAAAAAAAATGTTCCTATCAAACACAAACTTGTTGTGTAGTTGGAAAAGGTCACAAAATGATGAGAATGTCTGATTCATGGGGAATTGTGCTCATTCTTGCATAACTACAATAGGCCGCTTCCCAGAGCTAGAAATTTAATCAAAGATTGCTTTCAGAAACTGAGATGCAGAAAGCAATTAAAACAGAAAGAAATCCACTGAAAAACATTAAAGCAGGATATTTTTTTCCCCGTTTCTTATTCAACATACTTCAAACATAAGCACTTAGATCTCCTGCTGTGTTAATTTCAGAAATAAACTTCACTTTATGAAAAAAAAAAAGATCTTGAAGTGAAATTAGATTGCAAGCTTGATAGTTCTGAAATTGAAAATGTATTTTCTTTATATTATGAAATTATCCACACAGGTAGGAAGGAATGTTCATGTGCATTTGATCCTAAAAGTGTCACCAGAACTCTAGGCCAATATAAAAGACACAAATGAATGCAGGTTTGAAATGATTAATACATCATTAAATGTATTTTTCAAATGTAGGCAGTGTAAGTACCTAAACTTTACATGGTCATAACCTCTTGCAGTCCACTTACAGCACAGCTGGAGTGTGAGAGAAAGAAAGCAGTACAAGCAGCCAGTCAGTTTGTGTACAGTCAAGAAGCATGCTGATAGAAGGTGAGAGCAGAGTGACATAGGGATGTGCTGGATCCAGAGCAACATTGGCTCAGAGATTATCAGACATCAGATTAAGCAAATCTAGGGTCACTAAAAAGTACTGAGATGGAAATTTCAGTTTCATAACTGAATGGGGGAGGAGGTGAATAATCAAAAAGAATTACAAATACCAAAATTACCAAAACTATTATTTAAAAAAAATACCTTTCAATGATTTACAATGTTACACATGTACTATATTTAAGATTTAATATCTCTCAGATATGATTTGGGTTAAATGAGAGTTATTTGACCAAGAGTGAAAGCACAAATACACATCCATTTATCTATAGTCTACACCAAGGAAGAAAATATTAGATTAAAATAAGAGAATTACATGAAAGAATACAGAGTATATTCCATAAAACATTAATCTACAAACATATTTAGTTACAAGTAAAGGGCAGACCTTTCCCATAATTACCCTTATCACCAAGGTTCCATTCTGATGGTTGCTCTCCCAAAGGAAGTGTTTTCCTCACATCTAGTCTGTGTATATCAATACAGGCTGATGCCTCATTGGTTGGCATAGCGTGGCTCTGATTGGTGAGCTATTCTGAGCAGGAGATTAACTTGAATGTTCCCGGGAAGTTAAGTACTTATTTTGGGTTGGCCTTCCTTCATTGCATATCCCAGCATGGGATCCTTTGAAGTGAGTATGTGTAAAACAATGAGGTTTGGATCCCATTGTTTGTATACCCAAGCCTAGGCACCGAATTGGCTGTTCTTACCAGAGATATATGTGAAGATAATATGTTCTGGCCTGCATAGATACAAACTAAATTAAATATATTCCTAATTACAATATTTTAGAGCTATTAATGGAGATTTTACATAAACTTATAAGGCAACAACAATATCACAGTCATTAGAATAGAGAGCATTTTTTTTACTAGGGATTTATATAACTATATGTTTTATTCAATGCCTAAACAAACCACTGCTTTGCCCATTCAGGACACAGCAACAGTTTTGTGTCAACCTCCCTGCACCCCATCCCTAGACACACATGTTAGATTTTATTTCCTACTTTGCCACTGTATTCAGCAATAAGGTGTCAAAAAAATTACAGTACCAAGTACTTCTGTACATATGGAGAAACATATGACTTACCCATGTGGCAGTGTCATATAAAGTGCAAAGTGTTGTTTGAACCCTTCTATAACTTGTCACCCACATAGTGCTTTGCTCTTACTGTTGGTGGCTGAATAGAGTGTCAGGGAGCAAAAAGATGGAAATTATATGGAATTTGTGTCTGCATTAAAGTAAACTAGAGTATTTGCTCTGCATAAGCAAAACGCAGATTAAGTTTAAAAAAGAAAATTTGCCCTAGTATGTGTAAAGTGCTGGATAAATTATCATTATATAAATACCAATAATAAATAATAAACAAATACATAAGTACAGTTGTGAGCTTCTTACAATACTCATCAGACTTTGATTACTATTTATCAGTCTTTGATTTAGTTTTTCTACTTTTAATAACAATGACTAAAACGGAAAACAGGAGGTGCTATTAAATTGTACTAAGCCCAGTGATGACGGACATGAATATGAAAAGAGTAATTCTGCGTGACTCCCGCAGGACCCGCTGCATGTCTGAGTAGCTCCACAGTACTCGTTCAGATTAGCCTGCTTCCTGGGGCCAGAAACCTGAACTTTCACCACAGCCACAACACCCCCAGGATCATGCCATGCATGCTGCCAAAGAAAAATAAAGCCAAGGGGACCATATTTTTCACTAACTATCTTCTGCGGACACAGGAGAGATTCAGAATGTCACAAGATGGTGACGGCAGCCCTGCCTCTCCCTCATCTCAGCTCTCACAAGATGTCTCCGTTTCTCTATATGACAGTGAGTACACTGCCCCCTCACAAAAGAGGTTTTAAATAAAAGCCTGGAATCTATATACAGCAAAATAGCCACCAAATTCCAAATGGAATTACATAAAAGCACAAATACCCTGACACAGGACTTTGCTGCTTTGGGAGCCCGTACTGACCACTTAATAACCAAGCATGATGAACTCAGTATAGCTCACAATGATCTCTTCAGAGAATATGAATCTCTTGCTGCAACTGTCACACAATTGCTGTCCCAGGTCGAAGATCTCGACAATCAAAATTACAGGAACAATCTCAGGTTTAGAGGAGTTCCTTAATCTTTCACACCCTAAAGATGTCCTGCATAATTTTGAAAACTTCTACTCCAAACTACTTACCCACCCACCCTCTGTCCCTTCCCAAGCATCACACGACTGGTTAAACTCCCTTCCTCTACCCTCCTTATAAACCTCTCAAGTAGAATCCCTCAATGCACCCTTTACAGAGGAAGAACTGCTTGGTGTAATAAAATCCCTGAAATGTCTGGTAGCCCCAGGCCCAGGTGGGTTTACTGCCAGTTACTACAAGCACTATGCCTCTATCTTAATTCCACGCTTAACCACTATGTTCAATAAAATTCTTAATGGAGACCACTTCCTGAATGAAATGACCCTGGCCAACATGTCCCTATTACCCAAACCCCTTAAGGACCATTCACTCCCACAAAACTACAGACCGATATCGGTAATTAACAATGATCTTAACATTTTTAGTCGTGCTCTGGCTGATAAACTGGCTACTATTGAGACTCTGACCTCTTCTGATCAATCAGAATTCATTTGAAATAGACTTATAACAGATAATATTCGCTTGACCCTGAATGTTCTCTTTTTTTTTAAACATCCATTACAACATAGTAATGGTTTGTGACAGGTCCTCTTTATGGAGAGATGCGGGTCAGTAAGACCCCACGTCTCTGCTCCAAAAAATCCATGATCTTATGCTTACCAGCCGCAATCGCAGATTTGTTTACAGCCCCAGCCCGGACGTGAAATCATAATGTCGCGCCCAGGCCTCCAACGGTCATAGAGATAACTGGTGACCATTTGGTCATCAGAAATCTCCATGGTCATCATCCTGCGGTGGCCGATTCTTTCTCCGGGTCCCAGATGGCACAGGAGAGCCCAAAGAACCACCGGATGGCAGCGGGAGGGGGATGTCCCCTCCCGTCGCCTGTAAGAATGATCAAGCGGTGGAACTGCCGCTATGATAATTCTTATGGTGCACAGAATCACTGGCTAAAAACAAGGATATCTGAATCATGCCAGTAGCTGCAGGCATCATTTAGATACTCCCACTGAAAGTCAAAGACATCATATGACGTCCTTGGGCTGGAAGTGGTTAAATAACACCCGGACATATCTGGGTATCCGATTGAATCCTCACACTTTAATCTCTGCATTTATGAGGACGATGTTATGCTCTTTTTGACCCAACTCCGAACCTCCCTACCCAATTTATTCACCATATTATCTAAATTTGCCTCTATCTCTAGACTTACAGTAAATATAACGAAATCCACTGCACTCCCATTAATATACCCTCTGCTCAGTGTGAGACACTCTGAGGATCCTTCCCATTCCAATGGTCAACTGATAAAATTCCCGATCTTGGCATCTACATTAAACCACAATTGTCTTACATCTTCGCTGCAAACTATCCAGCATGTGTGTCCCGACTTCGGAATTTGCTTAAAGTCTGGAGTTTCCTATCGCATTTCATTTTTGGGAAGAGTCACGGCAGTCAAAATTACCCTGTTACCAAAACTCTTATGTTTGTTTAGAGCCCTCCCTATCACTATCCCCAAATCCTATATTGACCAGCTACAACAGAATGTTAATAGATTTATTTGGCAAAACAAAAGGCCCAGGTTTTCCAGACACATTTTATATACATCTCAAACCACAGGGGGCCTAGGTCTACCAACTCTTTGGTTTTATTTCTTAGCATCTCATTTTTCCCAGATAACTCAGTGGAATGTCCCAGATTCAAGGGTACCCTGGGTCAGGTTTAAATCCAACTCCATCAGACCTTATTGCTTCCCGTATATATTATGGTAACCCTTCAACTTTGCACACAAACTTACCTCCCTTAATTCTATCGTAACACAATCTTTCATCTCTGGAACTGCTATAAAAGTAAACTTGGCCTGATTTCATCTGCACCCCAAGGTTCATCCTTTTTAGGAGAACCCTTATTTGCCACAGCGTTTAACCACCCGGAAAGATTCTCATGGTGGAAATCCAATTCCCTGGTCACCTTAGCAGATCTCCAACTAGGAGATACATTTGTCATGTTTGTGCACAAAAACAAATCCCACTTAGAGAACATTATCACTTTATACAAATAAGACACTTTTATATCTCTCATTTTAGTCTTACCCCATCATCCCCACCTACATCCTTTGAACAGTTCTGCCATGACTCCCCTAGAGTCAAGGGCCTCATTGCAGTTCTCTACAAAACAGTGTTGGCTTTATGTTTTTTCTGGTGAGCCTCCATATAGGAGTACATGAGAGTCTGACTGTCATGAACAGTTCGCTCCAGAATATTGGGATACAATGTTGGATAACACAAATCTACAAAATCCTTGGCAGTTAGGGAAACGGCCTATAAGGTATTGACCAGATGGTATTATACTCCTTCCAGACTCCAGGTCATATTCCCAGGAACATCTGGACTACGTTTCAGGGGATGCCAGCTTCCAGGTACCTTTAAACACATTTTTTGGGATTGTGGGCTACTTGCTCCAGTGTGGAAGAAAGTGACTGCTATTGCTTCAGCGATTTCTGGTACTCCCCTACAGCTCACAATCTCAATGTGTCTACTTGGAGCATCAATCCCAGGTATCTTCCGCAAGGAGGAATGTCTTGCACTATTTGCATATCCACCTTATGGCTATTGCTCTTCATTGGAAGTCTCCCGTAGTACCCCTATCCTCTATTCTAGACAGAATTGATATAGTTATGATAATGGAGAGGATTTTGTACACCCTTCAGGATAAAATGCACCTGTTTGAGTTTAGATGGGAAGTGTGGAAATAGGCATATTTTGCTATCACAGGACTAAATACCAGTTTAAGTTACCAGGCCTTGCATGAGCAATACTCTCAGGTATACCCCTCCCCTATTTCTTTATGTATTTGTTATTTTAGACAATAATTGATCAGTATTTTATAATGACTGTTCTGTATGCTTCAGAATTGTTCTTTTTTTTATGAAAGATGTCCTCTTGACATCAATTTTATCATGCATACTGTCACAAGATTATATCATTCATATACTTCAATAAACAAAAATGTTTGTAAACAAAAAGAAAAAAGTGATTCTGGGAGAATACAGTAAAGCAAAAATTATGACAGCATTGTTAGAATGAAGAAATGGAAAATACTAAATATTGATGGGTAGGGATGAGCCGAACACCCCCGGGTTCGGTTCGCACCAGAACCTTCGAACGGACCGAAAGTTTGCGCGAATTTTCGAACCCTATTCGTTATAATGGACGCGAACGTTCAAAATCAAAATTGCTAATTACAACGGCCAATATGCATGTTAATGTCATAAAACAGGTTTGGGGACCCGGGTCCTGCCCCAGGGGACATATATCAATGCAAAAAGAACTAACGTTTTTTCGGGAGCAGTCATTTTAATGATGCATAAAGTGAAAAAAAAAAGTGAAATTTTCCTTTAAATATGGTACCTGGGGGGGTGTCTAAAGTATGCCTGTGAAGTGGCATGTGTTTCCCGTGTTTAGAGCTATCCTTGCACAAAATGACATTTGTAAAGGAAAAAAAGAAGCCATTTAAAACCACTTGCGGCTTTAATGTCATGTCTTGTCCTGGCCGCCATATGGCTGAAAATCCTCTGTGTGATGCCACTAACACACTAGAAGTCCTATGGGTGCTTCTGGGAAGAAAATATAGGAGCTCTGTGTGATGCCACTAACACACTAGAAGTCCTATGGGTGCTTCTGGGAAGAAAATATAAGAGCTCTGTGTGATGCCACTAACACACTAGAAGTCCTATGGGTGCTTCTGGCAAGAAAATATGGGAGCTCTGTGTGATGCCACTAACACACTAGAAGTCCTATGGGTGCTTCTGGCAAGAAAATATGGGAGCTCTGTGTGATGCCACTAACACACTAGAAGTCCTATGGGTGCTTCTGGGAAGAAAATATGGGAGCTCTGTGTGATGCCACTAACACACTAGAAGTCCTATGGGTGCTTCTGGGAAGAAAATATAGGAGCTCTGTGTGATGCCACTAACACACTAGAAGTCCTATGGGTGCTTCTGGGAAGAAAATATGGGAGCTCTGTGTGATGCCACTAACACACTAGAAGTCCTATGGGTGCTTCTGGGAAGAAAATATGGGAGCTCTGTGTGATGCCACTAACACACTAGAAGTCCTATGGGTGCTTCTGGGAAGAAAATATGGGAGCTCTGTATGATGCCACTAACACACTAGAAGTCCTATGGGTGCCTTTGGGGTGCAATGCTGTGCTAACAGCACTGCGGTTGGTACTACTGCAATACTGTACTAACAGTAAGCACGCACCAGACTTATCCCCAGCAGCAGCTAAAAACACAATCAGCAGCAATGAACGATCAATGACTTAGGTAGCAATGGTTTAGCAAAGAACTAGCCAATGGTTTAGCAAAGAAGAGCAAATCTTTCTGGAGCAATGAATCAAGCAAAGACAGAATCAGCAGACTGATCTCTCCTAAAGCCGGAACTCATGTGACCGGCGCCGACGGCGTGGCGGCCTTTTAAATGGTGGGGCGTGTACTAAAGCCCCTGAGCTTTAATTGGCTACAGGCGTCCTGCCTGTAGCCAATTATTGCTCTCCGAGTTTCCGGCGCTGTGATTGGCCAAGCATGCGGGGTCACAGTGCATGCTTGGCCAATCATCAGCCAGCAATGCACTGCGCCGGCCGCGCCGGCCGCAATGCATTGCGGGGCCGCTCACATCACACGAATGTGATGCGAACGGCCCAAATAGTTCTGGGCTCGCCGAGCGAGCGAACGCCCGGTGCTCGATGCGAACGTGGGTTCGCATCGAGCACCGGGCCCATCCCTATTGATGGGTTCATGAAAATATAGAAAAGCAGACCAGGTTTTCATAACAGCAATCGATCAAGTTGAAATGGTATTTTTGCCAGCGAAAAGTAGAAAAAATAACAGGCAGGTAGGGCTATGGATATTCTTTTTTGTTCTACCCTTTATGAAACAGTTCAAAGGTGCTTATAAACTTTAGAGGACAGTCTATCAATCCAGAGCTAAAAAGACTTAATAAAGCGCATGTGCGCACAATGCATTGTCATAGCAACGCCCTGCTACACACTTGTGTGTTCCACAACAATGTGCTGTTGGCAGTTCCCCTTCGCCTTTTTCCAGCAGTCTGGGCAGCCTGCATGACATCACCTCCAGCTTGTCAGTTCTAGCCAAAGTGGCCCTAACCCAAGAATACATGGAGCTTCCTGTTGCCAATCCTATAGTGATTTTCATCTCTGGATGACTTCGTTTTGACCAAAGGCACTGTGCACCATCACCGCCTGACCAGAAAAGTTGTAAGTGCTACCATCAAGGCACCGATCAAATTAAGGGACAGTTTTACAATTTGCATTAAATAACTTACCCACGTTATTCAGTCCTTGGAAGTTTTACATTTTTGAGACATGTTTTTTATGTGCCTTCTATGCCCTTTTTGGCACATAATACATTTTGCTTTGGTTTATTATAAATGCCAAGCTTCAGTGGACTATAATATTATTTACATGGTCCTGCAGTAGTGGATACTTTGGCAAATACAGGTTCAGGCAGTTGATCTCATGCATCATCACAGAGCAGCCTCTATGTTTGCATGAAGATGCATGGAATCGACTGCCTGACTTCCATTAGCTCATAAGAAGTGACAAATATGCTGCTTTTCTAGTACAATGAACAGGTGTGTGCAGTAATTGCTGAACCCATTCTTAGCATGAGCAAATATATCTAATTTAGCCACCATATCTATGGACTGATATCCAAATCTGCTGTTGAGCCACAATCATCTCTGCTGGACACCGGATGTCAGTTTCTCTTTATTGAGATACAGTAGTGTTTGACCATTATAACTTTTGGTCCTACTTATTTGGTAAGAGGCGTCTGTCAACAATTAATTTTTCTTTTTTGATTTTTTGACAATTGATTTCTCTTCATCTTTTTTGGATCACTTTTACTGTTGATTTGTATCCAATGGACTGTTTATATTTAAATGGACTTTAATTTGACCAGGTCTGTATTTTTTCAATTTCACCTTATATGCACTGATTTGTTGCACTTGTACTTTATGTGTGTTTGTTACATTTAATATTATTTATCTGATTTAATATTACCGCTGATTATATTTCATTTTTTAAAGCATTGCAATATGTTACATTGTAAGAGATAATACAGCATACACTGTATAATAATTATTTAGCGCAAATGAAGCTGAGTCCTGTACTTTCAGATTGGGACTGGTATTGCCCATAGGAGATCGGGGGGGGGGGGGGGTTTAGGATGGGGCATAGGTGGGATAATAATGTAAATAGGAAATACATGAGAAAATCAAGAAAACAAAGGAACAATAGTATAGATTGCACCATCATACTAGCATACATAGGTCATGAAGAGAGACTAAAATGGTAATTATCTAAATATATATATATATATTTTTTTGCGTATATTGAATGGTGTGTGGGTGTGAATATGAACATGTGCTCATATCCATGATAGCAAGATGCTTTGTTCCACTGGCATAAGTATACAAATTGTTTAGGGTAAAAGTTATTTTGAAGTATTTTATTGATTTGTATCTTACTGGTTCATTTTTCTATTAATTCCAGTAATATTTATTTAGGGGCATGCCCATTTACTTACCATGCACAAATGCCGGCCCAATTAATTCAGTTTTCCTCTAGGTTTCCCATGCCCAGGAAGGATAAAAAAGTTTTCTCTGCTTCCCTCCCTCAGCATCTCATAAAGACCACATCTAATCAGGCAGAGGTAGCTGAGCAAGTGATATGCTGGAAGGTGAATGGCCCTCCACTGTCCACTTCTCTGGAAAACCCAGCTACTGTGGGAAGCCTCTCCACAAATAGAAAGAGAGAGAACCGTAATCATCCTTATTAGTAGTGTGAACATGATTTTATTAAAGAAAAAAAAAAGGTCCAATGTATCTGCTAAAGAGATTTTTAGTTTGTCACTGTACATAAATTATGTACACCCATAAAATTTGGTGTTTTAATAACAACATGTGGTCATAGCCTGAGATAATTGCAATCATCTATATTGCTCACAATAGCAAAACTAATTCAGCTTAAATGCCCTGGTATTTTATTTTCTTAAATAAAAAAAATAAAAAAAAATGGCAAATTCATTTGAATTTCAAATTTAGCTCTCTAACTCATCACTGGATTCTGACGTTTAAAATATCTTCTTTAAAAAGTTTTAAAACATTAATGCATGGGAAAACTGGCAGGAGAGAGGGAGCTCATTCTAAAGCTTTATGATCCATTTGCCAAACTGATATGTCTGAGAGAGTGAACCTTTTCTGTCACTATGCCTTCATCTGAAATACAATGGCATCATCCGGTGGCCAGACTGCAGCTTAATAACAGAATGATATGTATTCTTACAGCAAAAAAGTCTAAAACAGTATCAAATTTCTTGAACATGAATTACAGAGATCACACCGGGCACTTTATAGAGCTTTCTTATGGTATCAGTATAGGAAATTCAAGAATATATTGGACACTTACTACTTTGCCATAGTAATCTCAGTTAAAATGATGGGATTCATATTGGCTGTCATATAATCCTGCAAACTGATTGGAAAGCCAATCTCAGTGTTACAAATAAAAAGCATAAGATAACGGGGACTTAAGAATTTGACAGGACATTCCACGATGTGAAATACTAAATGAAGATGATTAATGAGTATAGAATAATTTAAGTGTGTTAGCATGAAGATCATTTCATTGAAGGGTATATAAATAATAATCATGGAAGAACAAAGATTAAATGGCATTCGTTTTTTTTAGCTAAAACAGATGACAATTAATAAGCACAGCTGTTGTTTGCACCAGTCAATACTGGAGGATTTAATGCAAGGTTTTTATTTCCCCACAAATTTCTCTGCAATCAATTACTAACTTTAGTTATAAAGCCATCCAAAAGAAACTAAAGAAGACAGAAGTTGCTCCAAGAGACCAGAAGGACTAATCACTTCCTATCTAGGGTAAATAGAAAGCTAATATCCTAAATTCAGCTAATATTCCTAGGCCAATATAGCTGGCACTAGTCATTTTGCAGAGTCAAGGCTGCCAGATTTCTACTTGAAAAACATTTCATGTATGCAATCCAAAATCAGAAGTAAATTAAAAGAGTAAAGCAATTAGAGCTTGAATGTCTGAATGAATATATGGCATTAAAAAGCAATATGTATACTGTTTGTGACTGTTATGTTTGTCTCCTGCCAAACATAACAGGATACAAATTAATACCCCATTAAACAAAAAATAACAAAGCCAGTTTTTTTCTACTATAATAGGCTTGAATTTGAAATTAGTGATTTTCCCCACAGTAATTTCATTGCCACTAGATTGTCCTGAGTCCGATGACCAGCATCCCACCCAGATTAGCAGGAATGCCTATGCCTATTCATTCACATGTGTTGGGTGAGGCAATCACTGTTCTTTAGCTGTCTTTGGGCTGATGCTTGGGACTGATTAATGACTGGAAAGAGAAAAATATAGCTACTTTATGTTTTATTCCACACTGACAAACAGTATAACTGATACCATCTGGTTCCTATGGGAAATATAATTTGATCTTTTTTTTAATCTGATGTTTCATTTTCATTATTTTCTGATATAATGTTTTTATACTCTACCCAATAGTTAACAAAAATAAAATAAAAAAATTGGCTATCTATATACTTAAAATAATTAAGTGTCAAATCACTGAAATCCCCCCGCCCCCAAAAAATTTATCTCACATAAAACATAATTTTAAAATGATTTTCAATATTTTTAATTCTTCAGGTTTGAGAAGATTAATATCTGGTGATCTTGCTATAAAGGTAAAGGCACCTACTGGTGTATGATAACAACACTGTCTTTGTCTCCCATTGGTGCTTCTGCATTGGTATTGCAATGCAGACTTGTAAAATAAAGAGATGTAAGGAGGAACTTCGCCCTTTAAAAAAATAAAATAAAAGCAGATTCAAAAAGTGTAGTTGCTATCTTTAACCTGTTGCCGACCGCCCGCCGTCATATGACAGCGGAGCGGTGCGGCTCTTGTGGTGGGCCGGTAACTGAGCCCAGTAACTGAGCAGGACGTGGATCTGTGTATGTAAACACACAGATCCACGTCCTGTCAGAGGAGAGGAGACCGATGGTGTGTCCCTTGTACATAGGGACACCGATCGGTCCCCTCCCCCAGTCAGTCCCCTCCACCCACAGTTAGAATCAATCACATAGAGAACATATTAACCCCTGCAGCGCCCCCTAGTGTTAACCCCTTCCCTGCCAGTCACATTTAACAGTAATCAATGCATTTTTATAGCACAGCCTAAACTGAGGAAAAACTTTGTTTTTAAAAAAAAAATTGGATATTTATTATAATAAAAAGTAAAAAATATTGCGTTTTTTCAAACTTATCCCTCTTCTCTTGTTTATAGCGCATTAAATAAAAAACGCAGAGGTGATCAAATACCACCAAAATAAAGCTCTATCTGTGGGGAAAAATGATAAAAAATTTATTTGGGTATATCGTTGCATGACCGCGCAATTGTCATTCAAAATGCAACAGCGCTGAAAGCTGAAAAATGGCTTGGTCAGGTGTTTGTGCCTGGTAGGCAAGTGGTTAAAAATGAAGGTACTTTCTAGTCTGTCATCCCACCACTGCTTCTTTTCTCTTCTGTGGATATCTGGTGCCACCCTTTTGGATTCAGGAACTGGCTGTGGCTTCCTGAAGTATCACAACTGACTCCCCACTGTGCATGTGTGAGACAGTACAGTGCAGTGAGACCTGAAGCCTCCTGAGATGTGTTATTTGCCCCAGGAGGGTGCAGGCACAAAAAGAGGGGTTATGGTGGATGAAATATGTCATCCACGTAGGTGAGAATTGAGGACCTAGATGCAGTTACCTGTCAAAAGAAGTACTCGCTCCACATAAAAAAGAAACAATCAAATGTGTTAGGGGCTGCAGGGTGGAGGATGAGTGTTACTTTCACTTCTAAGCAAAGGTCCACTTTAATTTAAAGTTCATTAGCATATACTCTTCCAAGATGGGTAGAAAATGAAAGCAGGAGGTAGATGAGAGTAGAGAAGAAAAGAGGCAAAAGAAAAACAAGAAGAGGATGATGAAAGTGGTGGATAATAGACAAAGACAAATGGGGTATCTGGAAGGAAAAAATGAATGCTTTACTTTTTACTGGAGCTTTGGCTTACAATTAGGTTAACTACAATCAGCACATTTGGTGCAGGTAACATGTTTCAACTATTATTATCGAATGCAGGACATCACTGGCAAGTGCTGTGATTGAAATCAAAAGTCAGTTTCAGTGAACAATTGCCCAATCAACAGTATTGTCAAACTAACTAGATTCCACTGGTGTAGGAATACAGTTATGCCTTTTTTTTTACTGTCTTATTTTGCTCCTAACAATAGACAGATGACCGGTGTCATTTTTCTATGCTATATGTTTCATTTTCCGATGCTATATGTTTAAACTTATAAGATAGGATATAGCTTGTACTTGACAACTGTATTGGTTCCTGTCATTGTCCCTCTTTTATTACAACCCATGAATAATTTCAGTCAAGGACTTTCTTTCAAACTGTTGAATTCTTAGTTTTAACCGATCTATAGGTAACAGTAAGGCATATGCTGTTAAAGTTAGGTAAGCACAAAAGAACACATACCATAGATTTTCTCAAGGTCATTATATACTGAGATTGGTGTATTCTAAAGGCATTCATCTGTAACTGTGAATACATTTTCACTTCAATACTTTGCTGTGGAAATATGTTGTATGGGTTGGAGATACTGCAAACAGAACTGCATCAGAAATCAAGAAGGAGACAATTTAAATGCATCTGTAAAGTGAAAGGGTTTAAGAATACATGCTCTACGATGACTCTGTGATTCATACTTTAAAAATTACACTTCACATTTTTGAATGCTCATACAGCTGTATACAGACACCAGCTTAAGAAAATTGCTACATCGCAGATGTTTATGTACCTTCAGGAGAATCCTCTATATGCAGCCACTTATCAGGTCATCTGCTGATAGACTAGCAACTAACACCTAACAGCAAAAAAAAACAACAACAAAAAAACAATCAGTATCCATCAATCATCCTGTTCTCTTCCACTTTCAATTGTTAGGGCATCATATCCCAATCTGCTGTATAATCTAGACGTTATTTTTGTAGGTAGGCAAGAGATTATTTTTCAGTGTCTGAAACTGAAAAAAAAAATATTCACGAATTTTACAAATTATAAAACCATCTTTCTTTGACAAATATTTAACACTTTTTGTTTCAGATCTGGTATGATGTACTGTTAAAAAGCTTCCGCTGAGGCTGTGAAATTAAGGCATTATTAAACCCAAAAACAAAATGCAATATATTGAAGCTTACCAATCTTTAGTTTTCCTTATTAGGCTTTTTCCTTTTATTTCACCTAATGATTTAGTCAGTAACATACTGCTTTTCTTGGGGTGTCTGCATTTTGGATGGTTAAGTGGTAAAGCAGACGCTATTGGAAATCAGCATTGTCTGTCTGGGGAAAGAGTAGTATTAGACTAGCAGATTTAGATGAACTTGTCTAACAAATGGAAGTTTTTTTTTTTTTTTTTTCTCGGATAAAGGTTTTTACATACATGTATAAAAGCAGATCATTGTAAACACCCCTGTCAGTGTTAAATGGTTTGCCTCAACCCTCTAACTGCTACTTTGTTTAGATAGCTTGGTCTGTTAAAAGAAGTTTAAAAATAACAGACTTATTGGTAGGATCAGTGGGTGAAAAAAAAGGAAAAGCTTAAAAAAAGAAAACAAATGCAGCCATTATATCTAAGAATTTGTACGCTGGATATTATTTTTTTTCTTTGGGGTTTAATACTACTTTAAGGAATAAATGCACATTTGTGAAATAATTAAGTGTAAATTCTTATGTTGCTCCTCATACCTCTCTGATTTAATGCCAGCTATTCTAAAACCCTGACTCATATTCAGTGCATGCCTTCATAGTAGTATTAGGAAGCATGTACCTAAATGTGCCTGGAAAATAAGGACGAGAGTGTCTTCATTTTTACATTGTAACAGGACAAAAAAAACGTTATTTTGGGCATCCATTCTCACTGCTGATTCCTGTTAGGCAAGGGATGAAGGGAGGCTTTCTTACAAGGTAGAAAGGAGAAATCAAGCTCCATCATTAAAATTAAGTGCTGGAGCTTTGTTAATTTGAATGTCCCAACATTCTGGCATATTATGATCTATTATTGATTCTCCAGTGAACTGCCATAATTAGAAAGAAAATTATGCATGCATATGTAATACCTTGTGATGAAAACTACATACCTGTGACATTTGGCTGATTGACCACATTGCTATATATGGAATGATCCTACAAATGCTAAAACAAGGGGGCAGGCTTATGGGCCCAGTTATTAGACATGTGTACACTAAAATATTTCATTTCAGAATTTCGGTTTCGTCCAAAAAATGTATTTATTTAGTTACTCCCGAAATTAGTTTTTATTTATTTTGTTTCATTAAAAAATGCATTCATCCAAAAATCTGAATTAATTAAGGTCGAATCTGGCAATTGAAGGCTTATGGTGTCTGTCAGATATTCTAAGAGGATTAGACGAAGCAGCTAAACTGTATGACGCTGTGATTGTACATTTGCGGTTGAATGCTCTGCCCACAAGCTATAGTAGAAATATAGTAATAATTATAGCTATTAATTATTATTACTAGTCCAACAACATTAGAATGTTTGTTTTTAGGTGCTTCATCGAGTCTTCATGTCTCTATGACATGCACACGGAGGTCCTGTGATGCCGGGCTGACGCTGGACGTAGTGGCGTCATGGCATTCGACGCAGCTAGAGCATCACGCCATACACCTTTTCCAGAAAGGCATATAAACCAGTGTCAGACGCCAGAGCGCTGTCACTGCACCAGATGGCGGAGACAAGTGTTGCTTACCAAACTGCGAGTTTGGAAGACACAGTTTTTGTCTGACACTAATCTTTGGAATTGGATCTCATTTAGGTATGCATTGGCTCTATGAGCCTTTAATCTAGTGATCGTTTCTCCCTGTTCTTTTTTTCTTACATCATGGTTCATGTCTGCTTAAAGATATAATCTTACTGACATGAACTGGGGTACCTATGTGCTGGCTACTATTGGATGTTTTCTTTGTCTTGATACAGAGTATATCTTAAGTGACTTAGGAGGAAGACTTGAGGCCAACTCCTGCATTCCCCTGATTGCCACTAGTACCTGTTTAACCCTGAAAGTGGACTTCACGGAGGTAGGACATGTGTGCACAGACAAATATGAAACTGTGTCCTTATTCTCTTATTGATCCACGTCTGTTAAGAGTGGTTTCTTTCAGACTGGGATAGTTTAAAATTACAATTTAGAAGTAAACATCTCCTATATCCCTACAATAGATCATACACTGAGGAAAAGACCTTGGCATACACGGAAGCATGAAATTCAAGTGTGTGCTCTCCGCTGGTGCCACTGTGGTGGACTAGTGTGGATGAGCGGGGACCCAGTGTTTACATCTCTGTCCTTTGGACACCAGTGGTGTTCAGTTGCGATACAAGTACCGCCATTGTCCCAGCAGTGAATCTTTATGGTGACCCTTCTGGGTATGCTCTCTGTTATGTAATTATTATGCTGTATGTCCTATGTTTAAAATGACTGATTAAAAATTATGGTGTATACTGTTACTAATTAACATATTTGATTTCATTGTATAGTGTGATCACTTCCTAACATTTTGCCCCTGATGAAGGGATGTAAATTGTCCGGTAATGCGTCGGGCCATCTGGATATCTATGGGAAATCATCACCGTCAACATCATTGTTTTTATTGGTTTGAACATTGATATTTATGTATATTATTTTGTAATAAACTATATTGAATTTTATCTCTGTTGCCACTAAAGTCCCATTTATTTTGGGGGTACCTCCTTTATATATCATGTCTCTATAATGTCAAATCTTTTTGTCGAATAATCTTGGACTAATAGACTTAGGTTAGGCACATTCAACTGCATGGTTCGATAGACACAGATCGCTATTGTCATCGTCATGTCGAATCTTCTATCTATCTATATCGAACTGTTGTCACAACGATACGAAAATATAATGGATACGAAAATAAAACATTTTTTTTTATTTCTGATCTTTCGGATTTCAGATTCTGCGCATTCTTTATTGTTTGTTAAAATGAACAAAAAAATCCCCAAAATTTGGACGAAAATGCATTAGGACGAAAACAAATGCACATGTATACCAGTTATTAGTTATATCACAATTAATTTGCTGGGCAACATTCTGTATATGGCTGGATCATTTGATCTGTTGCATTTCAACCCTGACATATAGCATTGCTGTATGTTTGTATACTGCCCTGCAATGAACAACTACAACTACATTGTTGTGACATTTGGCTGAAGGATACAATTGGAACAAGGAGGAAGCCTTATTGGTGTAGCTATTGGTTCTTTGTGCATACAAGTATATGATGACTGGACTACCTGTGACTACCTTCACCCGTCTTCCTTCCAAGGCCACGGACTCTGGCTGTGTGACTGGTCAGAGCCTCATGACGTCACTCCTGCACAGGAGCTGCCGGTCTCTGCACATGCTCCTGAAGAAACGGCATGGGCCGCCGTTCCTTCAGAGTGCATGCGCCGAATTTATTAATGGAATAGAGACTGTTCGCTTATGTTAATGCATACTTATCTAAGTAAGTAAGTTTAATCTGTGCACACTGAGTATTCAATCCAGTGAATGATTTGATGATGGAAGGAAAGCCTTCTTGCTTAGTAAAATAAAAATCTACTAAACTACACAGCAATGTTTAATTTCTTGTTTTGGATATAGTGGCGAAGGGGAATGCTAGTCCTACCTGTCTTTCTCTGCTGTAGACCCCTTTCCTGTCTCCCAGTGCTAAAAGCAGACTCAGGCAGGAAGCAAGACCCAGATAGGGCAAAAAGGAGCAACTGGAAGTGCAAAAGAGGGACACAGTGATCAGAACACAGATTTCCACCAATAGTTTCCTAAACCAGGTGATCTTAGTCCAAATCATCCAAAATCCAATTCCTGATACTGATACAGACACAGTTCCTCTGTGTTACTTATAGTTCTGTCACTAGTTGCATGCCTTACAGCTAAGGTCAGCAATATACAGTATGTTAATAGAAACAAATAAGAAAAGGGCATGTGTTTTATGTAATATTCACTATAGTAGAAAGAGTTGTAAAAAGTGCTGACTGTACGATGTTTGTTTATAGCACAATTTTAGCTGTAATCATCTGTATTCCTTAAAGTGTGCAAAGCTGCTTGTATTTTACAGGGAACAACATTTTACCTAATAAGTGAAGTACTTTGCTCTGAATTGCACTTTACAAACAATAGTTTTACTTCACGCAGGAAGGCAGGAAATCAAAATAATAATAAAATTATTTAGGGGTTTTAAGTTTAAAATACCCTCTAAAACAAGACATAAAACTGAATTTTAGTGAACGTTTGAAAGACTATCAAGATCCTTAAAAAGGGGCAATATTAAAATAATTTTTTCCAAGGTTTCCTATGACAGCTGTTGGAAATCCTGTTGGATTTTAAATTGTTGCCTCAAACTGTCATATAGGTTTAATGAAATGGATTTTGTTTCATTAAATGTAAAAATTTGGATAAAATCTACTTTGTTCTAGGACTACAGCCAAAAATCTTTAATTAAATAAAAATCTGCCTGTGGTGCTGCCTGTGCATATTAAAATGGCAATAACCATCCTCTCTTTTTTCTTTTAAGAACTATATAACCTGCAGATATACAAAATGGAACAATTCAAGCTGTGAGAGTCTGGATAGCAAGCTTAGCCTGAAAGTAAATGTGTGCTTTTCCTATCAACATCATTTTCATAGAGACAGTCTTGGGTAGGAAATTTTGCAGAACAAAAGAACCTACTTTCGTAAACTGAATAGGCTGCAGAGCCTAGAAAAGACACTATGATGTCACCACAGTGACTAGAATACCAAGTTTTGAAATTGGCACAGCATCCCACTGCACCATGACTGAACAAGCTTTAGAAAAAAGAAACAGCTATTTTCCAGACCTGATTTAAATCACATTAATAAGTCAGCTATTTCTGATAGCATTCATTAATTAGAATTTAATAAAACTAATAGATGCTTAATACAATGATTTTTCAGCTGTTTTCTATGACCTTTGCAAATCCCTTTAAATCATACAACATGCTTCGCTAACACAAGTATTTTACATTGGTTTGCTTATGTAGAATTCAGAATATTAACCAAAAGCATGCCCACATTAAAGCTGATCTCCAACTTTTAGAGCTGGTTCAACTTAACTATTTACATTACTAACAGATGCAGTAGCTCTCAGTGCTAAACGGACTGTATGTAGCCTCAGCTACATACAGTATACAGTGCTTTGTTCTGGCAGCAGGATGGGGATTTTTTTATTTTTTTATATATTTATTGGGTTTTTCAAACATAACAAAGATATTTGGTATACAAACTGTGCAGAAAACAGCACCAAAATATGGTAAGGTTGCGCAATATATCACATACAATGCCTGCAGGAGTGGAAGCAACGTAATTAAGGATGTAATGATATCTATATATACTAAGCTATTCAGGGTGGCCTTGAAAGACAAAACCTGGTGAGGACTCTGAGATTGTTCCATGGACGCCAAGGGACTTGTACTTATAGTAGTGTGATCAGGCATAAGAGGTATGCGGAGGGTCTGACGGGTTGGGTAGTTTGAGTCTACCCAATGAATTAGTGAGTTCCCTTTTGAGGTACCACTTAGTGTATCGGAACGGCTCCATAATATCTGTCAAGGACAACACAAGTAAACACAAAATGCAATTTGTAAATGAAGGTGTTTATTATTAAAGGTGAAAAAAAATCCAAACCATCATGGCCCTGTGTGAAAAAGTGATTGCCCCCTAAACCTAATAACTGGTTGGGCCACCCTTAGCAGCAACAACTGCAACCAAGCGTTTGCGATAACGTGCAATGAGGCCTTTACAGCGTCCTGGAGGAATTTTGGCCCACTCATCTTTGCAGAATTGTCCTAAATCAGTTACATTAGAGGGTTTTCGAGCATGAACGGCCTTTTTAAGGTCATACCACAACATCTCAATAGGATTCAGGTCAGGACTTTGGCTAGGCCACTCCAAAGTCTTCATTTGTTTTTCTTCAGCCATTCGGTGGTGGACTTGCTGGTGTGTTTAGGATCATTGTCCTGCTGCAGAACCCAAGTTCGTTTCAGCTTGAGTACACGAACAGATGGTCGGACATTCTCCTTCAGGATCTCTTGGTAGACAGCAGAATTCATAGTTCCTTTTAGCACGACAAGTCTTCCAGGTCCTGAAGCAGCAAAACAGCCCCAGACCATCACACTACCACCACCATATTTTACTGTTGGTATAATGTTCTTTTTCTGAAATGCAGTGTTCCTTCCACGCCAGATATACTTGGACACACACCTTCCAAAGAGTTCCACTTTTGTCTCATCGGTCCACAGAATGTTGTCCCAAAAGTCTTGGGGATCATCAAGATGTGTTGTGGAGAAATTGATGTTCTTTTTGCTCAGCAGTGGTTTTCTCCTTGGAACTCTGCCATGCAGGCCATTTTTGCCCAGTCTTTTCCTGATGGTGGAGGCATGAACGCTGACCTTAACTGAGGCAAGTGAGGCCTGCAGTTCCTTGGACGTTTTTGTGGGGTCTTTTGTGACCTCTTGGATGAGTCGTCGCTGCGCTCTTGGGGTAATTTTGGGCGGCCGGCCACTCCTGGGAAGGTTCACCACTGTTCCATGTCTTCGCCATTTGTGGATAATGGCTCTCACTGTGGTTCGCTGGATTCCCAAAGCTTTGGAAATGGCTTTATAACCCATTCCAGACTGATAGATCTCAATTACTTTCTTTCTCAATTGTTCCTGAATTTCTTTGGGTCTCGGCATGATGTGTAGCTTTTAAGGATCTTCTGGTGGACCTTACTGTGTCAAGCAGCTCCTATTTAAGTGATGCCTTGATTGTGAACAGGTGTGGCAATAATCAGGCCTGGGTGTGGCTAGAGAAATTGAACTCAGGTGTGGACAACCACAGTTATAGTATGTTTTAACAAGGGGGGCAATCACTTTTTCACACAGGGCCATGATGGTTTGGATTTTTTTTCACCTTTAATAATAAACACCTTCATTTACAAATTGCATTTTGTGTTTACTTGTGTTGTCCTTGACTATTGTTTAAATTGGTTTGATGTTCCGAAACACTTAAGTGTGACAAACATGCAAAGGAACAGGAAATGAGGAAGGGGGCAAACACTTTTTCACACCACTGTATACTGTATGTAGCTGAGACTACATACAGTTCATATAGTGCTGAGAGCCACTGCATGTCTTAGTAAAGTAAACATTTAATTTGGACCAGCTTGGTCCAAATTAATTATTTAAACTTCACTAAAAGCTTGACATCAGCTTTAAATTTGATCCTGATATGTCAACATTAATCATGTTTGGGGAAAGGGTGGAGTGAGTGTAGAATTTTAGTATTTCTTACCTCCAATATTGTCCGTGTGTTAGTTTATGCTATATAACCTTCTGGGCTGCACCTTGTCCTTTCAGGGTGTCTGAGTTTGTTTGATCAGATCATATGAGATTGGATAAAGTATGTTAACCCCCCCCCCCCAACAAAATTGCTTTCTAGTTTACCCTCCCTTCAATGTGATCATTCATCTGAAATGCCACTGCAGATTTTTTTCCTTTTTTTTGTACCTGGTGATTTTGCCAGTAAGGACTTTTCCTGCAACTTCTGATCCTAGGGTGTCCTTTTTGCTGTAAACTACAGACTAATATGCCCACACACATCTCATTAGCATGTTCAGTCATCCTTTCTTAGAAACAATGAAAGGAAATTGTATGTGGTATTCATATCTTTGGCTTGTAGATGACACTAGTTGCAGTCGACTCTATAAAACTTTGCTCCAGCTCCTGCTCCTGTTATGATACACTCAGAAGCCTACTCATGTGTTATGGATGTGTTAATGTGTTACTAAAACACTATATAACTACTCTGCCTCCCAGACTACAGGACACAAGTTTGCCATTGATTATGTCTCTTCAATCTCTACAGCAGCCTGCCTTTTCTGCCACACACTGGTGAGCCTGCAATGACTTTTATCAATTTGTATGTTTGAAAAATACATACTTGTTGCTAATCAGGTGGACTTACATACTTCTAGAAAGCATGTGCTTGCTTACTGCCTGGTAGCAGAAGGACAGCATATTTTCTATACACTTCCAGCAGCAGATTGCACTTATAATACAGCTCTCACTGCATTAAATAACTTCTGTATGCCTAAAGTAAACATGATTGCAGAACTATATACATTCATTCAATGTGGACAGCATATTATGGTATATAACAGCTTTGAGAGAGCTGGTTTTTTACCTGTCAGGTTGGTGCTTTGATAAGAGACCAACTGGTGGAAAAAAATAAACTCAGCCTGCATTAGAGAAAAATTACTCTTGGAACATGATTTAACTCTAGGAAAGGCTAATACAATTTCAAACCAAATGTGAAACTGCTGTTGCTGAAGCAAAAAATCCTCAGTCAGGGGACTACTGGCACATGAATTTAGCATCTGCCTCCCATAAGGTGTATACGCAGAACAAGTACTGTTTCGGGTATGGTTCAACATAGCAAATTGCATACATGCAGTATATCCAATACAATTTTTAGCTTTACTTTTTATTAATTTTACCTACAATCACTAAAACCAAAGGTCATTCTCAACAGTTTTTTAATTACATTTATTTTATTACATATAATAGACCTACTGATTACTAAAAATACAGACCTGATCACAGATGTGGAAATACGGGGCAACTTAGGAAGCAGGGACCACAGGTCAATTAGTTTCAGTATAAATCACACAAATATGAAACATAAGGGGAATACAAAGACACTGAATTTCAAAAGAGCCAACTTCTATAAACTACGAACCTTACTAGAAGTTTTTAAATAAGATAAAATCTTAGAAACAAAGAACACAGAGGAAAAATGGGGCTGCTTTAAGAGCATATTAAATAAGTGTATTAGCCAGTGCATCCCAATGGAGAATAACAAAAGTCCTGGGTGGCTTAACTCCATCGTAAAAATGCATATAAAAGCAAAGGAGAAGGCCTTCAAAAAATACAAGGCCGAGGGATCAGCATCAGCATTACAACTTTACAAAGAATACAACAAGAAATGTAAGGGTGCAATCAGGGCGGCTAGGATAGAACACGAAAAGGCACATAGTGGAGGGGAGTTAAAAAAATCCCAAGAAATTCTTTAAGTATATAAATAGTAAAAGAGGGAGGTTGGATCATACTGGCCTCATAAAGAATGATGAACGGAATCTGGTTATAAAAGATGGAGAGATGGCAAAGGTATTGAATGTATTCTTCTCCTCAGTCTTCACAAGGGAAATTCAGTAACCAAGACTGCAAGTTTATCCTTATGACACATCAGAGGAAGCACCCTCATGGCTAACAGAGGATAAAATTAGGAATATACTTTATTAACGTAACATTAATAAGTTACCAGGTCAAGATGGCTTGCACCCGAGGGTCCTTAAGGAACTCAGTCAAGTAATTGCCAAATCATTGTTCCTTATTTTTCAGAACAGTCTACTGACTGGTATGGTACCAGAAGATTGGAGAAAATCCAATGCAGCACCAATATTTAAAAAACAACCAAGATATATCCCAGAGAATTGCAAACCAGTTAGCCTAATGTCAATAGTTTGCAAGCCCTGGAGGGGATGATAAGGGACTATATACAAGATTTTTGTAATGAGAACGATATCATTAGCAGTAATCAGCATGGATTCATGAAGAATCATTCTTGCCAAATCTATTAACCGTCTATGAGGAGGTGAGCTGTCATCTTGATAAAAGAAGGCCTGTAGACGTGGTGTATCTGGATTTTGCAAAGGCATTTTATATAGTTCCCCATAAACATTTACTGTACAAACTAAGGTCTGTCAGCATGGTTCAAAGGATGAGTACATGGATTAATAACTGGCTACAGGGGCGGAGTGATAAATGGGGAGTACCTAGAGTTACCTAGAAAAAAAGATTGGTTCCTTGAGACCATAATATTATTAACATTCTACATATATAGATAAATAACATTTGAACATGGTATTAGGAATACAAACAGGTGTGAAACTGTATCATTGTAAAGGTGGCAGGGAGTCCTCCATTACGTTATTAAAAAGTTAATTGTATTATACTGGTAGACATCTGATTGGAGAAATATCTAGTTACATGTCAATCTTTCATTTCAGGAATACTTTATTGAAAAAATAGTTGTAAAAGGTTTCTTGCAAATTTATAGTATGGTGCTGTAAAATGCTTACAGAGAATTCTTACTTACAGAAAGGGTCAAAATGAACTTTTCTTCAATTAGATTTTTTTTTACAAGCCTAATGTACTTTCTGAGCTATCATTGCTCAGGAGAACTATATGAACTACTCACTGTCTATATATAAATGTATACATTTGGACAAACAGATATTAGTCTACCAGATAATTAAACCAAAATACCTTTAAGAAAAATATATCAAATCGATAAAACATTTTTTTTTTACCAGTCCTTGGATTTAATTTGATTTGGTCCTCTCTTTAAGCATCTGAACAATAAAGCACAAGTTTAGGAGCTGAAATTCATTCAAGAGGTAGTTTTTTTAAAGATTGTGAAGATTTTAGAAAAGTAAAGGTAGGGTTTAAAGCCATAGCAGATTACATTTTTACACTACATTCAGATGGTAAAAAATGCAATATACAATTGTACACAATACAATATTGGTGAAATGTACTTTTTTGGTGTTTAAGAACAGCCGACTCAGGTAAAAGACAATATGAGAGATTCCACAGGGTTTATTTGTGTCTTTAACCACCTCAATACAGTGCACCCCTTCCTGCCCAGACCAATTTTCAGCTCACAGTTTGAATGACAATTACTCAGTCATGCAACACTGTACCCATATGAAACTTGCGTCCTTTTTTAGAGCTTTCTTTTGGTGTTACTTAATCACTAGTTTATTTTTATTTTTTTGTGCTATAAATAAATAAAAAATGAAAATTTTGTGAAAAAAATCCTTGTTTTTGTCAAAGAAATTTTATAATTAGTAATTTTTCTTCATACATTTTGGCCAAAATTTATACTGGTACATATCTTTGGTAAAAATAACCAAAATGGGTGTATATTAGTTGGTCTTCGTGAGAGTTATAGAGTCTACAAACTATGGTGCCAATCTATGAAAATTTATCACATCTGATCAGGCCTTCAGTACATCAGGTGAATCTAATTTCTTGGGACACTAACAAGTCAGGAAAATACAAATACCCCCAAATTACCCCTGTTTATAAAGTAGACATTCCGAGGTATTAAGTAAGTATCATGGTGAGTTTTTTTTAAGTTGTCATTCCCACAATTCTTTGCAAAATTAAGATTTTATTTTATCTTTTATTTATTTTTTACCAAATTTTCATATTATCAGGTTATTTCTCACACACAGCATATGCATACAACAATTTACACCCCAAAATACATTCTGCTACTCTTCCCGAGTATGGCGATACCACATGTGTGAGACTTTCACACAGCCTGGCCACATACAGAGGACCAACATTGAAGTAGCACCTTCAGGCGTTCTACAAGCATAAATGACATACTGTATATACTCGAGTATAAGCCGACCCGAATATAAGCCGAGGCACCTAATTTTACCACAAAAAAATGTATTGACTCGAGTATAAGCCTAGGGTGAGAAATGCGCAGCTACTGTAAGTGGAAAAGAGGGTCAACAATGCCAATTTGCAGCCTCACTATGCCCATTTGCATGCCTCACTGTGCCCATTTGCAGCCATAGGTCCCCTGAACTTCAAACTTTGTAGTTAAGGGTTCCTAGATGCCCCCTAGCTGCAGCCAAAGGGTCCCGAAATTACATTGCTGCAGATGGACACAGTTGACCGAATTTGCGGCCCTGTATCTTGGGGGTACTTGGTGCTAGGAACCCCAAATTTGGATATGTTATAGTGTTGGTTCCACTGGGTTGGAATACCACATTTGGGGTTCCTAGCACTAAGTGGCCCCGAGATACGGGGCTCCAAATTCGGGTCGGAAAATGTCAAGCACTTTTTTACAGCAGAGAATGACATTTTCCTAACCGACTTTGGGGCTCTGTATCTCGGGGCCACTTGAGGCTGGGAACCCCAAATTTGGATATATTGTAGTGTTGGTTCCACAGTGTTGGTTCCACTGGGTTCCTAGCACTAAATGGCCCCAAGATACGGGGCCCCAAAGTCGGGTCGGAAAATGTCATTCTCTGCTGCAGAAAAGTGATTGACTCCAGTATAAGCCGAGGGGGGCACTTTCAGCACAAAAAAAATGTGCTGAAAAACTTGGCTTATCTCATTTCTGAACCACCTATTACACTTTGAAGCACTTTGGAATTGCCCACAAAATGACCCCATTTTGGAAAGCAAACACCCCAACGTATATTCTATGAAGCATGGGCTGCAAATAGGTACTCGGGTACTCTGTTGGGCTGGTGACAGGTACTTGGGTACTCTGATGGCCTTGTGACAGGTACTCGGGTACTCTGATGGCCTGGTGACAAGTACTCGGGTACTCTGATGGCCTGGTGACAGGTACTCAGGTGCTCTAATGGCCTGGTCTCTGGTATTCGGGTACTCTGAAAGGCGGTGACAGGTACTCAGGTACTCATATGGACTGTGACAGGTACTCATGTGTTCGGGTACTCATATGGACTGTGACAGGTACTTGGGTACTCAGATGGACTGTGACAGGTACTTATATGGACTGTGGCAGGTACTCAGGTACTCAGATGAACTGTGACAGGTACTCTGGTACTCAGATGGACTGTGACAGGTACTCGAGTACTCAGATGGACTGTGACAGGTACTAGGTTACTCTGATGGACTTGACAGGTACTCGGATGGACTGTGACAGGTACTCGGGTACTCTGATGGACTTGACAGGTACTCGGGTACTCATATGGTCTGTGACAGGTACTCGGGTACTCATATGGACTGTGACAGGTTCTCCAGTACTCAGATGGACTGTGACAGGTACTTGGGTACTCAGATGGACTGTGACAGGTACTTGGGTACTCAGATGGTCTGTGACAGGTACTCAGATGGACTGTGACAGGTACTCGGGTACTCAGATGGACTGTGACAGGTACTCGGGTACTCAAATGGTCTGTGACAGGTACTTGGGTACTCAGATAGTCTGTGACAGGTACATGGGTACTCAGATGGTCTGTGATAGGTACTCGGGTACTCTGATGGACTGTGACAGGTACTTGGGTACTCTGATGGACTGTGACAGGTACTCAGATGAACTGTGACAGGTACTTTGATGGGTGGTGACAGGTACTATGATGGGTGATGACAGGTCCTCTTTATTGGGGGGGAACAGTGTGTACACTGTAAGCGGTAACAAGATTTTACCGCAATCTTCTCACACACGGTAACAGCTAGTTACCGCAGTTTGTTGACATTTAGTGATCGGCTGTGAAAGGATCACAGTCGATCACATGGGTAAACAGCCGGCCAATGGCTGTTTACCAGCGTCAGTGACAAGCATTGTTCCCGGGAACACGCCGCCCGACGTGCACACGCAGCGTGCTCGCTATCACTTGCATGCGCCATGCACAGTGGGGTGGAACTTCATCATGGCCGATCACGTAGTAAACAGCCATGCCCAATGGCTGTTCACCCCTCTCGGTGGCGAGCAGTGTCTCCATGACACACCGCCACCAAAGGAACAGGGATGCGCATGCACGATCACGCGCATTCCCTGTTTAAATGGGAGGACACCCTCCCGCAACGAGAGCTGCGCTGCCTGGCCATCATATGACAGCCGGCGGTCAGCAAGCAGTTAATACTGATCAGAGTTGATGCAATCACAATTGTAACAAAGAGTCCTCAGAGATACATGGTCTAATACAACACTTACCCTATCATTTATGATCTTTGGACACAATACACAACAATGGATTCTGGTTCCTTGGATGTTGTCAAGATTTTTCCCAAAATTTGAGAGGAGAATGTGTTTTTTATTGGTTTCAGAGTGCAGGGATCCTTTATAAATATATACAGAGAGTAAAAATAAAAATGTCCATATTCCATTTATGCTATTATTTGATGTAGACTGACTTTACAGTATTCTTAAAGACCTCCCCAAATCCTTTTGTATCCTAATTCTGAGAAATTCACATTCATTTTTAGAGCTTCACTTACTGTGAAATGCATTAACTAAAGACAAATCAATATCTACTTTTATCTGCACTATGGGATCAAATGTTAATTTTGCATTAAATGTGTCAACATTAAGATGTTTATGTTCTTCTGTCAGTGATATATAAAATCCAAGTTCATAACAACCACAGGCTTTCCTAATCTGTTAATTTAATTATGATCCTGAAGCACAGAAGCTGTACATAAATATTGTAACTTTAAAATGGATATATTTTTATGCTAAAGATTGGCTATAATAGTTTACTTTATATACTTGCAACACTATGCAAATAGTTTTTGCTCAAAGGTTATTATATGCCCGTTAACAATGATTTCAAATTTTATTTTTGTTTTAAGCCATATTTTTCTGTATAATAATACCACTTTTCATTAGTTCCCTGCATTTAAGAATTACATTGTCCCCAGAACCTGACTGCATTTGAAGTATCTGGAACAAGAGTGCACATTTTACTATGTATCTGCTGCAGACAGGGTATATTCTCCAAAAAAAAATTCAGAAGAGAGGGTAATTTTTTGTTTTTTTATTAAAGTCTCTTGAACTAAAACTTTACCTGCTAGTAAGTTTTAAAAAAGAGTTTGTGCATTATTATTTATATAATAAGAATTGTTTGGTGTTTGGTGTACTTCACATGGCTGATTTAACCAGCTGCCTGGTTTCTGTGCTCAGAGACTGCCTGAGAAATGTACTTTTTGTATGGCACACCATCAGCACCAGTACTGTTCATATGACAAATATTTTGGAGCGTTTGCTCTTTAACAACCAAAACAGCAAAATCAGAACCCAGAGCTGAACCACACAGTCCACCTTGGGCATACACATAAATATTACTAGCATGGTTAATTTGTGGTACTAAAAATATCTATGTCGTTATCTAAGCAGTGATCTATTTAGCAAAGCTCTCTGGTAGCTGTTTCATTGTCACCTCTAGCAAATCTCTTCTCTTCTCTATCTTATATATAAAAATAATAAAGTCTATGCATATATCATGTATATCTGTCAAAAGGTGGAGTGCATGTCCTGTGTATCAGGTTCTGGGAACAGGCAGGCTCCAATTTGCCTATATCTCTCCAAAGAGTCACCACACTCTCAAACGTTTCCTACCCTCTTTATTTGTGGCAAACATCTTTGAACATGCACAACAGTTTCAATACGGCTCTTCTTCAAGTGCGCTTGTAATTAGACTTCACATACATCCTCATTAAATACTACATTTTAAGTAAAAACCCCACAGATCAGCAACACAGACACCACTCACCTCTGCATTCCATAGTAACTAAAATTAGTAACCACACTTAGTACAACAAACAAAGAAACAAGCTCTGGGCCTAACATGCTTTTTATGAAAATATAATTGTAATCCCATCACACTAACTATTCCAAAATTGTAGTCAATTTAGCCACCAAAGGTAAGGTTTGGTGGCTAAAGCAATTAAAATCATTACATCCTGATGGATTAAATAGACATTATCATTTAAATTTATCCTTGCAAATATTCACTTTTTTTGTAAATGTTTACTTTTAGGATGTTTATTATGGCTTGGGAATATGATCCACTATCTTGTTTTGAACATTGCGGTGTTAATGTGTATGGGGTAATTTTGGATTAGTAAGTGTTACATTTTGATATAAAGTTTTTAATCACTGTTAAGGCCAGGTTTTGTTTATTTGTTTTTTGTACTATGTATGGTTACTGATTTTGGTTACAAATGGTGGATTGTGTTTGTGCTGCGGATCTATGGGTTTTTCACTTGGTTGTAGTATTTAATGAAGATGTTGTACAGTGTAATTATCAGCACACATGAGGGAGAAAGAGCTGGGAGGCTTTAAACTGTTGTGCATGTCAGAAGATGTTTGCTACAAATAAAGAAAGTAACTATTGAGTAAGAAACTTGCAAGTAAATGTGGAAGACATACTGCCACATCGAATCACCTTGATGAGACATAGCAATGCTCAAACAGAGAGCAGGCTCACTTGGAGATGGTCCCTTGATGGTACAGCAACACATCAGAAAATCAGCCTTTGCACAGCAGCTGAAGACTTCCAGCTTTTGCATAAAAAAAAAAAAAAAAAAAAAATCAATGATGGCAGCTTTATACAGTATATTTTTCTGCTATCACATGCCATTCTAATGGGCATGTGTGGTTTAGGACTCCGAGCTGCACATGCCCATAAAATACATCAAATGCATGAGTGGTAAAGAACACAGAACTGTGCATGCTAATTATTAGGTAATGATTCACGGTGGGAGAGTTTTCCCACAGCTGTGCTTTACCAATAATAAACACATCAAGCAGGATGCTGGAGTGCCACATTCTGTTCAATGCCATGGGCTCTGTTCACATCCCTGGACTTTGTTTACACCCCTAGATTCTATTCACACCCATGAACCCCCACCTCAAAAAACCTTGTCCCCATGTTGATGGGGACAAGGGCCTCTTCCTGACAACCCTGAGTGGTGGTTGTGGGGGTCTGTGGGCAGGGGGCTTATTGGAATCTAGAAACCTTTAACCACTTCAGCCCCAGAAGAATTTAGCCCCTCCCTGACCAGAGCACTTTTTGCGATTCGGCACTGCGTCACTTTAACTGACAATTGCACGGTAGTGCGACGTGGCTCCCAAACAAAATTGACGTCCTTTTTTTCCACGAATAGAGCTTTCTTTTGGTGGTATTTGATCACCGTTGCGGTTTTTATATTTTGTGCTATAAACTAAAAAAGAGCGACAATTTTGAAAAAAACGCATTTTTTACCTTTTGATATAATAAATATCCCCCAAAAATATATAAAAATTATTTTTTTTTCCTCAGTTTAGGCCGATACGTATTCTTCTTCATATTTTTGGTAAAAAAAACCGCAATAAGCGATTATTGATCGGTTTGCGCAAAAGTTATAGCGTTTACAAAATAGGGGATAGTTTTATGGCATTTTTATTAATATTTTTTTTTAAATGCCAGCGATCAGCGATTTTTATCATGACTGCAACATTATGGAGCTTCCTGCGGGTGCACACGCGCACCCCACCGCCTCTTAAAGGGAAACGTACAGGTACGTGATTCTGCCTGTACGTGCCCTTCTGCCGACGTATATCAGCGTGAGGCGGTCGGGAAGCGGTTAACAAGAGGACCCTCAGATCCCGGCCCCCTATGTGAATGAGTATGGGGTACATTGTACCCCTACCTGTTCACCCCCAAAAAAGGCAGTGTAGTGTAAATAAAAACATGAGATGGTTTTGACAAATCCTTTAATAAAAATCTTCCTCTGGTCTTCTCCCTCCAATATTCTCTCTCCGGTGTTCTTCTTCCAGTCTTCTCCACTGCTGCTGTCTTCTCCGCCACCAACCCAGTCCTCCTCCAACGCTGTCACCCGTCATTTTGCCAGCCCTGCTCTCTGCCGGTTCTTATTTAGCCATGGGGCATGGCCATCCAGTGATTTCATCATAAGATGCCGCCCATTGTGACATCACATGATGGTGGCAGAAAAGATCAGAGGAAGAAGACTGGAGGGAGAAGATCAGAGGAAGCTTTTTAATAAAGGACTTGTTAAAACCGTCTCTTGTTTTTATTTACTTTACAATGTACCCCATACTCATTCACATGGGGGTCTGGGATCTGGAGGCCCCCTTGTTAAAGGGGGCTTCCAGATTCCGATAAGCCTCTTGCCCACAGACTCTAACAACCACCACCCAGGGTTTTCGGGAAGAGGCCCTTGTCCCCATCAACATGGGGGCAAGGTGATTTGGGGTGGGGGGAGCAGAGCCCCCCTGCTCCAAAGCACCCACCCCCAATGTTGAGGGCATGTGGCCTGGTATGGTCCAGGAGGGGGGAGTCGGATCATTATAATCTTACTTGGATGCAAATTCTATTCAAATCAATGGGCTGAAAGTCGGATCAGTTAAGACAGTTCTCATGACCGGTCAAAAAAAATTGACGTGGCTTAACGCTGTATCCAGCTGGTAAAAGCAGCTGTAAAAAGCTGTGTGTGCATGGGGACTTATTATAATTTCTACTGCAGGGTACTGGAATACAAAATAAAAGGAGCAAGTATCACAAAAAGTAGAAAAAATAAAAGGGTTTTTAGATTGCGTTGAAAACTTGCTTACTTAAATGCCTATCTCCTGGGTTTTTAATTTGTTTTGAAAAAATATAGATTATCTTTGCTGGCCTCTTAATCTTTGAAAATGCTAGCTGTCTGGCTGTGTCAGGTTTCAATACTTACAATATGAGTCATTGACACAGAAGATGTAGAAAAAGAAAGTGCGAGAGATCAGAATTCCAAATCTATACATATTTCAGGCTAACCCAACACATCATCTTGACAGCCAGGTAACAAGATTTTATTTTTGTAGAAGGAGAGATCAGAAATGAAAACCCACAAATCACTCTAATCACAGGCATGCCTATGATACAACACAGCACTTTTGAAAGTAGATAACCAGTGCATAGACAATATGGGGCTAGTGGTTCTGGTTAAAATGTGAAGTGCCACAAATGTGACTTTAATACTTCAGTCTCCAACCCTTACGCATGTGTGCACGTAAACCTTTACCAAAAATATAAAGTTCTTCATGGTAGATCCTGGCTGAAACTTACAACCTGTAAAGAACTTCAAATTGGTTGTAGGAGGCACAACAAAGTCACAGGGTCACTTACGTTATCCAACTCTTAAGCATGATTTACAAGCTGCCTTGCCTCACCATAACACTCTATTTGGGCCTCAGGACAAGGAAAATGTGCACCTTTCACCCTAATATGACAGCCCTGGATCAATCAATAGGCACCAGCACTCTCACATCAGAGAAAAAGGCTAGCAACTCCCATTCTTACTCATAGCGGGAAGTGCAGGGTATTTTACTCCAATCTAGGTTTCTAAATAGAATGACCATGGAGATATTTGCGAAAGTTAAGTATATGCTGCTGCGGAGGGGGGGGGGTAATTTTAATTTGCATCTTAGATTGCATCATGCCAACATATATTATTAGGAGCATTGGCTATTCTTTTGAATACAAATCAATAAAAGTTAATTAAAAAATTAACCAAATAAATGCCTTTAAGGTCTTATCTGTATTGTAGCAGTAGCTTCCATAAAGCTGAACATTCATTTACTGTACATAATGTATCTGGCTGTCAAACCATCTGCTCTGATGATTATTTTCCTGTGCCTGGATGCCAAATGTCTGTTCTGCTGCAAAATACCATACATATCTCTTTGCCTTCAATTGCCTATAAAGTCATTCAGAAGAAAAGTGAAACATTAGATTAACAAAGCCAACAAATAAGCAATGGCTGAAGACTTGGCTGGAAACAAGTGCATACAGAAAAAAGCCAAACACTAAATTAAAATCCCCACATTTAGCTGTGATTACATTACATTTATCTCAGACACTGTATTTAGTGCAAAAACATGATTATTAGCATATTTCTTAAAAAACACCATGCTGCAGCAAATCTTTCTGCAGACATAACATTCCTAGCTTACAGAATGCTGTCTAACTTCTTGATCAGAAAATTCCATATAAATTATGATGACATAGAATGTTCTTAGTGTATTTTATGTAACTATTCCTCCGAGAGTACACAATAATACCCACAGACATTAGCAGTAAAAGAGCATTTAAAAATGTGTATATGCAGCTACTATGCCAAAGTATAATTTATAAAATGTAATACCTACGCTGAAATTAATTCAGTGAGATCAAATCTAAAACAAAATTCTAATTGTAATGCAGGGATGCTGAGTAATTTTCCAGTAATTTTAACCCACTTGTCAGTAATACATTTTTAAAGAGTTACTGGACAAATAGTGCTCGTGAGAGGAAAAATATTAAGCAGTTGGTAATGTACCATCCAGTGTCGTTATGGGAAAAAGAAGGCCCGTTATTCGGTTAACCTACAAAGTTACGGTAATTATTGATAATGCACTTAATCACCAAAGGAATTAAGCTTTTATATATTCAGTAAGATCAATTTTGCTAAAACAGAAGAAAAAAGAGCCTCTGAAATGAAACATTTAAAACATGTACAGCAAGTTTTTTGTTTTAATAAAATAGCTACAGTTGTATTTTTCTGCATGTTCTTGTCCTTGAAAATTAGCAATGGATTCCTAGCTTTAACCCCTCTCTCCATCATAATAACTTATTATTGGCAATTGATAAGATTTTCTATCAAACTAAGTTTGATAAAAAGATACAGTAATTTAACAGTGTTTTTAACATACATTCAATTTTAAAGGATAAGCTGTACTTTTAGGGCACTTATACTTTTCGGGCCCATTATACTTTCCTGAAACAAAGCTTCTAGTCTTTGATTTGTAGTCTTTCTGGCCAGCCACATCTTCTCTATATAATGTTTCCAATCCTGCACTGTGTGTTTTAATCTAGACTGTTGATAGCCATTGAATACATGTCATTGGAATTTGGGCTGGCTATGCTTGTAGAGTATACAAGACTGATCTGTAATCTATTGATATAATGTTGAAAAAATAGTGGGGGAGGACAACATGATAGGCACTAAAAGTGAATATATCCATAAAGGAGAAGTACAGCTAAAGCTCATTTGGCTGAACTTCTTCTGTGGATAACAGTAGTGCAGTTCGTTCTGCACTCCTGTGACCCATGTTCCGCAGACAGTGGGCTGAAGCCCACTGTCGGCTGATGTCACAGAGCCAGTACAGGCTCTGGAAGCATCACAACCATATGGTCGGGATCCTCTCACATGCCTGGACCGGCACCCAGCTCAGCCTCTCAGTGAGCTGCTGAGAGCCTGAGCTGGCTGCTCCCGCCCCTTCCACAGCCCAGCGCTCCAGTGAGCACAAGGGGAGAGCAGAGAGCCGATGACTGACAGTCACCAGCTCTCTGCTCACAAAGCTGTGAAAACTGAGAAATTAGTAGTGTTTGATTGCTCGTTTCTCAGTGTTAGAGCCGGCAGAGGACAAATGCAGCATCAGACCGATGCTGCATACATCTAGGTAAGCATGATTCCAACAAAAAAAGAAATGCCATACTTCTTTTTTAATATTGAAAAGCCTTTGTTTAATTATATTTTTTATTTGTTGCTTCTATATCGTACATAAAAAATGTAAAAATGAACTGAAAACAGGTTATGTGCATATATTTGTAAAAGCAATTAGTGTAATGAAATTCATTTGACTCGGCCATAACAAAGTGTGACTATAGCAAAGGTCATACTGGGAGAGAGAGATGCAGCACATTAGAGGTGTTGCAGTTCCCATATACAAACATATGGTACATATGTAAAACAAAGGGCATGTGATGACAAGAGGTCACTGTCCTATCATAGACCAAAGGCAAGGACAAGAACTAATAGTATTACTAAAATGCAGACAAGTCTCAGTAATGAATAAACAGAAAAACAAATCCTTTGGCAAGCGAAATAGTTCTCAAATAGGTACTGAATTTCTTCTGTGTATTTACTCATTTGCCTGGTGTTTAGATTTTAAACATGTTGGTATTATAAACCATTTCATTTTCTTACAAATAATAAAATCCTATCATGTGGTATCATTAATTTTTGCTTTTTCTGTTACAATTTGCTGAATTGTACTGATTTTATTTCCAGTCATGTAGATTTTTTTGTTGTAGTATGCAGGATATGTGCAGTCGAGATGAGTTTGCATAACATTTATAGAAAGATTACAGCTCATTATGGCTAGCTACTTTTCTGGAAATACTATTGTGTTCCATCCAGAAAACGAGGCTAGTAAATCATCAGAAATATAATGCAATGAAAGACTCAGCATGGAAGTTACAATGATAAAATGATTTTAAAATCAATTTTTTGCTGTTAACGCATTTGTGCAATTCATTACTGTCTGCAATGATAGCATACATGACATAGGATAAAAATGAAGCTGTAATTTACAGTTGCTTTCTAATTCCAACACTTTTAAACTGAAAATCAGTATCAACAGCCCTTTGTTGGGTAGCACTATTGTTTATATTGTCTACATAAATGGATACTGTATATTTATATATCTGTTGTCAGATATTATATATATATATATATCTATATACAGACATAGCTATATATATCTATCTATCTATATATATATATATATATATATATATATATATATATATATATATATATATATATATATATATATATATATACAGAGAGAGAGAGAGAGAGAGAGAGAGAGAGAGAGAGAGATCTATCTATCTATCTATCTATCTATCTATCAATCTATATATATATTTATATATATATATATATATATCTATATATATAGATGTATCTATATCTATTTTGATATATCTATATATATATTAAAATTATACAGGATTTATATAGCACCAACAATTTGTGCAGCGCTTTACAACATGGGGAAGACAGTACAGTTAGAGCTCATTAGAGCTTACAATCTAGGAGGGAGGGTCAAGTGGAACAAAAGGTAATAACTGTGGTGCATGAGCTGATGGAGAAAATGAAAGTACAGTTGTTAGGTGTGGGTAGGATAGGTTTCTTTGAAGAGAAGGGTTTTTAGGGATCATCTAAAAGCGAATAGAATAGGAGATAATCGGACAGATTGGGGTAAGGCACTCCATAGGATTGGAGAGGCTCTGGAAAAGTCCCGGAGGCGAGCATGGGAGGAGGTGACGAGGGAGCAAGAGAGCAGGAGGTCTTGAAAGGAACGAAAATAATGAATAGGTTGGTATTTAAAGACTAGGCTAATGATGTAGCTGGGGGCTAAGTTGTGGATGGCTTTGTAAGTAGTTGTTAGTATTTTGAATTTAATTTGTTGGGTTGGGTTGAGTGGAAGCCAGTGGAGGGATTGACAGAGAGTAATAGCAGACACAGAGCAGTTGGTAAGGTGGATGAATCTGGCAGCAGCATTCATGATGGATGAATCTATCTATCTATCTATCTATCTATCTATCTATCTATCTATCTATCTATCTATCTATCTATCAATCTATCTATCTATCTATATAAAGTATATATATAAATATATCTATCTAGTCTATGCTTGATGCTTGATGAAATACAGGTGAACGTTGTTATCTATACAACAGCTTTTTTTTTTTTGTTTTACACTAATTGCTAGCAATGATACTTATATGCAATACTTGCATTAAAGATAATTAAGAAATACGTCTAAAAGCTTCATTGCAAATGCATGATGTGTTTACCAGATATTAATGAAAAGCTTTGTGTCATGAATTCAGAATGTCTGTATTTACATCAAGCAGTGTGTTCTCTTTAAACCACAGACAGCTCCTTAGCTGCATCCCATCCCCTGCAGTGGTCGGATTATTTTCCATTTGTGGTACTGAGCATGCATAAAATCGCCTTATTATGCTCTGTTTCACTTGAAATCTGTCTCCCCAGAGAGTTCTATCACAGCTATCTATGTTTGTTTAACTTCCAATACAATGTACAAAATGATTTTAAGTACTTTGTTTCTAGACTACTTGATTTTTTTCCAATTTATGATATGTTTAGTTCATTTAAGGCTTTTATACTCTTATTTGACCGTAAGCAAATTATTCTTTTTTATATATATGATAATACTGTATGTGGTAACAAAAGAGTAAAAACTACCTTAAATCATCTCAATGTTTTTTTTTGCTGCTACATTGTCTATTCCATAGTCCTTATAAAGTATATCAGCAGGAATTAATGTAATTGCTATAAATCACTTTTAATATACTACCCAGATATCAGTAGACTTTTTTAGCCACACATGTTCATGCACCCCTTATAAAATCAGAATGTAATCTATAGGCGATGGTGTATTAACTACTAATGTTTCAGGTTTTTGACAAGACAACCTGCTACCTACTGATATTCTGAGATCATAGGTCAAATCCTATGGGGGCTTAAATCTGAACAAATATATTTCCGTGAAGGAAATTTTTTGTTCTTTATCCCATGGGTAAGGATGAGAATAACGTAGGTGGGTTTGGTTCAAGGCAGGTTTGGTGAACATTGCTAAAGTTTGGGTGCTGAACTCAAACTCTATTGAAGTCATTGGGACCTGAATGCTAAGAACCATTTTCTAGGCAATGAATCGTGGATGACCTTTAAATTACTGGCAAAAGACAACTCCTGCCCTCTTACTTCTGTTTGTAAACAAAGCAGCTTGGAATCCCTTAAACTATAACAGAATCTCAAAGTGTCATGGCAGGGGGGTACCTAAGGCCTGGCAGTAGTCAGTGCAAGGCTTGGGGAGGTAACTACCAAAATAAGTGATGGCAATTAATCCTATATTGATCTGACAACAATCTATATGCTTGTATATTAACTGCATGAATACAATACCTACTGGGCCTCCACTTATGGCATAGTTTTTTTTTTTTCTACTGCTTATAGGTGTATTATATATTTTAGAGTAATTGCCTACCTGTATACACGTTGTCAATGAAATGCAAAGAGTTTTCTCATTGAGTGTCACATAGTTGCTGTCCATACCCTGAAACAAATTAGATATACAGTGTATTGTATCAAATATCTGACCCAGCTAATAGGTGAATGGCCCAATTGACTTACGGCTGTTAGTCAGCCGATGACTGCCACCGTCCTAGCAACAGATGGAAAGCTGTCACATTTAGTAGCAGTAGTAATACTGCGGCTAAATATTTCACTAATATAGGTTTAACATGACCGAACATCAATTTAGTTTGGCTATTTACTGAGCCTTCACACAAGCAAAATTTGGTCCCAACCAGCAGCTCATTCCTACTTATAGGAAGCTGTGTTCTATGCAGTACTACATTGGCAGCCAGAAACATGCATTTAAAACTACTTTCTTATTTTTGTTTGGTGCAAGTTGCTTTCTTCTTAAATATGGCTTATAGAGCAGCTATTGGTGACCATTTTCTTATTCTATATATTTAGCAGTTAACGGTCATCATTTATCTGTCATATAGTTGGTTTCTCTCAGCTATATGTATTCTAAAGTGACAAAGAAAGCTGAAATGCAGCATTGATCTCTTCTTTCAATTCCAGATAATTGGTATAGTTATTTATGTTTTAAGAATTCAACAAACAACCTTTATTGTGAATAAAATAAGCTCTACATTCCAGCTCCAAGCTGCAATGAACTAAATTAATAAGCCAATAGCTGCAGTATATTTTATGTGTCACTTCTTCCTTTACCCAATTTAAAGGATGAACTGCAAATCTGTTTTCCCAGGTAACCTCTGCAAATGGACTGTCATCATTATGAAGTTACATAGTAGGTAAGGTTGAATAAAGACACCAGTCCATCCAGCTTAACCTGTACATTGTGGTTGCTAAGAAAGAAACAAACACATCTAAAAGTGTTATCTATCTAAAATAATTAATATTTGCTACCACTGACACCAGCAACTGTGGAAGGGAGTTTCATATCCCAACTGCTCTAACAGTAAAGAATCCCTTATGCAGTTTGCGATTGAACTGCTTCTAGTTCAACTTCATTGAGTGACTGTTTGGCGCTGGAGTCACCATTCGTAGATTTATATACCACAATCATATCCTTTCTTAATAGTCTCTTCTCCAGGGAGAATACATTTAATACAGTATGTATAGTCATTCCTCATAACTGATGAACTTTGTTGCCCTTCTATGGAATCTCTCCAGTTGAAGCCTGTTCTTCCAGAGGATTGGTGACCAGAACTGGACAGCATACTCAAGATGTGGCAAACCAGAGTTTTGTTTTGTGGTATAATTATAGTTTTATCTCTTGAGTAAATACTCTTTAATACATGCTAATAGTCTGCTGGTCTTGCATCGCATCTTGGCATTGCATTATATTGCATTATATTGCTGAGTCTGTGTACCAGGACCAAAAAATTCTTTTCCATCCTTGATTCCATCTCTCTAGCAAGTAACTTGTATGCATATTCTGAGCTCCCATGTGCGTTACGTTACATTTTTCAATATTAAACCTCATCTGCCCTATAGCTACCCAACCCTCTATTCTAAGTAGGTCCTCTTGTAAAGTTGCTATATCCTGCTGTGAAGTTATTGTTCTGCTTAGCTTTGTATCATCAGAAAACAGTGAGATTGAACTTTTTATTCCAACCTCTATATGTTTCAAAAACAATTTAAACACAATTGGTCCCAGAACAAAACCCTGAGGTACCCCGCCACCCCCGCAGTGTACAGCTCTAGCACCTAGGTAACCATTTTTTTTTTTATTTTCAGAGAATAAGCTATAAATCACTACCCCCTCTGGACAATCTCCGGCATCCAGTTTTCTATCCAGGTACATACAACTTCATCACTGCCACAAGACCTTAATAGACCGTATTGCATCAAATCAAGATAGGCTATACCCACAGCCTCAAGTTCATATCAAAAAACCTATTCACTTGCCCTTTAGAGTCAGGTACCCCTTTCTAATAAAGGTTTTAACCCCCTGATTGTGTTAACCCTTTCCTCTATCCAAATCACAAAGTCATGGTTAGCCAGTTAGTTATTTCCCCTCCCATAAAGAATGTTAAAAGCTAAGCCGCTGGCATTAGTGTCGCTAGGTAACCAGTTTTTTTTTGTATTACTGTTACGGGTGACGCTGGTTTATCATAAAGCTACAATTGGTTTTGCTACTAATAATAAGGTACTATTAGCGTCCCAGAGTTTAGGGTTCCAAAAAAAAAACGCCTTGTTAGCGGGATCAGCCCGATACCTGCTAGCACCTGCGTTTTCCCCCTCCGCCCAGCCCAGCCCAGCCCACCCAAGTGCAGTATCGATCGATCACTGTCACTTACAATACACTAAGCACACATACTGCTGATCCCTGCGATCGCTAACATTTTTTTGTGGTAGCGTTTGATTCAGTCGCTAACAGTCAGGAGCTTTTTTACCTGTGAATCTCAAAAAAATAAAAAAAACAAAAAATATTGTTGCTCTTTTTTACTCCATTCGATTCTGCAATGTTTTATTATGTTTTTCATGCTTGCTTTTCATGTAATTTTTGTTTACTGTGTTTTAGTGTTAAGCATTTGTTTTTTTTTGTTTTCAGTTGCGCCATTCAGTTGGCTAAAGCCGCGACACTGTAGGAGGTGATTTTGCTCCTAATGCCACGTACATACGGTCCGAATTTCCGACCGTGTGTACACGGCATAACTTTTGCGGGAGGATGCCCCCATGCATCGGCATATATAAATGGTGCATGTATGCCCATCATTAGAAGTGGGTGGATGAAGGGAGGTATTCTAATGGTGGGCATACCCACCAATCAATCTCTTTTTTTCGTTCAGCCAAGAGGCTGCATGAAAAAAAAAAAAGATTACAATATATGTCCAGTATGTTGCTGGACTTTGAATGGTTATACCAGAATGATGCCTGCAGGTTTAGGTATCATCTTGGTATCATTCTTTTCAGCCAGTGATCGGCTTTCATGTAAAAGCAATTCTAGCGGGTAATTAGCCTCTAGACTGCTTTTACAAGCAGTAGGAGGGAATGTCCCCCCTCCGGATATAAACCGCGCCATTGGGAAATTGGGAAAGCATTTTATCACACCAATCTTGGTGTGGTCAGATGCTTTGAGGGCAGAGGAAAGATCTAGGGTCTAATAGACCCCAATTTTTTAAAAAAGCTAAATTTTACAATTGCAGCATGCATGTGAGGTATCACCGCGAAGGTCAGATCGAGGGCAAACAAAGAAAAAAAATTGTGGAAATTTTAAATATTTTTTATTTCATAAATAAATAAAAAAAAAAACAAAAAAAAAAAGAAAGGGCTTTGTCTTCAAGTGGTTAGAAGAGTGGGTGACGTGTGTCATAGGCTTCTATATGTTGTGCATAAATTGCCAGGACATGTCAAACCGCCCCCCAAATGACCCCATTTTGGAAAGTAGACTCCCCAATCTATTTGCTGAGAGCAATTTTGAGGCCATTAAATATGTTTTTTTTTTGTCCCAAGAGCGTGAATAATGAAAAAAAAAAATATATATATTTTTTATACAAAAAGTTGGCACTAAATGATATATTGCTCAAACAAAATTGCATGACCGCACAATTACCAGTTAAATTAGTGCAGTGCGAAAATGAAAAAAGACCTCTGGTCCTTAAGCTGACAATTGGTCCGGGGCTGAAGTGGTTAAACACAATTGTTCCCAGAACAAAACCCTGAGGTACCCCGCTTACAGCTCTAGACCATTCAGAGAATAAGCTATAAATCACTACCCTCTGGACAATCTCCGGCATCCAGTTTTCTATCCAGGTACATACAACTTCATCACTGCCACAAGACCTTAATAGACCGTATTGCATCAAATCAAGATAGGCTATACCCACAGGCTTTCCTCTATCCAAATCACAAATTACCTCCTCATAGAATGTTAAAAGCTCCGTCTGGCAAGAATGGTTTATCATAAAGCTACATTGGTTGCTACTAATAATACTATTTTCATTAGAAAATTCTTGGATATGATCCCTTATCATCCCTTACAATAGTTTACATGGTATTAATCTTTGGCTGACTTTGAATATTGACACCCTGTTTGATTTTTACAAATCAGCTGGTACCATTCCAGTCAGTAAGCTGTCGTTAAAAATTAGGAACAATGACCTGGCTATAATATGGCTACATTTTTTGAGGACTATCAGGTGTAAGCTATCCGGTCTTGGTGATTTATGAACATTTGTTTTTTCTATTCTTTTTTGAACACTGGTTTCTGTCAGCCAGAAGGGTACATTTAATGTCATGTTATTATCATTACTGCCTTGTTTAATATTCCGCTCCTTTTCATTCATAAAAACTGAGAAGAATGCATTTATTACCATTGTTTTCTCCCGGTCACTTATGACCAACTTCCTCTAATTTTCTTTTTATGGGGACAATGTTCTGACCTAGCCATTTTACTATTAATATATTTGAAAAAATTCTTGGGATTTTATGTAAGGAGCATTTATGAAGCAATATTAAATCACCAAATTTGCCTTTCCTTATGTAAAACCACCTTCAAAAAACACCTATTTAAAAATAGCCTAGTCAAGAGATGTCTCAGGTCATTCATCTTCTCTTCTGGCATCAGTAGAGGATGGTCCTTACTCCTGGAAAGATTTATTCTCTTCCGTGGTACTGTAAGCCCAAGCCTGCAGGAAGACACACCCTCAGGTGGTGTGTCCATGACAGCTTTTGCTTAAAGGGAGTGGGTTGGATGACACTGAATGTGATTTAACCCAGAATAGTACCAAAGCAGCATCTCAGAACAATGTGAAAGGAGGTGAGTATTGCAGAAAATGCTACTTTTAGCTTTTTGTCTACTTATTTTTTTAACACATATGCAAAGGTGTAATTGGGCTTTACTATAAGCAATCATATTAACACTTTTGACATGGACTTTAAGGCTTATAGACGGTATTGGTCATGCACTTGTGTAAACAGGCATTTGAGTTTAGCTTCTAATATTATCATTGAGGCAGTGTCTAAATTCTATACTTAAGACCCCTTTCACACTGGGGCGGCGGGTTCGACAGCGTTAATGCGCCGCTAGTTTTAGCGGCGCTTTACCACTGTTATAGAGGTGCTTTTCGGTCGTTAGCAGGCCCCTTTTAACCCCTGCTAGGAACTGAGGAAAGGGTTAATAGTGCCCGTTTTGCGTCGCTGGCGAAGCACTTTGCAGGCGCTTCAGCAGCGCTGCCCATTCATTTTAATGGGCAGGAGCGGTAGAGGAAACCCGCACCGCTCCCGCTCCGACCCAAGGATGCTGCTTGCAGGAATTTTTTTCCTGTCCTGCAAGCGCACCGCCCCAGTGTGTAAGCACTTAGGCTTTCACACTGGGGTGGCTTGAGAGGCTCTTTTCAGGTGCTATTTTTAGCGCTAAATCTCCTGAAAAGCATTCTGATCCATCAGTGTGAAAGAGGTCTAAAGAGCAGTGTTAAATTGCATATGCAGTATGGTTGTTTTCAGTATGCATTGCTTTGTATGTGATTTTTTTTTTAATGATGTATGTCTGTTCTCTAATGTTCCAACTCCTATTTATCCAGCATAGAAAGCAATGGAATGCATTAAATGTCATATAAATGCATCATAAATGTATGATAAAGAATGTTATTTTAAAGCAGGTATTTTAGTAGCTGTGGTTTGCTTGCTTCTAACCCAAAAACTTGTGTGCAGTTATCATAATGACTACTACACATTCTATTTTAAAACCATTATTTTGTGTGTGCTCTTTAAAGTTTACACAAGGCATGTACTTTGGTAACTATATCTTTTAAATATGTCAATATATTAACATTAACATATCTTAGATGTTTATAAAAAAAAAAAAAAACAATGTACTCTCCAAGATTATCCTGTTGGTTATTGTTATATTGTCTTTACAGTGAAACAAGATAAATTCAGTATATCCTTTTTATTTAACAAACTAGTTAACCTGCAATGTGTTTATATGTTATGTAAAGCCTTGGGCAGCTACCATTCTTTTGATATGAGTGTTCACAGTCGCATTTACTTAAATCACCTTCTACATAAAGAGGGTTAGATTATACGGAGCATTGCATTTAGAACCATGTCTTGGCCAGATAAATCAATCATGGCTATTGTGTTATACACAGTATCTAAGTGTGTAAAGGTAGAAAACAGAGCTATATAGAAATAAGTGTGCTGTGGAACTGTGCAATACACTTTTCACATCTGGGGGATAATTGTAAAAAAATATATCTAATCTATCTGTAACACATTCAGCTTTATTTATTATAGTGTCTAGGGATACAGTTGTTTAGAGAGTCTTTGATGCCCTGCAGCAACCAGCCATGATCTTCCATACTCTCATATTGATCTTTTATACACCTGACTGATGTTAATGGTTATGCACTTTTGTTACTTTCAGGGATGATCAGGTACTGGCTACAAATATATTTTCCATCATGCTCTCTTTTATTAATTGGACCACATATAAACATACCCCTATATGGTCTGATTGTCAAATGCAGTGCTTGGAACTCTCACTTTTCAATGGATACTATTCCTATACTTGTTAAACAATCTTTTCCGGCAATTGGAAGCATGCCGTTATACAGTCAGATTGTCACAATCCTCAAAGCAACTGCACCACTTGCTTTAGGGGCTACAATAACTACATTTATTTATCAACTTTAGTTACCATAAGTGAATAGCGTAATAATTATGTGCCCCTGTGGTAATGACTCCATACATTAAGCAGGTGCATGCACATTGACATTGAGCTATTATGCATCACAATGAAAACTGTAAAAGAGGCTTTTTTGATAGATAGATAGATAGATAGATAGATAGATAGATAGATAGATAGATAGATAGATAGATAGATAGATAGATAGATAGATAGATAGATAGATAGATAGATAGATAGATAGATAGATAGATAGATAGATAGAGCCTAACTCCAGCTAAATGTTTTAATTGTTTTGAATATAAAAAGTTAGAGCCTCTGTTTTTTTTTATAAATATCTGTGTCCCTATTAAGCCAATTTCCTTTCCGGGCAGACAATTATTGTCAATCTTTCCAAGGGAGCACAAACAAAAACAAAATTTTAACCTTTGCCTTACTGCCCCATTTATGACCACACAATTCAACTTCACCATTCAGTAAATTTATTTAAGCTGGCCAAATTTGGTCTGTTCAGCAAGGACTGGCCGAATTTTGATCTATGGACAGGCTATTTGTACACAAGTAATAAAAAAAGACACAACTGCCCCCAACTATAGCTGGCCATCGCAGTAAGCAGATATGGAAGGGTACATAAGATATTAACAGGGCCAAGGATAAATCCAAGGGAAAAAACAAGCTTACTTACCGACCAGCTTGCAGACAACCAATTAAACTTGTCCAACAGTATGCGTTAAAAGCAGGGGTTTAGTCTGCACGCATTTTCAAATGCATGCGTAAGCCGTAGAGCCTCGCCACGGCACCCTGATATCTGTGGTACCTAACACTAACTTATAAGTGTCCCCACAGTGGAGGCACATGCATTCTGATGGATAGGTGAGGGCAGGTGGACTGAAGGGGAGCCCACCCCTTCTTAAATGTACAGGAGCACACTAAGCACCCAGCACGTAACTCAATGGCTGTGAGGTGTCAATATACAACAGTAATACAAAAAAGATGCCACTGCCCCCATCTATAGCTGGCTATCGCAGTAAGCAGCATTGGAAGGCTACATAAGATATAAACAGGGCCAAGGATGAATACAAGGAAAAAAAACAAGCTTACTTACTGACAAGCTCGCAGACAGACAATTGAACCTGTCTAACAGAATGCGTAAGCCACAGAGCCTCGCCACGGCACCCTGACACATGCATTCTGATCCATCAGAATGCATGTGCCTCCACTGTGGGGACACTTATAAGTTAGTGTTAGGTACCACAGATACCAGGTTGCTGTGGCGTGGCTCTGTGGCTTACGCATGCATTTGCAAATGCGTGCAGACTAAACTCCTGCTTTTAACGCATACTGTTAGACGCCAGTAGCGTCTTTTTCGTATCATCATGTATATTGGTCAGGCAACGCACTGACACCTTTGCAGCCATTGAGCTACATGGTGGGTGCTCGGTGTGCTCCTGTACCTTTAAGAAGGGATGGGCTGCCCTTCAGTCCACCTGCCCTCACCTATCCATCAGAATGCATGTGCCTCCAATGTGGGGAAGACTAAACCCCTGCTTTTAGCACATACTGTTAGACAGGTTGATTTGGTTGTCTGCAAGCTGGTTGGTAAGTGAGCTTGGTCTTTTTCCCTTGTATTTATCCTTGGCCCTCTTTATATGTGTACACAGCTCCATCTATTGTTCTACTTGTGTGCAACCAGTTTGTTGGAAAATTTGCTCTTGATCAGCACCACTGAATATAGCTGGTGGTGCTGATTAATGTATTCTGGCTCTCAGAATACAAAAGCACAGCGGAAGGGATTTAATCAAGTGTGTGGATGGGGGAATTGAGTAATTTTCTTTCATTTAACCCTCTGGTTGAATGGAAAAAAAATGACTGGTGTATGGCCAGCTTTTGACTGCATATGTGAACTGTTAACAGTGATTTTGTGCAGCCAGTTTTGTGTTAAAGGCCCCTTAACAGCTAGTTATACCATATCCGAGACCTCTCTGCTAACCATGCTGCTCAAATGCAATGATAACTGGTGCAGGATCCACCTAATTCTGTGGCTGGATAATGAAGGGCAGCAGAAAATTAATAAAGTCACCCTTCTATCTTTTTCTCTGTTCCTGTAGGTATGTACACAGTGTTACACTGACAGCAATGTGCAAAGCAGTAAGGTGTTCAGAATGCTCTCTTCTCTGTAATGATACACATTTTTTACATGTACGGGTAGTTTTTTTTGTATTTTTGTAAATATTTGCATATCTGGGGATTTTGTATTTTTTATTGAACAATGACACTATTTCACCTAAATAGTGTTTGGGAATAGAATAATTTGCAAAACATTTTAGGTGTGAAGAAAGAAAGAAATGTTTCACACTTTATTGCAACAGACCTGCACTTCTGTTCTCTGGTTGTTGTTGTGCCCATTTTAATAAGTATATCTAGTGGCCAAAACCTTTTCAAATATTTCTGGGATCAAGATGAACAACAGACTTTGCTGATAAGATGACTATTATACTGAATTCACTTTAGGCAAGATTGAGCATTTGCTCTTCAATAAAACACTGACACTAAGGCTAAGAAATTGAAGGATAAATGGACCCTTTGTCAAGGTGTTCCTGCAGGCAGTCTCACAAGACTTTGAGCTCAACTTACAATAAACAATAAATTCTGCTAACGGGTATTTTTGCCCCTGGCACCAGATCAATAGGACAACCGTATGGTTAATGGAGAAAGCTTATCAAATAGGTCAATATAGGATTTGAATTCTCCTGCAGGGAGTTTATAATTGATGTTTTAAATAAGAATTTCACTGGCTATGTTCTCTGTTATGAGTTTATGGAGTCAAGCATGCTGTAATTAATGTCTTTTGGTTAGTGATTATAACTTTCAATATTTTTTTTTTTTTTAAATGATGACGAGAACAGTATGTTCAATGACTCCTATTGAATTTGTTGGCTGTTTTTGTTAGTCAGGGGATTATTTTGATGCCACAGATGTGAGGGATTGAGTAGTTGAGGCTGGCTGCTTTGCAGAAACAACCAACAAACAACATATAGGGATCATGATTTTATTGGATACAGTAGAATTATTTTATATACAAAAAACAATCCTTAGCAAGGGCGTACAGTATTTATTTATATAGGAACAATGTGTATGCATTTTTATTTAATTCAAAACACAAACATTACAATAATCATAGTACCTGACTGCCTACTGTGAATTATTTAACCATTGCAGGGCCAGAACTTGTAGAATTATGTAGGTAAGCTAACACAATATTTTTCTCTTCTCTTTCACAGCATATATCTAAACCCAAGAACAAAAATGTTATATATTATCGATCCTTAAATGTGGTGGTTGCATTAAATTATATATATTTTTAAAGCTAAGCACATTTCTGCAAGTAAAGGAAATAATTGTTGATCCTGTCATTAATCTTGCGGTCTTGTTATATCCTCTGGACTGAGCTGAAATCTCAAACAATGTTATCAGCTTTCTCAGAATTTGTCTGTGAACTACAAAGCAACACCCCTCTATGTAATGGATATAAGGGGGGGAGACGGTATTAGCAGTCCTCAATAGGTATAGCTAAATGTGATTGGGCTCCATAAATACAGCACATTGAGTAATCGTTGTCTCCCTAGGACAGAAATTAGGTTCACAAGGTGCTAAAAAAGAAAAAATTAAAAAAATTAATTAAACAGAGGCACCGCAGTTAAAGACTGGTAAACTACAATATGTTAAATGTATGTTTTTGTATTTAGATACACGTAAAAGTACAGTGTATAAGTGTATATTTATTTTTATATAACATTTTATTTTAAATAATAATAAACATGGCTTATTTTACGTTCTTTATACTAGCACACTTGTTGTTGTTGGTTTTTTAATCAGAAGCTAACACAAAGAAACCTTTAAATATTTATAGTATGTTACCTAAATCAGTTTTTATTATTACCAGAATTGTGGTCAGTATGATCCTATGATGGCTCTATTGTCAGTACATTTACAGTACATTGCTATCAATCTGACTTTGGGAGCTTACTCAAGGGAATGTAGTGCGTAGTATGATAACTGCAGGATGGAAGGTGTGTATGGATGTCTATTTGCACTGTATTAGCTGTTTGACTGGAGTTTACCTTTCAGATGAGATTGAAATTAAAATCCTCCTAAAATCAATCAGTTGTGGAAATTATATAAAGGTTTGCTGGTCCTAATAATTTAGCAATATCACCATGTTTACCCAGCTAATTAATTCAGAAGTGAACAACAGGAAGTAGCGGGACTGCACTGGTGCTACCAGGTTGGCAAATTTGTGTAAATCACATACAGCTCACAGTATTTATATTAGTAAAGAAATTAACAGAAGCTACACCAACATAACCCTTAACCTAGCATATCATTTTTAGAATAAAAAGAACAGTGCCACACGTCTTTCAGTATTAGGAGGAATAACCTTAGGAAGGTTATGTGAGATAATAAAATAAGTGTGAGTTGCCCTGTTTCTACAATCACAGGGGATTCGTTTTAAGGGAAAAAATAATTTTGTTGGGTTGGACTTTTTTTTACCCAGTGACCGCAATGACTTGTTCTGACTGGATCAGGGAGTGAGGGCCCCAGGCAGCTGCCCAGTGTGTCTTCACACATATTTAGTGCCAGCCCTGATTTTTAAATGTGTGTTGCCTGATAATCTCTCCCCCTCTCATTATAGCAAGCCTTTCATTATAAAGATACTGTATTTCTACACCACAAATGCTTGCATAGAAATAAGCATACAATATATTTTTTAAAACACCTATTTTTTTTAGTTTGGTAGTACAACAAATTTTTACTCTATAACTGTCTTTTGTAATGAAAAAATAATACTTTCCCACTAATTGCATAACTGCAGTCGTCCTCCTTGGGGTCCCACTTTCCTTGCCCAATATAGGAATACATTTTAAATTCTGCTTCCTTATGTTTCCATACTTGTTAAGCTAGAGAGTCAGGTCTATGTGAATTAAATTTAAAGTAACCTTGGCTTTCAAAGTAATTAATGTCTAGGTATTTTGAAAGCAAGGAGATTAGAAAATGCTGAGGAAAGTGATATGCAAGAAAAATGCCAGAGATGTTATTGTTACTAATAGCTATGAAATAGAAGAGATGGCTTTTTTAAAAGGGAATATTTATCCTGTTACTCATTGAATGCCTATGTTTACCACCATGCCTTCTACAGAATCAATTTGTGATGACCATCTTGAACTGATAGCTTTTGTGAACATCATTAACCTTGACAGCCTTGTTCTTACAGAACACTTGGCAGAAGGAATTACAAATAAAATAAAATACATATTTATACCACATTGATGCACCGTTTTGTGCATAAAAACATGCTCACATTTGAGTTAATAATTAATCCAATCTTTTTTTTTTTTTATAAATTCTTTATTTTCATTTCACAGGTGCATATTTGTACATCTTAACCATCATATTTACCTCATTAACATCTTCCCTTTCTATTTTAAATCAAAATACACGCACTAATATTCCTCTGTATTGTCTTCCAGTTTGACACTTAGTGTTCTCCACTGATCAGAGAGGCAACAAAAAAGGGGCACCAGTTAGCCTTTGCTCTACTCCTGTGATTTTATTTTCCTATTTTATTACCCCCCCCTCCCTCCTCACCTTCTTCCCCCCAGGGGGAAAAAGGCGTATCCCACAAAATGAGAGAAAAAAAAAAAAAAAAAAAGAAAAAAAAAGCCCTCTACTTAAACTGGATGGGTATGCGATCCCCCCCTCCGTCATTCCTCCTCCCCTCCCCGGTCCCCCCCTCTTTGTTTCCCATATACTTTCTCATCCATGAGGCTGTTGGCGGTTTTGTACCCTATATCTAATGTAGGGTGTCCATGTCTCCTGGTATCTATCTTCTTGTTCTCTTAACTTCATAGTAAGTTTTTCCATTTGTTGAATTTCTGATATTTTCGCTAACCATTGTGCTCTTGTCGGAGCGCTAGTGTTTTTCCATAAACTCGGTATGCACGCCTTCGCGGAGTTCAGCAAGTGTCCCACTAATGAGTTTTTATATTCTCTAATAGATATCGGAGTATCGTGTAACAGATATGCTGCTGGATTTTCTCCCAATGATACTTCGGTAATTTCTTCCACTGTTTCCCTTACTATCTTCCAGAATTCTTTAACTCCGGGGCATTCCCAGAATATGTGTATCATAGTTCCTACTTCCCTTTGACATCTCCAACACTTGTTTTCTAATTGTGGATATATCCGGTTTAGCACTGCTGGTGTTCTATACCAACGTGTCAGTATTTTATATCCACCTTCTTGGTATTTGGTTGCCCTTGATGTCTTATGTGTGAGATGGCATATTTTAAGTTTCTGTGATTCGGGGAACGTTATCCCCAGATCTCTTTCCCATGCCTGTATGAATGTTACCTCTTGTGGCGCTCTGAGTTCTACTAGTAGAGAGTGCATAACAGATAACCCATGTTTCCCTGGTTCCTCTCTTAGGCAAAACAGCTCGAATTTAGACGTTGTCCTTACTTCTCCTATTTGCGCTTTTATTGCTCGGAGATAGGCCTTAAGCTGTAGTCTCCTGAAAAAATTAATTTCTCCTGCAAATTCTAAGTCTACCTCCTCCCCTGTCATCACTCTGTTCTCTCTAGTAAAGTCTTGAAGCCTACTGGCCCCTTTTCTCCTTAGGTTCCTAAACTCTGCCTCTACTAGGCCTGGCTCAAAGCTTGGTGTGCCCAGGATGGGGATCATCGGACTTGGGGATTTTGATATCTCCGTTTTCCTAAATACCTTTTTAGTCACTTGGATTGTCGCCCCTATTGTGGGGTGTCTTTTTATCTGCTGGGGGATCTCTATGTCCGATATCCATGCTATCCCTTCCAAGGGTATGTCAGTTATTACTTGTTCCATAGATAGCCATGGTTTGTCCTTTTTCACTGTGCACCACTCCATTACTCTCGCTAGATGGGCCGCTTCATAGTAGTTCACTGGATCTGGGAATCCCACTCCTCCTCTATCTTTAGGTTGAACCAGGATATCCCTCCGGATTCTTACTGGTTTCCCTGCCCATATAAATTTTGCAAATCTCATTCTCAATTCTCTCAAGAATCCTGGGGGGAGCTTGATTGGTAGTGCCTGAAATAGGTATGTCAGTCTAGGCATAATATTCATTTTGAATATTCATTTTTTTTATTAAAGAGAAGAGAAAAAGAAAAAGTCATAGACCATATCATGAAATAAAAGGGTAGCCTGTCCATCTAGACTTGCTTTTAAAAATGCCAATTGACTGGCTAACTCTGGCTTAAATGCTCAATGAATCAGTGATACCTGAAAAATTATGCTGAAAGTCGAAATGAAATCAGAACTCATGATCTGCATACTTGTTCTGGGTATCTACCTCAGAAAAAAATAAAGCCATATATTGAAGCTTTAAATATACATATCCTTCCCCTGGAGACAAGCTGCCACAGGAGCAGCACATGTGAAGAGACAGTAGGAGAGTGTCCGCCTTGGTCTGAAGGAGAGGTGATCTAATCTGACTAGGGCGTCACCTGAAGAGGTACTAAGAGACTCTGGGTAAATGGGCAAGAGTCGGTGCAGCCCAGGTTGTATGTGATAATAAAGTGAGGCCGTGTGGAAACAGACTCAGGGACTACGAAGTCCGGATAGCCAGGAGGCTGGAAAATGTCTGTTTTGTGGTTGTTATGTGTGATTTCTGAACTTTACTCTTTGACTTTTTGAAAAGTACTGGCTGGAGTGAAGCACATGAAGCACATGAAAGTAATCTACAATTGAGTGCATATATATATATATATATATATATATATATATATATATATATATATATATAGTACTTAGAGTACACCCCTTTTGAAAAGTAAGATTTTAATCAGTGTCTCAATGAACACAAGAACAATTTCCCAAATTTTTACTAAACTGAGTTTTATGGGACATTTGTTTAGCTCATTACATGAAAGTAAGGTCAATAATATAACTTAGATTACAAAATCTTCAGTTTTATTCAAATGAGTTGGTGCAAAAATGAATACACCCAACAACAACAACTAGTACAGCTAGTATTTTGTATGACCTCCATGACCTCCATCAGCACCAAGTCTTCTAGGCATGGAATTAACAAGTTGGCAGTGACTTATTGTAATATCTATCTTTTTCCGTTCTTCAAGAACAATCTCTATTAGAGCCTGGATGCTGGATGGAGAGTGATGCTCAACTTGTCTCTTCTGAATTCCCCATAGGTGTTTGATTGGGTTCAGATCAGGAGGCATGCTTGGCCACTGAATTACTTTCACCCTGTTCTTCTTCAGAAATGCAACAGTGGCCTTAGATTGACCTTAGATTGTGTTTTGGATCATTGTCATGTTGGAAAATTGCAAGACGACCAAGGGCATTGAGTGATAGTAGCATCCTTTCTATCATTATAGAGCATCTGTGAATTCATGACACCACAGCTCCCCAACACCAGCAGCACTCATGTAGCCCCATAGAAGGACACTGCCATTACCATGTTTCACTGTAGGCACCATTTATCTTTGTACTCCTCACCTTTGCGACGCCATACAGGTTTGAAGCCATCAGTTCCAAAAACATTTATCTTGGTCTCATCTCTCCAGAGTACAGAGTCCCAGTAGTCTTCTTTGCATTGGCCAGGGCAAAATCTAGGTGGGCTTTTTTGTGTGTGTGCTATAGAGGGGGCTTCCTTTGTGGATGACACCCAGGCATGCTCTGCCGTGTACACTGTATTGTATAACAGGAAACACTCACCCCAGTTTGGCTCTCTACTCCTTTAGCTAACTGCAGTGAGCTTGCATGGTGATTTTCTTCAACCCTTCTCATCAGAAGATGCTTCTGTTGAGGTGTTAACTTCTGTGGATGGCCTGGATGTCTTTGTGAGATGGTTGCATTTCCATCTTTGTTACATTTTTGTATCACTTTTGCTACAGTATTGTGACTGATAAGTAAAGCTTTGCTGATCTTCTTTTAGCCTTCACCTTTCTTGTGTAAAGAAATTATTTCCTTTCTCAGGCCTTGTGACATTTCTCTTCCATGTAGTGCCATTGGTGACAGCATGAAATGGGAAGAGGTTTTCTTTGTTAAGTAAAGCCCTTTTATAATCAACTGTCTGCTGGACACCTATATAATGAATAATTAGACTCATCTGTAGTTGAATTCTTGTTAATTAGGTTTTTGTTTTCTAAAATGTGCCTTTGCTCTTAAGACTTTTATTGGGGTGTATTCATTTTTGCAACATGGTGTGGAATGAATTTATTATGAAAAAATTTTTTTGGTTTGTGCAAATTAACACATCTTGGTTGCTATCAATGGCCTGCATTTGTGAGTATTGTGTAGTATAGTATTCTGAAAGGAAAGTAAAGGTTTTCTGACAAATATGTTGGGGTGTACTCATTTATGCGCAACACTGTGTATATATATATATATATATATATATATATATATATATATATATATATATATATATATATATATATATATTGTACATATGCAGTATATATACAGTGCTGTGAAAAAGTATTTGCCCCTTCCTGATTTTTTTTTTAAATATTTGTCACACTTAAATGATTCAGATCATCAAACAAATTTTAATATTACACAAAGATAACCCGAGTAAATCCAAGATGCAGTTTTTTTAAATTATTATTTTACTTATTAAGGGAAAAAAGCTGTTCAAACCTTCCTGGCCCTATGTGAAAAAGTTATTGCCCCCTCCCATGCTGAATCATGAATGAACTGTGATTAACCACATTTTTTTGGAAAGCTGAGTTAAATTTCACTTGCCATACCCAGGCCTGATTACTGCCAGACATGGTGAATCAAAAAATTACTTAAATAGAAGCTGTTTGACAAAGTGAAGCCCGCTAAAAGATCTCAAAAAGCAACACTTCATGCCGTGATCTAAAGAAATTCAAGAACACATGAGAAACAAAATCATTGACATGTATCAGTCTGGAAAGGATTGAAAAGTAATTTCTAAGGCTTTGGGATGCCAGTGAACCATGGCGAGAGCCATTATCCACAAATGGAGAAAACCTGGAACAGTGGTGAACCTTACCAGGACTCCAAGAGCATGACGTTGACTCATCCAGGAGGTCATAAAAGAACCCAGAACAACATCTAAAGAAATGCTGGTCTCTCTTGCCTCAGGTAAGATCAGTGTTCATGATTCAAACAATAAGAAATAGACTGGGCAAAAATGGCACCCATGGGAGAGTTCCAAGGCCAAAGCCACTGCTGACCAAAAAGAACACAAAGGCTCATCTCACATTTACCAAAATACATCTTGATTATCCCCAAGACTTTTAGGCAATTATTCTGAGGACTAATGAGACAAAAGGTGTACTTTTTGAAAGGTGTGCATCCCGTTACATCTGACATAAAACAAATACAGCATTTTATAACAAGAACATCATACCAACAGTCAGACATGGTGGTGGTAGCGTGATGGTCTGGGGCTGCTTTGCAGCTTCAGAATATGGACGACTTACCATAATTGATGGAACCATTAATTCGGAGCTCTACCAGAAAATCCTAAAGGAGAATGTCCGGCCATCAGTTCGTGACCTCAAAATCAAGTGCACTTGGATTATGCAGCAGGACAATGATCTGAAACACAACAGCGAGTACACCTCCAAATGGTTCAAACAAAGCAAAATTTAGGTTTTGGTGTGGCCTAGTCAAAGCCCGAACTTAAATCCAATTGAGATGCTGTATCATGACCTTACATGGGCCATTCATGCTGGAAAACTCCCCAATGTGGCTGAATTAAAACAATTCTTCAAAGAGGGGGCCAAATTTTCTCCACAGCAATGTGAAAGACTTATTGCCAATTATCACAAATGCTTGATTGCAGTTGTTGCTGCCAAGGGTGGCACAACCAGTTATTAGGATTAGGGGGCAATTACTTTTTAACATAAAGCCAGGCAGGTTTGGACAGCTTTTTTGCCTTAATAAATTAAACCATCATTTCAAAGCTGCATTTTGTATTTACTCAAGTTATCTTTGTGTAATAATAAAATGTGCTTGATGATAGATAGATACAGATGGATAGATAGATAGGTAGATATATAGATAGATAGATAGAGACAGACAGATAGATACAGATATATAGATAGACAGATAGATAGATAGATAGATAGATAGATAGATAGATAGATAGATAGATAGATAGATAGATAGATAGATAGATAGATAGATAGATAGATAGATAGATAGATAGATAGAGAGAGAGAGAGAGAGACCTGGTGAAGGTAAGTATATACTGTATACCATGGCTGTAGCAGGACACAGTGCTGGGACCCCTCATGGTATACACATACATGAGATCATGTGTCAAGAAATGCTCCTGCAGATTGCTGGGTGAATGTCTGTAGGGTAACTCCCAGGCACAGAAGAAGCAGGGCACCATCCCTCCCTCCACCTTCAGCCTGATCACAGATCACAGGATTAGTAGACTATAGTACAAGGTATGTGGGTGGACAGACACTGACAGAGTGCCAGATCACATTACCTTGATTCTTCATTCATGGAGCCGATTTCACACTGGCACCGAAACTGGAAGTGATGCGGCTGCCCGGGAAAGCACTGCCCAAGTCCTGCGGCAGTGCTAATCCTCAGATAGACTGCTATCAAGAAGAATGACCCAATGAGAGTGTAGAGGCGCTTAGATTTGCGCCACAAAGCATCACAAAACCCTGCAAATGTAGCGTCTCGCCTGCAATCACGCAATTGCATTAGCGTCACGCTTTCAATAGTGCACTGTGTCCCGCGCCCGAACACAGTGCACTTAAAGAACTTTTTTATTTTAATTTTTTTAAAGGGCCTTTTTTTTTTGTCACTAGCTTTGTCACCCCTCTCTGCCAATCCCTCCACTGGCTTCCCATTGCCCAACAAATACAATTCAAAACATCAACTATAACATAGAAAGCCGTTTACAGCTCTGCCCTGAGATACATCACCAATCTTGTCTCCAAATATCACCCAAACCATCCTCTCTGCTCCAGAGCCTCTCCCATCCTCTGGAACTCTGTACCCCAAATTGTCCGGCTATCTCATACTTCGTCCAATTTTAGACAATCCCTGTAAACTCATCTCTGCAGGGAAGCCTATCCTGCCTTCGGCTAATAACTGAATCTTCTATTTCTCCCATCAGTCCATCCCTCACAGTTATTACCTTTTGTTCCATCAGCCCTCCCTATTAGATTGTAAGCTCCTAGAAATAAGGCCCTCCTAACCCTCTTTTATTGAACTGTATTGTTGCTTTATTGTCTCCCTTTATATTGTTAATTTATGTGCAAGCTGTTGACACTATATAAATACTATAAAATAATCATATACAGTACAAAGCAAAAGCTTCAGCATGTAATTACTAACCTTCCCCATGTCATGTCAATCGCCTCACATATTGATTTCCCCCTTTTAATACTTGTAAGGTAGCATGTTACCTGCTATAAATTAAAAATTAAAAATTGACTTTTGCTTAAGACATTATTTCATGAATTCTAAATAATGTCGTTTGGGAAAAAAACAATGTGCAATAACTTTTTTTTTTTTAATAGCCATCTGAAATGTTTGGCACAAAATTATTAATTATTTTGTAGGAAAATACCAGTAACATTTTTCATATATTACACCTACAGTGGTGTGAAAAAGTGTTTGCCCCCTTCCTCATTTCCTGTTCCTTTGCATGTTTGTCACACTTAAGTGTTTCGGAACATCAAACCAATTTAAACAATAGTCAAGGACAACACAAGTAAACACAAAATGCAATTTGTAAATGAAGGTGTTTATTATTAACGGTGAAAAAAAATCCAAACCATCATGGCCCTGTGTGAAAAAGTGATTGCCCCCTAAACCTAATAACTGGTTGGGCCACCCTTAGCAGCAACAACTGCAACCAAGCGTTTGCGATAACGTGCAATGAGGCTTTTACAGCGTCCTGGAGGAATTTTGGCCCACTCATCTTTGCAGAATTGTCCTAATTCAGTTACATTAGAGGGTTTTCGAGCATGAACGGCCTTTTTAAGGTCATACCACAACATCTCAATAGGATTCAGGTCAGGACTTTGGCTAGGCCACTCCAAAGTCTTCATTTGTTTTTCTTCAGCCATTCGGTGGTGGACTTGCTGGTGTGTTTAGGATCATTGTCCTGCTGCAGAACCCAAGTTCGTTTCAGCTTGAGTACACGAACAGATGGTCGGACATTCTCCTTCAGGATCTCTTGGTAGACAGCAGAATTCATAGTTCCTTTTATCACGGCAAGTCTTCCAGGTCCTGAAGCAGCAAAACAGCCCCAGACCATCACACTACCACCACCATATTTTACTGTTGGTATAATGTTCTTTTTCTGAAATGCAGTGTTCCTTCTACGCCAGATATACTTGGACACACACCTTCCAAAGAGTTCCACTTTTGTCTCATCGGTCCACAGAATGTTGTCCCAAAAGTCTTGGGGATCATCAAGATGTGTTGTGGAGAAATTGAGACGAGCTTTGATGTTCTTTTTGCTCAGCAGTGGTTTTCTCCTTGGAACTCTGCCATGCAGGCCATTTTTGCCCAGTCTTTTCCTGATGGTGGAGGCATGAACGCTGACCTTAACTGAGGCAAGTGAGGCCTGCAGTTCCTTGGACGTTGTTGTGGGGTCTTTTGTGACCTCTTGGATGAGTCGTCGCTGCGCTCTTGGGGTAATTTTGGGCGGCCGGCCACTCCTGGGAAGGTTCACCACTGTTCCATGTCTTCGCCATTTGTGGATAATGGCTCTCACTGTGGTTCGCTGGATTTCCAAAGCTTTGGAAATGGCTTTATAACCCTTTCCAGACTGATAGATCTCAATTACTTTCTTTCTCAATTGTTCCTGAATTTCTTTGGGTCTCGGCATGATGTGTAGCTTTTAAGGATCTTCTGGTGGACCTTACTGTGTCAAGCAGCTCCTATTTAAGTGATGCCTTGATTGTGAACAGGTGTGGCAATAATCAGGCCTGGGTGTGGCTAGAGAAATTGAACTCAGGTGTGGACAACCACAGTTATAGTATGTTTTAACAAGGGGGGCAATCACTTTTTCACACAGGGCCATGATGGTTTGGATTTTTTTTCACCTTTAATAATAAACACCTTCATTTACAAATTGCATTTTGTGTTTACTTGTGTTGTCCTTGACTATTGTTTAAATTGGTTTGATGTTCCCAAACACTTAAGTGTGACAAACATGCAAAGGAACAGGAAATGAGGAAGGGGGCAAACACTTTTTCACACCACTGTATCTCTACTATCATTATTACTTCAATATTCATTTCTGTTTCAGTTTTTTTGTTCTTCATAATACTCATTGAATGTTGAAATAACAGCCTAGAGCAGTGATGGCATACCTTGGCACCCCAGATGTTTTGGAATTGCATTTGCCATGGTGCTCATGCACTCTGCAGTCATCATGGGAAATCATGGTAAATGTAGTTCCAAAACATCTGGGGTGCCAAGGTTCGCCATCACTGGCCTAGAGTAAAATTTGCACAGTGTAACTTTCTACCTGTAAGCATAACATGATTATTTACTGTACCTATTTATTAAGATGTGTATTTACTGCACCTATAGGTAAGCCTTACTATAGGCTTACCTATAGGTAAAAAGTCATGCATGGGAGTTTACTCCCACTTTAATAAAATACTTGCTTTTACCTTTTTTACTAGGTAGTTGCATCTCCAGTAGCTGCTTTCTGCTCTTGGCTGCCCAACATTTCAAAAGGCTGATTTCCTAAAAGTCCCACGCTAGCGGCTGAAAAGCGCCACTTAAACAGCGGCAAAGCACGGCTAAAACTAGCAGTGCTTTACCGCAAACGGACCTGTTGCCGCAGTGTGAAAGGGAGCTTTTTGGGCAGTTGAATTTGGTATAGGGGCTACTGTAACATATGATTGACTTGTAATCATTTTTTTAAAGTTATAACTTGGCAGCAATCTCTAGCAGTCTCTTGAAACTTGGCAGCAGTCTAAAAGTCTTTTTCAACATTTCAACTGTTTACCTATCTCCTGAACTGTGGAATATCTCCAAAAAAGGTTTTCATGCTAAATTGCGGGTATATATTGTACACATCATATTATGGTCATAAGCATGTTCAGATTCAGTTTTCAGATAGGGCAGAGTGTTTGTAGTTAGCATGGCTTGACTGCAGATCCACAAAAACATGCTTACATAGGTCAATAGGTCACCAGGCACGTTGCTCATGCACTTGCTTCTAATATCTAAGAGAATATAATGATATAAAAGTGATACTGGTATATTTTAAGTTTAATAACCTGATATAAACATGTTTGTTCCTGGCCATTGACTCATTAAATTGTGAAGCAAGAAGGGGGTTGATACCCCAGGGCATGAAGCTTATCAAATAAAGTGGCAATGAGAAATTCCAAACTTCTGTCTAATAAATTCCTTTTAACCTTCTTCAGCTGTGAAGAAGGAAAGCATAGCCTTACAATAGAAAGCCTGAATTACCTGAAGCTTGTTTTATACATATATCAAAGCTGCAGTAACAAATGGCTCTGAACTTTTCAGGGAGTATTGTAAGGTATGGTATATTTTAGGTTGTATTTTATATTCATTAGGAAGTGTGTCATAAGGCTACATAGGCTGAGTTTGCAGAGTTACAAAGTTCAAGCTGCAAAGAAATAAAGTATATTGGTAATAATCTTTATAACGCCTGTGAAGATAGCCACTTGGAATGTCAAATAGTAATAAAGTATATAAAAACAAATTGTATTTCATCTACAACAGGTACTTTGTAAGCCTTAGTCTGCACAGAGCATTCTGAAAAATATTATACTGAATGAAATTATGCCATTTGTTCTAATAACAAAGCAGATCAGTGGTCCAAAAGAATAGGCCAGGAACAGATTGGTGCAGAAAATTATTTCAGGAAACTGATTAAATAACTTAACTGAAGCCGTATCAGTGTTAATCTAGTACAGTCAAGCTTTAGGTTGTGCCCTGTAGGCATAGATAGGAATGTCTATCTGAAAAGCTTTTTATAATGGGAGAAAATGGTTGTACTTAATGGAAGCATATTCCAATCAAATCACTAATGATATCTTACTAATTAACCTTAGAATATTAAAACTATATGCTGAACGAAGAAAATCAATATGGAGTGATATGATTTATAAACAGTGAACTATAATAGTCAGCATTAGCCCATAAAGAATACTATGTGAATATCTGGATGTTATTTGCACAGTTCTACAAAATGTATTATTGTTATGATTAATTATCATCATCGTGATCATCATCAAGTCTTTAGCACAAATATTTCAAATTCATTGATATTTGGACCTGAATACTTGTTTATTTTTTTGGAAACCAGCTGATGATACCAGCTAATTGATAGGAAATCTACTTTGACGTTACTCATAGAAAGGCAAGAAGAAATCACAATGAGTTAAAAGACAGTCAGTCATACTGGACAAGTAGATGAAGTTACAGTTTTAAATAGGTAATTTTGCACAACATAGAAACATAAATCTCTTAAAGTAAACCTGTCACCAATCTAAAGAAGCATAGTGGCTGCCATTATAGACTTCCGCTTCTGAAAATACTAGTTACCTTGATATCATTTTGACTTCCTGGATTCAGTCACTGATCTAAAACAAGTATGCTGATAAGGGTTCCTGGCTTTTCTCTGACTTTCCAAATTTGCTTACTTTTCCAGTCCAGTAATTTAAAGTATACAAGCTAGTGTGTAAGCATAACGGCCATACAGCTAGCATATTCAGAAGAAGCTCAGAAATGGGGACTTTTAGTGAAGTTAATATGTTGCTATTAGTTTTGATTAATTCTCAGAACAACATAACACTGCAATACGTTGTACTTCATCTGTATTGCAGTTATGTGGGAGCACATCAGCATCAAAACTATGGATCTCTGCAGAGCTTTGAGCCATAAAAAATAGATGAGGGTAAAAGATGCTTTAGGACATTGTTTATAACACGATTAGGGTGCACAGGAATTCTGAGACATGGGAATCCCTCAAGGTCACCTTGGTGGTTTATGCTATAGTGAACAGATGGATGGCAATATGTTAAGAATACAAACACGCTGAAAATATATCTTTATGTGATAGATAATCTCTTTTTATTTCCTTGTATGTAGTAAAGTGTTTTGTTTATTATTGGTAGAATGTTTATTCCTTTATCTCTCAAGTCTAATTTAACATTGTGTATCAATGATAAAAATTACCAGTGCACCTAGCCGCATTACCTGCAAATGATGGAAGAATAAATGGTGATCATGAGATGTAAAATTTAAGATATAAAATATATTCTCCAAGAATGCACTGCTTAATTTTTTTTTGGTATAATGGTTATTCTTGTGTTGATAATTGTGTGAACATATACAGTATTAGGTTTCTATTTGACATTCAGAGAAGGGAGTTTTTGTTCAGAGCTGCACAGCCTAATACCCAAGATCTCAAAAAGCATAATCCCATGGGGGAATTATATCCTTTCCTGACAAGAACACTGCCACATTTGCATTTTGAGGATCTGTCCCTTTTTTTTAGAGCCCCCATTACCTTAGTTGCCAGCCAGAAAGTCTGTAATGTCATCATCTGCTAAGTGAATTCCACTTTCCAGAAAGCCCTTCACTGTTTTTAAATGTAGGTGAGATTGTCTTTTAACAATTTTTTGACCTGAAAAGTTACAGACATAATTTGTTGCACTATTTTTTTTATTTTATTAGTTATGTTTTGGCATTTTTCTATCTATTTTTGTGGTCTGATTGTAATAATCTCAGTATGCTCTTTAATAGGTTTTTAGATAAAGAGCACCTTGTATTTTACTATGTCAAATAAACATGTGCAGTGCTATGATTAAACTCCCTCCTATAAACCCTACAAGTCATATACAATCATAAAATATAGTTACCATAAATATTTATCTGCAAAAAATGTTCTAGGGCTTTGTAATCCTGTGCTAATTAATCATGTTTGATTATCTAAAAATATAAATTGTACATATACATTCAAATATATATGTATAACGTTACCGTACCTTGAAAGTGCTTTTCTTGCAACAGTCACATAAGTAGAAAGTGCTATGTATGCTGTAATTTGATAGGAAAGGGTTAAATTGCAGTGCTGCACTTATTATATGACATTCTAGCTGGCTTAGATAGGGAGTAAAAGGATTGTAAGTGCAGAAGTTTAAGGAAACCCAATGTATATTTTACTGGCTGAATACAATATAATATTGTTTTCATTATAACAGTGGTCATTTAGCTAGGATTTAAATTTAATTTAAGTATTTTAAATTTAAGAAAAGTAGTAGCAAGTGTTTTTTTTTTAACCCCAGGGTCAACTTTTTACTGTATGTTTTAATTACAAAAATATACTGTAAACATTGTTTGAAAAAGAAGATACAATAAGTTAGGCTTGAGATACTGGCATTTGTAAAAGACTGATCTGAATCTGGCCCAGTTATACTTTAGGTTGAAATTTAAATAACAGAAAATTCTAAATGAACACTTCATAGTCAATGAATTTAAAGGATGCCTATAGATTTGTATGATTCCCTCCCAAAATTAAAGCATATTATCAGGACCTGGATTACCATTTGGTGACACTGTGGTTTCCAGAAAGTAGTTCCGGTGCCCATCAGCAGGTGTCTCCCAGCAGCCAGCATCAGGTATAGACTGATTACTGGGATCTGTGCGTTGTTGGGAGACATCCACTGGTGGACACCAGAACTACAACTTTCTGATCTGTGAACCACAATGTAACCAGCAGGTGATCCAGGTCCTCACATCACAGCCTCCACAACGTTTCCAGTCTCTGTTTCAGTGCTTTTGCTGCCCATTTCTGTAAATGCTGCCTTTTGCATTAATATAATACCTGTCTACTGCATGCATTGAAAAAGGCATTCCGTTCACTTCTATGGTGCTGCTCCTGCATATAGAAAGTAAGACATACATAGGGGGCCCCTCCATCAGTTAATCAGTCAATATTTTTGTTGATATGTTGGTATCTCCACCCCCATTAAATCATTCTCCACATCTATTACCTTTTGTACCAACACCCTCTCCCTTTAGAATGTAAGCTCTATGAGCAGGGCCCTCCTGTCCCTTCTGTATTGAACTGTACTGTAATTGTATCTCTATTGTAAAGCGATGCATAAACTGTTGGCGCTACATAAATCGTGTATAATAATAATAATATGCGGTATCAGGGAAGGACTTATTGGGTGATACATTTTCATATACACATACTAACAATGGGGCATTAAAAGGGATGAATTATTAACAAGGTAATATAGATGAACAGGATGAGAGCAACGGTTAGAAATGATATGGGCTCACCTAAACAAAACACTAAATAAAATAACATGCCATCATCAGAAATATTTTTTTATAATTCCGTTTTTTTTTTAATATATAAGCAACACACTTTTCATAGTTTTACATTCCTCTAGCATTTACTTTCTCTGCAGCTCTCTGCTTTATGTTGCATAACATCTCAGCGAAAAGGCAACTGATGCTGAAAGACTTCACGCTGCCAGGCACTTTGATCACAGCTCAACAGAGAGATGATAGATAGATAATGTCCATCAGCTGTCACTGACTGTGGGTCCCACTTTGACTGAGGTCTGAATGAAGGACTATCTTTACTCGGGACCACCAGCCCAATATTTTATTTTATATATTATTTGGACTGATCCCCCCTGGGCTGCAGCAGCAAGAACCAGGGAAAACTACAATTTGAGGTCAGTACTTGTATGTAATGCTTCTAAAAGTGTAAGTAGCGTGTTTTTTTTTTTTTTGAAGTTCAATAGCTTTAGATGTAATCCAAGGTTGGGCTTCGCAGAAATTATAGTTTCCCTAATTAGGTGGCATAGGGTCAGAAGGAATTTTAAGACAACTTGGTTATTCTGCTATCTACAGAAAAACTGGACATGGGCAAACAAGCTGATAGCCAGCCATCTATAACCTCTCGCATTCCCATTGTTTTACATTTATCTGAGAATTGACATATTTTTGATCTGAAAAAAGCAAACCCATTTCACTGGACATTTTTCTTTTTTATCATAATAAGGTTGTCTTGAAGTTGAGAGCCTCTTTTCTTTCTAAGGTGGTTTATGTCTTCTACCTAACTGGACTTCTGCCCCTCTGTCCTGCTATTATATATGTATATGTACAGTATAATATGTACTTCCTGTCCATAATTTGCATGTGGTAAATAGCTGTTTGACTTTACCTCTCAGCATCTTCTTTCAGACTGTTGAACTATGTTTTTTCTTCATTTGTGAAGGTCTCCTTAATAGACAACTTGTCTCTCATTCCTAAAAAAAATTGGTATTCAAGCCTATAGACTTAAGGATACGTTTCCACCCTGTCAAGGCATGTTCCACTAGATCAGTGAATGCCCATCAGGCTTTTCAGCCTCTATTTCTCAGATTTGCAAGGTTGCCACCTGGTCTTCTGTTCACAGGTTCTCCAAGATTTGACAGGTGTTTTTAGGCCTTATCTTATGCCAGCTCTTTGAACTGCTGGTTACCCCCTAGTTTTCACCTCCTGTTTTGTGGGATTGTTAGTATTTTGTTTACTGTGTTACTGTCTCCAAATTTCTTCTGACCCTGTGCCTCTTAATGAACAATTAAGAAAATAGGATTTTTGACTTACCATAAAATAATTTTCTGTCATTACATAGTTAAATAGTAGGTGAGGTAGAAAAAAGACACAAGTCTGTCAAGTACAACCTATGTGTGTGATTATATATCAGTATTACATTGTATATCCCTGTATGTTGCGGTTATTCAGGTGCTTATCTAATAGTTTCTTCAAACTATAGATGCCCCCCGCTGAGACCACCACCTGTGGAAGGGAATTCCACATCCTTGCCACTCTTACAGTAAAGAACCCTATACATAGTTTAAGGTCCACGGCTGTGGACGGGTTTGTATAGGTTGGCTCACCAGCTGACTAGAGTATGGGGAGTGTCACGCATCACTGCTTGCTTTATATACCGCGAGGTGGAGTAATATGGCGTCGCCTTTGAAAACCTCCTATGACGAAACGCGCAAGGCGCACTTACGTAATTTCCGGTATGGTACAGGAGGCTTGGAATGCAGTTGGAGTGCACGCTGCGGACCGGCATCCTTGTTTGTATTAGCATAGTACAACCAGGTGGTACCCATTGGAGGGAAAACCTATGTGTGTTTTTTGCTTTTATTTGGTTTATTTTAAATAAAAACACCAGTTTTTTACCTACTACACTATGAGATTCCTTCATCTCTCTCTCCTGCAATGTTTTATACTTCCTGAATGCTAAAACCCAGATAAAGTGCCAGTGTTGACCACAAGGAACACGGACCACTAGGGCACTGAGTGTGATACCCCGCACAGGATCCAGGAGCTGCAAAGGACCTAGGAGCTGAGTGGATACTAAGAGGAGCCTGGAGTGCACCATCAGATGGACCACCTACGGGTCGCTATACATGCTGGTTACCCCTGCAGGGCTAGTTAAGTCTGGTGAGTGGGGGACCTCAAGGGGAAGCACCAAGTCACCTGATTGAAAGAGCACCAAAGTCACCGTTCATTGAACTTTTTTTTTTCTCTTTTTTCTTTTTTTGTTTTCTCTTTTTTCATCACATTTTGCATATAACTACTTGCAGTGGTTACTGAACTTTTTATTATTATTTTTACTAGTGTTTAAACTAAGCTATATACCACATGGGACTGGTCACTTAATATATTTTTCAAAATATTATTATTTTTTTAATTATATGCTACTAGTACACTGATTCACATATAGCTTTTCAGTGTGTTTGGTTCAATTTTATTGGCATTATATGTAGTTGGTATACCATACACATGCACATTTTTTGGTATCTCTACACTGGTATTTGTTCCACAGGCCCGCACTAATACCCACGGGTGGTGCTAGGTGCATACCCATCGCACTGAAGCGTGTGGCAATTACCTGTTCATTTCTTACCTTTATACACTGTGTGGATTTATATTTCATCATTTAAGAGGCCAATTCTTGTATTTTTTCATTTATTGTGTGTTGCAATTAACCATTTTTACTTATTGTTTAATCATACTAATTGGGCGCTCCACTGTCCCCACTTACCACTTTAAGGTTAAACCTTGTTTCTTCTAATTTTAATGAGTGGTCCAGAAACACACAAGAAAGGGGAGGGGGGGGAGGGGGGATGAGGGACTATGGAGCGCTTGTATTTACCGATTGGTTCCGTGGTTGCGTGAAAAAGGATGATCCATGGATCGGAGGGGAGGTTGACATTGGAAATCTGTTGTATAATTTGGATGACGCTGGTCCAATATGGGCGAACAAGAGGGCACGACCACCATATATGAGCGTGAGTTGCTTTGTTCCCACAATTCCTCCAACCCAACGGGGAATTGGCGGGGAACATCTGATGGAGTTTTGATGGGGTATAGTGCCATCTAGTTAGTAGTTTGTAGTTGACCTCAGTCATTTTCGATGCAATTGAGGAGATGTGGGTTAGCTGTAGGACCTTGTCCTTTTGGTTATGCGAGAGGCAGGAACCCAGATCCGCCTCCCACTTAGCAAGGAAGGGGGGGGGTGTTTGTCATCCTGGAGCCTAATGAGCGATTTGTAGAATAGTGAGATAGAGCGTTCCGGAGGGTCCGTAGGGTATAGTATTTCCTCAATACCATTTAAGTCTTGTGCTCCTCTTAGTGGCTGCGGGAGAGTGCAAAGGAAATGTTGTAGTTGGTTGAACCTCCATATATCCAGGAATAGAGGTGGTTTGGGACCAAGGATGTCCTTTAGCGGTTTGAGTGTATTGGCTTGCAGAACATGGTGCAGTAGTAGGGGTCTGTCTGGAGACCATGACTGAAAGCCAGGGTCCAATTGACCCGGAAGGAAATATGTATGACCCAGGAGAGGTAGTAAGGGTGAAGCGTATGACCATGATAGTTTCTTATGCAAAGAGTCCCAGATATCCAGGGTGGAGGTGGTTAATGCTGAGGTATTTGAAGAGAGATGCCTGTAGGGGCGTGGGAGCCAGGGAGTAACTGCTAGGTCTGTGTTGCTTAAAGCGTACTCTAGGCTCACCCACAGTTTAGAGTTAGCGGCGTACTTCCATTCAGAGATCCTAGACAAAATCATTGCGTTATAATATGCCTTAAAATTTGGGAGAGCCAGTCCCCCAGACACCTTGGACCGAAAAAGCACGTCCTTGGATACTCTAGGGTGACTGTTCCTCCAAATGTAGCGGGAGACCATGGTCTGTAAAAGGGAAAAGAACCCTATGGGGACACCCAGTGGGATCATCTGAAAGTAGAAGAGAACTCTAGGTAGTATATTCATCTTGACTATATTCACCTTTCCCAACCAGGAATGTGCTAACGTGTTCCATTTTTTGAGGTCACTTCTGATGTTATTCAGCAGAGGGATATAGTTGTGTTTAAAGAGAGATTGAATATTGGGCGTGAGGTTTATTCCCAAGTACTTCATGCTTCTGTTAACCCACCTAAAGGGGAAGAGGGGTTTTAATCGTTCTGCCTCCTTGCTGGGAAGGTTAATGTTCAGTATTTCGGACTTAGATAGATTAATTTTAAAGTTGGACATTGTCTGATATGTAGCGAAGGCTGACATTAAATTGGGCAAAGAGGTGTGTGGCTGCTGGACAAAAAATAAGATATCATCCGCATAAGCTGCATATTTATGAGTTTTGTTTCCTACCCGGATCCCGTGTATGTTTATATTACGCCTTACCGTTGCCAGGAAGGGTTCTAGGGTGATGGCAAATAAGAGGGGTGAAAGGGGGCACCCTTGTCTGGTCCCATTAAACAATTGGAATGAGTCGCTCAGAGTTCCGTTTATGCGAATTTGTGCCGTTGGGCAGGTGTATAGGGAGGTAATGCGGTGAAACATTTTAGGCCCCAGCCCGAAGTGACGTAAGGTCATCTTTAGGTAGTCCCAGTCCACTCTATCAAACGCTTTTTCAGCATCCGTGGATATAAGTAGGGTGGACTGGGCAGACCTTTGAGCGTATTGAATCAGGGATATCGCCCGAAGGGAGTTATCCTTGGCTTCTCGGTGAGGCATGAATCCCGTCTGGTCTGTGGAGACCCAGCTGGGTATCAAGGGGAGTAATCTGTTGGCCATGACTTTTGAATATAATTTGATGTCCACGTTTAGTAGGGAAATTGGCCGATAGCTGCTACATTGAGTAGGGTCCTTTCCAGGCTTGGGGATAACTGTGATGTGTGCTGTAAGGGATTCTGGTCGAAGACCCGAGTTCTGTGAGATAGAGTTGGCATAGGACGTGAGGTGGGGCAGGAGGACGTCATTAAATTTTTTATAGTACAGGATTGTGTAACCATCAGGGCCGGGGGCTTTACCTGTCGGGGATGATTTCAAGGCTGTCTGGAATTCCTCAACTGTGAGTTCAGCTTCCAGTTCCCTAAGGGCTACGGGTGGCAGTTTTGGTAAATTAGCCTCTTTTAAGTATGTAAGCATGCGACGCCGCCTTTCTTTTGTGGTCAGTGACGGCAGATCACCTTTCACATTATACAGGTCAGCGTAGTATTCCCTGAAGGCCTTAGCAATGTGCGGAGTCGCATGTACCAAGTTACCGTCTGCTAGTTTTATTTTCGGGATGAATGACCTAGTCTGCTGTTCCCTAAGGGATCTCGCTAATTGTCTACTAGGCTTGTTCCCCCATTCATATAACTTTTGTGAATAGCGTTGGAATTTTCTTGTAGTGTCTAGGTCTAGGAGATTTTTCAGTTCTTCTCGCTTCAGTGTAAGTGCCTCCAGGTGGGATATGTGTAGAGTAAGTTTATGTTGTTTGTCGAGCTCTGCTATGTCATGTAAGACCCGCTCGAGTTGTTGGCCATGTTCTCTTTTTTTCCTAGCTCCCAGCTCAATGAAGCGGCCTCTCATGGTGGCCTTGTGGGCTTCCCAGACTGTTGCAGGGGAGGTATCTGCAGGTTTATTTTCTTTAAAATATTGTGATAACTGTGTAGTTAACAATGCGACTTCCGCTTCATTGGAGAGGAGAGAGTCATTGAGCTTCCAGTTGTAGGAGTGACGGGCCAAGGAGGGCATGGTCAAGTTAATCGAGACGGGTGCGTGGTCTGATAGTGTTGCAGTGCCTATGCTAGCAGATTGTAATTGCGTGAGGTGGTGGTGGTCTATGAAAATGTTATCTATGCGGGAGTAAGACTGATGCGTTTTTGAGAAATGAGAGAAGTCTTTGTCCTTAGGGTGCAGTATACGCCAAGCGTCTACTAACTGCCCTTCTGTAAGTTTTTTTTTAACTAGGGTAAGGCGCTTAAAAGAGATGTGGGAGCGCCCCTGTGAGGTGTCCATCGCGGGGTCTAAGGGCATATTTATGTCCCCTGCTAGTATTATTAAGCCCTCTGCGAAAGCAGTCAGCTCGGTGAGGATCTGGGTGAAATAGAAGGGTTGGTTGTGATTCGGGCAGTAAATGTTTGCTAATGTACATTGGGTGTTGCCCAGAAAGCCCTTTAGGAAGAGGAAGCGACCATGGTCATCCGCTCGCATAGTTGCAAGTCTAAAGGGTACGTCTCTACCGAAGCCTATGGCCACCCCTTTAGCTTTGTTTGTATCTGAGAGGCTGTAGTACCACTGTGGAAAATAGGGTGAGGTCAATTTAACCTGTGTGGTGTGAGTTAGATGTGTTTCCTGGAGGAATACTATGGAAGTGGCTGTCTTTCGTAGCTCTCGGGTAATCTGCTGCCTCTTAGCCGCTACATTCAATCCCCTGACATTATAAGAAGTGACTTTAAGCGTGGCCATTATATCGGTAGGACGTGACCCTCCAGCCTAAAAACAACACGCGTGCCAGCCCGGGGGGGGGGGGGAAGGAGAGGTATAGTAGGTTAGAGAAGAAAGAAGAGAAGATAGATTCAGATTTACATAAACAACAACGTCCAAGTGGACACATGTGGGAACTCGTGTCATGTCACGCAGAATCCTGCGGTGATCCCTGTGGGGGATGAGAGAGCGGGCAACCATCCATGGCTCTAAGGGGAGCATGGACCGCAACAAACGAGGGCCGCACGCTCTCACCCTCCCCATAAGGAGACGTGGGTAGGGGGGTGTACCGTGTGAAAGGCACATGGGAGCATTGTGCTCCACCAGCATTCAGCAACAGTGCTTATAACCTAAGGGAGAGAGGATTTTGCTTCAAAAGTAAACGTTAATAAAACCCTTAAAACAATTCTAACCATTTTACGTTTATCAAACATGGCGTTGTGTGTTAAGCATTATTTTTGGCAGGAATACTCATCTAGCAGTAGGGAGTCTTTATCTGTGGTCATCCACCGGGTTTCCCAGGTACTACCAAAAGGCAGTCCATTCTCTGGCATATGGGTGGGCGCAGGAATTTTAACATTGTCGGTGGGTCCCTACTAGGGGTGCTTCTTGTGATTGGAGTACCTGCAACATGTAGAACAGTCACAAAGCCAAGGTAAGAAAGAAAAATAACGTGAAGGGAACCAAAAAGTTAGCTCAGGGTATTTAAAGCCTCATTCCTCATCCGTGCTTTTGTGCGGAGCCAGGCACATATGAGTGCCTTTCTTTTGTGGGCGGCTTTTGCCATTGGGAGTCCTGGATTGTGGAAAACTTTGGGACCGGGTCATGCCAGCCAGGCAGATCTATCGGAGGTAAATTTAGATCCTTTGAGAATTGTGGTAGCTCTTCTGGGAATCTGAGGGTATAAGAGCGGCCATTCTTGGTGGCGATAAGGCATGCCGGGAATCCCCATCTGTAGATGATCCCGTTTGACCGTAAGTGCTCCAGAAGTGGCTTAAGGGCTCTGCGGCGATCTAGTGTTTCTTTAGATAGATCCGAGAAAATGCTTAGAATCGCTCCATGGAAATCAATGTTGGGGGTGTTCCTCAATTTGGCCGTAATGGCGTTCTTGTCTGAAAAGTAATGCAGACGGCATATGACATCCCTGGGTTGTTCGGTGTTAGTGCCGCGGGGTCTGAGCGCACGGTGAACTCGGTCAAATTGCAGTGGGTCCGTGGGTGGTTTTCCCAGTATTGTGTTAAAGACCCCACGAATTGACGGTTCTAAGTCGTTATCGCCGGTTGCCTCCGGAAGCCCTCTAATGCGCAAGTTGTTCCTGCGGTTTCTGTTCTCGAGGTCTTCGAGCTTATACAGCGAGGCACGGTGGGCGAAGGCAAGCTGTGAAACAGTCTCCTGTAATTCTCTTATGGCCACAGCGTGCGAGTCCTGCCTCTGTTCCGTGTCTTCAACCCTGTCTAGAATGTGCGCCATATCTGCTCTTACACCTGTGATTTCCTTTTTTATGGATTTTTCTAGGCTGTGAAACATCCCGGCTAATTCCTTCTTAATGCCGCTCATCAGGGATGTCATTTCAGATCCCGTGGGGGACCCAGGGTCTTCCATAAGGTCCGAGCAGTAGGATGACGCAGGCGAGCTTTCCCTTACGGAAGGAGCCAGCGAGACAGGGGATGCGCTACGCCTCGCGGACCTAGATTGGCTGCCACTCGCGCCTGAGCCTGTTCTGCTGGTGGCCAAAAATTTCTGTATTGAGCCTGTAACCACTTGGTTTATTGCCAGACTCTTGTTAGATTTTTTTGCAATTACGGATCTGGTTTTCGGCGTCTTTGCTGGCATATTTGGAGCTTGGGACTGAATGCTGGATGGAGCACGTCTCAGTTACATCTTTTTAGCATTGTGTGCTGCACAAAGCAAGGAGTTCACGCTTTTGTGGGCCCATTTCCGGTATGTGCTTATGTCAACCAGTAAGGGTACACTGGTAGAGAGTGAGGAGGGTGCTTATATGTGGCTAATTGGTGATCTTTGCCCGTTCTCTGGTCCTGTTTGGGGCAGATTGGGTGTACTTGAAGTACCAAGATGGCCGCCGCCGCGGACTTTCCTCTGCGGCGTCTGCTCCTTAGCCCTTTCAGCTGAAGTGTCCGGAGTGGCAGCCGGCGGTGCCTGCGGTCAAAGCGTCGGCTGGATCCTGTGCCCCAGCGGGGGGGGATGCAAGCGGCCCTCCGCTGTGCGGCTTGTCTGGTCCCGTTGTGGTATAGGCCGCGAGATGGCGGTCGGAGGCCTACCGCGCTGTCACACTCGTGGCGTCCCAGGGCCGGAATTTGTGGCTGTTGGCACCGTCGGGATGGTCAGCGGTACTGGGGATTAGCTGGTTAGTCTCCTCACATAGCAGGGGGATTGCTGGAAGCCTGATGGTTGAGGATTAGGCCGGATTTAGCTCGGGCGATGCGGAGCTCGGTCCCTGTGCGACTGCTCTTGTTCACGGCCGGGGCAACCCCCAAGATGACCCAGGTAGGTGGGAGAGTAGTGGGTGGAGGTAGATGAAGGTCCTTTGGGTGGTCTGCGGTCCCTGTGGGGTAACAGAACGGCCGTGGAGCGCACCCGCGGGCACGGGGCTTTAGGAAAGGCCGGGGATCCTGGGGTATTGCTAGGCCGCACCAGGCCGGGCCCGGCCGCGGCCTCCACGGGTGTCACAGAGGTTCAGCCCTACCTCCGGAATGATCCTGTCAGGTGAGTGGGTGTCGGGGGGGACGGATGGAGGTCCCTTACCTCGTAAAGTGGTGTTTTTTAAGCGATCTCTTGGAGGCCCTGGGGAGGCAAGATGGCGGCGGCCGCGATCGTCTGGAGGTAGTGAATCCCGGGCGTCCTCGGGCCGATTTTGCTCAAAAAAACAGCCCAGGACACAGCAGTGTGCTGGGCTGAGTTCACGTCAGGACACGCCCGCCACGAGTCTTGTTAAACTCCCTTCCATTAGATGACTCATTCACAGACACAGTGTACTGAGCCAATCCAAGCTGGTCTGTACCTTGTAATCGCTGTGATGACCAATTTTTTACCTCATGGCCAAGTTTTAACCTGCTCAATACCAGCATCTTTCTTAATTTCCAAAAATGCTGGCAAAAATTAGATCACCTTTGAGAGAACTGGAGGTATAGTGGGGTGGCTTCCTCAACCTGGGAATCAACATTGGAGCCTTCAAATCGCTGCGCAAACTCCAACAGCATGTACCCAACACTGTGGTCGAATAATTCTGGGGACTCCTCCATTCATGATGGTGGGGCTATGGAAGGAGTGACTGTGGACAAGGAGCCGATGGAATAGGCTGCTTTGGCAGCGGTGTTGGAAGGCAAACTACTCTGTGCCTGGGTGACAGAGGATGAGGAGGATGAGGATGGCTTTCTAATCCACTCCACCAACTCTTCTGCATGTTCTGGCTCAAAAACACAGCCAGCAGCAGAAAAAAAGGACAAGCGTGCCCCACGGCCACCTGCAGAGGATGCCCCATGTCCACCAGCACTGCTGACTGTAGACACAGAGGCTGCTTGCCCTCTTTTAGTGGCCTGTAGGCATCTGCTACTCCTTGGTGGCCTTCCGGACATGATACATATTTTATTTTTTGCAACACCACACTACACTGTATTAGGTACTGTGTACACCACCAGAAATGTAGTAGAAATTGTACACACTGTATTAAATACTGTGTACACCGCCTGCACTGTATTAGCAACTGTACTATGGCTGCATTGTATTTTATACTGTGTATACCATTAGAAGTGTAGTAGACACTGTACAGACTGTATTAGATACTGGGTACACTGCCTGCACTGTATTAGCAACTGTACTACTGCTGCACTGTATTGTGTACTGTGTACACCACCAGAAGTGTAGTAGAAACTGTACACACTTTATTAGATATTGTGTACACCGCCTGAAGTGTATTAAAAACAGTACGCAATAGAATGCACTGTAGATATAGGCTACACTGGATGCAGAGTATATATACTGCATATATATATATATATATATATATATATATATATATATATATATATATATATATATACAGGAGACTGTATATATACAGTATCTCACAAAAGTGAGTACACCCCTCACATTTTTGTAAATATTTTATTATATCTTTTCATGTGACAACACTGAACAAAATTACACTTTGCTAAAATGTAAAGTAGTGAGTGTACAGCTTGTATAACAGTGTATATTTGCTGTCCCCTCAAAATAACTCAACACACAGCCATTAATGTCTAAACCACTGGCAACAAATAATAAAAAGGTAAAGGAACCTGCGCTTAGTAAGACTTCAATCAAAGCAGCTGAACACTATAACCCAGATACCGGGCACAAAGAACATAGGAAAAAGCGCTCAAACTATAAAACTCTAAATGATAATTTAAATCAAAGTGCACAAAAATAACAAATATAAGGGCAAGAATAATATGCATAGCAACCTCAAAACTATCTAAAAAAATGGGTGAAATTGAGTGCTCAAAGAAAATAAGTTCACTAATACAAATAATCAGTGAAGGATTATTAGCTAGTGCAGATACAAATGATCAATGAATGTATACATAATGTCCATGTAGGTGTCCATAACTATATAAAAAATTATCGTGATCAAAACGTGATATATCAAGAAAATGTGCTAGCGTGTATAGAAATGTGCTAGTGTGTATAGAAATGAACAGTGATGCCACTTGATAGAGTATCACTAACAGTTTGACCATGCAGATCCCATCATTCCTATGCCCCAATAAGAAGTGGAGGCTTACCGGATCCCCAGTGACCCCCTTTTTAGGGGGGGGTCTGATAATGCGAAAAACGGGTCACACTCAGGTCACAGACTCATCCACAGATGTCCAGGTGCCGATCTCCCAGGGGTCCTCCAGGTGTATCAGGAATCTCGTATTGGAAAACTCCTATTAACAGGAGCTATTCAGTGGTTCAATGCAAATGTCCTCAACGTGTCACCAAAAAAGAGATAGAAACTCTAAATCGTGTAATACGAAAGTACCAGGGGTTTATTTTCGCTTAAACAAGCACTAAAAACAAATAACATGTAGTAAAATCAAGCTCGAAGATATTTAAAACAGCAAACAGCCAGCGATAGGAAAAAACCATAGTGAGGGTTTAAGTTCGAATCGCGCATGCGCAAATGGTGTGGGCGTGGGGTAGTCAATAGGGTTTAGGTCTGGAGACATGGTGGCACAACAAGTTATTAGGTTGAGGGGCAATTACTTTTTAAGATAAAGCCAGGCAGGTTTGGACAGCTTTTTATTGCCTTAATAAATGAAACCATTATTGAAAAACTGCATTATGTATTTACTCAGGTTATCTTTGTGTAATAATACAATTTTTTGATGATCTGAGTAATTTAAGTGTGACAAATATGCAGAAAAATAAAAAATCTGAAAGGGCAAATTTCACACAAATGTATATGATATATATACAGGATATATATATTTTTTTATAAAAACATATATATATATATATATATATGTATTTTGTATAATGTTAGTTTCAGCTGCTTCTCTCTTGAAATGATGAACTAGGATGTTAGCATTTTACATCTGTTACTTGAAAAAAAAAATTCAAATTTTCTTAGAAAATTGTGACATAAAAATGAACAAAAACACGAAACCATAGGTGCGCGATACAGTCATACAGAAAAACAGCTTGTTTGTAGTTGCTCTACATGTTACGCGTCCTAAGACGCTTCCTCAGGAGCTTTCTATATTAGGAATAAGAGAGAGAAAACAGATATACAATAAGAGAACAATACAAATAGTATAACATAATCGTATGTGACATTGGATCGAAGACAGCCAAGGGCGTAAGGGCGTCAACCGTCATAAAGGAAAAGAGGAAAAGAGAAAAAAGAAGAAAGAAGAAAGAAGAGGGGGAGGGGGGGGAAAAAAGAAGAAGGGGGGGGGGAAGAAAACGGAAAGGGGGGGAAAAAAAAAAAAAGAGGAAGGAAAAAGTTGGTGGAAAGGAATGGGTGTAAGTGAGTGGATGGGGAGTGAAAGTGAATGGGAAAAGGTGGAGTGAACAGGTGTGCATTATGGGAACGAGTGCAACATAGTCAATTGCATAATAGGTGAAATATTAAGTGTTTACTTACAATCCCTAAAGAGGGAAGGAGTTTAATGGAACGGGGAACCAAGGTGCGTTTCTCTGCAGCGGTACTTTGGACATATATATATATATGTCACTAGGCCAAGGAGTTCTGTATTAATATTTTATTAGTGAGTTATTTTTTATTATTATTGTTATGTTTATTCATTTTTTATATATATATAAAGGAATTATTAATAGTGTTTAAATAAATATGCCAATAGTCTCTGCTCATCCATCAATGTGTGCCTGTGCTTAGAATAAATAGTAAATGGTGCACAGGTATGTGTGCAATATATATGTAAGGGAACAGGTAGATATGTTTATATATCATACCTGTTCCCTTACATATATATTGCACATATATATTGCACACATATTGCACACATACCTGTGCACCATTTACTATTTATTCTAAGCACAGGCACACATTGATGGATGAGCAGAGACTATTGGCATATTTATTTAAACACTATTAATAATTCCTTTATATATATATAAAAAATGAATAAACATAACAATAATAATAAAAAATAACTCACTAATAAAATATTAATACAGAACTCCTTGGCCTAGTGACATATATATATATATGTCCAAAGTACCGCTGCAGAGAAACGCACCTTGGTTCCCCGTTCCATTAAACTCCTTCCCTCTTTAGGGATTGCAAGTAAACACTTAATATTTCACCTATTATGCAATTGACTGTGTTGCACTCGTTCCCATAATGCACACCTGTTCACTCCACCTTTTCCCATTCACTTTCACTCCCCATCCACTCACTTACACCCATTCCTTTCCACCAACTTTTTCCTTCCTCTTTTTTTTTTTTTCTTCCCCCCCTTTCCGTTTTCTTTCCCCCCCCTTCTTCTTTTTTTTCCTTTCCCTTCTTTTTTCTCTTTTCCTCCCCTCTTCTTTTCTTCTTTCTTCTTTTTTCTCTTTTCCTCTTTTCCTTTATGACGGTTGACGCCCTTACATCTGTTACTTGAAAAAAAAACTGCCCTGTTTGTTTTGTTGCAGCAGATTGACGCAGAACCTAAATACAGAATAATCCTGGTAGAAGTTCATTAGAAATCAATAAGTCCTTAAAATGATGCCTTTTATAGAATTGTTACCGTCTACTATAGAAAAATACTCAAAGTATCTCTTTCCATCTTAGGAATATCATGGTTTTCAGCAATTAGAGCCTATTTTATCTTCTGATGTGTCAAATGATAAAAGAGAAAGAAATTTTAATTTGTGTGATAATAGTTATGTCACACTTGGCAATCTACAGCATGCATTCACTTATCAAAGAAGATATGCAGACAATATTGTTTTTGTTGGGGTAATTAATATTAAAAACATGTAGTTATTTCATATTACTGAAATTGTGGGTGGCAATCTAACCAGAGTTTAGGCAGAATATTCAAACAAGCAAAAATAATAATGACTGTATGTGTGCTTTTGTTTTGCAATAGTTCGATTTTTATGCACATTCACAGTTCTAACGGTACTGGGGTGAGTAATAACTATTACGAATGCTAGTTTACAAGACTGACCACTTCTGACTTGTCCTCGCTTTCGAGCATGCGTGTTTGTACTTTTGATTTTTGTCCGACAGACTTGTGTACTCACGCTCGGAAAATCTGACAACAGACATTTGTCCGTGGAAAATTTTAAAGCCTGCCATCCAACATTTGTCTGTGGAAAATCTGATAACAATTGTCCGACGAAGCGTACAAACGGTCGGATTTTCCGCCAATAGCCTGTCATCACACAATTCCCATCGGAAAATCTGATCGTGTGTACGAGGCTTTAGTCTTTTATAATACTGTCATGTAATCATTAGATCAAGTTTGACTTAAAAAAAATTGGCATCTGAGGTTCTCTTTAGAAAATGCAATGCAAATGGTCTTATGATGTCCACATATTGCACATAAACAGATATCCTCATGAGCACAAAAGGAATGCGCTTCCTTAAATCCAGTTTTAGTAGGTAGATATCTTGTCTGACCTCATATTCACCTTCAAGATATCAGCCTTAAGTAGGCCTTATGTAGAAGCTTATCATCTTTATATACAAAATATATTATATAAAATCTTTCAAGTTCATTTAAGTACATTATTTTTTTCATCGCTTAGAAAAGAAAAACACATTAAAGGCTAAGTTCCCTTTTATTTCTAAGTTCCAGCTATTCTATGTACCAATATACCATTAATGTACCCCTGATGCATAAAGGAAAAAGCTTTCCCTATGTTCTAGAACAGGTATTCAGTTTCTTCTATAGAAAAATCCTCCATGACTTCCTGGTATCTATCCTACAGGATGGGAAAACTGTTAGTAGAATGAGGAAGTACTTTAGCAGTTGGCCTCATTAAAACACACCCTGAACCTGCCCTCCCCCTCCAGGAGATTTCTTCCACACACCTCTGTACTTCAATGCTTTTCTAATACAGTCATTGTCAGTGAGCACCATTCTCCCTCAATACACAGCCAGATCATTCATTTGGCAGAGTGTGCACTGGAACAGAAGAAGAACATGAGTGATCACAAAACAACCTATTTGGAGCAGAACTGTAGTTTTGAAAACAGCGTGTCTCTGGAAGTTTGTAAAATTCACAGTACACTACACAATCTAATTGTACAATCACCTTTCAATCTACCATCAACTATGTAGTTCAAGGGTGTGCCTGATACAGAGTAATTGGATAGATAGGTGTTTCCTCTTATTATATAGCTTTGGTAAATCTACAGGAGAATGTACAGAGATTATACAATCAGATTATTAGATAGTGTATGGCCACTTTTATGCACCTAAAATGAATTAGTCATGCTTGTTGTGCCATTAGTTGTTAATAGAACCCCAAACACAGGAGCAAAGGAGCATGTTGCAACGTGTGAAAACATGCAACAAATACAGTAGAATGTGTGGTAAAAACATGCAACCTTCAACACGCCAAAATGCTCCATGAGCTAATTTGCTGCATTTGTCACATATAGGGCAGCCCATTGAAATCAATGGGCTGCCCTGTGAATGTAGTGGGAAAAAACACACCAAAAAATGTGCACTCCCACCATGTTGTGTGAATGGGACCTAAAAGTGAAATTTGTGTGTTTACACAAGGACAGTGGCAGCTGAGTGTCTCTTTCCTCTCCCTCCAATGTACATGTATAAAGCTGGCCATATACTATGCAATCTGATTGTGCAATTTTTGTACAATTTCCTTTAGATTTACCAAAACTATGGAACAGGAAGACTCATCTGAGCAATTTATAAAATTTGTATCAAATCAGTCATGCCCTTGCCCTACATAATTAATGGTAGATCTAAAGAAGTTGTGTATGGCCATCTTTAACCACTTCAATACCCGCCCATGTACATATGACGCCCACAAGGTGGATCTCCCATCCTGGGTGGGCGTCATATGACGTTCTCCCATTCCAGGCTGCCTAGGGGGCGCGCGCGCGCCGGCGTCGTCGCTCGGGACCCGGTGCGCGTGCCCGGCGGCCGCGATGTCTGCTGGGCACCCGCGATTGCCCGTTTAAAACAGCGGGACCGTGCGGGACTGTGGAGCTGTGTGTGTAAACACACAGCTCCACGTCCTGTCAGTGGCGAGGAGACCGATCATGTGTTCCCAGTAACGAGGAACACCGATCGGTCTCCTCCCCCTTGTGAGTCCCCTCCCCCCACAGTTAGAATCACTACCTTAGGGAACATATTAACCCCATGCAGCGCCCCCTAGTGTTAACCCCTTCCCTGCCAGTCACATTTACACAGTAATCAATGCAATTTTATAGCGATCGCTGTGTAAATGTGAATGGTCCCAAAAATGTGTCAAAAGTGTCCGAAGTGTCCACCGCAATGTCGCAGTCACGAAAAAAAAAATCGCAGATCGCCACCATTACTAGCAAAAAAAAAAAATGCAATAAATCGATCCCCTATTTTGTAGACGCTATAACTTTTGCGCAAACCGATCAATATATATGCTTATTGCAATTTTTTTTACCAAAAATATGTAGAAGAATACGTATCAGCCTAAACGGAGTAAAAAAATAGTTTTTTTTTTTTAAAAAAAAGGGAAATTTATTATAGCAAAAAGTAAAAAATATTGTGTTTTTTTCAAAATTGTCGCTTTTCTTTTGTTTATAGCGCAAAAAATAAAAACCGCAGAGGTGATCAAATACCACCAAAAGAAAGCTCTATTTGTGGGAAAAAAAGTACGTCAATTTTGTTTGGGTGTAACGTCGCACGACCGCGCAATTGTTAGTTAAAGGGACGCAGTGCCGAATCGCAAAAAGTGCTCTGGTAAAGAAGGGGGTAAAATCGCCCGGTGCTGAAGCGGTTAAGGAAGAAGTAGGAAATTTGGTGGAAATAAAAAAAGAGGTGGTATAGCAATGAGAGAGGTGGTCCAGAGAGGTAAAAACTGCCCTATTCTGTGATTCAGTAAGGCAGTGTATGATGGGATATGGCATTAGGACTCAGAATGCCTTTTTGAAATTTTGAACAGAGAAGTGCAGAATGAAGGCTGCCATGGACTAGGTGAGTCAGATATAAGCACATTGGGATCGCTTGGGCATAAAAAAAAAACATTAGAAAAAGCTTCTATTTATCAAGAAAAGTACAATTATGCCTTAAAAGGTGAACGTAGCCTTTAACCACTTAAGGACCACCCCACGTACATATACAGAGTGGCCCTTAAGTACAAAATCACGCACCTGTACAATCATTCCGAGAGAGGCAGAACGGTGGTCTGCCTATGTAAACAAGGCAGAGCGCCATTCTGCTTGTAAGAAATACAGAGATCTTGTGTTTCTGCTAAGCAGGAATACAGATCTCTGTCTTTCTTCAGTTAAATCATCCCCCACACAGTAATAAATCACTCCCAGGGAACACAAGTAACCCTTTGATTGTCCCCTGATGTTAACCCCTTCCTTGCCAGTGTCATTAGTGCATTATTTTTAGCACTAATCACTGTATTAGTGTCACTGGTCCCCAAAAAGTATCACTTAGTGCCCAATTTGTCCACTGCAGAGTCGCAGTCCTGCTATAAGTCGCTGATCGCCGCCATTACTATTAAAAAATAAATTAATAAATAAAAATTCTGTAAATCTTTCCCATAGTTTGTAGACACTATAACTTTTGCGTAAACCAATCAATATACACTTATTGGGATTTTTTTTGCCAAAAACATAATACAGAATACATATTGGCCTTAATTGATGGAGACATTTTATTTTTTTCCATTTTTCTTATTGGACTTGTTTTATAGCCGAAAGTAAGACATATATTTTTTTTTAATTTAAAATTGAAGGTCTTTTTTTTTGATAGCCAAATATAAAAACAGAGGTGATCAAATACCACCAAAGGAAAGCTTTATTTGTGGGAAAAAAGGACATCTGTTTTATTTGGGTACAGTGTCAAACAACCATGCAATTGTCAGTTAAAGTAATGCAGTGCGGTATTGCAAAAATGGCCTGATCATGAAGGGGGGTGAACATTCCAGAGGGCAAGTGGTTAATGTCCCTACTCCAGTGATACAATATTTTTGCATGACATGATCGATTTTCAATACAACCATGTATTATCAAACTCTAGTAAGATCTATCCCCTCTCACTCCCATTGTGCCTCTTTCACAACTGCACTTCACTTCAGTCTGCATGCAGTGTATACAATGGTTGGTTTATGCAATAATAATATAAAATAATTATGTTTAATATACTGTGGTGTGTCATGTATAGCAAGAGGGACTTGTCCCTCAAGTCTCGCTTTCTCCAATTCGTTTACTTTTTAAAGTGGTTGTAAACTCTCCCCCACAACTTTGTCCCATGTGAATCAGCATAAAAAACACAAATGAACACTGCTTGTAGATATCTCCTTACTTGCATAGTATTGTTGTAATCCTTTTTGTTCTTTAGAATGGCGTCACTGAGCATGCCCATATCTCCCATGATTTACAGCACACTCTGTGTGCTTGTCTGTCTATTATCAGGACTTTCTACGGCACAACACTGAAATCCCACAAGACTGCATAAGCACTCATAGCTTCCTACAACACCCCATGTGACCATGTGACATCACATGGAGTGGAAAAAAAGGCATCGGACAGCATTACTGCAGTCTTTTCAGCTGAAGCTGATAAGACTGACATAGGCAAACACTAGATAATAGTAAATACTATGAAATAAAACAAGTCAGCTATGAGCAGGTAAGCAGGGTGGCCATAGAAATGTTGGATTGAGAAGGAGGCTTGGTTAACAGTACAGGAAGTGCTCAATGTAAGGGCGGAAATACACTCTACTGTGGACTCAGAAAACAATGCTTAAGATGGCGCTGCCTTACCCCTGGAAACAAGTTTTTTTTTTAAAGTTTATTTAAACAGTAAGTAATTTGCAATTTGGGCTGGATTACAGTGGCTATAGTTTGATACTTACTTATTATAATGGACTAAATGAAAAGAAGCATCAGAGTGGGAGAGTTTACTTCCTCTTTAAGCTCTTGTGCACAAGGTAACCTCATCATAAAGTAGACCTCTACTTTCCATCCTCCATCCATGTTAAAAGAAATGTTAAATACTTTCTTGGGATGAAACAATGTCATAAAAAGAAGGTGATTCATTAAAATAGATTTATCTTTAAATGGGGCTACTGTGTCAGGGGGCAAGAAGAGTTGGCTAGGGCCAGTGGGGAATATAATATATTACTATTTTACTGGGCGTCACGTAAATAAGCTTTCACAAAATGTACAAATAATTAATGCAAAAAGTTCTTAACACATCATTTACATAGGTGGGTAAAAAATAAGTTATTTAGGGAAGTACATCTAGGAAGAATGGAGAAAAACTACAAAAAATGTCCCCTTATATGTTTTTGAAATAATGAATAAGTACAGTTACTGTATATGTTTATTCAGAACTTAATACAGAAACACAATGAAGGCTTGCTGTGTTGCATAAAGCATGGAATACTTAATATATACTGTGTATAATACACAGTTACATACAAAGAAAGTATAGTTTGTCAGAAATCAATACTACATTTCCAGTTGAGCAACCACTTTATGCAGCTATTGTATCTGTTACAATTGAAGCTTGACAGCCAGGTTTCACTTATTGGTAAAAGTTATGTTAAAGTTTTCTTTTCATCTGCAGATCCTAACATGGAGACACGGTTTAATTGTTTTTCATTATGCCTTCATTGTCTGGCTTCATTGTCTGACAAAAGACCTTTTATGCCCCTTATACACGATCGGAAATTCCACCAGTAAAAGTCTGATGTGAGATTTTGGTGGGAAATTCTGACCGTGTGTATGCTCCATCAGACTTTTGCTGGCGGGATTTCTGCCAGCAAAAGATTGAGGGCAGGTTCTATATTTTTCAGACGAAAAAAATTACGATCGGAAATTCCGATCGTCTGTAGCAATTCCGTTGTGCAAAATTCCTACGCATGCTTGGAAACAATTTGGCGCATGTTTGGAAGCATTTTCTCGGCTCGTCTTAGTATTGTACGTCACCGAGTTCATGACGGTCGAAAGTCCAGAGAACTTTTGTGTGACCGTGTGTATACAAGCCAAGCTTGAGCAGAATTCCGTCAGAAAAACCATCCAAGATTTTTCCGATGGAAATTCCGCTCGTGTGTACGGGGCATTAGTCTCAATAGTCTGTGTCTGGTATGCAGCACACTACCTTGTAAATTGTGCCTTTGTCCCTGTATTTGCCTTTTTTGTGGCTATATTCTATAGTATTCAGTATAAATTATTAAATATAAATGAATCTCAAATATTCTGCTATGTACCTCTCTCTTACCTTCTATCCTGCAGCATTTTGATGATAGTTGTCCAACAAAATAACGCCTTATATTATAATGTGATGGTAGTTACCCAATCCCTGCTTCTTCTCTCTATAGTCAAAAAAATAATCACTTCACAGCAGTCAGGTATTATTAGTTTCTGATTGGTAGCTAGTTATAGAAAATCTGAAGCTAGTAATAATTGGCCCACCCTGTTAAACATGTCCTGAAATTACAAAAAGTTTAGAAAGACTTTTTCACCAGGCTTGCCCCAGGAATGATTACATCACAATTGAATACGTTTAAAAAAAAAGTCTGGATGGAGTGCTTAGTTACCGATTGCCTTTCATGAGAAACAAATAATCCCTCTTCTCCTTCCCATATAAAATATCTTATCCCCCTGACACTGACCTACAACTAGGTACTCGGTCTCCTCAAGAAGCCAATACCATCTCCCTGTGCATCCTATTTGTAAATATATGACCTGTTAACATTCTTGTGAATATGTATACACAACTAAAAAGAAGAGGATAATGGTAAATTCATGCAGAATATTGAGTATAAAGGTCATTTTGAGGCTGTAAAACACTATTAGTGCAACACAAGTTTACATAAAAACTATGTCTGGTCAGGCATAGATTTAATATTAAAGTGTATGGATAGAGCAAAGTAGGGTTAAAACCCCTGCCACAATATTTTGTTATTTTCTTTGTACCATTTGGAAAATTTTCCTTACTTCCTGTCGGGAGGATTTCTCCACATTTTCCTTTTCAGTGACAATAATCAGCAGCAAAATTAAAATGTGAATCTTCCAGACAGGTGCAGACACAAATATTAACCGCTTGGTGACTGCCTGACCGCAATGCACTTCGGACGAGCAGCCGCTGCCTACTTCCGGGTGGAGGGTGCACACATGCACGTGATTGTACACAACAGGAGCCTGTCAGCAAGTCCCGGTCAGTGATTCATGGTCAAGACCTGCTGATCAGCTGTGTGTAATCATACACCGGAGCTCTTGTGTTGGTAAACAATACAAAGCACTGTAAGAAGGGAACAATCTTTTCGTTTCTCATCTTATGAGAATATGAGAGATCAGTTAGTAAAAGCAACACACTGTATGCACATTACATATAGTTAGGTACATAGTTAACCCCTTGATCACCCTATATGTTAACCCCTTCCTGCCCAGTGTCATTAGTACAGTGACCGTTTATAGTATTATCACTGATCACTGTATTAATGGTGATGTCAGTGGCAGTTAGTTCCCTAAGCATCAGTTGGTGTCAGATTAACGGCCTCAGTATCACAGTGCCATTATAAGTTGCTAATCACTGCCACTAGTAGTATAAAAAATTAATTTAAATTTACAATTCCAGTAATCATAACATACACTCCACACTGCCTTTAAACGCTCATGAACTTTTAGTCCGTAGGGTTCAATATTAATTTGGCCCACCTTTTGCAGTTATAACAGCTTCAACTCTTCTGGGAAGGCTGTCCACAAGGTTTAGGAGTGTGTCTATGGGAATGTTGACCATTCTTCCAAAAGCGCATTTGTGAGGTCAGGCACTGATTTTGGATGAGAAGGTCTGTCTCACAGATCCAAACTCTAATTCATCCCAAAGATCAAAAATTAGATAAATTAGATCAAAAATATATAGCAGAATACATTTTGATTAACATTTATGAAGAAATTTGATGTTTTTTTTTATTGGTTATTAAAACATATATTAAAACATATTGGGTTTATTTTTCAAAATTTTCAGTATTTTTTTTATTTACGTATATCGCAAAAGAAAGCTCTATTTGTGTGAAAAAAATAAGATACATTTTATTGGGTACAGAGTTCCATGACTGCGCAATCGCCAGTTAAAGTAGCACAATGCCGAATAGTAAAAATGTCCTGGCCATGAAGGTGGTAAAATCTTCAGTAGCTAAAGTGGTTAACAGAGAGTCTAACCCTCCTGCAATCTTTTTAAAACAAACAAAAAAAGGTTTGGTCAGGCGATACACTATAAGCTGTCAGGCGCCATGCACAAAGTGAATTTCAAAATGAGTTTTTTAAAGATTCAAATAGAGTAGGGAAGGGCTAAATCCTCTATCAGACATTTATTGAAATGTATGTCTTCGCTTGCTTGTAAGTTACCAGAACAAGGGGTGAGGGCAATTCGTCCAGTGGGGACACATGTTCTCATGACTTTATGTTGCATCTGCAGGACGGCAAATGAAAGGCAATCACCTCGAATGACACACATACACATAACCTGTTAGGTTTAGTGGTTTAACTATTCTCTACTTTGCTAAAAGAAAAAAAAAATCTCTAGATATACTTTAAGACAGACAACAGACCTCATTTATGTCAATAGAGGAAATTGCTCTTGTCAGCTACAGCAATCAGATTTTCGTTATAGAACATTGCAATGGGTTGAGAAAAGGTAGACATTCAACAAGAAAAAACTATTATTTTCCAGCCACATATAAAAATAGGGATATACTAAATCGGGTGTTACACAAATGTTTTACACTTTCTTGCCTTTTTACCATTTTGGAACCCTGTTGTGGCTTTTTCCTTTAGTTTTAGTAATGTATTGGGTGTCATGCTATATTGTATACAGGACGTTGCATCATATTATCAGGCCCAGGTATATTATGTCTCTTAGGCTGACCTGGGTGCAATTCGTCCTTGGGCTGGTTAGAGCTGACAGATCAGGGACAGCTAACACAGAACGGCTGGTTATGTGAGGCTATTAGCATCATACTCTGGTGGAGTGCAAACTATACACAGACATAATTTTCTAAACTACTTAGGTCTCAGCGTAGCCTGTTTTGACATATATAACAAGAAAAATAGGCAGCTGTATCGCATGCTAAATCTAATATTTAGCATGTCTTTGATTGAAATACAAGAGCATTAGGACATTGTTAGCAATATTAAGTTGTCTCAGTCACTAAAAGCCCTTGAGCTGTTTCCTGTTTCTGAAGCTGTAATTTTATCAACCAACCACAATGTACAGTCATGTTCTTTCTCCTGTTGGCTGAGCAAATTGATTTTGCAGGAAGGAGGTCATGGTGCTGACTCTTACCTTTTACAAAGCCATATTCTTTTTCATTTTAAGTTTGTTGTTTTGTGATCTACTGCTGTTGTCTTGTGTAATGAACTGGAAATATTTTTTCATATGTAGGTATGGGTGATCTTAACTTTCCTGAAAAATATAATGTAATATAAATTAAATACATTGAATGGTGGAATAAATTCATTAACCTCTATGCATTTACACACATCAACTTTTTCATAACCCTGTTAAATATTTAATACTATACACATTGCTATAAGCACCATTTTATTTTCATCTTTCAAGAATCTTTACCTAACACAGAAATGGTCTTAAGGTCTTAAAGGTATAAAAAACATACATAGCTTTACAGCGAGGGAAAAAAAAGTGTTTAATCCCCTGCTGATTTTGTACTTTTGCCCACTGACAATGAAATGATCAGTCAATGGTAGGTTTATTTTAACAGCGAGAGACAGAATAACAACAAAAGTATCCAGAAAAACACATTTCTAAAGAGCTATACATTGATTTTGATTTTAATGAGTGAAATAAGTATTTGACCCCTTTGCAAAACATGATTTAGTACTTGGTGGCAAAACCCTTGTTGGCAATCAGAGTGGTCAGACATTTCTTGTAGTTGTCCACAAGGTTTTCTCACATCTCAGGAGGGTTTTTGTCCTACTCCTCTTTGCAGATCCTCTCCAAGTCATTAAGATTTTTATGCTGACGTTTAGTAACTCAAACCTTCAGCTCCCTCCACATATTTTCCATAGGTTTAAGGTCTGGAGACTGGCTAGGTCACTCCAGGACCTTAATGTGCTCCTTCTTGAGACATTCCATTATTGCCTTGGCTGTGTGTTTTCGGTCATTGTCATGCTGAAATACCCATCCACAACACATTTTCAATGCCCTGGCTGAAGGGAAGCATGTTCTCACCCAAGAGGTACATAGCCCACCCATCATCCCTTTGATGAAGTTGTCCTGTCCCCTTAGCAGAAAAACACCCCCAAAGCATAATTTTTCCACCTCCATGTTTGAAGGTAGGGATGGCGTTCTTGGAGTCATAGGCAGCATTCCTCCTCCAAACATGGCAAATTGAGTTGATGCCAAAGAGCTTGATTTTGGTCCTATCTGACCACAAAACTTTCACCCAGTTCATTAGCAAACTTAAGACGGGCCTGTACATGTGCTTTCTTGAGCAGGGGTGCTGCAGGATTTCAGTCTTTTATGACGTCGTTTGTTACCAATTGTTTTCTTGGTGACTATGGTCCCAGCTGCCTTGAGATCATTAACGAGATTCTCCCATGTAGTTCTGGGCTGATTCCTCATTGTTCTCATGATCATTGAAACTCCACGAGGTGAGATCTTGCATGGAGCCCCAGACCGAGGGAGATTGACAGTTATTCTGTTTCTTCCATTTGCGAATAATCGCACCAACTGTTGTCACTCTCAGACCAATCTGCTTGGCGATGGTCTTGAAGCCCATTCCAGCCTTGTGTAGGTCTACAATCTTGTCCCTGACATCCTTGGAAAGCTCTTTGGTCTTGGTCATGGTGGAGAGATTGGAATCTGATTGATTGATTGCTTCTGTGGACAGGTGTCTTTTATACAGGTAACAAGCTGAGATTACAAGCACTCCCTTTATAAGAATGCTTCTAATTTCAGCTCGTTACCTGTATAGGAGACTCCTGGGAGCCAGAAATCTTGCTGACTGATAGTGGATCAAATACTTATTTCACTCATTAAAATGCAAATCAAAAATTCAAATTAATTTATAGCTTTTTTGAAATGCGATTTTCTGGATATTTTTGTTGTTATTCTGTCTCTCACTGTTAACATAAACCTACCAGTAAAATTATAGACTGATCATTTATTTGTCAGTGGGCAAACATACAAAATCAGCAGGGGATCAAATACATGTTTCCTTCACTGTACCGATGTTACTTTCTTTGATTTCATGTAAAACATTGAAACAGACACTTATTTTCTTATTGAAATAATGGGAAATACAGAAATAATATAACACTAGCATACAGTATATGACACAAACATTAACTAAAATGCCTAAACCCCTAAGTAATTCATCCCTATGTTTCTGTTTTAACTGGAAATCCAGTATAAGGGCCTGTTCCTACCAGCCTGCACTTTAAAATCATGCACTTTGGTGTACATTGTGTACGGGTGGTGTGATGCATTACAAAACATAACACTGTTAACTTTTTTGTTTTGTTTAAGTATGCCAACCGGCTTAAGGCTAAAAACGTCTGATGTTACAAATGTAATGTGGGGGGGGGGGGTGTTTAAATCATTAAGCAAAGTGTGTGAATTTAAACATCAGTTATTAAGCTTCATTTTTTTATTGTATGACTAGAAATTACGAAATTAATGTGAATCTTTTATAGAAAATATTTTATTTTAACAATTTTTTTGCTCCTGAGCAAGAAAGAAAGAAAGAAATATAATTGAAAGGTATGATTTTCAAAGAAGTGATGGTCAAGTATAAACAATTTAATAACAGGTGCTGTGCGACGTCTGTGAATGCCTGTTCACTTTGAATACCCAATCATGTGCAGATTCTTTTCATCTAATTGGACAATTGAAGCAAATATTCCCACATTTCTTTTCAGTGAAAATGCTGAATGATTTTATCAAATCAGCCCACGCAGGTGATCATGTTGACTGATCATGTTGCACAAATATTTTCCAATAATTATTGATGTGTGCAGCAAAAAGTATATATGATTTTAAAGACCTTCTGCTATTGCTCCAAGGGAGACCTACACAGTCCAGTCCTCACAAGAGTGTTACACTAAACCATCAAATTGGGGGGCATAATTGGACTGTACCAATAGACTGTTTGACTGCTTCTATGTTATTTTACCAGATCATAGATTTTAGGCTACAAGGATAATTGATGTGTCCCTTCTTTAAATGAAATATGCATATCAAGAGGAAAAGGTTTAACTTTTAAATCTGGCAATTTTTTTTTTTTAGGTATGATCAACATAAGGTTTTATGTTGATCATATGGAAACAGAAGAGGACAAGATGATTACATTACAACAAAATAGTTTACGTATCTATTATGCACTATAATGCAGCAAACAGGCAGCATTTCTGCATGGGCTAAAGATGAGAAAACTATTGTAGTTGGCTGTGTATATATAAAACTTATAATTGCAGTCATATTATGGTGACCAATGAACAGGTCTCAATTTAAAAAATAAAACATTGTCTACATTGTGGTGCTTTCCAAGCTTATAAAGGCATTCACCACAAAGGGACCACCATTTTAACTTATATTGCTGGTTCCAGGATCAACATTAGAGGGAAGACAAAGAACAACAAAACTGCAAAATATGTTTGCATCCATCTGCTTCAACCAGATCATGACTTTTTTTTTAATTTCTTCTGGCAATGAGAATGGGGAGGAAGACATTACAGGTGGTTTGGGGAATGCTGTAAGAGGGTCCTAAGGCTGCCTGGTTATTCTCTATTGTATGTAACAAAAAATCAGCTAAGTATGGGGCGGCAGGTGGGCTGATATTATACATTTTGTTGGCGACTGTTTCACACTAAGCCATTGTCAATGTAACCTTGGACGGCACAGCCTCCAGAGAGTTAGATGAGATGCATGTGTAATTTATTGTGGAGATAGATGAATAAAGGATGCATTTAATAAAGGATGTTGCGCTACTTAATGGTACTTAAGTGGCTGTGCTGTATTTATTTTTTATTTTAATGGTAAGAGAATAACTGAATTGCTTACCTCTCCTGAAGAAAATTTTGCTTCTTTCTCCTAATTTAGTGCTTGACAACTTTAACATCTGAGAACGTTAATCTAATGCCCTGTACACACGATCGGACATTCCGACAACAAAATCCCATGGTTTATTTCTGACGGATGTTGGCTCAAACTTGTCTTGCATACACACGGTCACACAAAGTTGGTCGGAAATTCTGAACGCCAAGAAAGCGGTGACGTACAACACGTACGACGAGCCAAGAAAAATTAAGTTCAATAGCCAGCGTGGCTCTTCTACTTGATTCTGAGCATGTGTGGCACTTTGTGCGCCGAAATTGTCTACTTCCGATCGGATTTTGTTGTTGGAAAATTTGAGAACCAGATCTCAAATTTTGTGCAACGGAAATTCCGATGGAAACTGTCCGATGGAAATTCCGACTGTGTGTAGCACAGTCGGAATTTCCGACAACAAGCTCCGATCGCACATTTGCCATCGGAAAGTCCGTCCGTGTGTACGCATTATAGTAAAATTTGATTGATCCGTGATTGCTGACATAGCTTTAAATTAAAGCAGTATTAAACCCAAAAGCAAACATTTATTATGTTGCAGCTTACCAATTCATAGATTTAATAACTACACTAGTTTTATTTTTTAGGCTTTCTTTCTCTTCATCTGGTTATCCTGCCACTAAGTCCATTGTTTTTTTTCAAAAATGTATCAATTTACAGGGACAGGACTAACCATTCAACACTGACAGGAGTGCTTACAACTATCAGCTTTTATTTGTTTTTGTAAAACCTTTATCCCAAATAGAAAACTGTTTGCTGATTATAAAGTGTTAGGTAGAGTTGGGCTTCAATTTGTTAGTGTATTTAAATATTCCAGTACATCTAACACTCCCCTTCATCCAGATTGGCAATGCTGTTACCTGCTGTGTCCCTTGTGCTCATTTATGCGGAGTGGGGGCATTCCAATAAAAGAGGTGTGTTACTGGCCAGATAATCAGGTGAAAACAGAGGAAAAAAAGAAAAAAAAGAAAACGAATGCAGCTACTGATTGGTAAGCTGCAATATTGACAGTTTTGATTTTGGGGTTATTATCACTTTAATATAGGACCATATATAACCATAAATACTAAAAACCTAAGCCTAGTTTGAGATATACTGTAAGCATAACTTTATCTTGTATCTTATGAGAAATGACTACTGTAATCAAATTTACTTTGAACAACCAATAAAGTTAATGAAATCTTTTTTTCACATAACCCAACTGAGTGTTACAAAGTAATCAGAGTTGCTTTATAGTTTTTGCTAAAAAAAAAAATATTTTACTGGTTCCATGACTATGCAATTCTAGGACAATGGAAAGATGTGGCATTTCCACACCTACATTACATTTTTCTGCATATTTTGGAACTATTTAACATTAATGTATGCTTAGTGAATTGAAAACCCCTCATTGTTTTTCTGGAGGTTAAAAGAGACCGGGGGGTGATATACTATAGGCTGATAGGCTGTTAAATTTGCAAGAGAATTTTCACTTAGTAAATGTGGATGTGAAAATTCACTTTGCAAAAAATACCCAGCCTTGTGCATGGAAAAAAAAAATACTTGTATATGACTATATGATAGAAGTCATGAGCATCGCCTCATTCATTAAGCTAAGTGGAAATTCCATTGAAAAGTTAACAGGCTATTTTTTTTTAGCAAATCAACCCTACTGTCTCCTCCTAAGTGTGTTCCTCCTAATTTGTGTGAATTTCAAACTGGGGACATATTTGTAAACAGTGAAAGTGACACTCACCAAACATTTAGCCTAGGTTCACATTGCATCACATTGCATGTGATTTGCACCACATGTGTGTGCAAATCACATGCAATGCCTGTGTGGTGTGATTTGAGCCATTCATTTTGTTTGGCTCAAATCGCACCGCATCTGCACCAAAATGGTGTAGGACCCTTTTTTCCCCACACTGGAATCAGATCGCATGGATTTTCACACCCATGCGTTTCAATTCAGGCAATCACTCTGCATTTTACAAGCTGTTTTGGGGTGTTGTTAATTAAAGATTAACACCCGCAGCAGATCGCATGAACACTGTGCCATTTCAATGCAGTTTGAGAAATGCAAAGGACAGGCTGTTTCCTGCAATGCATATATGTGAACTAAGCTTACTTGTGATAAATTAATCACGGATTCACCAGGAAGATCCCCCTGCAGGAAAATGTTTGGTTGAATGTAAGATTCAGCGTGGAATAATTTTTTCATTCAGTTTTGTCATTCCTGTTAATCCATGCAGTAGATCTATTATTTTCCACTCTCAGTAATAAGGGACAATGCTATTCACTTTGCAATAAAATTGCACTGCAGCAGCAGCAGTCTAAAGTGGAGGGCCACCCTAAAATAAAAAATAGCATTAATATTCTTAAAAAAAATAGACATTTGAAAAAAAAACCTTACCTTACCAGAAACCCCTGTTGCTAGGCAGTCTTCCTAATCTGCCTCTTCCTATTCCGCGGTGCTTCCTCCTCTTCGGCGAGCGGCCCTGTTGCCTTCTGGGACATGTGTGTGTCCCAGAAAACAATGGGGCCATTCACAATCGCTGCGCAACTCGCGCATGTGCAGTAGGAAACGGGCAGTGAAGCCGCAAGGCTCCACTGCCTGTCCCCCTGCGCTAAGATGGCGGCGGCAGCCTATGGGATGGACGGATCGGCCTCGGGGGGGGGGGGGCGACATCGCGGGCTTGCTGGACAGGTAAGTGTCCTTATTAAAAGTCAGCAGCTACAGTATTTGTAAAAATATAAGTAAGTATTTAAAAAAAAATGCGGCCGGAACGCCCCTTTAAATAGAATTGACTGAAGGAAAACAAATTCCAACTCCTTAACGCTTTTTTAAGCAGTTATACTTGCTATATAACAAAAAGGTGTAAGCTATATGAATTAAAGCTGACTGTTGTCCCCTTAATACCACCAACAATTAATTATGGTCTATTAAAATCCTGTAACTGTTTTCTGCACAGCTTGATGTGTTACGGAAAGTTGAGCAATCATTGATTCACTGGCAGGATCAGCAAGTAATAAAACGAGGGTGGTTATTTACGAAAGGCAAATCCACTTTTCACTGCAAGTGCACTTGAAAGTGCAGTCGCTCTAAATCTAAGGGGTAGATCTGAAATGAGTGGACGCTCTGCTGATTTTATCATCCAATCATGTGCGAGCTAAAATGCTGTTTTTTTATTTTCTTTGCATGTCCCCCTCAGATCTACAGTGACTGCACTTTCAAGTGCACTTGCAGTGCAAAGTGGATTTTTCTTTAGTAAATAACCCCCTATGTTACAAAATAAAAATATAGATCTCATTGATAAGGTTATGTCTATGTGATTTCCTTTTTTAAAATCATGTTAAAGTTAGGGAAAGACTGCATCATATTTTTTTTAGTTTTTTGCCCAATGTTACACTTCGACATTTCCTGTTCCTAATAAATAATTTATAATTAATATTTAGCATTTTTTTCCAAAAATGTTTGTTGTGTATATACAAATTATGCATCATAATAAATGTAATTGCAATTGTTAGGTGTGGAATTCAAAGTAAATTTTTGTGGACATACAATGTTCTCTTTAGCTAATTGGAAAAATAAAGGTGTTTTGAAGCTATATTAAATAGTGCATCCACAGGACAAATTTGTTAGATTATTTTTCTAACTCCTGACATGAACATAACTTTCCAGATACAGCTGTATTTTTTTTTATTTAGCACTTTAATTGGTTTGACTTTCTGGTTGAATGTACCAGCAACTTGTTTGTACTTTTAACTACCCCAGGGATAGATAGACTTTTACAATCATTAAATGTAGATGTTCCCTTACTATAGTACAATATATCATTTTGGTTCTGTGGCAAAGCACAGTGTCTGCATTCCTATTTCTGAAATAATGAGTTCTCAGTTGACAGACAAGCCAGGAGACTGAGATCCTACACAAACACTGAAAATTAGGATGATATATTCTATTAAGCTACCAGTCAAACATATGAAATCACAATTTTTTTCATATTATTGTGGGGGATATATTTCCACTTCATATTTTTAGCTAACAGATGGAAAGCCTGCCATAAGACCACATAGCTGGCTTAAGTACTTTGCTATACACAGCATATTTGTTTTCCTTTGAATTCTTTAAACATTATTGGTGTTATTCACAAATGTAGCACACTTTAAAGTAACCCATAGTAGGTGAACATATTTAATTTCAGTTAATTAAGTTATTTTTATGAAATATGAATTTAGAATGGTTGTATGACATTTTTTTTCATTAGCTTTATTAAATAGACAGTATATTTTAAAGCCTTTTAAATTGTTCATAATATCTTAATTGGGGGCCCGCGATCATGACACGGAGTGGCAGAACAGGGAGATGTAAACAAGGCATTTCCCTGTTCTGCCTAGCAACATGACAGGAATCTACTGCTCCCTGTCATCGGGAGCAGTGATCTCTGTCATGTTGTAGTGAGCCCACCCCCCACAGTTAGAATCACTCCCTAGGACACACTTAACCCCTTGATTGCTTCCTAGTGTTTAACCCCTTCCCTGCCAGTGTCATTTACACAGTAATCAGTGCATTTTTATAGCAATTTATCGCTGTATAAATGTCACTGGTCCCAAAATAGTGTAAAAAGTGTCCAATGTGTCCTCCGCAATGTCGCAGTCACAATAAAAATTTCAGATCACCGCCATTACTAATAAAAAAAAAATTATAATAAAAATGCCATAAATCTATCCCCTATTTGGTAGTCGCTATAACTTTTGCGCAAACCAATCAATATACGCTTATTGCGATTTTTTTTTACCAAAAATATGTAGAAGAATACATATCGGCCTAAACTGAGAAAGAAATTTATTTTTTTATGTATTTTTTGGGGGTATTTATTATAGCAAAAAGTAAAACATATTTCTTTTTTTTCAAAATTGATGCTATTTTTTTGTTTATAGCGCAAAAAATAAAAACAGCAGAGGTGGTCAAATACCACCAAAAGAAAGCTCTATTTGTGGGGAAAAAAGGACATCTATTTTGTTTTGGGTGCAATGTAGCACAACCGTACAATTGTCAGTTAAAGTAAGGCAGTGCTGTATCACAAAAGGTGCTCTGGTCAGAAAGGGGGTAATTTCTTCAAGTGGTTAAAACCTAAATTTACTTAAAACAAAAATAAGTACATGGGACATTACTTACCTTTAGTGAGATGTGTCCTTTGTGCTGGTGTGTCCTCCTTTTACCAAAATCATTCACCCCAATGCCCCCCCCCCCCCCACATGGGATGGGGGCTAATAGAACTAGGAGACTGTCATCAAGAGCAACTGACTATACCTACCATTTCTATCCAGCTGCTCCATTCATAGCAGCCGTTATGACAGCTTCCATGAATAAAACAAGATCTGTAAATAAAGGATGGTCCCCTCAATGCATAGATTCTGTTACATTCATGGAAGCTATAGAAATGGTTTCTATGAATGGAGAACCACCAGAATATTACAGCGGTGGCAGTGGGGTTCAATGGAGGAGAAAGATTTTGGTGAAAGGAGGACACAGCAGCACAGGGGACACAGCTCACTGAAGGTAAGTAATCTATCTTGGTATGATTTAAAAAAAATGATATTGCTTTTATTTTTATTTTTTTTAGGTAAGCCTGAGCTTTAACCATGTTGTGATAGCATTGTACAAGTCAGTAGGGATATGTCTGGCTCATTGTTCTGTCCCTGCATCTTAGAGTGTTGCTCCAAAAGTAAGGCTGATATGAAGATAATTTCATGTTCTCATACTGTTTTCAGTGAATACATAACTAGCCTAAAGGGTGTTTTTTATATCCACTAAGAGTTAAGCTTTGAAACTCTCTATGCTGCTATACAATCAAATACATAGGTAAGTAATATATTAAAATAAGGTTATTTTATTTCACATATATATTATATACTGATACTAGCTGCAAAAAAATGCTCAAATGTGTTGTATAGTAAATATACTTTAAATCAAAGAAACGTGTTCCCTAAATGTACATCCCTTACTGACCCACTTCCAGGATAAAAATAATACATGGAACAACCTTAAACTGTCACTGGCAGGTAAATCCAATTTAATTAAAATTATTTTAATGCCTCAGCTGCTGTATTTCCTCCACAACTCACAATCTTCAGAGTGGTCAATATCCTTTTTCGGTGCTTATTGTGGAATATGAAGCCCCTGGGATTAAACTGGAGCAGTTGCAGTACTCAAAGGACAGTGGAGGGTTAGCGGTACCCAAACCTTGGCTGTACTATATAGTTGCCCAGATGCAACATCTGGTTGGCTCTGTGTCCCATAATCCAGTGGGCTCGTCAGCTCAGCTGATGGTTTTTGCATCAGGGGCTGAGAATGTCCCAGTGGGACCGGAGGCGCAGCTGTTCAATAAATCCAAAAAACAGACATCAACTCTCACACTAATTGAAAAAATATGGAATAAAGGCAGACAGCTGCGGGGGGGGGGGGGCTAGGATTCACGGCCAATTTGCGTAATCTCTCATATGTAGAACTGACTAGGTTGCAGCAAGGGCCCAGGTGGTGCATCTTTGGTGTGACTGTCCCATATTTTAGAAATGGCAAGATGCTATCTTTCCCCCGAATTACAAACTAAATTTCACCTACCCGCCAATATGTTCAACTCCTATCTCCAGCTTAGACACGCCATTAGTGAGCAGGGGGCTGCAGGTGAGTAGGTAATGTCTTCCACTCTTATTGGCTCTGATTGGTGGGCTTCCCTATCCCTAGTTAAGGACTGGCTACATCTCCGATCCCTATACTTTGCATAATGAAAATCCTTGTGACTATTCTGAACAAGAGATTAACTTGACCTTTTCCCAGGAAGTTAAGTATTGATTGTGGGTTGGCCTTCCTTCATTGCATATCCAAACATGGGATCCTTTGAAGCGAATATGTGTAGAACAATGAGGTTTGGGTCCCATTGTTTAGATACACTAGCCTAAGCACCAAATTGTCTGGTCTAACAGACACTTCTGTGAAGCTATATTACATGCCATCCATAGATACAAGCTAAATTAAATATATTCATAATTACAATATTTTACAGCTATTATTGGAGATTTCACATAAACTCATAAGGCAACAGTAGGGATGAGCCGAACACCCCCCCGTTCGGCTCGCACCAGAACCCGCGAACGGACCTAAAGTCCGTGCGAGCTTTAGAACCCTATTAGTTATAATGGATGCGAATGTTCAAAATTAAAAGTGCTAATTTTAAAGGCTAATATGCATGTTAATGTCATAAAAAGTGTTTGGGGACCTGGGTCCTGCCCCAGGGGACATGTATCAATGCAAATTTTTTTTTTAAAAACGGACGTTTTTTCAGGAGCAGTGATTTTAATAATGCTTAAATTGAAACAATAAAAGTGTAATATTCCTTTAAATTTCGTACCTGGGGGGTGTCTATAGTATGCCTGTGAAGGGGCGCATGTTTCTGCGCAAAGTGTCATTTTTGAAAGTAAAAAAGCTTTTTAAAATCACTCGCGGCTAATGTTAATTCACGGCTCCCGTAATACAGAGAACAGTCATTCATTGAAACTCATTCATAAAAAAAAGTCATTGATAAAAAATAAAAAAAATGAAAAAAAAAAAAGCGGAAGGAGAAGATGAAGAAACTGAAGGATGAAGAAAGAAGAAAGAAGATTTTAATAAAGGAATTGTCAAAGACTGTCTCCTGTCATTTTTACAATTTTTGCCACTTTTTTGGTGAAATGGTAGGGGTACTTTTGTACCCCCTTACCATTTCACACAGGGGGGGGGGGCCGGATCTGGGGGTCCACTTGTTAAAGGGGGCTTCCAGATTCCGATAAGCCCCCCGCCCGCAGACCCCCACAACCAATGGCCAGGGTTGTGGGGAAGAGGCCCTTGTCCTCATCAACATGGGGACAAGGTGCTTTGGGGGTCTTAGACCCCCAAAGCATCCTCCCAGTGTTGAGGGCATGTGGCCTGGTATGGTTCAGGCGGGAGGGGGGCCGCTCTCGTCCCCCCCTCTTTTCTTGCAGCCTGCCAGGTTGCGTGCTCGGATAAGGGTCTGGTATGGATTTTGAGGGGGACCCCACTCCATTTTTTTTGGCTAGGGTTCCCCTTAAAATCCATACCAGACCTCAAGGGTCTGGTATGGAGTTTGAGGGGGACCCTACGCCATTTTTTTTTTTTTTTGGCTGGGGTTCCCCTTAATATCCATCCCAGACCTGAAGGGCCTGGTTATTGAATTAGGGGGGACCCCTACGCTTTTTTTTAAATTTTTTTTATTAATGAATGACAGTTCTCTGTGTTACAGGAGCCATCAATTCATTAGCCGCGAGTGCTTTTAAATAGCTTTTTTCCTGCAAAAATGACACTTTTTTGCAGGGAAAGTTCTAAGCACAGGAAACCTGCCCCCCTTCACAGGCCACCTATAGACACCCCCCAGATGTGATACTGCAATGCTGTTCTAACAGCATGCACACACATATCCCCAGAAATAGAGCACATATTGTCAGCAGCACACTGACACGCTGACACTGACTGAAACATAATATGGCACGGCGGCCTCTTATACCGTGGGGCGTGTACTAAAGCCCCTTAGCTATAATTGGCTCTCCTCGCTGCCGGCGCTGTGATTGGCCAAGCATGCGGGGTCACAGTGCATGCTTGGCCAATCATCAGCCAGCATTGCACTGCGCGGGCCGCAATGCATTGCGGGGCCGCTCGCATCACACAAATTTGATGCGAGCGGCCCCAATAGTTCTGGGCTCGCCGAGCGAGCGAACGCCCGGTGCTCGATTCGAACATGGGTTCGAATCGAACACCGGGCCCATCCTTAGGCAACAGATGGCCCCTTGTGGCCAGTTGAGAACATGAGACTCGGCCACACCTAAAATAATGGTTTATGTGTAATCTCCTATTTTGAACCTTTGGCTTTGCCTTCTGAAACAAACAAAAAAAAATCTTTGAGGGAAAAAAAATGAAACTCTCCATATCTTCAGTCCACACTTCTGAATCCCTGTATCGGTAGTCATCACTTGTTCTGGATGTAATAAGTCCATAATAAAAATCATAAGAGACAGAACAAAAAAACAAAGAAAGAAAATGAGGATCCTTGTTCTCAACAGTCCAATAATAAAAATATAGAACAATTTCCTCTATGGGACTTTTGCAGGTGAAATATCGAAAAGAAACACATGTATGTACAAACAAAATAACCACTGGACTCGGTCCAGTGAACAGAACTAGGACAGAGGGTACCTGACGTGTTTCAAGGTTAGTAACAATAAAACCTCTTTTTCAGGGGATAGTGGTTCAGTGATTGGTTGTCTACAATTGAATAGAAAACAAAGAAGCAGTAAGCATTCATCATATAACACATATAGGTAAACTTTGCAGTAAACATACTAGAATAATAGAATATAAATTCTAACCATATATTTCTTGAGAATCACCAATAATGCATCCATTTAAAAAGAAAAATGGAGACGATCCACTGCCAGAGGTCAACCCGATTGAGGGGAGCCGATGAAGGTGGAATGGGGGGAATTTTCCAAGCCCAAACCCAAGGTCAAACACAGAGGGTGCCCTCATCCAAAAAACAACCCAGCCATATCAACATTGAGGCAAAAGACCCCTCAAAATTCTCAGGTCCAAGAAAGAGAGAGGGAGAAAGAAAGGCGATAGAAAGCCTTTTTGTTATAAAGTGTGCACAACTGTGATAATAAAACTATATATATTGATATAGAGAGAAGATAATGCTCTATCTGGAGCACGCACCTTTAATTAGGCTGGCGGGTTGATAGCGTGCAGTCCGAAGGAGAAGCATATATATATAAGACCAAGGCAGGACAGCACCTAACATCTATAAGAAAATTAACAAATAATGTGTCACGCACAGGGTACAATGCAAGAGCAGAATTGCATCTCCCAGATTATTGAGTAACAAAAATTCAAAGAATCATAATTCACAAATTTAGCATACAGAAAGCTGGTGTTTACCTGTGGTCTGGATTAAAGAATGCTTGGTCTGCATGGTGCTGGGAGCAGCATAAGGCTGAACACCAAGATGTCCACCTTATATAGAGCATATCCTGCTAATTAGCTGTATCTCTCATGTCTGTGAGTAGGAAGGAGAAAAGGGGTGGAGGGAGGTGGCGCCCTCCGAGTCCCTGGCACACAGACCCGCCCCCCAGAGCGTCATCGCCTCAAGACTTGACGAGGTAAAGAGTGGAGACTGCATCATGACGTCACCCGCCCGATGGAGAGGGCGTGATGCCTAGGTGACTGGCGTCCACATTGGCAGCCTGTGGCAAATAACGGGTGCCATGGCAACGAGGAGAACACTCGGCCAGGTACACCCAGAAAAATGGAGGCCAACTGCATCAGAGGGAAAAGACGCATGTAGCCCCCATGCGCCGAGTGAGTGACTAAGAGATGGGCCCAGTGCATCCTACCTCCAGTGACTAGATTTGCAATGACAGGCAGCGGAGATTAACCCTAAAATCGCAGAAAAGAGCCAGAGAACAAAAATACAAATAGATAGATGATATAGGTCAGAGAAACTATAAAGGGGAATCAAAAAGGGAGGAAAACAGAGCCGATGAATTATGATCCAAACTTATGCAGTTTCTAGCAAACCCACATTAACCACTTCAGCCCCGGAAGAATTTACCCCCTTCCTGACCAGAGCACTTTTTGCAATTCGGCACTGCGTCACTTTAACTGACAATTGCATGGTCGTGCTACATGGCTCCAAAACAAAATTTACGTCCTTTTTTTCCCACAAATAGAGCTTTCTTTTAGTGGTATTTGATCACCCCTGCGGTTTTTATTTTTTGCGCTATGAACAAAAAAAGACGACAATTTTGAAAAAAACACAGTATTTTTTACTTTTTGCTATAATAAATATCCCCTAAAATATATAAAACATTTTTTCCTCAGTTTAGGCCGATACGTATTCTTCTACATATTTTTGGTAAAAAAATTGCAATAAGCGATTATTGATTGGTTTGCGCAAAAGTTATAGCGTTTACAAAATAGGGGATAGTTTTATGGCATTTTTATTAATATTTTTTTTTTAAATGGCGGCGATCAGCGATTTTTATCGTGACTGTGACATTATGGCGCACACATCGGACATTTGTGACACATTTTTGGGACCATTGTCATTTATACAGCAATCAGTGCTATACAAATGCACTGATTCCTGTGTAAATGACACTGGTAGTGAAGAGGTTAACCAGGAGGTGGCAGTGTAGGGGTTAAGTGTGTCCTAGGGGCATGTTGCTAACTGTGGGGGGCATGGCTGTGTTGTGCACAACACTGATCTCTGCTCCAATCACAGGGAGCAGAGATCAGTGTCACTTGTTGCTAGGCAGAACAGGGAGATGCTTGTTTACAAGCATCTCCCTGTTCTTCCTCTCCGTGAGGCGATCGCAGGTATCCCTGCGGCAATCGAGTCTGCGGGACCCGCGACCCGACTCACAGAGGTTCCCGCGGGTACGTAAGCATGCAACGGGCGCATGAGCAAGCCACGGGTGGCGCGCACGCACGCCCCCGCCGCCTCTTAGAGGGTAACGTACAGGTACGTGATTCTGCCTGTACGTGTCCTTCTGTCAGCGTATATCGGCGTGAGGCGCTCGGGAAGCGGTTAAAGAATCAGATAAGAAATTGCACAGAAATAAATACCATTGATATGTATCATTCCTATTTAAAGCTTAATATAATGACAGATAGTTTTTATTCTTCAAAAGACAACATAGCGTACCGAAACATAGAAGCCTGTTAAAGGAACAAACTCACGTCATTGAGATCCCATTCAGATTCCCTGTTGTGAATCCTTCCAAGAAAGACCTGAATTAAATAGATTCATTCAGGCCTGGGGGTCTGGTTGCCTTTAGGCAAAAGATCCATCTCTGTTCATGTTGCTAGAGGATCTTATTCCTTTCACCTCCACGCATACCCAAATGTACACGATCTAGAATCAAAAAAGATATCTTTGTAAAATTGCCATTATGTATGGCCAAAACATGTCTGCCAAGGAGAAGACTTGGGTTACAGGATTTCATGGATGCTATGTACGGTACGCTTGCTTCCAAAATTCAAGGCTTGTCTTGCCTACATAAAAAAACGCACAACCGCATAACAAAAGATATTCAACTCCAGAAGTTTGACAATTTGCATAGTGGTTTGGTAGATACTTTTCACCATTAGGCAATCTTATATTTTTATCAATGTTCATAAACTGGCAGTAGCTACAGCCCCCACACCTGAAAGTCCCTGGATGTTTACAGGGATCTCTCTTTCCTCCCAAGTATTCACTCGTGACTAGTTGCTCTCTTAACGATTTAGCCCATTTGAATGTGAATGAGGGATTGTCTGATACAAATGGGCAAATAGTTGGATTGGGTTTCAGCACATGCCAGTATTTTTCAATGATATTCTTAAAGGTCTTGTGTTGATTTGAAAATTTGGTAATGATCCGTATCAGATTTGTCTTATTTTTAGCAGACAAAATACGAATATAGTTTCAAATACATCTTGATTTTTAAGGAGTTTCTGCCTTCAAAAGTCCCATAGAGGAAATTGTTCTATTTTATATCTGAGTTAGGGATGTTAGCAGCAACTCCTTTTCCATAGATCCATGACACCACCATAATATACGTCCACTAATAATAGTACGAAAGTCCATAATGCCAATTTGGTCATGTTGCCCTTGCTTCTGGGACAGCCTTCCCTGGTGATTCCAGTTGGATACAGCATACAGTAATGGCCTTTGGACCAGCTTTCCTGGCTTTCTGAGATTATACTTTATTAATGTGGACAAGGGTATAGAAAGAAAAATTACTTTTATTCAATTGAATGCCCATCTTGTCATTCTGAGTATCAAGGACCTTTGATTAGAACTATTATAGATAACATTGACACGATTAACAATTTGAATGGTTACGCCCCTCAGCCAGGTTGTCTGATTTCCATCCCCATCTTCCTTCCTCCATTATTATATGCCTGCAAGTAACTCTGCCCCGTCTTCTGCTGAATACCACTGTGTGCGTGTATGACCCTTCAAGTGTCCAGGGGATCTTGTGCCATTGAAACTCACCTCAAACTCCTTTTACTGAAACTGTGTTCACTTATACCAACCCTGATGGGCTAACCTTGGCTGGTGCCAAACTTTTGTGCATATAGCTCCGTACTTCTCTACCATGTGTAGCTACTGTATGAGTCCTGCCTTTAGCAGGCTATGGAAGAGGTCATAACTTTAAGAGGTCTTAGTGCAGATTAGGCAGTGTCAACTAAGCAGACAAAAATAACTTGATTTCAGAATACGGATAAGTGTGATGTCACCAGTTACTTGTGGCTTCAGGAACAATCAAACTAAATTACTCTTAAGTACAATTGTGCTATACTCCCCGCTATTTGCCAATCACTAAGTCTCACAAGTCCCAGTATGTATATATGATGTTCAAGTAATGCTCTTTGAACTTAGTTATGGCACAAGAAAACTGAACAAAAAAATAAAATTACCAATGACCACATATGATGACTGCCACATATTAGGACTGTAGAGAGGATTGTGTGTCACATATGCAAAGAAAATAGTCACATGATTGTTGATAAACCCTGGTGTTACTGTTACTATTCTCATAGTTGGTAATAGTCACACTGACATAAATTTACATAAAACAATGATCCAATATCGAAAGAGAAAAAAAAATAAACAGAACTGTTGGAACTTGGCCCAATCCCCAAAATGCTATAGGGAAGCTTTAATATTCTATATCAACATTTTTAACTGTTTTAAATGTTCTCCATAAAATGTTCCCCATACTCCACTCTTTTTTTTTATTTCACTATAACAAAACCAAACTCAATAATCACCAAAAAAAAAAGGTGATATTGGAACAAAAGAAAAATAATTAACATTAAAAGATAAATAAAAAAAATAAATTTCTTTAAAAAAAAAAGGTACAGATTTAATGCTGCCTCAACCTGAGATTTGTGATTCCCCTTTCTCTTTAAATTGTTAAAGAGCATTGAATCTGTATTTTGTTAAACAAAAAAACAATTGAAACTGCCTTCAAACATTGCAGCTATACAAAAGGCAACACCCTCTCTCGGTGGTGATTAACTTATTAATTGATTCTCAGTGAAGATCAATTTGCAAGTCAAGCAGGCCACAAGAAGTTGTATTAGAGAGAGAACAGAAAATCTGTTTAATGAAACAGACCACCAAAAAAATATATATTTTAGGATTTAGTTAGGCCTGACTGCAATTAATTCCATTCAAGGCTTCTCCTTAAAACAAACATTAAAACTATGCTTTAAGGTCCTCTGTGTTTCACAGTAATTTGCCCAGTCTGGGTCTGCTCTGGATTATCCGTCCATTTTTGTGTATTTACCCTAAAATAAAAAAACTCAAAAACCATAAATAACACCTCACTCTACCTGTCTGAGAGGTTTCCAATGACTACACTAGTTGTGGATGCTTGAAACCACCTTCCAGCAGAGATAATGAGTTCATCAACAGTAAGTACATTCAAAAATGCACAGACACACCCACATATCTGCACTCTGACAAACAAAAAGTTATATGAAAACTTTGTGGGTTTGTAAGTACTTAAAGTCTAAGACGACAACATGTAGACATAAAACCTTCACATATATTAACAGGAGTCAATTTGGAAGGAAAAACAAAACACAACACATACTGAATCCATAAGATGCCATAAGTTGCAAAATAATGTATTATCATTTACTTTTCCAGTGTCAGAGTGAATGAAACTTCACTCCAAGCCCCAGGAAAGGAAAAAAAATCCCTACAGTTTCTTAGAGTTATAGGGATCGAGATCTCATATCTGTGCACAGGTTCATTTATTCGAGAATAAACTTAAACTTGTAAAAAAAAAGGTTTAAATGTAAACTGGTACCAGTACTGAGCTTATTACAAACGCAAAAAAATAAAAGCATGCAAGGTTAATATGATCACATTTCTTATTGATGGCCATCTAACAATTACTGTATATGTACACACCCCTAAAAAAAATATATTTTTTTACACATAGACAGTTCATGCACATCCATTACATGACTCAGATGCACACATTCATTTAGATTTAATCCCATATATTCTGGATAGAGAGACCTTTGGTAATTGCAAATGAATTGCTAAGCATTTCTGGCCACTGGGAGAATACAAAAGAAAGACAAAAAAACTATGGAATATTATAGTTTACCTTCTGTTAGGCGTGTGTATTTATGCATATGTACAGCTATCTACATACATCTGCTTTATATGTAAATATAGTTTCAGGAGCTCACTTAACCTGAAAAAAAAATAACTTGTAAACAACAGTTATTACTCTACTCCCCTTTTTTTTCTTTAACCTATTTAACGACTTTCAGACCGGACCAATTTGCAGCCAAAGGACCAGGCCCCTTTTTGCGATTCGGCACTGCGTCGCTTTAACTGACAATTGCGCGGTCCTGCGACGTGGCTCCCAAACAAAATTGACGTCCTTTTTTTCCCACAAATAGAGCTTTCTTTTGGTGGTATTTGATCGCCCCTGCGGTTTTTATTTTTTGCGCTATAAACAAAAATAGAGCGACAATTTTGAAAAAAATGCATTATTTTTTATTTTTTGCTATAATAAATATCCCCAAAAAAATATATAAAAAAACATTTTTTTTTCCTCAGTTTAGGCGATACGTATTCTTCTACATATTTTTGGTAAAAAAAATCGCAATAAGCGATTATTGATCGGTTTGCGCAGAAGTTATAGCGTTTACAAGATAGGGGATAGTTTTATAGCATTTTTATTAATATTTTTTTTTTATCAGTAATGGCGGAGATCTGCGATTTTTTTTGTGACTGCGACATTATGGCATTATGGCGACATTATGGCGGACACATCGGATTTAAATGCATTGATTTCTGTATAAATGACACTGGCAGTGAAGGGGTTAACCACAAGGGGGCAGTGTAAGAGTTAAGTATGCCTAGGGGTGTGTTTTTTACTGTGGGGGGGGCGTGGCTGTCAGCTAGTGAATGCTGATCTCTGCTCCAATCACAGGGAGCAGAGATCGGCGTCGCTAGTTGCTAGGCAGAACGGGGAGATGCTGTTTATCTCGGCATCTCCCCGTTCAGCCACCCCGTGAGACGATCGCGGGGGTCCCCGCGGCGATCGAGTCCGCGCGGACCGCGATCGGACTCACGGGGGTCCCGACCGGCGTGGGAGCGCGCCGCTCCCGGTGCGCTCCCGATGGCACGGACAGGCTAAAGGAGGGACTTATATATACTCCCTCCTGCCTGTACGTGCCATTCTGTCGACGTATATCGTCGTGCAAGTGGTTAAAGCAAACAATACAACATACTTATGTGTACATTGGTAAATTGTCATTGACATTCCCACTTTGATCTAGTGAAACTAAAATGCCATAGACCTCTAAAACATAACTTTTATCTTGTATTTCATTCCCGGTTTTAGTGTACTGACTTGGTTCCCAAGTGGGCAAGTTATTCTTTCCATTTTTCCAATTCAAGGATTCATTAAATTTTCTTTTAAAGGATTGAAATTCTTTCACAAACTCATCCCGTTTCCCCGCCGATGGCAACGCCCCCTGCCGCCGATGGCAACGCCCCCGCCACCACTGCCAGAAGAGAGGCAGGAGAGCGGAGGACAGAAATCTGTAGCCCCTGTGAGCAGGGCCGGACTGTCCTACCTGTGACTGCAGCGCTCTCCTCCCTCTGTCCTCCGGCGCTTGTATGTCACGGAGCTGGGTCTGTGTGCAAGGTCCCACCCCCTAGACTGGCTCATGTGATAATAGATTGAATCAGTGTTCAGCCTATCACAAGAACCGGTCTGGGGGGGCGGGACCTTGCACACATACCAAGCTCCGTGACATACGAGTGCCGGAGGACAGAGGGAGGAGCGCGCTGTGTTATCCAGAGGATGACAGTGGGCACATAGGTTGCAATGGGCACATAGGCTGACATTTTTGGACACAGAGGCTGCAATGGGCACAGAGGCTGACATTTTTGGGCACAGAGGCTGCAATGGGCACATAGGCTGCAATGGGCACAGAGGCTGACATTAGTGGGCACAGTGGCTGCAATGGGCACAGAGGCTGCAATTGGTGAGCACACAGAGACTGCAATTGGTGGGCAAAGATGCTGCAGTGGTGGGCACATAGAGGCTGCAATTGGTGGGCAGAGAGGCTGGAATGGGCACAGAGGCTGCAATTGGTGGGCAAAGATGTTGCAGTGGTGGGCAAAGAGAGGCTGCATTTATGTGCAATGGTCAGGTTGCATTTATGTGCAATGGTCAGGTCGCATTTATGGCAATGGTCAGGTCGCATTTATGGCAATGGTCAGGTCACATTTATGGCAATGGTCAGGTCGCATTTATGTGCAATGGTCAGGTCGCATTTATGTGCAATGGTCAGGTCGCATTTATGGCAATGGTCAGGTCGCATTTATGGCAATGGTCAAGCTGCCTTTCATGGGCACTGGTAAATATTTTAGGACACCATTTGGTTCAGAATATTTTTTTTTCTTGTTTTCCTCCTCTAAAACCTAGGTGTGTCTTATGGTCAGGTGCATCTTATGGAGTGAAAAATACAGGTGCATCTTATGGAGTGAAAAATACGGTAACTGCTTGTAAATTCCCATAATCAGAAAAAAAAATAAAAAAAGACAAGCATAAATATAGTTAGAATCGCTACCATGGCAAACTGGAGTGATGACAGAGAGGTAGAGGTGGATGTCAATCATTCCTCAAGGAAAACCTGTAGGTTGAGTTCAGTGTTCATTCCTATTGGATATAAACTTGTCTTATGGTCAGGTGCATCTTATGGAGTGAAAAATACGGTAACTGCTTGTAAATTCCCACAGAAAAAAAAATAAAAAAGACACATCATTTAGATAAAAAAACAAAAACCTGTTGAACCTTTTCAACAAAACAACCAAGACCACACTCTTTCAGTGTCTTTCCAATAAAACACATATGTACTGACCATGCAGCACACTCAAAATATGGTTAGTGAGAGCAATGAAGCTTGGTGAGCACAAAAGAAACAAATAAATAAAAACAACATTTTTCCTGCAAAGTACTTCCTCCCCATTACATTTACCGGTTATAATGGTACTTCAAATGTACTTTTTCAACTATAATTACAGGATATTTAAAAAACTCCTTAGAGTTATTCTGATACCCACTAAAAAAACAAAACATTTAAATATATTTTTCCCTATATAAACTTTCTGTGACCTCCAAACTACCGGAAAAACTGAACTAAAATCCAGCCCAATAACCTAAATCTGCATTACACAAATCTCAGTATTATATTAAATACTTTCAGTCCTGGTCCTCAACTTTGTGTATCAGCAATTATGTTACCCGTTTACTATATTTGAGATTTAATATCTCTCAGATATGATCTGGGTTAAATGAGAGTTCTTTGACCATGAGTGAAAGCTTTAACACAATAACAAAAATGTATTGGTATATAGTAAAGTAGGCGTAGACTAATGCCGCGTATACTTTCCGGCAGACTAGGTCCGAAGGGATTAGTCCATCGGACAATCCGATCATGTGTGGACTAGTCCGTTCATTTTCAGGAAAAAAAGTCTGGCAGACCTAGAAATAGAACATGTTTCAAATCTATCTGACGGACTCAAGTCCGACGTACTTAAATCGGGAAAACCAATCGTCTGTGTGCTGGTCCGACGGACCCAATACGATGCAAGGGCAGCTATTGGCTACTGGCTATTGAACTTCCTTGTTTAGTCGCGTTTACGTCATCACGTGCAAAACGAATGGACTTTCGAACGGACTTAGTCCATTTGTGTGTGTGCAAGTCCGTTCGTTCGTAAAGTCCGTCTGACTTCTGCCAAAAGTCCATCAGGAAGACCGTCAGACCTAGTCTGCTGGAAAGTCCAGTCGTGTGTACGCTGCATAATACACACAATCTAACTATTTGTACAGGAAAAGGGTAAAAATCATGGATTACATGAAGGAATACAGAATATATTCCTTAAAACATTATTCTACAAACAGTAGGACATAAAAGACTTGAGACCAACATAGTTAGATACAAGTACAAGGGAGATTTACCATATTTACCATTTCCAAAGAGGTTCCATTCACGTGACTGCATTGCCATAGAGTGTGTGTTTCCCTCCCATCTAGTCTGTGTATATCATTACAGGCTGATGCCTCATTGGTTGGCATGGTGTGGCTTTGATTGGTGGGCTTCCCTATTCCTAGTTAAGGACTGGCTACATCGCCAATCCCTATACTTTGCATAAGTCACCCCCCTTTAATGCAAATCCTTGTGACTATTCTGAGCAGGAGATTAACTTGACCTTTTCTCGGGAAGTTAAGTATTGATTGCGGTTTGGCCTCCCTTCATTGCATATCCAAACATGAAATCCTTTGAAGTGAATATGTGTAGAACAGTGAGGTTTGGGTCCCATTGTTTAGATACACAAGCCTAAGCACCTAATTGTCTGGTCTAACAGACTCTGTGAAGCTATGTTGCACGCCCTCCATAGATACAAGCTATATGAAATATATTTATAATTACAATATTTTACAGCTATTAATGGAGAGTTCGCATAAACTCATAAGGCAACAATTGGATGTTGTTTATTGTGTTTAATAAAACCTTTTTTGATAAAAAAAAGTACATAAAATAACATTAATGCATGTGTTATTGGGGCTACAAGATGTTATCTAGATCCATTAGGAGTCTTAAGCTGGGTATACACATATAAAAATTCAGCTGGTTCAGCAGGAACTGGACACATTTCAATCCATATGCAGCCCTCTCTGTTCAACAGAAGCAAACCATTAGGCTGGCTTCTGTAGAATGGTCCTGCTAGTAAACTGGCATTCAATTAAATGTAGCCGTTAGTCTAAGTTGAAAGTGAAAATATTGACTTTCTAGGCACCAATAGTAAGAGAGGAAAACAATAAATGCTATTACTACCAATTAATACATAGAATTAAAAAACATTTAAAAACAATACTGTAGCTTTCTACATTGACAGACTAGGTCTCTCCAATAGTAATCACAGATGTGAAAACATATCTAGCCAAGACCGCCCAGACATGTATGACTAAACTATAATGTAGCAATATATTAAGCTCTACATGTTTCACTGGGACAAGGAGCGAGCATCCCAGTGGGGAAATGAGGGCTAAGACCTCTCTCCAGTGGTGCCTCAATGCTGAGCCATGCAATGTATTGAAGGGCACTGCACAGCCAGGGATGGAATATCCTGAAGCTGGATGATGCATGCTCACCATGCATGCACTCCTTTGGTTTGCTCTCTCTCAGACACAGTCATTTTATGTAATGTATATATTGTGAAACGGAAATTGTATATCTACCTGTGATACATATTCACAATGTATACATAGTACTTATTGATTGTTTTCTCTCCTCAGAAAGTACACACAAGCTCCTGAAGAAGCTGTCCCCACGAAACATTTAGAGCTTAATATATTGCTACATTATAGTTTAGTCATACATGGCTGGGCTGTCTTGGCTAGATATATTTTGACTCTATGTTTACTATGATGTGAGAGTTTTTTTGTTCAGCCTGCTGGTTGAATGAAAAAACTCAAAATCTGTACCCAGCTTTAGATTTCATCACAATGCATATACTGCTTATTTAAATAATGTGCTTCTCTGCCTAAAACTAAAATGACCTTCACCCTGTGCAATAAATTTCTGTTATAGAAAGGTATATAGCACGTGGGAACATTTATACGCCAAAATGTTGGTCTCACTAGGTTGATCCTTAGGTTCCCCAATCAAAAAAATAGTTTTGATTAAGATAGAGATTAAGATAGAGATAGATATATAGTATTTGAAGTGAGACAGTACTCAAATTGATTACCTTTTTAACACTTGAAATATGGGAAATCTACCTTGTACTTGTATCTAAATGTCTTATGTCTTTTCTGTCCTGTTGTTGGTAGATTGATGTTTTGAGTATTATACTCTGTATTCCTTCATGTAATTTGTGATTTTTAGCCTTTTCCTGTACAATAGATTGATTGCTGTGTATTTTAGGCCTGTGTAGTTTAGGCCTTCTTACTACTTACCAATACATTTTTGTTATTGTGTTAAAGCTTTCAATCATGGTCAAAGAACTCTAATTAACCCAAATCATATCTGAGAGATATTAAATCTCAAATATAACTTACAGGTAACAATTACCTTTTTAACACTTGGGGAGATAAGGCATCTGCTTTACAGGGAGTAAATTGTAGTCAGTCAGTTGGCTGACTCATGTCTACCACTAGTTACATAACAAAAGACAAACTATTATTGAAACCAATCAAGCTGATCACTTTCACATGCATTGTTTGTCTAAAATCATTAAAAATTCATACATTGCCTTTAAACTAAAGTAGAAGCCCCATTAAACATTTTATTGTAATTTACATACTATATATGTCTAGTATGAACACGATGAAGGTTAAAAAATGTCTAAGTTTTAACAGCTAATGTATTATATTATACCTAGGGATGAAAGTTCATGTGTCGTTTGACATGATGCAATAAAATAACTGTACATTTTTAAATTGTACCTAGAGATCTTGGCTGAAGAATTTACAGTTTTTCAGTAATTGATGCATCCATAGCCAGTCTATAAAAAGCATTTTAATTGTACACTTCTCTTAGCATTTAAACCTGTCTAGGCAGTATTCCAGGATCCCCAAAAGTCACTTTGATAGAAACATAGAAAGAGCCTTCAAAAAATTTTTAAACTGATATTATCATTTTAGTTTGTACTTACTTATGACTGGATTGTTTCTTAGATCTTTATTCGGATAATGAGTAACAAAAACAATAGTATCATTCCCAAACCTATAGGGCCATATAATGGTTGACACATATCCCAATATTAGCTGCAAATTGCAGCCAATAAGCTATAGGCATTGTTATACCTAGCAGTGCTCTTTAATAAAGAAGAAAATAATTTTTACTTTGTAAAATTATTTCTTAGCAGGTAAGATGAAACTGCCATCACTTCAATCATCCAATAGAATGCATGTAAACTATTTTTTTTTTCTTAAATATTGGGGTTGATTTACTAAAAGCAAGTGCCAGTTCACTTTGCAAGGGAAGTTGCACTTTGCAAGAGAACATTTCCCAGAACTTAATGAATGGGGTAATGCTTTGCTGACTTCCATCATCCAATCTTCTGCAAAAAAAAATATATTTATAATTATATTTCTTGCATGTGAGTGGACATTCTTTCCAAATTCAAATTCAGCCACATTCATTAGGCTCTGGGGAAAATAAATTTGCAAAGTGAACAGCTTATTTGCTTTCAGCAAGTCAATTACATTGAGTACTGATACTGAACATGAACAGACAGAGCATTATTTAATATACTGTGCTGAACACCCACATTTCTGAGTGAACATTCTATTCCCCTTTAGTAAATAAACCATGGTGAATGTGTAATGCACAGTAGAGCAACTTCCAGGTGAAAATGTGGCAAATTGCAGGTGAATCTTTAACACAACACATAATAGGTTCTAATTTGGCACATGGTAGGATGGGTCTAATAAAGGAGTGGAGCATGTTCAGTGTGATAAATGTTCAGTAAAATATTTCCCATGGGGGATCAGATGCCTAGTGATTAGCTCTGTTACCTACATTATTGATCAAATATATTTCTGAAGGTGTGTTCAGCTTCCTTTTATTACTCATCTTTTCTATTGCTCCTCCTAAAACCCTGGGGATGCCCAATGGCAAGACCCTGACTTGTGGAAAACAGGTAGGACGCCCAAAAGTTCTGTCCTCTAGCACAACAGCAGGGCCTATCTGTTCGACATAGCTACGTAGACTGCTCCAGACGACTCCACCTCAGCAGGAGGATCTCTCTATAGCAATACCTGCCAAGCAATACTCACCACAAAGATTGAGCTTCTCCAAACTGACATTTGTCTTATCAGCCATGATATTGGCGGGTGAGTGATATAGAGGACACTACCCATGACCACACAGATCACGCTGAAGGTTAACGTTAAGTCATTAGAAGCCAGAGCATATGATGCTGAGAACCTAACAGTTGAACAATATCCACTTTTTGGGCCTGCCTGAAGGAACCATTATTTTAAAATGTAAGATAACAGGTATAAAATACAATACAATAGCCATTGATTGAATAAAATATAAAGTAGCTTAAAGGCACTAAATCTACACTACTGTAATAATTAGAAAAATTGTTGAATCCAGAGGAACACAGTATTCTTTTAGTTGGCCCTAAACAACTGTTACAACAATCACTCTGTGTTTAGTGCAGAAATCTAAAGTTGGAAAACGTAATCTTAGCTGTTAACTTAAAGAGGAGCTCCAGTCGTTTCTATGTTTATTAAAAGTCAGCAGCTACAAAAGTGTGTAGCTGCTAGCCTTAATAAACACACACTCACCTGTCCCATGATCCAGAGATGTGCTCACCCGAGCCATTGCTTGTCTTTCCTGCCCCTCCCTGGTGCCAGAATTTCGACTATGGGCACCCATCTGTTAGAGATTGCAGCTTCACAGCTCGGTGCATGCGTGAGTCATGCTATATGGTCCGGAAGTCATCTGTGACCTGTGACGTGTTCCAGATGTCTGCAAGGAGGGATGGGGCAGGAGAACTTCTGCTCAGATCACCTAGGCGATCCAAGCAGAAGTGGAAGCGGGTACCTAGTTTTAACCCCCCAAAAAATTGCATGCTAAATGTGACATAAGAGGGGGAGGAGTACTTAAAGCAGAACTTCCCCTTTTGGGTAGAGCTCCGTTTTAATACAGCAGTATAGATAGATGCAGCTGTGTTAGTAAGTGCATTGTCTAACATTATTTGAATAGTAGAATTCAGTTACCGGTCTTTTTTTTAAAATCTTTTTTTAACCACTTCCTGACCGACGCACACAGATGTGCGTCGGCAGAATGCCATAGACAGGCAAATGGGAGTACGGGTACGTCCCTTTAACTACTTAAGGACCACCTCACGCCGATATACGTCGTCAGAATGGCACAGCTGGGCACAAGCACGTACCTGTACGTGTCTCTTTAAGATCCCAGCCGTGGGTCGCACGGGCGCTGCCGGCAGCGCGCTCGTGACCCGGTCCTGACCTGAGCTCCGTGACGGTGGCCGCTGGACCAGCGGACCCGACCGTGACTGTGGCCGCGGGACCAGCGGACCCGATCGCCGCTGGTGTCCCGCGATCAGGTCACAGAGCTGAAGAACGAAGAGAGGTCTGTGTAAACAAACCTCTCCCCGTGCTTCCTACTGAGCCTGTCACTGATCGTCTGTTCCCTGTCATAGGGAAAGACGATCAGTGACGTCAGATGCCAAGTTAAAAAAAACACACACACACTTAACCCCTCCCCGCCCCCTAGTGGTTAACTCCTTCACTGCCAGTGTCATTTACACAGGAATCAGTGCATTTTAATAGCACTGATTGCTGTATAAATGACAATGGTCCCAAAAAAGTGTCAAAAATGTCCGCTGCCATTACTAGTAAAAAAAAATATTAATAAAAATGCTATAAAACTATCCCCTATTTTGTAACTTTTGCGCAAACCAATCAATGTGTCGGCCTAAACTGAGGAAAAAATGTTTTTTTATAAATTTTTTGGGGATATTTATTATAGCAAAAAGTTAAAAATATTGATTTTTTTCAAAATTGTCGCTCTATTTTTAGAGGTGATAAAATACCACCAGAAGAAAGATCTATTTGTGGGGAAAAAAAGGACGCCAATTTTGTTCGGGAGCCACGTTGCACGTTGCGCAATTGTCAGTTAAAGCAACGCAGTGCCAAATCGCAAAAAGGGGCCTGGTCCTTTGGCTGCAAATTGGTCCGGGGCTTAAGTGGTTCAATTTCCCACCGTGCCATCGCGTGTGCGCCACCGGTGGCATACGCTCACGCTGGTCGTGACCTCTGTGAGTTGAAACACAGGTCCCACAGACTCGATAGCTGTGGGTATACCCATGATCGTCTCACAGGGAGGAAGAACGGGGAGATGCTAATGTAAACAAGCATATCCCCGTTCTGCCTAGTGACAGTGTCAGTGATCTCTGCTCCCTGTGATCGGAGCAGAGATCAGTGATGTGTCAAACACAGCCACGCCCCCCACAGTTAGAAACACGCCCCTAGGACACACTTAACCCCTACACTGCCACCTAGTGGTTAATCCCTTTATTGCCAGTGTCATTTACACAGGAATCAGTGCATTTGTAGAGCACCGATTGCTGTATAAATGACAATGGTCCCAAAAATGTGTCTGAAAAAATGGTCCCAAAAAAATTTCCGATGTGCCATAATGTCGCAGTCACAATAAAAATCGCTAATCGCCGCCATTATTAGTAAAAGAAAAATGATTAATGAAAATGCCATAAAACTATTCCCTATTTTTTAAACGCTATAACTTTTGCGCAAACCAATCAATAATCGCTTATTGCGATTTTTTTACCAAAAATTTAAGAAAAAAATGTTTTTTTATATATTTTTGGGGGATATTTATTATAGCAAAATGTAAAAAAGAATGCGTTTTTTTCAAAATTGTCGCTCTTTTTTTGTTTATAGTGCAAAAAATAAAAACCGCATGGGATGATCAAATACCACCAAAAGAAAGCTCTATTTGTGTGAAAAAAAAGGATGTCAATTTTGTTTGGGAGCCACGTCGCACGACCGCACAATTGTCAGTTAAAGCGACGCAGTGCCGAATCACAAAAAGTGCTCTGGTCTTTGGCCAGCAAAATGGTCCAGGGCTTAAGTGGTTAAGCATACTGTACATCACTATAATAATAGCTCCTTGAGGGCAGGGACTAATATGAATGTAAATTATATATGTAAAGCATTGCATAAATTGTAGGTGATATATAAGTACCTGTAATAAATAAACATTAATAAACAAACCACTAGGATCTTATTTTTGGCAGTGGTTGTTAACAAGTAATACAGTATATAATTAAGTTGGCATCACACTGTAGGGATTATATGTCTGACATATGCAACTTCTGAGCTGCATACTTGTTGCAGGTTATTGACTCAGAAAATACAGAGATTCCTGATCAGAATGACAGTAAGGTACACAGCTCTCAGAAGGGGTGGTCAGAAAATACCATAGTTCTCTTTATTGAAGAATTTGTCTGCATTATTATGTATTTTCTGAATCATTGCCAACCCTGTAGCAAATGTATCTGTCTGATGAACAGAGGATAACCGGGAGACCTGATTGGTTAAAGTAGTTGTAAATCTGTAAATCTCTAAAATGAAAAATTAACAAATATCCTTGCAGAGTGTATAACTGCCTCTATCAATAGCACTTATGTGGATCCTGTCTTCTCTCTCCGTCTTCTGCTTTGTGCAGGAGTCACTTCTGCCATTTTTTTCCAGACTCAAGGCAATTCTGGAAGGCAGCCTACCCACCCTATAACATACAGAAGGTGAATGACAGCCTCAAATGTGCATTGTGTTGTGTTTCCCCATGAGGCTGGGTAGAGCGGGATGTGTCTTTTCTCTCCCCTCAGGTCTCATATTACACTAAGCTCTATGCTATGTGTTGTGCAGTGTGTGATATCACATAAGTTTCATGACTTTGGTACAGTAGATGGCAAACTGAAGTGTATCTTTATCTTATGAAAAACATGTACTATGCCTTGAGCACTACTCATCATTAGATTATTCAGTGACTTTAGTGGGTAGTCCTGCTCTGATGATTTTACTTGAGCATACAATAGATCTTTTTTTTTTACATTCTTCATGCTATCTGCTGTCTTTCGTACCGCAAACTGCAGTGCAACAATTTAACCACTTGCCTACCAGGCACGAACACCTCCTTCCTGACCAAGCCATTTTTCAGCTTTCATCGCTGTCGCATTTTGAATGACAATTGCGCGGTCATGCAACGCTGTACCCAAATACAATTTTTATAATTTTTTCCCCACAGATAGAGCTTTATTTTGGTGGTATTTGATCACCTCTGGAGTTTTTATATCTTGCGCTATAAACAAAAGAAGAGCGACAAGTTTGAAAAAATATAATATTTTTTACTTTTTATTATAATAAATATCCAATTTTTTTTATTTATTTTTTAAAAAAAAATTTCCTCAGGTTAGGCCGATACGTATTCTTCTACATATTTTTGGTAAAAAAAATCGCAATAAGCGTATATTGATTGGTTTGCGCAAAAGTTATAGCGTCTACAAAATAGGGGATAGATTTATAGCATTTTTATTATTTATTTTTTTTTTACTAGTAATGGCGGCGATCTGCGATTTTTATCATGACTGCGACATTGCGGCGGACATATCGGACACTTTTGACACATTTTTGGGACCATTCACATTTATACAGTGATCCGTGCTATAAAAATGCATTGATTACTGTATAAATGTGACTGGCAGGGAAGGGGTTAACACTAGGGGCGCTGCAGGGGTTAATATGTTCCCTATGTTAGTGATTCTAACTGTGGCGGGAGGGGACTGACTGGGGGAGGGGACCGATCGGTTTTCCTATGTACAAGGGACACACCATCGGTCTCCTCTCCAGTGACAGGACGTGGATCTGTTTGTTTACATACACAGATCCACCTCCTGCACAGTTACTGGGCAATCACGGGTGCCCGGCGGACATTGCGGCCGCCGGGCACGCGCATCGGATCCCCAGCGACGTGGCGGGCACACGTGCGTGGCCCCTAGTGGCCAAAATGTAGACGCCGTCATATGACGGCGTCCCATCACAAGGGAGTGGGCGGTCGGCTACAGGTTAAAAGGAAACAGCTTCTAGAATAAGCATACTGTACACAATCAAGCATGCATGTTATACTTTACAATTATCAAAATGCAATTCAAAGTTTTACTTTAAAATACAAATAATTTCTACTGTGTATACTAGTCAGTGTAATAAGAGAAAAAAAAGTAACAGTAAAGGACACTAATACAACCTAATTTAAATAAAAAAAAACATAATTAGCATTTAAATAGTTAAACATGCCTGATAAACAGCATTTCACTTAAATTAAAAAATACTAATTCTCTACAGCTTTAGTAACCTGTAATGAAGCATGTACCACAATGTTCAAGCTGCTTGGTTCAGTAGAAATTTTCACTGCAGGACTGCCTTGTCCTCTTCCTGCTGCTGAACATCCACTTTTGATCTGACGCTGCCTGTAACATGATCTCTGAATGGAGACGTCTGATCAGTCACAGGATTTCCTCTCCCATTCACAGATCATGTTACGAGTAGTGTAAGTGCAAATAACTTTTCTCAGTGGAGGGGAGGGCAGGAGGGTGTGTGTCCCCATTTGATCATCTTTTAGTGCAGCTGAGCCTGGAGACCCAAAGCTGTTAACCCTCACAGCACCAGCAGTTCAGCAGCAAGAAGAGGTCAGAGCAGTCCTGCAATAAAGATCTCTACAGAATCCAACAGCCTGAACATTGTGGAACACATGTCATCACAGGTAGGTAATGCAATTAAAGCTTTACAGAATTTTTTTTCAGCTAAACTGGTTTAAGGTATATGTAGGACAACTTGTTAAATATAATATAGGCTTTGATATGTTATAGCAATTTCAGAAGTCAATTTCAGTATTTTTAAATCTGCAGAATTCAATGAAATAATGTCTAGTGATCCAGGTACTTCCTGTTATAGGGTGAAAATACTACAATGCTGTGAAAAAGTATTTGCCCCCTTTCTGATTTTTGTTTTTTGCAAATTTGTCACATTTAAATGACTCAATCATCAAACACATTTTATTATTACACAAAGAAAACCCAAGTAAATACAAAATGCAGTTTTTCAATAATGGATTCATTTATTAAGGTAAAAAAGCTGTCCAAAACTGCCTGGCTTTATGAGAAAAAGTAATTGCCCCCTAAACCTAATAACTGATTGTGGCAACAACTGCAATCAAGCTTTTGCGATAACTGGCAATGAGTGTTTCACATTGCTTTGGAGAAATGTTGGCCCACTCTTTGCAGAATTGTTTTAATTCAGCCACATTGGAGGATTTTCCAGCATGAATGGCCTGTGTAAGGTCATGATACAGCATCTCAATTGGATTTAAGTCCAATTGGATTTAAGTTAAGTGGATTTTTAGGGCTTTGACTAGGCCACTCCAAAACCTAAATGTTGTTTTGTTTGAACCACTTGAAGGTGGACTTGCTGTTATGTTTTGGATCATTGTCCTGCTGCATAACCCAAGTGCACTTGACCTTGAGTTCACAAAGTGATGGTCGGACATTCTCCTATAGGATTTTCTGGTAGAGCTCAGAATTCATGGTTCCATCAATTATGGTAAGTCATCCAGGTCCTGAAGCTGCAAAGCAGCCCCAGACCATCACGTTACCACCACCACATCTGACTGTTGGTATTATGTTCTTGTTATGAAATGCTGTATTTTTTTTTGCCAGATGTAACGGAATGCACACCTTCCAAAAAGTTACATTTTTGTCTCATCAGTCCACAGAATATTTCCCTAAAAGTCTTTGGGATAATCACAATGTTTTTTGGTAAATGTGAGTTTAGCCTTTGTGTTCTTTTTGGTCAGCAGTGGCTTTGGCCTTGGAACTCTCCCATGGATGCCAGTTTTGCCCATTCTATTACTTATTGTTGGATCATGAACACTGATCTTACCTGAGGCAAGTGAGGCCTGCAGTTATTTAGATTTTGTTCTGGGTTCTTTAATGATCTCCTGGATGAGTCATCGTCATGCTCTTGGAGTAATTTTTGTAGGCCGACCACTAATGGGAAGGTTCACCACTGTTCCAAGTTATCTCCATTTGTAGATAATGGCTCTTCTGTGGTTCACTGGAGTTCCAAAGCCTTAGAAATGGCTTTAAAACTCTTCCTAGACTGATACATGTAAATTACTTTGTTTCTAATCTGTTCCTGAATTTTTTTTAGATTGTGGCATGATTGTGGTTTTTGGGATCTGTTAGCGTGCTTCACTTTGTCAGACAGCTTCTATTTATGTGATTTCTTGATTGAACGGGTCTGGTTGTAATCAGGCCTAGGTGTGGCAAGTGAAATTTATCTCAGATTTCCCAAAAATTTTGGTTAATCACAGTTCATTCATGATGCAGCATGGGAGGGGGCAATTACTTTTTCACATATGGCCAGGCACGTTTGAACAGCTTGTTTCCTTTAATAAATTAAATAATAAATTAAAAAACTGCATCTTGGATTTACTCGGGTTATCTTTCTGTAATATTATTTTTTTTTTGATGATCTGAATCATTTAAGTGTGAGAAATATGCAAAAAAATGAAGAAGGGGCAAATACTTTTTCACAGCACTGTATGTCCCTGCATCCCAATTGTGTTCCTCTTTTGGTTTCTGATGGTGACAAGTGCTCATTCTCATTTGAATGCAAGATTTAGGAAATGTGCCCTAAGAAATATCATGCAGGTATTGCTAAACTGCATGCATGTAGAGCTGAAGTCCCTGCAAATCAGGGGGGGGGGGGCACTGTAGAGATGCTACAAAAAACAAAAAGGTATTTGTTATTAAATATAGGCAATCTAATGGGACTATAAAGACACATTGATAAACTATATACAAAAAAAAAGAAATAAGAATATAATAGTATATTGTAGTATCACAAGATTAAAAAAAATGACCATAGGATCTAAAACCAATATTGTAAAAGAGCAAGATATGTAAACTACATGCTTAAAGCGGCGTTCCACCCAAAAATTGAACTTTCGCTTTAAATGATGGTGACCCCTTGACATGCCACATTTGAGGGGGAGTGGATACTCAGTTTTTATGGACACCCAGCTCCCACTTCCTTTCTGGGTTCCACGGAGCCAGAAGGAAGTTCACCTCTCCCCCCTCACTCCCTGAAATCTTCTGGGACACATCACAGGTCCCAGAAGATTGCCCGACCATTCTCACCGTGCAGCATTGCTTGCGCATGATCATGCGCAGTGCGCTCCCGCCCACAGTTAGAATTTCAGCGCCTCGGAGAGGAGCGGGGCTTTGTGGGCCCTCATTGCTGGACTGTGGGACAGGTGAATGTCTGATTATTAAAAGTCAGCAGCTACACTTTTTGTAGCTGCTGACCTTTAAATGGGTGGAACTCTGCTTTAATTATGTTGGTATGGCATGGTCAAAAATTATAACATTCACTGCAATATTTCATTCAACAAAATGGTATTGTCTTAGATCTCTTGCACACTGCTTTTGGTAATGAGGCATTTTTTTTTGTTTTACTGATGTGTAAACATGGGCTGTGTATAGATCAATAAAAACAAACAGCAAACATTGTCGGTCAGTATTTTTACATGCACATGCTCATATACACGTTTACACCACACTCCCTTGATTGAAATAAATCTAGAAGAATTTTTACATGAGTGTACTCGTACCCATGCAAGTACCCCCTAGGGTCTTTGGTGTGTGCCACCAATCATTATCTTGTTATGGTAATTATGAAGAAAAGATTTTAAAAATGTTATCATTTAATATGCACAGGCGGTCTGCCAGGGTGGTGGGGCTGCCCTTTTTCCAAATCTTTTCTTTCATGTTAGCCACAAAGTTCTGTTTTAGATCACATTCGTAAAGGATGAGAGATGCTTGCTTACATCAAAATTTTGTGGAAACGTGTGAGTCAATCTGCCAGGAAAAGAGGCCCTAGATATTCAAAATGTGTAACACTGGTATTTACCATCTGGAACAATTCCTCCTTTTCTTTTTGTTTTGTTTGAGTACTATAGGCCAGATAACTTACAAGGTAATTTTCTCTAGAGCTTAGTGAATGAGGTGAAGCTCTACTGGCTTCAAACATCCAATCACGTGCATGCAAAACTGCTGTATTTTACTTGCACATGCAGGGGCAGTGTTTGCAAAGTGAATTTGCATCCTATTCCCTAAGCTCTGATAAAAACTCTCTTGCAAAGTGCAACCTCACTTGAAAAGTGAACCGCCTATTTGCCTTTGGTTAATCAACCTAAATTATTGGTGACACATACCAAGGGCTCTAAAACCGCATACATTTGGTGAAATAAATCTTGACTTTTTCCTTGTAATATTATTTTAGATCTTAGATTGTACTGTTTTTATTCATGTGATACTAAAATATATTATTTTTTAAAAGTGTTAGATATATGGTAATCCACACCTCTACGTGTCTTTATGGTCCCATTTGGATGTATATATTTATATTCAAAGCCTAAGTGCAGCCAAAATCACAAACAGAAAAATAAGGGTTCCTACAGTTAGTAGGATGTGTTACTTGTGCTGATTCCTCTTCTGCTAGTGAAAATATTTCTCAGCCCTGCCCCACCCAACCCTTCTGCCATAACCTTCAGGTGCAGTGGCGCTCAATGCAACTAATGGGTTGTTTCAGGCTGTTATAAAAAGAGTTTTACTATGCCCAACCTTTCCCCCAGCTCCATCATTCACAGAATCTGTACTAGAGTTGGAACACAATTTATGAATGAAGTATGGGCAGATGATTGATAGGTTTACCCCTCCATTTTTAGATAATGTTCAGTAAAGCTTATATGAATGGAGCAGCTGGTCGGAAAGGATCTCTATAATGTATGGAAGCGTGTGGTATCCTAAAGGCTTTAGTGGTTATTATCACATACTGAGAATTGTCATAGAAAGCTTTGAGGGTGATTTACTAAAACTGGAACACACAGAACACACAGAACACACAGAATCTGGTATAGTATAGTAACCAATCAGCCTCTAACTTCAACGCGTTCAATTAAGCTTTGACAATTAATCTGGAAGCTGATTGGTTACTATGCACAGCTGCACCAGATTCTGTGTGCACCAGTTTTAGTAAATCCCCCTTTGTGTATTTTTCATACACTGAGATTATAAATGTTGTCTTATTTATGAATTATGTACAGTATATATTGACAGATAGTAGTAGACTTTTGTAGTATTAATTGACTCTTGCATTTAGGAAGCAGAACACAATAATGTTCAATAAACTTAATTCTACCATGCGTCTCAACCAAAGTTTTGATTAGAAACATTTTGAGAAATAGTCTATAGCCCAAGTTTATCTTGCAGTTGTTAAAAATGCTGATTTTTATTTGGACATACACTATGAAATGTAACCATGATAGAAAACACCCTAGTTTGGTAAATAAAAAGGTATAAGGCCACAGGATTTCAAATCCTCTAAACAAGCATTGCACATTTAAAATCGAAGCACATTATCTGCAGAGGAAGAAAAAAAGTGCTAGACAATACATTTATTTATTTTTTCTTCGCTTTCCTATTGTGTTGTACATTGAATTCAATTTAGAGAGACATTCCTCTCTAGAAATAATTTGAGATTTTAATCATTACTAGTTGGTTAAATGACATTGATTTTGATTACTTTCAGAGAGATCTGAGACCTCTCACTATAATGCCTAGGCCTTCATACTTGAAGCCTCATTCCTTATATTGCATAATAAACCCTAAAGGAAACACAATAGGAAAAGTGAAAACCCTTACTAATTGTTTCATATGAGATCAAACTGAAAATGCATTCTTAAAGATGCAAATAAAATACTTTAAAGCTGAACTCCAGGTAACAGCTAAATACACAGATTAAATACATATATGGGAGCTGTGTCACCTGCCAAATAAATAGTATTTATCTCCATCCAGTTCTGACATTTACACAGTTCTACCACATATTACAAACCAATCTGAAAGAGCATGAAATCAGATTTTTCTTAGCTACAATTAAGTAACTCTTACAGGTCTTGTCCTTCGCCCTATTCTGGGTCTGGGCAGGTAATGAAGCAGCAGACTGGTTAGTCTATCTCCTTGTCACTCTTCTCTCTACTTCTATCAGCATGCTTCTTGCATTGAAGCACAACTGATTGGCTCTTTCTGCTATACAGGGACTGCAGGAGGCTAATACTAGGTCCCAAGCAGGTACTTGCAGTGCTTGCATTTAAAGAAAATACATGTAAAGATGTATGAGTGAATATGGAACTGGTGTACTTTATATCGGCAAGGGGTCCAGCTTTAGGGCCCATTTACAAGATTACATTGTGGTAACATATGTTATATGCATTGCTGTGTTGTGGAACCATTCATATTGAATGGTATCCCAAATGCTCCTCAACAATACATCAGCATTGCAGAACACAATAACACACAGTAATGCACTACATGGCATTCTGGCATTGGCAGCAGATCTAAATGAATGGGCTGCCATGTAACATGCATTATTGCACCAGAATTTGCAGGTGCAAATGACTCTGAAAGATAACACCTAGTGGTTAATTAAAATTACCTGCATCTACTACACCAGAACACATATATTGACATGTTTTAAAACTTTTTTACTGGCCATACAATTATGATTTCCAAAATGCATTGGAAAACTATTAAACCACATTTCTTTTTTCTAGAAAGATAGTCTATTACCCCATATATTCCCCCCAGCAGCAATTAGAGGGCTAATACTGGATTTACTAAATGAAATAGATGTAACTTTTATACAGTAGTATTTTACCTGCCATCTTAAATAGAATTGGCCTGTGATCTAAAAATTTCTATAGTTCAACTGCAATGATGTCTCTCATATTTGCCATTTTCCCTATCATTCTGTGAGACTGGCTTAACTTAGAAGTGCCAAGTAGTTACACTACGTGATTCATATTTTGTTAAAGTAGTTTCATAGTCTTTTAGCCTTGAGCTTACTAAGATGAAACATATTTTTCAATTTTCAGCAGATTTCAGATATTGCCATGTCCATCAATGAGTTCATTGAAGCATAAAAGCAAACAATGGGAGTCAAAGGTTATTCAGCACATAGATGTAAAAGACTGGTACTTTCAGCTCCCTGCCACCAAAACTGATGTACTACTCTCACACATTTATGTACTGTTTTCTCATTGATTTCAGTTGTTTCGTTGATATTATGAATTGGTTTAAGAGAGCCACATAAAATTAGCAAAAACAAAATGAGTACAGGCTATCATTTCTATATATAAAGAGCATTTAGTAGAATTGTATTTTTATATATATTTTAAAGCTAAAAAAGTAACTCTGAGCAGCTGATTATTTTTAAGGCATTTTTTTTAGCTAGAACTATTTTTAATTGGGACTAATCAGAAGTATTCTTAGATTTTTTTATTGGTATTATGTGTACAGATGTTATAGTTTTTTGTATCCAGGAGTAAACTCCACCAATTCCACTGGTATTTTAGTTCTGTTTAATTGCAGATCATGTTCTGATTATGTTCTACCTTCTTAGCTCTCCCATGTACACCAGTAGTGAGATCTTCCTGCATGAGTTCTCCGATACTTCCTAATTTTTTTAAAGCTTGCACCCCCTGGTTTACTTGTTCAGCATACATATAGGTATTAAAACATTACCTTGACTATCTTCCTTTATTTTGACTGTGTTTTTGAAGTAACCAAAGGTTTTCAGGCATAGGATTTACATTAGCATGTCCATTTTTAAGGAAAAGAGAAGTATATATGAGCAAATTAATGCCCCAGGTTCAAGATGCAGCCATGTTTAGTAAAATGTGCTGCTATTATTTAATACAAATGGAGCCCAGACCTATTTATGTTGATTTTTTCTCCATTATGCTTTTTATTTATTTATTACCTAAAAAAACATTTCACAATTGATTTACTAAACTGGCATCCCTATAGAAAATGGACCATGAAAGGGCGAAGCCCTTGTGTATACTGTATACTGGCCCAAATTCCCTTTAGCATCCTGTTTTAACAGGAGTACGGAAATGTATCTATTAGCACATTCATCCAGAAGGCATGGGAAAGCATTGTTAGCTCAAATGTTAATAGGGTTATTTAGTTAATTGGTGACCTGGTGCAGGACAAGTCACTATTTGGTGAATTTATACATATCTACAGTGAAGTTATGCACTGGGTAGTGGGAGTTTACTTGATTCTAAATGACATTCCTTCTTTTAAGGCTCTAGAAGTGCACAAAACTTATCAACTACTACCACTGAGCAGGTGTTTAGAAGCCTCCATTTAGGTGGAGATGGAAAGTCAGATGGAATTTTTTTCATGATATTTTTTCATGATTTTTTTTCATATCTGGTAGTAGTGACCTAGGTTCAGCAATAAGTGTTCTGTATAAATCAGAGAGATGGGGATCTAATTGTATTTAAAATCATCAGTGGGTCACATAGGGTCCCCTTTGTCAAGAAATAAGTCACTGTCCACCTGATGAAGGGGATCCTGCAGAGCTTCAAAAATGTGATTATTACTTCTACTGATAACTTTACAATAAAGTAACATTTTGGAATGCTGGTGACATGCAACCTATCATACCTGCAAACTCAACATTGTATTTCATTAGCCCATTCAGTATGGTTAGATTTCAGTACCAAACAACTGATTTAAATCTGTTAAAAAGCTCCTTACTAGGGCTCTCATGGCTTAATACAATGGTGTGTGGGCATATTAATTAACCACTTCAGCCCCAGAAAGATTTGTCCCCTTCCTGACCAGGCCATTTTTTGCGATACGGCACTGCATCACTTTAACTGACAATTGTGCGGCCGTGCAATGTTGTACCCAAACAAAATGTATGTCCTTATTTGTCCACAAATAGAGCTTTCTTTTGGTGGTATTTGATCACCTCTGCGGTTTTTATTTTTTGCGCTATAAACAAAAAAAAAGAGCGACAATTTTGCAAAAAACATATTTTGTACTTTTTGTTATTATAAATATCCCCAAATTAAAAAAAAAATTAAAATTTTACTCAGTTTAGGCCAATATGTATTCTTCCACATATTTTTGGTAAAAATAATGAAAATAAGTGTATATTTATTGGTTTGCGCAAAAGTTATAGCGCCTACAATATAGGGGATAGATTTATGTAAAAAAGATATACAAAAGACGTATAAATGGTGCGCAAATCAACCTTATTAAGTTAATTAAGATCTTGAATAAATTATTGCCAATAAATCCAATATGGTCAATAATACACAAGTGTTAAAAGTATATACAGTCCGTATATATTTATAGGTGTGTTAGAGGTAAGTGAGATTAAAAGTATACAATCCGTGTATACGTATAGAGTGGTGAGTGTGTCTAATCCTTGTGATAATAAAATGCCAAACGTGCATAAAATTACTCCTATTAACAGGTATCTCCAGATATCTGTATTAAAAAAAAAAAGGAACAAATGTTCAAAGTGACAGAAAGTGGTACAAATGTGTCCTGTGATAGAAAAGGTAAAATATCTGGTGTAGCAATAATAACCAACCAAAACAATCTGATAGTTAAAATTGATCAAATACACCAGATGATTGGTGATGGATACAATCTGATAGCTAAAATGGTCAAATACACCAGACGATTGGTGTTAGGTGAGTGTGTGTTCCACTGATGACAATGTATAAAGCAGCTGTCAGCTTACTTAAGATTCCACTAGCGAAAAACAGCAAGAAGTCCCAAACCCACTAATTTACCAAATAGTGTGGGGAAAAACAATCACAGTCGCCAATACAGTGGTATGTGTTTGTAAATAAATATGGGGATAAGAATAAGCAAAACACTTCCCTTAATAATGCCGTTTTTTTAGAGATGTTTCCTCATAGAGATCCTTCTACTAACTCTGTCCGGTATTTACATGTAAGAGAAAAACTACCATTGCGCAGCATTGCTAATAATACTTTACATGAGATGCCTATGATTAGTTGCACTCACGTGTACCCGGTAGATTAGCGCAGATAACTGTATCAATGTTCAGGCTTTTGATTCTGGGCTGTCAGCCCTTCTCCTCCTTTACTGAGCTTGTGTATCACACGGCGTCACTTAGGCTCCTCCTCACGACACGTTGCGTCACAGGTCACGTGACTTTTTCAAGGGATAGATTTATGTAATTTTTATTATTATTTTTTTTTACTAGTAATGGCAGCAATCTGCGATTTTTATCAGGACTGCGACATTGCGGTGGACAGATCGGACACTTTTGATACTATTTTGGGACCATTGATATTTATACAGTGATCAGAGCTAAAAATAGCCATTAAATGGTCACCGTGTCCACCGTGAATGCGCATCGGCTCTGGGGACACGCGGCGGTACGCGCATGCCTCCTTTGACGTCTTAAAGGAGCAACATACAGCTACAGCGATTTGCCCAGCCGAGCCAACCTGCCGCAGTATAACTGCAGCAGCTGGTTGGCTAGTAGTTAAGATACTATTTATAGAGTTAAATTGAAATAATTCTACTGAATGACCAGTAACATGCAACACCAAAGTGGGCCAATTTTTTAACATATATACATTTCCATTTTCTTAAGCAAGCCTTGTTTACATAGCTTTTGAGAACATGAATTAGGCCAGTCACAAGCTGTTATTTTCTGCAAAGATAATAAATGCATTTTTTTTCTAAATTGAAACAGTTAATTATCTTTCTTTCTAGTGTAGTATTAACATCAACAAGCTGACAATTAACACCATGGTGATAATTTCCCAAGATAATTATTTATAAATGCATTGATATGCAATATTGTTTGTCATTCAACATGACACAAAAGCTGTTTTTATAAATTATATTCTTTTTGTAAACTCTAGCTCTGCCTTTGCAGCATGCACTCTCTTATGATTTTGCTTACATCTTTCCAGTTTTCCCTTTTTTGCTTTGCAACCCTATGGCTTTTTTTCTTTATAATGTTAAACAAAACTCCCCTATGTTATGAACATATTGTTGAAATTGTATAGCTTGATTATATATATATATATATATAACATTTTTAAAAAAGTCTTGGAAACAAAAACATTAAAAATTCTCTCATACATTTCAAAAGAGCAGGAGGTTGTTTAATACTACCACTACAGAATTTCATTGACATGGCAGTCTGAAAAGAGATTTCTACTGTAAACTGTTTTTGTATTTCATCACAAGTTAATGATTGCCTGTTATTTGACACAGGATTATTAAATAGTAAGAGTCCTATTTTTTTTTTCTTTTGAATTTTTTTAATCTGTGATGGCCACGCTCATGCCTCCATATTATTCGAGCCCATGTCACTTGTCCCTTGATTAAATATCACTTTATAATGAATACCTAATATCTCTGCATATTATATATATGCTGGTAATGATTGAGATGTTTGACATAATTTGCTATGTACATAATTTTTCTGCCATAGTTATTTTAACTGAAATGTTCACTTGATAATGACTTTGATAACCTAATATGTGTAGAATTATTATGAATAGTATAGCTACTTCAATGTTAATTGTTTTTAATATTATGCAAACTGTATCACAGCTATGGAAGTATGTTTAGGTACATATTGCATGAGACATGAGTGCTGTTACTTTTTTTTGAGAAATGTCTACACACAAGCTCTCATAAACCTTTATTCTGTCTTTAGAATTTGGAATGATTGGAGATCATACAATTAAAAGTCAGCGACCAAGATCTGTTCATGAGAAAAGGGTCACCCAGGAACAAGCTGATGCTGCTAAATTTATGGCACAAACTGGTAATACGTTAGTTACATTTTTATACTTACTGTTATCAATTTTAGCAAAACCACTGCATGCTTCCATAATCCTTTGCATATTTGTCAGTTTTTTTCTAAGCTGATACTTTTTTTACCCATTTTTTTTTCACCAGTTACAGTTCCATAAATAAAGTAGCTGCAAAATAAACAGATCACTTCCATTTCAAATGTGGCTAACTAACCCATTGTCTTTACAAATACAGATGTAATGAATTTGATTCCAATGCAGAGCAGAAATGTTTACTGCCATGGAATGATTTTATATCCTAATAAGGGCTCATGCACAGAGCTGACCTTCACAGTTGCAGCTCACTCAGTGTTCTGATGATGTTAGATTGTGCAAGTTTGTCTTAATTCACCCCTATAGTGACTGCAGACTGTAATGCCTTCCCACCATGGGACAGGACTGCATGCACTTCAGCAGACTAAGGATAGACCTCTGTGCATCTTCTATCTGCTAATGTGCACTGTTGTGTTGACAAACATTACATTTATATGATAGCCTGCATTCCCCACAGAGGTGAAAGGAGCAGCCTTGTATATATTAAACCACCTTCCTGCAATGGAGTTTATTGGGTGGGCCTCTGAAAAAGTAATACTGTGACAGTGTGCATGAGTTCTCACATGTTGAATGTAATTAATTTGTCATGCTGGAACAGAAAAGCATGGTACATCTGTAAGTGGAAAGATTCAAAATCAAGCCATGATGTCAGTAAGCTTAAAATACAAGTTGTTCATTTATGGAAGAGTACCTTTTAGCATTCACAATTAAATATTTAAATGCTTCTAGACTTAGCATAACTTAAAACCGATTTTTTTTTTACAGACAGATAAGTTGACTTGTGAAGATATTCTTCTGAATAAATACAGATTTACTTCAATTATCTTTTAGTTATAAAACATTTTTAAATATTTTGCATACATGTTTGTGAATGTCACTAGTTGCTGATTCAGGAAATGACAACTTGTGTTTTAGGTTTATTGATTCTTTCAATATAAATTCATTTCAAATGTGCAAAATTGCTGAAATCAATATGCTTCATTTGTTTTTATCTGCACACTTATAAATCTTTTTTTGTGTTAATCCCTTATCTGAGGAATTATCTAGCACTGAAGGGGTTATGGTGTGCAATTATTATGCACTAGAAAAATGCTTTCAATTAACAGATGGCAAATAGCTTGACTTTTTCAGTAAAGTAAATGAAAAATATTACAATTTAGAGAGCTGTGATGATCTACAAAAACACAGAAGGTTGCAATGTTTTCAGAAAAATTACAAACAAATAAATCTTTTACCATTTTTACCAACAGGTGAAGATATAATAAAACAATAAAGCTATATATATATATATATATATATATATATATATATATATATATATATATATATATATGCCATTTTGTAAAGGCTACACATATTTTGTAAAAGCTTACACATTTATGAAAGTTTAGCCTTAAAAGAGAAGGATGGGTTTGGGGTTTTTTCCCCATCATACTTACCTAGGTGGATGCAGCATCGGTCTGATGCTGCATCTGTCCCCCGGCGCCTCTACATTGAGAACCGAGCGAGCGAACATTACCGATAGCTCAGTTCTCACAGCTCCCGGAGCAAAGAGATGATGACTGTCAATCAGCATCTCTCCGCTCTGCTCCTCCTCGCTCACTGGAAGCTGGTCATGGATGACTCTTATTTTGGCCAATTCCTGCTCAATTAGCTGAAATTTGAGCCATAGGTAGCTCTGTCAGCACTACTCGTCTCAGCAAAAGTAAATTTAAATATTGAATGAGCTGGGTGGAAAGTAATCAACCAAACGTTGACTGCATCCTATCTGGTGTTGTCATTGGTCAGGTATTCAGGTGTTGCGGCTACCTAAATACCAAAGCAATCATTGGAAATTCCTTCTTCCACAAATGTTTAGCATGGATGGGGTAATCAACTAGTCTTGTAATCGTGTTCTGCTTGCAGGCTTAGCAAGAGAAAGTATTACTTTTACTGTAATTTGTTAAAGGGAACCTTGATGTTATACTCTGCAATTTTCTACTTAATTGTGTACTTATACTGTCCTTAGAAAGTGTGGAGATATGTAAATATGAATAGCTCATTGTTTTACATACAAACAACAGAACCAATTTTTAGCCCCATAAAAGCACTGGACAAATATTTTAATGAATATAGTGATTTTACAATGGTGTGATTGCACTTAAATTCTGCAAAGCAAGGACTAGTTTTTATCAGTCATTAGCACAAACATACTCAGTTTTTAGTCTGTATTGAAGAAAACATTTTTTATAGGGATCAGATGATTTACTAGGGAATTTCTTTACACCTATAGAAAATTCAAGACACCATTGGATATAAAACTGTGGGATTGGTTTACTAAAGGAAAATAGGTGAATGAGGTGAAGCTCTGCTGCTGACATTTTTTTTCCCTCGCACATGATTGGGTATTATTGCAACGTGAATTTTAGCCACATTCACTAAGCTAAGAGGAAAATTCACTTGCAAAGTGAAAATTCACTTGCAAAAGTGATACGCCTATTTGAACAGCTGATTTGCCTTTACAAAATTAATCCCTGTATGTTTTTTTGGCAAGACAGAAAACTTTGAGCTGAAATTGTCACTTTGTAGCAAATTTCTGAGCATCAAGACACACTGTGGAGTAACCTTTAATTTCTTCTATTTTCTTTTGCTAGTATTTCTCTGTAAATACATATATGTGTTTGTACTTCTGTGTTTAACCAGTTTCAGACCGCCCAACGTCATATGACGGCGGCAAGAAACATCTCTTGTTCCGGGCCGCCATCATATTATGGCACTAACTTTGCAGCCAAAGGGGGCGTGTGCGCGCCGAGGGAGGTGCACGAGCGCACCCACCGCATCGCTGGGGACCCGATGCGCGTGCCCGGCGGCCGCGATGTCCGCCGGGCACCCGCGATTGCCCACTAACAGAGCAGGATGTGGATATGTGTGTGTAAACACACAGATTCACGTCCTGTCAGAGGAGAGGAGACCGATGGTGGGTCCCTTGTAGATAGGGACACCGATCGGTCCCCTCCCCCAGTCAGTCCCCTCCCCCCACATTTAGAATCAATCACATAGGGAACATATTAACCCCTTGATCACCCCCTAGTGTTAACCCCTTCCCTGCCAGTCACATTTATACAGTAATCAATGCATTTTTATAGCACGGATCGCTGTAGAAATGTGAATGGTCCCAAAAATGTGTCAAAAGTGTCCGATATGTCCGCTGCAATATCGCAGTCATGATAAAAATCGCAGATCGCCGCCATTACTAGTAGTAAAAAAAAAAAATAATAAAAATGCTATAAATCTATCCCCTATTTTGTAGATGCTATAACTTTGTGCAAACCAATCAATATACGCTTATTGCAATTTTTTTTTTACCAAAAATATGTAGAAGAATACGTATCGGCCTAAACTGAGGAAAAAATTTGTTTTTAAAAAAAAAATTGGATATTTATTATAGTAAAAAATAAAAAATATTGCGTTTTTTCAAACTTGTCTCTTTTGTTTATAGTGCAAGAAGTAAAAACCGCAGTGGTGATCAAATACCACCAAAAGAAAGCTCTATTTGTGGGGAAAAAATAAAAAAAAAACTCTTTGGGTACATCGTTGCATGACCACGCAATTGTCATTCAAAATGCAACAGCGCTGAATGCTGAAAAATGGCTTGGTCAGGAAGGGGGTGTTCATGCCTGATAGGCAAGTGGTTAACAATGTAGCAGGCAAAAGCTTCAGTTAAGCAAGTAATGAATAATTTTTGGAAATTTGATAGTGGAGATGAACTTGGTAGGCAAAGTTATGTTCAGCTAAAGCAATTTAATGTCCATTCTGGAACAGTGGTCATACAATAGTTGTAAACAGTTAAATTAAAAATGTATATACCCTTTTAATAACACTACAATCACATGATATCTCCCGCGCCTAAAAACATTTTACTAAGGAGTATTAGTTACCAAAACGTCATTAATACTTTTGGGCTATATTTGTTCTTCATCCCTTTCTAGGCTTCAGGTTGAACCCAGTCCTTTTCACAGTGACACATAACCATGTGATTATGCCAGACTTTCTTTTCACTTTCTCCCTTCACTATCTAGGGTCAAATGGTGGGCCAGGAAAAAACTCAACAGTTTTTTTTTAGATGTCCTATTGAGAAAATATTTTGGTAGCTATTGATGGGTAACATCATGTTTTTCTAAAGACAGTTCTAGTGTATTGAGGGAATGACAGCATCATACTTGGTTATGCACAGTAGGCTCAGTGACCATAACTATAAGCAGCAGAGTGGACAGTGCTTTCAGTTGGGCACAGTATTTCAATTTAATCTATCAAGATTTGTACAATTTTATTAAGGCCAAAACAATGAAATTCCATTTCTGCTCCTTCATATATCCACAATATATATGTGTTTGATAATTTGATAATTTGGTGCAAATGGGAGGTTATGAAACATAAAGATAATAAAAAGAAAAAAAAAAGATAAACAGTTAATACTAAAGAGCATTTTTATTTTAATGACATCATATCAAACGATATCATAATAATGCATTGAAGCCCATTAAGACAGCGTTTTGATAGTAAAAACATTACATTTACAAAATAAAAGGTTTACTGCAGACAGATAAACCCAATGTTTATCTGGAATTAGTAAGCTTGCCGAATGTGTGAAAATATTTGTTGCTATGTTCCAATCACATAAAATGACATAGAACAACTTTAAAATGCGCTATGATTATGGCATTTTATAAAAACCAACACAATAAACATAAACATCTTCATTATAATCATCAATGAGCCAGATAAAATGTGAATCAGACTTCTTCACAATAAAGGCACTGCAAAGTACAAACTGGTTACATAACAAAAAAACTTGATTTAATCGTAATGTAAAATGCATGCATGTAATCAGCATTGCTCCAGAAAAGCTGCATAAAACTCCTTTTTCTGGGCATTTATAAACGATATACATTGCTGCAGATATTCTGTTGACATAAAATTGGAGTCTTCACTTTGATGAGCAGAACAAAGCCAAGCTTCAATGGCAAACTGAAGATCCTGTTGGTAATTGGGATTAAGGTCACTGCAATGCAATGATATCAATCATATGAGGAATCTATATAGAGTCAAGACATAAAATTCAATTAGCATACACCATATTAATAAAACTGAGAAATGAAACTATAACTAAAGGTTAAATATTTCAAGAAAATAAAAGAGGGATAAAGGAATTTAAAAACTAGATAATGCTTTTGTATGTACAGATCCTTTTTAAAGTTTATGTTTCATTTAGGTGATAGAGGATTTTCCTTTATAATGTCACATGGACTATGGAAAGTCTGTATCAGTGGTGTCAAACTTTTGTAATGTCAAGGACCAAATTATGTTCTTACTTAAATAAGTTAAGTGGTCTGCTCTCCTGGAGCTTTAAATATTTTTATAGAATGTACGATAAAATTATATTTTTAGTATTGGGGCAGTTTTGACAAAATCTATGAATTAAAAAAATCAGATTATAAATATGCTTCATCTGTACATCTAGAATCTAGTATTAGCTAAAGAAAATGGAAACACATATCAAAAAATGAATTATATTATGCTATATTTGATTTTTTCATCTGTTTTGACATTTATTTCTGTATTTTTGTTGTCAGTAATACATCAATTCATTATCACCACACCATTTGCTTGTAGTGTTGTTCCCTAGCAAGCGGGCTTTACAACCAAACATATAATAGCTTTCTCTTCTAATATCATTTGCAGAACACTTTATTTGTTTTGCAGCCATATCCAGTCAAAAGTGCAAAGATTCAGTAATTGTTTTGTTTATACAACTTGTCACATATATCACTTGTGCACAGGGCACTATTTAACATTACATAAAATGTCCTAGCTTGCACAGAAGAGAGAAGCGGTATTAAAATTCTCTTTGAAATCCCAGCTATATAATAATAGAACAGCAAGAATGAAACGTGGCTTTGTAAGGCAATGCAATTTCTATTTTAGTAGTTTTAAATCTGATTTGGTATTCTTTGGGTTTAAATTTATCCAATTAAATACTTAAAAATAAGATAAGCTTCTTAAATCATAAATTCTATTAAAGGGAAATATTCATGACTTAGGCAGATAATTGCAAGAGTAAAATGTAGATATGCTTGTGCATTACAAATATGTCCATGGTCAAAGTTTTAGTGTAATATACCTAAGTAATATTTTCAATAAATTGAGAGTGCATGCCTTTTTCTTTTACAATGTATACCCAAATGGCTAATGTAATTGCTGTGAACAGTGAGGAATGTAATTTACATATACAAGCACACTTGTACTATTTTATCTATATGCAGGATATGTGGATTCAATAATATATATTATTGTTAGAATCCACTGATTTCTTGTCTTTATGTTAGAATATTAGATACAAACAGGACAATGTCAAATACATCATATCAAATACATTTATAAGTTGGGTCAAAGTTAAAGACTGTGGCAAACTGCAGAGATCCTTAATGACATTTTTTCTTATAGAAAGAATAGGTTTTATACCAAGACCCTGCTACCGAGCTAGCTTTTTCGTGCTAGGGTGATGAATGATGAAGGAATATCTGCTGTAGGTTAAAGCTGTCTATAAAATATACATAAATATAAAATGATCATCAACAATCTGGCTAGTTATGATCTATATGGGCACTCCAAGCTCTTTCTGGCTAAATGATATTTGGGCTTAGTGCATAATTTGTAATATTCCTGTTTTTTCCATAGATCGAATGATATTGATTCACAAAAGGAATAAAGGAACACAAGGCGATGCCATCTAAGTGCAGCATCAATAGGTTTACTATGATTAAAAAGCCAAATGCAGTGAGGAAACCAAATCTAATGTTCCAAGAAGTGAGGAAGGCACTGTGGGAAACAAGGCAGGATGTTACATCATGGTAATGCGTTTCGGAACTCTCCTTTCTCAATCCATGGTTTCTTTTGAGTCAATAGGAGTTCCGAAACTTGTTACCATAGCAATCATCACACCCCAGGTGTGACTTTACATCCTGCCTTGTGTCCCACAGTGGCTCTGTGCGCATATATATAAAATAGTACAAGTATGCTTGTATATGTAAATTACATTCCTCACTTTCTGGACTATTGAATTTGGCTTCCTCACTGACAACACGCCGTTTGCTGTCACAATCAGCTCTTTCAGTGAACAGCTTCCATCCAATGTAGCATGACTGCAGATAAGCTCTTTGATGTTATCTTTCTGTAAGTTTGCATTTGGCTTGTTAATCATAATAAACCAATTGATGCTGCACTTAGCTGGCTCCCCCTTGTGTTCCTTTTTTGTAATTTCAGAGATTTATTACTGTCTCAGGTGGCACTGCCTGCTGAAGTACAACACCTTTCCTATGGGATTTTTATGAACTCCTTATAAACTTTTCATGAACTACATATGCTACACAAGTGCATCTTCACATTTATTAAGGGGGGTAGAGGCTAACTCCCGTGGATGGTAAATTAGCATTTGTTTGTGCAACAATTGAAATTGTTGTTGTGCATAGATTCAATAAAAGAGTAGAGCATTTTCACTTTGCAAGGAAGTTTCAGTTACCTTTGTGACTGTGGTAAAAATTCCCTTTGCAAAGAATACCCAATCACCTATAAGAATTTTTTAAAGAAATACGATTGTTGCTTACAGATTATTTGATGAAAGAAGTCAGCACAGATTTACATTCACTAATCTAAATGAAAATGTCCTTGCAAAGAGAAAATTCACTTTGAAGGGTAAACATGCTTTGCTAGTTTAGTAAATCCACCAAATTATTTTCAACTAAAATAAACAGGTACTGAGGATGTCTTCCTCCCTTCCCCCTTCTTAAGTGATCTACAAATGTATGCCAGTGGAAATGTATAATGCTAGAACATTTCTGCATATGCAATCAGTTGGGTTTCCTTGGCTAGTGTAAAGATTACCAAAGGCAAAATTAATGAAATCTTGTTGAACTATTTAACCTCTTTTTAATAAGTCAAAATTAGTAGCATATTTTGACTTGAAAGTTGCGCATAGATATACAATGTGTATGAGTCATCTGACTGCATACATATTTGTTTACCCAAGAAACATTCATTGAGTAAGAAAAAACATAGGTAGTTCGAATTTTTTCATAAACATTTATTTTTGGCCATGGAGAAGGAAGGTTAACATAAGAGATCCATTCTGTTTCTGAGGCTGCATATTACTTTCCGGGCGGTCCAATCACAGTGAAATGAAACCAATTAATTTTTGCTGTCAGACTGTAACTTGGCCATCAGACAGTGGGGGCTACCATGCAAGCCTCACTTTTTGCCTTTGTGTACAGCTCAATATACATTTTTACAAACTCCTACCATAATGACAAGTTTTAGACAAAAAATAAACCACAAAAAAGAGGCACATTTTAGGCTATTTTGAAAACTTTGATGACTTTATTAACCAAATATTTTTCTGCAACTTAGATATATCTTTTCATATTTCAAATATTAGGTTCTGTTTTTATTATTTAGCATGCCTTGTAGAATAGGTCTATATTTAACTTAAAATCCATAGCTCATCTCTGTCATCTTCATCACAAATTATGTAAGGGCTACATGGGAAATTGAATCTTTTTGGCATTAAAAGATTTACCATTTGTTGACAACAAACTCATTTGAAGTCCCTTGACATTAATGTGCTGCTAATACAAGTGCCGTGTAAGATGTCAAAAAATGTTAGCTCTCAGCAGCAAATATATGTTTTTACATTACAGGCATTTATACAGTGCCAACAATTTACACAGTGCTTTACACAGTACATTCACATCAGTCCCTGCCCCCAAGGAGCATACAATATAAGTTTCCTATCTCACATGCATGCACACACATACCAGGGCCAATTTAGATAAGAGCCAGTTAACATTCCAGCACATCTTTGGAGTGTGGGAGGAAATGCATGGCAATATAGGGAGAACAAGCAGACTCCGAGCATACAGTTTCCTGGCTGAGATAGAAACTGAGGTTCCTAACGCTGCAAGGCATAAGTGCTAACCCCAAAGCCACTGTGCTGCCATGTAATCATCTGTGTGGTCCTAGCCATTTCAGATACAAGGAATGGTAGTCTATTTGCAGATTCATACATATTTACCACTGTATATGTAGTAGAGTTGATGTCACATACTAAAATCAGTATCTGCCAGTTCTTTATGCAGCTTGAAAGCAAGAATATGAATGTTCTGCATTTTGCAGGGTGATCAAGTCTCTTGGCTTTGATAGTCAGAAAGGTTATGGTCATTGTGTAGGGTAAGGAAGAAGCGGTGTATGTAGCATGTGTAGATAACACTTACATAAAACAGTGATTATGACCATGTGTCCCCAGAGATGATAGCAGTCCAGAGCTAGACATAGGGAGTTAAGGCTATGCAGTGACAATTCTTTCAGGATGGAAAGGTAGATGTGATTCCAACTGTGAATATAAACATTAGTTAACTGTGAAGTAAGACATAAAGAAAAACGTATATATAACTCCAAAGGAATCAGGAATAGTTCATTATGACCTGAGTGTAGCACAATGCCACTTAAGATCTTGTGGGGGTAAAAAAAGAAAAGCAGTTAAGCTTAATGGGTTTTTTACAATACAGGGATTTAAGGTAGAACACCAGGGTTGGTTACTGGCCAATTCAGTTGTGTTTGCGACCATTTCTTGAGGCTTTGTGGATTAGAGGCCTATGGTGAATCTTCTGGCACAATATGCCACATCTTGAGTAGGTTTAGGCCTTTAGCAAGAGAGTCTACTACACTGTCTTTACCCTCTTTGGTGATAATTAGTTTGGTTGGGAACCCCAATTTGTAGGTGATCTTTTGGTTCCACAATGCTTTGGAGATGGTATTGAGGTTCCTGCATTTTTGAAGGGTAAATTAGAATTGCAGATCTTTGTACTGTGGAGGAAAAAGATCTTTGATGCTGACATTAGGCATTCCTTCACATGGAATTAATGAAGGCGTAGTATAATGTCCCTGGGTATATTGTGAGGAAGGTGTGAGGGTTTAGGCAAATGGTGAATCCTGTCCACTGTAATGTCTAATTCTGTGGGATCAGGCAGTATAGACGTAAAAAGCTGTGTAGCATATTTATGCAGATCTGATTGTTTGACCGATTCAGGGACTCCTCTGATTTTCAAATTATTCCTCCTAGAATGGCCCTCGATATCTGAAAGTTTAGCTTTAACTGCCTCTATCTCATCATCTTTTGTTGTCATGGGCATCCACTAGATCATTGATGGTGGTGGCAAATGCCACTATCTTTGTTTCAATATGATCTACTCTGAATGTTACTGCCTGCAGCTGTACCCCAAATTTGTGTACACAGGACAGCATGTCTGCATGCAGTGAGCTTCTCAAAGAGACTAACATGTCCTTTAGCACAGGCTGATTGCTAGTGGTCAAGAGATCAATTGAATCTGGAAGTTCTCTGGTATCATCCCCTGAATCTAGGCCTCGGCTCACCTCATGTCCAGGATCCATTGCATCCATCCGGAATTGCGCCTTCTCCGGGCTCCCTGAGGTAGGAGTATGAAGAGGAGACTGTGGGCTTTTGAGTGATGTGTTCCTTTTTGATGGATTGCCACTTGGAAGCCCTTGCTGAGGCGTGCTAGACATGGTGTGCACGGAGGACCTGCCACCATTTTGCCTGGGCCTAGGAGTAAAGTAGGCTGTCAGTTTCTGCTGCCTCCAATTCTCCTTCCTTTTCCTTGTCATGTTTGGTCGGTTCCCCGGGGTGAGGTCTCGGCACTGGTATGCCTGGTGTGCCTGAATATTGGCTCTGCAGCCCAATATGTGCCGATATGTCTCTGATGGTGATGAAGCTCCGCTCACAAGCGTTCATCGCTGTCTGCGGCAAGCTCCGCCCCCATGTTTGCAGATTCACCTCCAGGACTGAGCAGTTTTTACCATTATACTTATTGTCTGGGACCTGCACATATGCAGCATATGAAAACAGAAGAGTAATGCCACAAGTTGTAAACAATGCTTAATTCTGTCAGAGCTGTAGTGTTAGGAAGCCTGTATTTTCATAGGGCTGGATTTCGCTCACTGGAGCCTACAGGAATACAAATTAACATCCCTTTGATAAAACCACCTTGTTTACACAGAACATGTTGACGCTTTACTTGCCCTATAATTTTGCCACAAATTTTTAATACATTTAATCTGACTATATTTCTGTTGATAAGAGGGTAAAACAGTGCGCCCAGCAACTATCCAAATCCACCTTTTTGGCTCTGCCACCTTTAGGAACATACTTAAGGTACCTATACCTACCTCCTGTAACAGCAAATAACCAATGCCTACATTGTGTATACTCTGGACCAGATTTATCAATGCATCTGAATTAGGAAACAATGTTATCTTCCACGGGCAACCAATCACAAACTGACCTTAATATGATTTTACCTTGCTTGATCTGGTCTTTCTATTATAGCTAGCAAAATATTGCTCATCTTGTAAAAATACTCCACAAAAGAAACTGAAGAAAATAATAACAGTTATCGTATAGTCTGCTGTGTGTAATATTGTTTGGTAAATATTCTAGTGTCAGGAACTTGCCAAATCATAGTAAGAAAAAATAATAGTAAATACCACAGAAAACATAACATAAAACATAACATTGATTGACAGACTGGTTAATAAAACATATATTGTTGAACTATTAAGTTGAAAATATATGCTGGAATGTTCTATAAGATAAAGAGTAGAGATTTTGACATTTGATTAGTAAACAGAAATCTGAGTGGTCTGTAGGCAACAGTACTTTGCACTTTAACTTTGTTTTTGCACTGCTTTACTGAATATACCTGATAGCTTTATTTGTCTCTGACAGCCTAATTGATAAGGCTAACAATATGTAAATAATATATTGATTACTATCATAGCAGAAAAATCCTTTTAATCCCAGCTGGTGAGTAGTCATTTTGGAAAGAAATTATGGAGCTTGTGCTACAGTACATACATTAAATTCAAGCACTCAACATACTGAATGTCACTCCATCTCAAGTGCATGCTTTCATCACACAAAATCAATGGCACACTTATTTTATGTTGCAAACGATGACAGGAGTTTCTGAAAAGGTTGAATTGATTTACATGTTTAATAAATAACGTTACACTTTTACTATGCTCTTTGCAACTTTTAAATTCCTGATTTGCCAACCATGTAGTTAAAAAGTGTATCACATACCTGTAAAAAGTAGATTCCAATGTAAATTCTAATTTCTTATCCAGATTTCCTTTCTTTTTTTTAAATAAGTTACACAATAATTCTATATTAATGCAACACAGTTAGATATCAGATTAACTAAATTTTTATCATATTCAGTAGCACACACGGGTACTAATGAATAAATATATATTTTGTTAAAAGTTAGTTTTTGAATGAGTGGGAAAGGGTCTGAATCTCAGTCTATTTTTTATCCCTGATGTGTTTCCTTTGGAAGGAAGGGGTTTCCTTTAATTCCTGTGTAGTCACAGAAAATGACAAGGAATCCCTCCACTGGGGCACAGAAAGCAATATCATCACTTATTTGTAGAAATAAAGGTTTTCTTTTGCTATCTATGTGGCTCCCTTAGGGGGATTTTACATTAGTTCCTGTGTGGTCACATTGTCCAATTACAATGGCACAAAGGTCATTACAGACACTTTTATTGTACAGGGGGTGCAGGAAGGGGGCAGGGGGAACCTAACTTAGGACCTTAGGCCCTTATTTGTGGTAACAAGGTAAAACCAAAATTAGAAAGTACACATAAAAAGTTTTTTGGGTAAGAAAGGTTGACAAAAGGATTTTGTGGCATCCACTGTTACACAAATACTATTTGTAAAGGACTGACAGATTCTCATTAGGTTTAACTATATAATTTAATTTAAATGAGAAAAAAAAAAAAAAAAACACATGTCAAAACTTACCATGTGTTGTTTTGTTCTGTATAATTTTATTTCATTCTTTAATGTCATTCCTTTAAGGTGAGCAAATTAGGGAACATTTTATTAGGCCAATAATGTAAAAACATTTTCTTTAAAAAATTTTAAGTTCAATTACACCGTATATACTTTACTCACTAACAGAATTTTTCAGTGAAGCAGTGCAAAGAGCATAACTAAAGTACTAAGTGCAATAGCCGAGAGCAAACCAGTTAAAATCCTGAAAGTATATTCACAGATGTATGTCTATATATATATATATATATATATATATATATATATATATATATATATATTATATACATACAGATGTGTATTTTTTGTCATTTTGAACAAAGAATGCTACTATATATCACAGGAAACATGAGGATGGTATTCTTTTTTTTTTTTTTTAAATTGTATTTATTAAGGTATTTAAAAAAGGCAGAGATACAAATGGTAGTCCAATTAAAAATCAAGATACACAATGTAATCTCTAAAAAGGAGTTACAAGGTCAACAATAGAGAGATCTTTGTGAATGTATAAGCAAAATCATATGGTATATCATACAAAAGAAACTAATGAGCAAAGAAAAAAAAAACACAAAACATTGGGAAAAGACATCCACATCCATGATTAACCACTTTCAGACCGGACCATTTTGCTGGCTTAAGACCAGACCACTTTTTGCGATTCGTCACTGCGTCGCTTTAACTGACAATTGCGCAGTCCTGCGACGTGGCTCCCAAACAAAACTGATTTCCTTTTTTTCCCACAAATAGAGCTTTCTTTTGGTGGTATTTGATCGCCCCTGTGGTTTTAATTTTTTGCGCTATAAACAAAAAAAGAGCGAGAATTTTGAAAAAAAAACATTATTTTTGAATTTTTGCTCTAATAAATATCCCCCAAAAATATCTAAAAAAATATTATTTTTCCTCAGTTTAGGCCGATACTTATTCTTCTACATATTTTTGGTAAAAAAAATCGCAATAAGCGATTATTGATTGGTTTGCGCGGAAGTTATAGCGTTTACAAAATAGGGGATAGTTTTATAGCATTTTTATTTTTATTTATTATTTTATTTATTATTTTTTTTTACTAGTAATGGTGGCGATCAGCGATTTTTATTGTGACTGCGACATTATGGTGGACACATCGGACATTTTTGACACATTTTTGGGACCATTGTCATTTATACAGCAATCAGTGCTATTTAAATGCACTGATTCCTGTGTAAATTACACTGGCAGTGAAGGGGTTAACCACTAGGTGGCAGTGTGGGGGTTAAGTGTTCCTAGAGGCATGCTACTAACTGAAGGGGGGCGTGGCTGTAAACTAGTGAACACTGATCTCTGCTACAATCACAGGGAGCAGAGATCTGTGTCACTAGTTGCTAGGAAGAACAGGGAGATGCTGTTTACTTTTGCATCTCCTCATTCAGCCATCCCGTGAGACGATCACGGGTATCCTCGCGGCGATCGAGTCTGCGGGACCCGCGACCGGACTCACGGGGGTCCCGACCCGTGGCGCGCGATCGATGGCACGGCAGCATCTTAAAGGGGATGTACCTGTATGCCCTTATGCCTGTCCGTGACATTCTGTCGACGTAAATCGTCGTGCGCCAGTCGGGAATCGGTTAAGGAGTAATAAGTGGAAATGAGACGAGTATGGTCAGGGTGGATTAGAGTTCGTTCCAGTGTGTCTTGAACATTTTGCAGCCCAAATTGTGCTTCTGCATCTGAGTTAAGTATATTAAAAGGACCACCGCTGTGAAATGTGTAGCTCTTGTTTTAGTTGCTGGAAGGTCTTAAGTATACCCCTATCATAAAGTTTATATAAATACAAGAGACCCTGTTGTGCCCACAACCAAGGAGTTGGAAGGGACAGAAAATGTGGTAACCTGGGATTATTCCATAGTGGTTGGTTAGGGGAACAAATATATGTGGATTCTGCCATTAAATGCAAGCATTGGGTACATATTTGCAGTGACATATTCCAAATAGTGGTGCCAAAGGTGGTATGCAGATGGCATCTATAGATAAGGTTAGACAAGGTCTCGTATGTAGAGACCACCGCAGCCTCTGTAGCGGTGGCAGCACTGTTTAGTTGTGGGAAAAGCCACCAGTGCACATAGACAAATTGGGCAGCAAAACAGTAGATTCGGAAGAGTCAACCCTCCTCTGGTCACAGAGATTTGTAAAGTTTCCAATGAAAATCTAGGGTTTTTGGGATGCCAAAAGAAGGTAGATAGATTCACTCTGCCCACTAAATTATTGACAGGAAACTGTGTAAGCTGCAGTTTATTAAACAATACCCAGGTACCTAAATTTGGTCATGATTTATAGGGGGCAATCGTGGGGTAGGCAAAAGGTAGGATTTGGATCTATCAGGTAAACAATAGACTTGTCCAGTTAACTTTAAGAATAATGGGCAAAGTGCTGAATCAGCTGCAGAGAAATACAGTAACATATCATCAGTGTATAGTGAGAAATGCTTTTCTAATGGGTCAATGTGAATACCCTTCAGTATTCTGGCGGCTAGTGAGGGACTGGAACCAAGCCGGAAATGCCAATGCTGCCAATGGCGCCGAATTTAAAAAAGTACACAGTATTCAGATCTTGTTTTCAGTGATCTGAATACTTTGAAGTGCAAAGGAGGCATTTGGGTTCTTTTAGACCCCCGATCCCTCCATAAAGAGTACCTGTCACCACCTGTTACTGTCACAAGGGATGTTTACATTCCTTGTGACAGCAATAAAAGTGATCAAATAAAAAAAAAAAAAATCTAAAATTAAATAAACTAAATATATTTTTTAAAGCGCCCCCTTCCCCGCGAGCTCGCGCAGCAAAGAACGCGCATACGGAAGTCGCACCCGCATATGTAAACGGTGTTCAAATCACACATGTGAGGTATCGCCGCGATTGAGAGCAATAATTCTAGCACTAGACCTCCTCCGTAACTCTAACCTGGTAACCGTAAAACATTTTTAAAGCGTCGCCTATGGAAATTTTTAGGTACCGTAGTTTGTCGCCATTCCACGAGTGCGTGCAATTATAAAGCGTGACATGTTTGGTATCTATGTACTCGACGTAACATCATCTTTCATATTATACAAAAAAATTGGGCTAATTTTACTGTTTCGTTTTTTTTTTAATTCATGAAAGTATCTTTTTCCCAAAAAGTTGTGCTTAAAACACAGCTGCACAAATACCGTGTGACATAAATAAAATAAATATTGCAACAATCGCCGTTTTATTCTCTAGAGTCTCTGCTAAAAATATATATATAATGTTTGGGGGTTCTAAGTCATTTTCTAGCAAAAAATATGGATTTTAACTTGTAAACACCAAATGTCATAAATAGGCTTAGTCATGAAAGGGTTAAGGGTTCTAATGAGAAAAGTTGCAGTGTCAACATTCCTTCAGAGGTGAATAGCCCTTAGTGAGTATCTTACAAAAAAAATGCCTAAAACCTGGCTTGCATTTTAGTGCAGATTTTTTCACAAAAGCAGGAAATTACATTTATGGGGGGCATTCCATACCCCAACTGAAAATGCAGATTAAAAAGGAGAGATAATTTTTGAACAACATTAATTTACAATATGGCTTCTGTAGCAATTAGATATGCAATTAATTTTTTTTGGTATTTTTACCAAAAGTGGAGTTACCGGATATATTTTTACAGTATGTTTTTGGAACCTTTGTGTATACAGTTTTCTCAAGTCAATCATATTTTGTGAATTAGTTGAAAAGCTTCTGACCTGGAGATCTTGCCACTAACAGCTCTTCCTGGTGCAGGCAGAAATGCTAAACCAATGTCTCGCAATTATCAGCAGTTTCTCAACCTGCCATGTGTGCTCCTTCAGTTGGCCATTGGGCTGCCCATCTGACCTATTTTAGATTGATTTGCTATATAAGACTACCTGAAACCATACTTTGCTTTTTGGTTTTGGGTCCATATATTAACAAGGAGTTCACTCATATTATCACTGCATTAGTCTGTGTGTCAAATTTTTGTCTTGTAAAGTATGAAAATATTTCTTGAAACAATAACCATCAAATACGATATCTAGATCCGGTTTACAGCCTCATTACCATGGCACTGGAAGACATTATTAGGTTCAAGGCAGATTACATATAATTTGGGCTCAAACCTTCTCCTTAAAAAAAATCTAGCTATGAATATATTGAAATCAGCACTGGGCATTAGGAGTAAGCACCTTTACTTATTTTACTTTTTTACAATTTTTTGCAATGTTAAAATTTCATTTTTTTTTCTTACTTGAAGTGATTGTAGCTGTATTAGTGCAATTGTGACAGAGAAAATAGAGTACTGTCCGTGATACTTTTTTTATTTGCACTAACGTATGAAAAAATGATACGTTAGTGCAAATAAAAAAAGTATCACGGACAGTACTCATTTTTTTTCTTCAAATTTGTTTAAGCAGTAGCTGACCGCCCACTGTCAAATGACGGCGGGACGGTGCAGCTACTGTGGCGGGCCGCCGTCATATGACGGCGCTCGCTTTTTGGCCACTGGGGGGCGCGTGCGCACCGCGGGAGGCGCACGCGCGTGCACGCCGCGTAGCTGGGGACCCGATGCGCGTGCCCGGCGGCCGCGATGTCCGCCAGGCACCCGCGATTGCCCGGTAATAGAGCAGGACGTGGATCTGTGTGTGTAAACACACAGATCCGCGTCCTGTCACAGGAGAGGAGACCGATGGTGTGTCCCTTGTACATAGGGACACCGATTGGTCTCCTACCCCAGTCAGTCCCCTCCCCCCACAGTTAGAATCACTAAGATAGGGAACATATTAACCCCTGCAGCGCCCCCTAGTGTTAACCCCTTCCCTGCCAGTCACATTTATACAGTAATCAATGCATTTTTATAGCACGGATCGCTGTATAAATGTGAATGGTCCCAAAAATGTGTCAAAAGTGTCCGATATGTCCGCCGCAATGTCGCAGTCACGATAAAAATCACAGATCGCTGCCATTACTAGTAAAAAAAAAAAATAATAATAAAAATGCTATAAATCTATCCCCTATTTTGTAGACGCTATAACTTTTGCGCAAACCAATCAATAGACGCTTATTGCGATTTTTTTTTTTACCAAAAATATGTAGAAGAATACGTATTGGCCTAAACTGAGGAAAAAATTTGTTTAAAAAATAATAATATATATAATATATATATATAAATAATAAAAAGTAAAAAATATTGCGTTTTTTCAAACTTGTCCCTCTTAATTTGTTTATAGCGCAAGAAATAAAAACCGCAGAGGTGATCAAATGCCACCAAAATAAAGCTCTATTTGTGGGGAAAAAATGATAAAAAGTTTATTTGGGTACAGCGTTGCATGACCGCGCAATTGTCATTCAAAATGCGACAGCGCTGAAAGCTGAAAAATGGCTTGGTCAGGAAGGGGGTGTTCGTACCTGGTAGGCAAGTGGTTAAAAGAGAAATTTTTGTCATGATTGAACTCATGCCTAGGTTCATAACTCACTTAGTAGTAATCCTTGTCCTTACAAGCCTGTGGTTACTGACCTAAAATATAAATGTTAGTTTCTGATCTTCTGGTTACTAAATTAAAAGCATTTTATATAGTGTAAGTTAGTGGCTGCCAATTATACAGCATACTTTATCTTTAGTTTATTTTGCTGTAATTGCATTCTCATGTAACTGAACTTACTCATATCTACAATAATTCATGTTTTAACATTTCCATGGTCAATTTGCATTTATTTAAACAATATATTTAACATTCAAAAGCATATATTTACATTCTTTTCATTTTATTCTAATATAATCAAACTTTTATGTCAGCTATGTATGCATTTATATGACTATATCTAGAGGTACTTATTTTGCTTAGAACAATAACTTATTTAATTTTTTGTTACTTGAGACCTGACTTTTCTGTCTTATTGGCTAGGTCCTGCCCTATTGCCATCCTACTGTCCAACAAGAGCACAACTGTGGTCATTACCAGCATTCTTTTGGACTTGGTGCAGGCAGGTGGGCAGTTCTTAGTCAATCAACTTGTCAAAAGAAACAACTAAAACAGATTTGTCCACACAGAAACGTTTTCTGGATAACAAAGGTAAACTTGTGAACACCCTGTGGTACCTGCTCTTAGGCAGAACAAAAAGTTTATAATAGCTGACATACTGTAGTCATTTTTGGGTTATTCTGGGAAGCATCCAGAGGCACAGAGAAGAGCTATCCAAATTTTGTAAGATAGGCAGTACTGAATTAAAGTGGCACTAAACTATGCACTGCCTGTTCCAAACAAATATAAGTGAGGGGGGAAAGAAGAGGACATTACAATAAGGCAAAAAAAACAAGTTCATGAAAAATAGATTATGGTTGTGATGTGTATGGATTAATTTAGAGGATACGGCCATCGTTTTGTGACACTTTAAGCAATCAAAATCGTTCTGTTTGTGAGCTTTTAGTGCTGAATGCTAAGGCTACTTAGTTGTCTTCCCTATGAAAAACTGTTTAACAGGAACAGGGATCGGAACAAATATACATCTGCAATGTCAATGGCTGTACTAATTGTTAAGGTTATATCTAAGCAGACGTGCTATGTAAACAGCTTTAGCAAGTACCTGAACACAGTAATGCTGTGTATACAGTTGCTGAAAATCAGCCAGAATTGGCTGATAGTCAGTCAGTGTGTACAACAGTCTGTCCAACAAAAGCTGGTCCAATGACTGACTTTTGTTTAAGGGACATGCAGCGAAACCAGCGTCCAATCAGTGCTTGCAGCCTTTGGCTGTGAGCACTGATCAGTGTTTTCTGGCAGGGGGGAGTCCCCTTATCAGAATACAAATACACAGAAGGGAATATTTCTTGTGTTGGTAAGGCAATCTTTTTTTTTCCATTTAGCCCACTGGGTTGAATGGAAAAAAAAAAAAAAACTAGCAGTGTTTACCAGGCTTTATTAGTATATTTGATTTAACCCCTTTGTCAGGGTAAACCAAATGGTCATACCTGAACACAATTTTGCAACTTTGATATGCATTAGTGAAACTGTACATATTATCACAACTACATAGTTAATCCAGGTGAATCATACCTTGGGGGTTACTTACAAAAGGTAAATCCACTTTGCACTGCAAGTGCACTTGGAAGTGCAGTCACACTAATTCTAAGGGGTAGATCTGAAATGAGTGGAAGCTCTGCTGCTTTTATCATCCAATCATGTGCAAGCTAAAATGCAGTTTTTTATTTTCCTTGCATATCCCCCTCGGATCTAAAGTGAGATTTACTTCCAAGTGCACTTTCAGTGCACTTTCAAGTGCACTTGCAGTGCAAAGTGGATTTGCCTTTAGTAAATAACCCCCCTTGTTTCTTTCAGAACAAATTGGGCTTTCTTCTAGTGGTGAATGGTAATGGATACCTCCTGACTTTATTTATTATCAAAGAAAAACTAACCCAAAATAGCAATTAAAAAAAAAAACGTATCTGTATATTTCTTGCTATTATTATAACATACCACCAAACAACTACCCAAAATAAGTGATCCTGCTGCTGACAATTGCAGCATTATCACGTATCTGTATTTTATTTGATTGTACCTGTAGTAGGGCCTAAAAACAATATCGTACATTTTGCTTTTTTTTATCCTACTTAAAAAACACTGACACAAACTTAAAAAATACTTTTTTTAAAAATATATTGACTCTGACTTTTGACTCCAACCTTTGACCCTAGCCTTGACCTTTGACCTTTACATTGATGCTAAAAATAACCCTGACAATGACCTAGATAAAACCTTGATCTGTCTAATTTTCTTTGTTTTTACACACATTTGTTTGTTTACATCTTTCTCCCATGCATGGAGAGAAAGATACGATGTATCTTTCTCTCCATTCAGAAGAGAAAGAAAAACATGGGGTGGGCTGCACAGTGACTGATCACTGTGATACTCAATCAGAGGCTATCATAGCAATCAATTGACTGGGAGCTGAAAGCTCCGGGTCCCAATCATTAATACAAGACCCAGAGCTTTTGGTGAGAGTCTCTGTGCTGGGAGCTCTTTGTGTGGCGCACTCCCAGCACAAAGACAGGTCTGCATATATATGGCCTTATGAATAAAGGCCCACTTCCGTGAGGCCGCATATGTGTGTACAGGCGGTGCAAGGGGTTACATTTCTATACAGTAATTGTTCCTGTTATCCTGTATGGAATAGTTGCAAATGATTGAATTTGACTTGAATTTCCTATGACTCACCATGAGTTCTAGTTTTAGTTAGTCAGCATTATGCTGGTTGTTAGAAAAAAAACATCACCTTTGACTCAACCAATTGGATGCAGGGGTTTCAATTGTATAAACTTTTGCATGTGAGTAGAATGTGACAATACATGCTAAAAAGTGCAATTATAGATATAATAAGTATTGATCTAATGTACTTTTTAGATGTTAGCTAGTTACCTAGTTTTTCAGGTGATTGCATGGATGTATATAATAGACTGATATGTCTTTTACTAGTTTCTCCATAATTATGACATTTGTACATGACCTACACTGCAGGATTATGAACCATTTTCATAGATAGTATGAATAGTTTTAACTAAGGGCTTCTTAAGCAAAATGCATGTATTATCATGCCTTGTAATTATTGTAGTTGTCTTACTTTATAAAAAACTTTGATTTAATTGTCTTGATTGGTAAAATTCAGGTCAACACACCAAACAGGCGACATGCAGAACTGTTTTTAAAATGCCGCAGAGTACTGAATTGGTGGGAACTCTACTGAAAACAATGTATTGTTTTGTCTTTAAGTGGTTGTTACCCCCCCAAAAAAATCATGCTCCTGTCTTTTTAGGGCACGAGCTATAGCATAATGCTTTTACCTAGTCAATAGACCCTTGTATCTTCTACAGTACCTGGTTCATCCTGCCTGGTCCACGATCTCACCACCCCTCCCCTATCCTTTCCACTTCTCTCCTCACAGCCCCTCCCCTCTCCTCCAGCCTTCTTTCACTGACTATACTGTTTACCTAAAACAGAAGGGAATCTCTGTCCCTCCCACTTGGCTCCCTTAGATTGGGATACAGAGCAGAGAGAGGAGGTGACCACAAATGAGCACAAAGAAAAAAGGTATTTAGGACTGGAAAAAATAAAAACAAACCATACTGCTTAATGAACAAACACATGGAGGCTAGATCAATTTAGCCATTTAAGTTAAAACCACTTTAATGCATTTGGCTGATGTGGAAAATACAGCAAATTGCAAACCAAAACATCTGGTGGGCATGAGCCCTTAAGCATCCATGTATTTGAAGGAGCAATAGACTTCTTGACAACAAAAGTAACAGAAAGGAAACTGCATGTTTTTATGAAAATATTCTCCACTGTGGTTTCAAATCCATAAAGTTTACTTTAAAGGCAAGCCAAAAGCTATCACTTTCAATGCAATTTTAATGCCATCAAAAACTTCTGCTTGACGTAAACCCTTTCAGTGCTAGATGGTAATTGAGAACTGTAATAACTGGTTGTGGACAATTGTGGAAACTGAATGCATGTGAATTGATACATTATTTATGTCACAGTGTTTTTGTACTAAACATTTTAACATGCTGTAGTAGCATAAATGATACTTAAGGCTGTATTCATTTTTATTTGTTGTCTTGTATACAGGTGAATCTGGTGTTGAAGAGTGGTCCCAATGGAGTACATGTTCAGTTACTTGTGGTCAAGGGTCGCAGGTGCGAACCAGAACTTGTGTACCACCTTACGGGACACACTGCAGCAGCCCCTTAAGAGAAACAAGGGTTTGCAATAACACTGCCCTCTGTCCAGGTAGTGTTAGTAGCAGATCTATACAAATTTGGATGTTGTGAATATGTATAATGCCAAAACGTCAATACAAAGTTTTTTCTTTTGCATATTTTAAGTATATAGTCTATTATTACTTATAATAGAAAAATGTTGGTTATACATTTTTGAAAGTCAACATGGTCATTCAGTATAAAAAATAATTTTATTTTCAACACTGAGTATATGTAAAACATAGAAAATGTAGTACATTTGTTTGGCCATCTTAGGGGAACATTTATCAATAATTTTGCATGATATTTGTCCATAATTTGCTTAAAATGCATTGGTAAACATTCACCAATGTATAAAGCCAAATTAGTAGAGATTCATCCAAGATTAACCCATATTCAACCAGTGGAAACTACTTTTTCTGACATTAAACAACATCTGTTCATCAATAGAAAAAGGTATTTACTGTAACATTAACCCTAAGAAATAAAAAGATGTATGTCAACCTCCCTGTATATTCACCTGGCATTCTCTCAACCTATTGTTTTTCTAAAATTCCCTTGGTTTGAGGTTTATTATCATTGCATGCTCTAAACTAAGCTGTACTAAAAATGCAATGATTGCCCAAGGAGTGTACTGAACCATGTTTTTAATACATTTTCAGCACTTACAGTTGTTTTTTGTTTTAAAAATAAACAATAGTAATTAATTAAAAAAAACAGCATGACTCCAATCTTAGAGCCAAACATTCTATACAGTGGGCTGGCTAGCTGAAAGGCATTCAGACTAGTATCCCTGAGCAATTGAATGGAAAACCAGGGGGTGGTTTGAGAGAATTTCTTACCAAAAATTGGTTTCTTTCCAAAGCACTAGTGTTTGATGCTAATGACTACTGGGCTCTTCAAAAGCTACAGAACCCAGAATGGGATGTCAGCAAGGAATTTCTTGTATATCACCTATCTGTTCCTCCCTGAGGGACAATTTGGTTGTTGCTCTCTTCCTTGTGACCTGATTTTTTTTTTTTTGGAGTTTTAGAGTTAAAGAAAAGTGAAAAATATAAGGAAAATATCATTGAATCTCACTTGGGTAAACACCTACTAATTATTCACTAGGCAAAATGCCCAATAAATCATTGATAAATACTGTATACTCCAACGTCAAAATGTATAGGCAACATGAATTCTAGTGGAATGACTTCATAGTTAAAACCTATGCGCAACCTAAATAACAAACATAAAAATCAGCACAAGGGACATACACACAGTCCCAGTAGGGTGTGTCCATGTGTCCTTTCTGCTGATACTTCTTTTAGGTAAAATCTTTCTTTATCCATGAACCCTACCACTGCCACTGTAATTTTCCAGTGTGATGGGGCTAATAGAACTAATGTCTGTCACAGGTTCTCATTAAGAGACTATTACCACCTTTTCCTCCCAGCTCCACCATTTATAAAAGATGTACTACAGCTTCTTTGAATGAAACAGGATGTTTGAATGGAGGAGGAAAACCTTCCAATCATCCACCCATCCTACATGTATAGATCATTATCTATTCATAGGAGCTGTAGTATGGCTTCTATGAATTTCACAGCTGGGAGAAAAGGGCAGACATAGGTTCTCTTGATCAGAGAGTTCTTTTAATTTCCACTGCACTAGAAAATTACAGCAGCAAGGGTGGGGGGCATGGACAGTGGAAGATTTCACTAAAAGAAGAGGCATCAGCACAAGGAACACATCCTATTTACTGTACTGTACTGTGTTTTGAACCTTGTACTGATTTTGTTTGTTGTTGCTTGTGCATTGTTTTCAGTTTTTTTTTTTGGTTGCACCGCACCTAGGCTTTAAAGAGGGATTGCACCTGAATTTTTTTTTTTTTTAAAAGCCAGCAGCTACAAATACTGCAGCTGCTGACTTTTAATAAATGGACACTTACTTCTTCCAGGGTCTATCGATGTCGGCAGCAGAGGCCAATAAATCGCTCGGCTCTCTGCTGCTGCCGGCGTCATTCTCAGTGAGGGAATCAGGAAGTGAAGCATTGCAGCTTCACTTCCTGGTTCCCTATTGCGCATGCGCGAGTCGCGCAGTGGAATGAGAATCTTCCGCGCTGTCTCTGGGACCCATATGTGTCCCAGCAGACAGGGCGGCGAGACAGGAAGAGGCATAGACTCCCGTGGAAGTCTATGCCCGGAATTGGGTGTAAATACCTGTCTTAGACAGGTATCTGCACCCCCCTTCCCCCTGAAAGGTGCCAAAATGTGACACCGGAGGGGGGTTCCGAAAAGCGGAAGTTCCACTTTAGGGTGGAATCCCGCTTTAAGCTCCAAATGGCCTTGTTCTGTAGCTCTTTCCAATGTTAGTACTATATGGACCACTGAAGCACTTTTATTAGACAGGTTAATGAAAGGTGACACTTGCCCCTGGCATCATGATAACCCTGCTTCTCGATTTAATCTAAAAATAAAAAGTTCACAATTAACAAAAAACTGCCAATGAAGGTAAGGGGTGTCTATACATAAAAACAAACTGTGCATCTCTGAGCACAGTTAAATAATGCCATTTACATACCTCATGAAGCCTGAATGAAATACAGGATGTTACTAGGATATTGCTAAAAGAGGCCTACCCATTACTGTTCATCTCCACTATTATCTAAAAAGGCATTTTTTTGGTAAAGGTGAACTAATCCTTTAAGATTAAAAAACACTGTAAAGTTTGCTTTAATATTTTGTTGCTTAACCCATTTGAGCTGGCACCTCGCGAGCCTTTAAGGGGTTTAGGATGCCGGAAGGCAGGGCGAGGTTTAGGATCATGTGACTGCCTTGATTGGCTGTCACGGCGCTCACATGATCGTAAAGCTCCCGATTGCAAGTAAGTATTGGGAGCTTTCAGATAGCCATCGGTAACTGTGCCGGAGGCACGCGCTCTCGGCACAGCTGTATTTACACTAATGCGCGCAAAGATGCGACCGCTTGGCAACAAGGCCCACCCGCCGAGAGGCCGCATATTTGCATGTGGCCGATGCAAATGGGGTTAAATATTTTGTGATGCTTGATGATATAATTTATTACTATTATTGCTTGCCATAGCACAGTGTTCTGCAGCTCTTAAAAAAATGAACATTCTCAGAAAAGAGTATGATTCCAACTGTGTATACAAATGTATATGATGCATTTGCTGGTACAGCAGGCATGCAGCAATCATGGTTAGGTATCAACTTTTATTGAAATATAAAAACTCGCCAGTCTCCAGCAAACTGTGACCAAGAGCAGTGAATGTTATTTTTAATTCTTCATATATTCACACAATGGTATTTTTAAGCCTTTCTGAAGTTTTAGGACTCATGCACACTAGGACTTAAAAAAAAGGCTTTTATATGTGTTTGACATATTTTTCTGCCTGTGAATGCCCTTCTGTGTTAGCACATGTGTCCATGTCACGCATAGGCATTTACATGTGATTAGAGGCAGAGAACAAAACCCAGGCCAGTTTGTTCAAGAGAGGAGTATTTTGATAAAAAAAAAATAAAAAAATAGATAAGCCGGGCAAAAAAGAAGTGCAAATACCTTAATGTTATTACACAGTCGACCATGGGGGACCTATGAGGCATATTTAAAAAGCAGCAAATATGGCATTCACTAGACATTCTGGTAAATAAATGAATAGGTGTACAGATGTGAGCAGAAATTTTTTTAATACCGATCTTCTTTTCAGTCAGTTTTCTGCATTGATGTTATGATTAGACTGGCATACTTTGCTATCTTTTGAATGCAGTATGCTAGGTGAAAAATTGCACTATTCTGCTTTTTATTGCTGTTCTGATTACACGTGTACACTTTGCTTACATTTTAAAGCTTTTTGTTAGGGTAAACCATGTGCTAAACACTTTAGCAAAATGATGACATAAATAAGGTCACCTGGTTTACATTTTACAAAAAAGAATAAATCATTCTCATTATATGTACCCCTACTGTTACACATTTTGCAATACAATTTTTGAATCACTGAGTGAACAGGATTGTATTCATTGGTCCACTGGTAATAATATTGTTCTGTTTTAGACAGTGGCTCAATGTTTACTTATTATGTAGAATTTTTTCAACTATCCTTAAAATTTTATCATTGGGGGTTGGGGTTGATTTACTAAAACTGGAGAGTGCAAAGTTTGGTTGCAGCTGTGCATGGTAGCCAATTGGTTTTTAACTTCATCTTGGTCAATTACGCTTTGGCAAAAATCCTGGAAGCTGATTGGTTTCTATGCAGAGCTGCACTAGATTTTGCACTCTCCAGGTTTAGAAAATCAATCCCTAATTAGTAAAAAGCAATAAGATATTAATTCTACTGTGTTTACACAATGATTACCAGCATATATAGATACAGTAAGTATTAACTCAACAAACACGATCTAGTAAGAAAATGTAGAAGAGTATAAATAATATTTTGTATATTTAACTCTGTGATAGTCTAATGATCTTTCAATAACCTTGTCAGGTAATCAATGAGAACATAGGGAAAAGTAGGTGGGAAATCATAACATAAAACTGGAGTAAACCATATCAACAGTCAAAAGTCTATTGACATACATCAGATAAGTATATTCTTGGGTGTGGACATTACATTTCAGATTGGATAACCACTTAGACAATGCTAAATTAAATAGTTTTATAGGCAATTTCAAAGAGCTACAATTTTTACATGGAATATTGCAAATGTATGTCAGTAAATAGCTTCCAGCAATCTTGGGGTCGTGCATTGGTTTTGAAGCTAATACTTAGTGGATAATATTGTAAATGTGGAAAGGAATTGGTCTATTCCTACATGTTCTGTAGAATAGCAAGTTCTAGTGTGGGGGCTAAAAGAGTCAATGTAAGTTCAGGTATAGGTCGGATCACTTGAATCCAGTAGGAGCATAGTGATTTACAGGGCCAGATTAAATGGGAGAGTGAGCCACTAAATCCACATTGTCTCCAGCAGGGGGGATATTGTGCAAGGTAAAATGTTCATGCCTAATATGGAGCTATATTCCATCTATGGATCCCTCTTTATAAGAGTCCCAGTGATTGGTGTAGGAAGACCAGATAAATAGCTTTTTTTGTATGGATTCTGGGAATTGTTTTCAGATTCACATTTAATTAGGGTAACTTTGTGTTGAGAGATGGAGTAGGTGCTCCAGATAAAGGCCTTTAAGATTTCTTGGAAGCATGGATGGATATTTAAATGTAGGGAGGGGCAAGCCCACTTTGACAGCCATAAACAATGAATGTGGATTATTGAATTGTAAAGGTGATGTCTCCATAATTGGAGAGAGTTTCTGCCAATATTGTATGTGGTCAAGCAAAATATCCCTGTAGTAATGGTGTACTTTTGGGATTTTTGGGAAACCCTCATATGTTTGTGCCCTGTAATTATGGGGCATGCACACCTGCATCTTTTACTATTTCAGATGGTGGGATATTACTGTTTCAGATATTGGGGCTGTTTTACTAAAGTCAAGTGGGCTGTTCACTTTGCAAGGAAATTGTCCATTAGCTTAGTGAATAAGGTTGTCTATCATTAAATTATGTGCAAGGAAAAAAAAAGTTTTTCTTATTGTTAGCACATTCACTAAACTAAGAGGGAAATTCACCTGCAAAGTGACAAGCCTATTAGGACTAGGAAAAATGTTTTATAGCTTAGGTCATGTATTTGTGGGATAATGGTGTAAATCTGTATTCCCAAGAACCTAATTGTAGTAGGTACCCAGGTGTATGTAAAATTGTGTGCTATTTCACAGTTTAAGGTATAATTAAGTCTAATTTGAGATTTTGTCTGATTCAATTTATAGTAAGAAAATAGTGTTTTGGGATTTTTTTGCAGGGTGGCAAAAGGATAGGACACTATGAGGATGACACCATCAGTGAATCATATGATTTTGTGTGATTAAGGATCCATTTATAGACATTTGATGTTGGGATTAGTTCTTATGTGCTCTGCTAATGGTTCCATTATTAATGCAATATATAATATAGATGAAAGAAACATTTGAAACTATTGCAAAAACAAACAGAATGTGTTTACCCACAAATGTTTCTCAAACCATTGATTATTGGAAATTCTCTGAATGCATGCCTGCAGAAAATACTCTAGATGATAGACAGGCATATAGTGACAAAATAGCTGACAGTATTTAGACAGGGGAGCCAAACGTGTGTAGTACTTCCCAAAGGAATTCCCACTGTACTTTATAAAAAGCCTGCCCTGTATCAAAAGAGAGGAGCAGAGAAGGTATTTTCTGGAGCTCTACTCTGCTTTTTGCATCAACCTCCTGGTGCTGTCCGGAGCTTTTCTCTCCTTTACAACGTCAGCCTGATCAGGGGCTATCAATTTAGGTATTATGTGTAGTGTGTGCAATGGCCTTGGCAATCGATTTTGATGTGAGAGTTGAGGAGAAAAATACATCTATAATTCTTTGGTTAGGAGGGATCTTTTTCTGGCTTCAGGATGGTCACTATCACTGTCTGCAACATTTCTTTTCAAAAAGAGACATGGATGCAGCCAAATTGTATAGATCTGCTAGATAGGGTAGAAGTGTAATTTTATATTACTTAAAACATTGTTTTGGAAATGCATCTATGCATAATGATTTATAGCTCAGTCAATGATTTGCTGGATTTCTTGAGGGGTAAAAGCTTGGGATATTAACAGTAGTTGTTCCAAGGGGTGAGAGTGAGGGGGGGTCAATGGCTTTAAAAAAAACTATCTTTAATGATTGTGATGGTTTAGTTGTGTAAAGGTATTTTTAAAAATTATATAAAAAACTGTAATGTTTGCTACAAAGAAAAAAAATTTCTTTTATGGCCTCATCCAAAATACATAGAAAAAAATAATTAATAATCGGTGAGATATTCTCCAGCTACCTAAAAAGGCAGACTATAACGGCACAGCATAGGAGACACAAGTAACTTACAATAGCATACCATCTTTATTATACAAAATTAAAAAGATTACAAACATACATATGCTACCCCATACATATTAGGGAAATAATACCCTCTGAATGTTATCAAAATAGCACACATATACAGACTAAGATGGTATCAGTCTAAATTAGGTGCAGTATATATTCTTTAGTGCCTGTAAGGTCAACACATTTCGCCAGCTATTTGGCTTCTTCAGGACCCAGACAAATGGAGAGGTTAGTATAGTAACATAATGATTAATCGTTGACCAAATAGTGGGATATATTCAATAAGCATGCTAATGCCGGTGAATCTATTGGGTTGAGCATCCAAGCAACAATGCCCCAAGTGAGCAAAGGGGCCACAACATCTGCACACTATAGGGTGGCCAGGACTAAAATCTAAATGAGAAATACATGAACAAAGCCAAAGTGATCAAAACACTGCTCCTAATCATGATATTGTAGCCCATATATGTGCTACTTACTATAGGTGAGACCTATAAAAATGACAGAAGAAGTGTGATAGGAGTCCTGTCCAAAGTAAGTATATGGAACTCAAAATATACGGTAATGGCATTGCCGCTGGTAACTAATATAGTGCTCTAGAAATACAAAATGATATGTATATTTGTAAAATATATTGGAATATTGAGCCCATAACATGCATCTATATGTAGCAGAACCCATATGTAGTACATACATGGCCATATACTCACATAAAGTAAGCAAAGCTAGTCAGGAAACCCAGATGTGCTAATATAATATGAGATATATGTATTATAACAGCCAATACGCCTTACGCATGAAGTTGTGGATCTCCCATTTAGATATAATCACAGTCACCATCTAGGAAAACAAGTGTATAAAAAACTAAACAGGAGTATTTGCTATAACAATGCCTGCCAAAACATGATCTCCATAAATGATGCATGTAACAGAGTGGACTCAATAAGCAAAACTTGGGGGCATGGTGACTGCCCAGCGTAATGACCGCCTAATCCAGGAGCTTCCCACACTCACCGGGGAAAACCAGTTTATTTGAGCCCTAGACGCTACTCAGCTGCCCTATCTGCCTCCACTCGGCACATGAAGACCCGCGCCATGTCTCACAGAAAGAGGAAGACACCGTGACCCCATAAGTTATCAGGTTTTTTCCTTCAGTGTCTCGTGGTCCACAACAAAATGGCGGTCCCCGAAAATCACGGCCCATGACCAGACCTCAAGTGGCAACAATGACTTTATCTTCCCATGGCCCTGCTGCATTGACTGAGAATGCAGTAAGCTCAGGTGCATCCACCTCCACCTTTACCAGCCCTGTCAAATCCAAACCCTGCAGGGACCCTCCCCAGCCATGTGAGGAGGATATGCTGGGGGAGGCAGATGCTAAATCATCATCTCCATCAACTCCTGCTGTAGACCCAATTGCAGAATTCCCAACCATGGGCCAACCAGTGTCAGACACAATGCTTAAAGACATGCTCCTTTCACTTTGAGCCTCTTTGCAAGCTGATCTTCTAATGTGCATTAATCAACACAAAATAGAGATCCGAGAATTGGGAGAATGGGTCAATCGTGTGGAAACTCCATTTTGACACATATACTTCTCAAATGGAAGAAATATCCTGAATAAAGGCCAAGTTGGCAGACCTAGAAGACAGGTCCCACAGAAATAATCTAAAAATAGGAGGCATTCGGGAATCGGTTCAACCGTCACAGTTACCTCATTTTGTGAGAGAATTATTCCTGGTGGTAATACTGAACCTCACTTCTGCTAACCTGATGATTCGTTGGATTCCCAAGCCCTTGTTGCTGCCTTCTGAAACCCCCAGAGATGTGATTCTGCAAATCCTTTTTTTCCAGGTAAAAGAGCAGCTTCTAGAAGCTTTCTTCCACCTGTCTCAACTTCCAGAGAAAGTCTCAGGTCTTCGCTTACTACCTGACTTATCTCAGTATCCTTTAGAACAGTCTAAAAACATGCTGTCCATTGCAAAGGTTCTTTGCAACTATAATGTGCCTCACAAATGGAAATATAAGACGAAGCTAGAAATAACGTACCAAGGTAGCACAACGAAAATTACCTCTTTAGATGAAGGCATTGCTATATTGCGCAAGTAGGATATAATTTCTACATCACCTTCACAAATCCACCAATAACTCAGCACCCTTCCAAAGCTGCATCCAACTGGCAACAAATCTGTCACAACTGCGACCAATGATCTATACCTAGGTCTCCTCTTCATTATTACCAGTGCACAAGCACCTCATTAGTTCCCAGAAACCATAGGAGTAATACCACCATAGTCCTAACCCCTATGGCTATCAGTATCCGCTGCTACTTCTTAGAAGAGGGAGTATGTTTTTACTGGGGTTTTTTTCACTTCCAATTTTTATTCAGAGTATTTCAGATTACAAAGATAATATAGCATTTTGAATGGCAGTAAAAGGTCTTAAGAACACGTGACCCTATCGCATAGATGCATCAAGTACTAGGTATCATTAGAACAAGGGTGGGGCAAAGGGAGGGTAAAGGGAGATACCCAGAGGGTTAGCAGAATAGCAAGGCAGTTGCAGGCAGTAGCAGAGGAGAAATACATGCAGTAAATATACTTTCATGGTGTAACAGTTTTACATCAGGTAGTCTGCGTTAATACTCTTAGGGGATGATAGTACTTGTGAGGTAATTGGTCCAGGGGCCCAGAGTTCCTGTAGTTTAGGTATTATAAGATGTGCTTTTGCATACATAAGTTCCTTCTGAAAGTGTTGATTTAGTGTGGCGTGTAGTTGTTGACTTGAGGGCAGGGTGCTGCTTTTCCAGTTGCGTGCAATCAAAAGTCGTGCTGCAATGAAGATGTGTGTAAGAAAAGATCGGTATGGAGACGGCCACGACTCGGGTCTAGTTCTAATAAAGCTTGTTGGGGGTAAGCGTTGAATGGATTCCTGTGATTTTGCCAATAAGGGATTGCATTTTGTTCCAGAAAGGGACAAGTAGTGGGCAAGTCCACCAGATGTGTATGGTTGATCCAAGGACTCTGCATCCTCTTCAGCAAGTGGCTGAGTGTGAGGGAGATATGCGGGCAAGTTTTGCAGGTGTTTTGTACCAATGGTGTAGGAGTTTCTGAGCAGTTTCCCAGTGAGTGAGGCATCTAAAGAACTTAAGTGGGGCTTTCGCAGCATAGTGCCAGGTTGTAACATCTGTTGTAAAGTTGAGGGTTTGTTCCCATTTGACCATTGAGGCTAGTTTAGCATGATTAAGCTGTTAAGCGCTTTATAGATGTGTGAAATCCCTTTATCAGGGTATGAGGTATTTTTTAAAAAAATTAGAATGTCAGAAGTGAGGGTATTGTCTGACCACATGATCGTTTGTAGAGCATGGCGTATTCAGAGGAATTTGTAAAAATCCCTATTGGGAATCTTGAATTGCAAGTGTAGGTCCTCAAATGTGCACAAGATATTTTTATTATATCCGTCCTTGATTTTTGAAATGCCAGCCGTTGACCACATAGTGATGAATAAGTCTGCGCATATAAGTTCCAAGGCAGAGATGGGGAGGAACTTCAGAGCTTGTGAGGCCAGCTCTCTGGCGAGTTGATGGGATGATTTCCAGACTTGATTGTGGCGTTTACCGTGTTAAGATAGGAATGATGTGGGTTGTATTACAGCCAGATAGCGTCAAGAAGAGATCGAATGGAGTGTCCTAGGGAGGTCTCCTCAATTTGGACCCATGAGGGGTATTCTACTAGGGACCTCCAATGTTTAGCCTGGCTTAGAAGGATGGCTTTATAATATTGTTTAATATCTGGTACTCCCAGTCAGGCTTTGGATGTTGCTGTACGCATGGTGGAATGTTTTATTCTAGGATTTTTGCGGTCCCAAATTAAGGTTTTGATGATTCTTTGTAGCGTGGACAATTGAGTGGATAATATGGACACAGAGAGTGTTCAGAGGAAGTATAGCACGTGAGGCATTTGAAACATTTTTGCCAGTGCAATTTTACCAGCCCAGGAAGCTCTGGTTAAGTATAGAGAGGAGCAAAGATTTTGTAGTTTGCTGAATAAGGTTTCATAATTCAGTCAAAGGAAGGATGTTGTTGGAAGGGGATGTTAGTTGAGTTCCTAAATAGTGAAAGGATGGGGCCCAAGGGAAAGGCGATACACGTGAGAGACAGTTTTTTTTTGGTCTAAGCCTATTCCAATCATGGAGGACTTGGTGCAGTTTACTTTATAAAGGGATATTCGACCAAAAAGCGTTAATAGATTATGCAAAGCTGGGGGGGATTGTAGGGGGTTTGTCATAGCCACAATAACATCGTCTGCCTACAGTCCTAGTTTGTGTGCAACATCTCAAACTTGTATGCCAGAGATTCTGGGGTGCGTTCTGATAGCTTCAGCAAGAGGTTCCAATATAAGGGCAAATATTAATGGGGAGAGGGTGCTGCCCTGATGGGTGCCATTGGTAATCCCAAACTGATCAGATGTTATTCCTGAGGTCCAGACTTTATCTGTAGGGGAGGATAATAATGCCAGTAGTGCTGAGTATACATTCCCTGTGAATCCAAATTTTTGGAGTACTGCTCTGAGGTTGGACCGGTGTACCCTGTGAAATGCCTTCTCTGCGTCCAGTGATAGTAGCAGAGAAGGTGTTTTATGATGTTCTGCCCACTGTATGAGATTTATGAACCTGCTAGTGCCATCAGAAGCCTGCTGGTGTGGGACGAAGCCCACCTGATCTTTGTGTACTAATTTGGGAATAAACAAGGATATGCGGGTGGCTAGGATATTTGCATACATTTTAAGATCCAAGTTCAGGAGAGAGATGGGTCGATAATTGGCAGGTTCATCATGAGGTTTACCAGGTTTCGGTATTGTGACAATAAGCGCCTCGAGTGATTCCTTAGGGATGTCACCAGTGTGCATTATGTGGTTAAAGGAGTTGGTTAGATGAGGTGCCAGAAGGTGTGAAAATGTTTTGAAATATTCATTGCAATATCCATCTGGTCCAAGAGCCTTGTGTAGTGGTAGTAATTGTATTGCTCTTATAACTCCAGCTTGAGAGAACGGCTCGTTCAGCTGTTCTAGCTGTTCTGAGGTATAGTAAGGGTAATTGTAGGGAATCAAGGAATTGTGATATTTGCACCCGATCTGGATCAGGATCTGAGGGGGGGCTTTTAGATTGTATAAAGATGCATAGTAGCGACTAAAGCAATTTGCTATGTCCTTGGGGTTATCAACTCTTTGTCCTTTAGATGTCTGCATAAAAGGATTTTCTGCTGCCGCTGCTTTTTGTTTAGCTTGTTTGGCCAAATGAGATCCAGGTCTGTTCCCAAAGGTATACCAATTTTCTCTTAATCATTTAATGTGATAATCAAATGAAGCTTGTAGAGAAGAATGTAATTCTTCCCTAAAGTCACGTAGATGGATACTGTCTGCGTCATTGGCTGATAATTTGTTGGATTGTTCCAATTTACGAATTTGGTCTATGCGGTATATGATATTGCGATCTCTCAGAGTTGCTGTGATGATTACAAATTCCTTTCTGCACTGGGAGGTTGCAACCGATAGGTCTTGGTAGAGAAGTACTCCAGCATATAGATAAGGTCGATTGCAAGCTGTTCTAGCTGCATGGAGTAACCACTCTTTAATGTGATAGAAATGGATCCTTGTCAGGACATCTCTAGAGACTGTGTCTGGGAGATGGGCAGGTTTTGGGATCCTATGTGCCCTATCAATGAGTAGATCACTGGAGGTCAGATCCGGTATTCAGGTCTTTTGGCTTAACTGCTTCAGGGACCCCCCTGATTTTAAGGTTGTTTTGTCTTGAGTGGTCTTCGAGGTCCACCAATTTTAACTGAAATTTACAGATTTGTTCAGCATGTTCCTCATGCTCATCGACCATCTCGTCATGGGCTTTGACCATTTCATTTATCTGACTGTCTAGATCAGTGATGGAGAACCTTGGCACCCCAGATGTTTTGGAACTACATTTCCTATGATGCTCATGCACTCTGCACTGTAGTGGAGCATCATGGGAAATGTAGTTCCAAAACATCTGGGGTGGAGAGCCGAGTGTTGGCGGAGCTTCACAGTCAAGCCGCCATTTTCGGTAGCGGCCAGGACACACATTTTTACTGTTTTTTATGTTGTTCATCCCTTACCCATATCTGCTCAGTTCCCAGTTGAAAATTTGTTTTTCTTTGGACATCACACAGTTACGTGTACATGGGTCTATGCGCACTATTCAATGGGCTCTTTACCACCTTGCCTTTTAAGGACTGACCTTACAGGTCTCCTAGAATTGCACATCACACCATCACAGGGACATCACCCCATGCCTGATGGTGTTCACCTATCCTTACTGATATTTCCTTTATTAAGCCAACATGGTCTTTAAAATATTTTCATTAATCATTAAGGGCCTGCCAAAAGGACCTCTATTTGGAAGGAAGCTTGTAAACAGGATGCTGATAGTCTTTTCATACAAGAAACACACTTTCACATACTAGCAACCCCCCAATGTACCCACAAATCCTACTCCCATGTCTTCCTGTCTTCCTGGCATCTGCTCCTGAAAAGAAGAGTAGTGTCCTTTTAGCCATTTGGGACTTGTTATCCTTTGAACTCAAAGAATCTATCTTAGACCTTGAAAGTCACTTCATCAACCTGTTGTGACTTATTAATTCCAATCCATATACTCTGGTGAGCACATACGTAACCAACTCTCACAAACTTCGCTTCATAAAAAGGCTATTCAAGAGGATGCAACCACTGAGAATCTAAAGCCTAATTCTTGGAGGAGATTTAAACCTTGTGCCTGACTCAGTCTTGGACATCTCGTCTAAAGGCTTTAAGCCCCGTCCAACCTTGGGCTCATTTCTGCATGCATGGAGATGCCAACATGGTAACAAAAGGGACTATACATTATTTTCTAACAGACATTTATCATATTTGTATATAGACCTTTTCCTAGTTGATAAGTGGCTGCTACAACAGACATCCTCAACCTATGACATTACATGGTCGGACCATGCAGCTATTTTGATTGTTATTGAGGAAAAGGATGTCTGTTCCAAAGTGTTTTTATGGTGGTGTAATAACGCAGTAGTACAGAATCCAGACAACCTAAATGCACTTACCAAACTCCTCCAGCAGTTTTTCAAAGTAAACATGACTCCCGATGTCCATATGTTTCCTGTCCTTATATGCAAGGGCTCATATTACAACTGAGTGCCAAGGTAAAACGCCAATTTAATGCCAAACTTAATTATTTGCTCCAATCCATTTATGATCTAGAAGCCCAAAATAAGTCTTCTCCAACTGAATCTATATCAGCCAGCTTAAACAAAACTACGCTATGAGCTCCATTTCCTGCTTTGTTCCCAACTAGGGATGAGCCAAACACCCCCAGTTCGGTTTTCACCAGAACTTGCGAACAGGCAAAAAATTTGTACGAACATGCAAACACAGTTAAAGTCTATGGGACACGAACATGAAAAATCAAAAGTGCTAATTTTAAAGGCTTTTATGCAAGTTATTGACATAAAATGTGTTTGGGGACCCATGTCCTGCCCCCTACATTTATCAAAAAAAAGTTTGGAAAAACTGATTTTTTTTTCGGAAGCAGTGATTTCATTAATGCTTAAAGTGAAACAATAAAAATTAAATTTTCCTAATAACGAATTATCCGAAAATGTATTAACGTTACATAACACAAGTCTATTGTCTATTGTTCACTAATCACTTAGAGAAAGTACGAAATACGAAATTTTGTTTACGAATACGAAATTTTGTATTTCGTACTTCCTCTGAGTAATTGGTGAACAATAGACAATAGACTTGTGTTATGTAACGTTAATACGTTTTCGGATAATTCGTTATTATTCGTAGCGTGTCGATATTCGTTATACTGAATCTCAAATTCATTCGAATCATTCGTTATATCCGCTATAATTTCTTTCATATTAGTGGAAATTCATCATTTGGTAGTTTGGATTCGGATAATTTGGATCCGAAATTCATAAACGAAATTTCATATTTCGTACAGAATTCGTATTCGTAAAAATTCGTAATTCAGATTCGTACGAATGTACGAATTTCGAAAAATTTGTACGAATTTCCAATTCGTACGAAACTAATCGCACATGTCTACATTTTACGTTCTACTCGAACATCGGTCTCATCCTTATTCCCAAAATTACCATTATATGAGACGACTTAAGATCCATCATTATGCACATAAAATCCATCATTACTCACATGGTAAAAAGGCTGGTAAACTCTTAGCAAATAAATTAGAAATCCACTCCACACAAAGCTGATGCTTTCTCTGACTACTATAGTGCTCTATATAATTTAAATCATGATGACACCACTCCCCAACCCATTAAATTGATCTGCAGTTTTCTTGACCAACTCAAACTCCTGACCTTATCTAGCACTCAACTGGAGTCTTTAAAATGCTCCCTTAACAGCTGACAAAATTTACAGTACCATCAAATCACTACCTGTGAGGAAATCACCTGGCCCAGATGGATTCACAAGTGAGTATTACAAAATTTTCGCTAAGACCCTAGCCCAGCATTTAGTGAGTGTTTTCACTACAGCAGCCTCCAGGGCTTCATTCCCAGAATAAATGTTGATGGCCAGCATCGTAACACTTCCTAAGCCAAGTAAAAGTCTGTATTCACCTTCTAACTTTAGGCCTGTATAACTGCTCAATACTGATGTTAAAATTTATGCCAAGCTCCTTGCTAAACATCTGCATGAAATTCTCCCATTCTTAATTCAGCTTTATTGAAACGGCTTTGACAGAGGAAATAAGATAACAAAAATAGTGCTGCACTACTCAATCTAAACGTGTGTAAACTAATTCTTAAAACAATCAATGAACCATATATGCAAACAAAGATAAATAAACAGTCCAAATATATAAGTGAATCAAAGTTCACCAAGATAAATATCAAGTGACTGATTGAAGTGGATCTAAGATTTCAATTCATCAATAGTGCAAAAATAAATCCAAAAGAGTGCTTGTGCTCGCCTCCACAAGTATCACAGGCTGCTCACCTCACATATGAGTATTCCCCTCTGGGGATAGTGAAGATTACTGGTGTGGCACTGACACTTTCACTCCTTCATCTCAGACATCTGCTACTCTTGGTTCCAAAGAACCCCGATTGCCTCACCAAATGGGATAAGTATATGTAAAAAAGAAGGCAAAATCTAGTGCTCTCTGTCTGTAGGAATTGATTCTCATAAAAAGAGAGCAGATACACATACAAGTGAGGTACTACAAGCCATGCTAGCTGATACAGCATTCAGACAACAATGTTTTGAGGTGGCCACAGTGTGACGTTAGTACGCAGGCTCCGCCCCTATATGCGTGTCGTCAGGGCATTGACTTCTTCAGTTTATCAGAGGAAGACAAGCTTCTGATGCCACTAGGCAATTATTAAACATTGTGAATTTTGCTGAGAGAATGGAAATGCCTTCTTTCCATAGACACAGAGAAGGTGTTTGATCATGATCATTGGGGATACATGCACCAAGTATTTTTGTAATTTGTTTTTTCTCACAAAACATAGGATGACTGGAGGAGTTGGCTTTGTAGATCTCTCTGATTACTGGGTTGCCACGCAAATGACCCAATTGAAACAATAGTTCTTAGCTGCTCTGGATAACCTATGGGTGGACAGTGACTCCTGTCTCTTACATACATCAGATCCTAAGGCAGCTCTCCTGGCTAATACGTGGAAACGTATATATACAATTCATTTTCCTGCCACAATAAAAGCAGCCCTTATGGCTTGGAACACATTTATCCATTGCAAAGCTACCAACATCCACTCCCATGCAATCCTTACTCCCTTTTCCGCCCTGGAGTCTCTAATCCCCCACCTTTAGAATAAACAACGTCAGACTGCAGGTATCCAATGGGTACAAGATTTATTGCAGGGGTCGCAACTCAAATCCATGGAAGAGCTAATTAGTTCATACCAAATTTCACCTAAGGACCTTTTCACTTACGTGATGGTGTCCACATTCATGAAAATGCATCCCAAACCCCCCATATATATGCACCAAGACACATGGAAATACCTCATGAGCCCTAACTCCGACACTAAAGGTATCTGCCTGTTTTATTGTATTCTCCAGGTCAAAGCAATATTCTCTAAAACCACCCCATGACTCAATGGGAGTGTGGCTTTCAGCAGGCTTTTGCTGATGGTCAATGGCAGGTACTGTAGCTATACTCTCAGAAAGTCAACCATTGCGTTACTCACTGGAACTATCTCAAAAGATACTATCCAGATGGTACTTAACCCCATACCCCTTAGCAAAGTTTTATCCTAGCAATTCTCCACTTTATTGGAGAGAAGGCGGACAACCTGGCACCCTTCCACACATACTCTGGTCATGTCATGGACTAACCAGTTACTGGAATCAAGTCTTCCAGTTGATATCTTGAATCACTGGAATATTAACAAAACCAGACCCAGCCCTAGCCTTACTCCATTTAGGTATAGAAAGTTTCCCCACAAACTTTCGCAACATCATTGTAATTATTTTTATATCCACTAAGACACTTATAACCAGACTTTGAAGGTCCAACCAAGCACCTAACCTCACCAAGCTTATAGCTCTGGTAAATCTAATCTAAAACTATGAAAGATGCATAGCCCTTAAAACTTCCTTTATACACAAATTCAATCAGATGTGGTGTGCATGGATCCACAAGACTTCTCAGACCACTACCTGACATTTTAATTACTATTATCAAATGCCGTTATCTTGCTTTCTCATCATGTGTCTGATTGTGACAAATATGTGGTACACTGCTGGTTGGTTGCAGACCTTGTTTATGTGTCCCTTATATTATTCTCACGTACCTGATTGTTACAGGGAAAGGCCTCTCTTACACCTCTGACTCGAGAACCCCTGATAGAGTAGACAGGGATCTCGGGAGTGTAGAGTGGCACAAGTGCCTGGTGGGATTGCTGATGTAGGGGCTGGTCGGAACTTCCGATGAGACTGTGGAGAGACTCTCAGCAAGGAAGATGGCCGGAACAGCAGGCAGACATGAAGCAGGACTCAGCAGTCAGTGAGGAGGTGTTCTGTAGATCAGAACACAGACATGTACAGGCAAGCCGGGTCATACACTGGTGGACAGATCAGGAACAAGTGCGGTATCTGGAGCAGAGTCATGGTACAGGCCAAGTCAGTAACAGGCGGGCAGCAAGGTAACCCAAGGAGAGACAGGAGCAAAGTCAGGACAAGCCAAAAGTCTACTGGAACAGATTTTCAGGATCAACGGGTAGCAGGGGTCACAGGGAATGCTGTAGATCAGATAGCCACCTTTAAATAGCACATCTAGCGCCAAGAACTATCACAACGAGCGTACACATGCACCATCATTTGCACATCTGCGCATGCACGTGCACCACTCTTCTTATTGGGAACCCTTGCACAGATGTTCTTCTGCTGTTGGCATTTTTATTACTGGCTTGCCTTCCTGACATTGTCCCCTCCCAATGGGCAGCCTCCGGATGACCAATTGAGACACTATTCCTGGATGGGACCTCTTAAAGGACTGGATCAGTCTCTTGGCATGGACATTGCACTCTGGTTCCCATGAATTTTCCTATGGCCCATACCCTTTCCATTTTACCAAGTACTGAACCTGATTACCCCTTTTCCTACAGTCCAGGATGGATTCAACTTCAAACTCTTCTTCACCGTTGACAAATATTGGTTCAGAGGGACCAGTGTTTCGGCCGGTAAAGGGGTCAGTAACTGCAGGTTTAAGTAAAGTTACATGGAAGACAGAAAAGAAGGGGGTTTTAGAGGGTGGGACTTTATATCAAGCACGGCTAAAAAATTGGGTATGCATGAAGGTAGGTATTCCAAAGAGGTATAAAATTCAATAGGTGAAAATAACATGATAGACAATAGTAACACCTTAACAATTTATTAAACTTGATTAACATTAATACTAATAAATACGTAGATGCAGTATATAATAATAATAATAATAATAAAAGGTTCCAATTCATAATACAGATAATAATGTTAATGGTGGTATCAATTGATGAAAAAATTCATGTTAATAAATCTCGGAATCACATGATTGCGATAATGTAGCACAAGGCTGAGGCTCTACGCGTTTTGTGGAGATGTCCACTCACCGGGAGCAATCACAATTGGTATATATCTATAATAGAACAAAAGGGCAGAATGAGCCCTCCCACTTCTGCCCTGTTTTCCCCATGTGTCCAACACCTGCTCATTATGCCCTCTAGTCTCGGAAAATATCATTAATGAAGTGCTGAAATGTGGAAGGGACATTACCCAGTCCACAGGGCATCACCAAATATTCAAAATGCGGGTGCGGAAAGCCATTTTACATTCGTATCCACTTCGGATATCGCCAAAATTATAGTCCCCTCTAAGATCCAATGTAGTGATTATAGTTGCGGCTCCAAGTCTTTGAAACAATATGGGTACCAAGGGAAGGGGGTACCGGTTTTTAACTGTTATCTTATTGAGTTCATGATAATCTATGCAGGGCTGTAGAGAGCGACCCTTCTTCTCCACAAAGAAAATTCCTGCCCCTGACAGAGAAGTGGATGGGCAGGTGAACCCCTTCTCTAAATTGTCATTGATGTAAGTCTTTAAGGTCCCCAACTCAAGTTCTGTTAGGGGGGAAATTCTTCCAAAAGGGACTTCAATTGGGCAGTTTACATCAGTCCCTGCCTTCAAGTAGCTCACAATCCAAGGTTCCTATACCACATGCACATACATACTATGCTAATTTAGACACAAACCAGTTATCCTACAAGCATGTCTTTGGAAAGTGAGAGAAAAACAGGGTACCCGAAGGAATCCTATAGCAAGGATTTAAACCAATAACCCTAGTACTAGAAGTGCTAACCACTAAGCCACTGTGCAGTTTCTTCACACTTTCTATGATAGTGTTACTTAACCCCCCTGGCGGTATTCCTGAGTCTGGCTCGGGGTGGAACTGAAGTACCAACTTCAGTACCATTAGTGGTAACCCCGAGCCAGACTCGGGATCGCATCGCAGTATCCAGGGAGAGTTACTTACCTTGCCCCCTGGATCCTGCGATGTCCTCCCCGCTGTGTGAGCGAGCTGTCTCCTCGCTCGATTCACACAGTGCCCGAGTGCCGCTGAGCTCCATACCCTGCAAGGTTGCGACGCATGGGAGCGGAGATCAGCGCCAAATTCAAAAAAGTAAAAACACACAATACACTTACAGTACACTGTAATCTTACAGATTGCAGTACTGTATAAAAAAAATACACATCCCCTTTGTCCCTAGTAGTCTGTATTAGTGTAGTTTTATATTATAAATACAGTTTTTTCTGCCTGGAATTTGGAGATTGTCCATGGCAACCAAAAAGTGTCCCTTTATGTCAAAAGTGATTTTAGACCAGCTAGAAAACAGCGATAATAAATAAGAATCACTTGCAGAATTGAGCGATAGTGATTTGTGGGGTAATCCGTCATCAAACACTAAATCTAATGACAGCGACAATTCTGCAACTGAGCAAATTTCAGTGTTTTTGATTTGATTACATTTTATTATTATTTGTTATAATTATTTCATTTTTTATTATATTATAAACTTTATCATACCCGGGATGTCTACTAGACTTTGGTTTTAACAGATTGAGTTAAAGTGAGTTATTCCTAAGAACTGCAGGCGTACAATATAAAACGCCAAATTTCCATGCAAAATAATTGTACCACTTTCAGCACCTAAAATCTGAAATAATCATACCGCCAGGGAGGTATAAGAAGTGTACTGTAGCTCTAGTATCTAATCACACCTTTTCCTCATTTGTCTATCTAATCTACTCTCATATGCATATAATTACATGAAAATAAAATACATAAAATACACTTTTTTATATAGATGTCAGGTTATATATATCATGTTAAATCAGCTGTTTGATCATGACATAAAGTTAACATTAACTTTGCCTGAAGTTCAGTTCACCCTTAAATGCAAAGAGAAAGAGTCCTATGTAAACCTCAAATTGCAGGCTCTACTTATATGTGACAATACTTTGTAAGGATGCATGTACTTATCATTTGTGACTTGTTCACTACAAACCAATAATGCCAACAGTCATGTCAAGGTCTATGGGTGGGGGATAAAAGGCAGGCACTTTTCAAAGAAATGTACATCTCACCTAACCTTTAGGCATTAACCAGATGCCGACCGGCAATAGCCGAAAGACGAATACAGCGCGGTCGGCTTATTCTGGGTGGACGTCCTCACAGAATCATGCTCCCACGCACCCCCGGGGGACAGAATCATGGTAAACGCCCACTGATATTGGCCGTTTACCACGTGATCGCTCCATCAAATGACGGAGCATCACTTGTAAACAAATATCATGACGCTGGTTTCTCCCTCCCCCTCTCTGTGATGCCGGTTCCTCCCTCCTCTCTCTGTACCAATCAGTACAGTGTGAGAGGAGAGAGGGAGAGATCGTTTGCAGCGCTGTGGGCACTACAGATCCAGCCCACAGCGCTGCTCAATGCCCATACTATGCAATACTCTGCCAATACTCGCCAATACTCGCCAATACTCTGCCAATACTCGCCAATAAATTTTAACAGAAACATAGAATTCTTTTTTTTTTTTTTTACAGATTTTTACCAATTTTTTACCAATTCTTTTTTTAATTTATAACGCAAACAATAAAAAACCCAGCAGTGATTAAATACCACCAAAAGAAAGCTCTATTTGTGTGAAAAAAAGGACAAACATTTCATATGGTACAGTGTTGCATGACTGAGTAAATGTCATTCAAAGTGTGAGAGCGCTGAAAGCTGAAAATTGGTCTGGTTAGGAAGGAGGTTTAAGTGCCCAGTGGTCAAGTTGTTAATTGGCTTTGTATAGGAGCTGTGTGTGCAGAAAACTTCTGTATAGATTTTTGGCAAGCTTTGAGCTGCTTTGTTAAATCCTTTAAAGAACTCTTCCATTCCAGTATGAAATCTTCAACATTGGTGTTAATAGGACTGCTGATTATACCTGTAAACAAGCTGCTACCAGACAGGTAGTGCTGAAGCTTACTGAAGCTAGAAGCTTGTTTAAGGCGACAGTCAGCACTCCTATTAAGATCTGTATTTAATATTATCATATTTGAGCTGAAAAAGCTTGCCATATACACACTATGATACAAGCCTGGTTCTTCTTTTTTTGTGCCCTTTACAACAGGGACTGTCAAGTTTACCTAAACTTAGTAACAGCACTGTCTATCAAAACTAACGACATAATAACTTACAAAACATCACTAGTCATAGTATAATCTCTATCATTTACCGGTTTATCATGAAAAAAGTCGTACACATAACTTTAATAATAAATCTTAGTATATGGATATATATAAAATTAATATGTATCCTAAACATATAAAATGCATTTATTTATTTTTAGGTATTAGCATACAAGAGTAAGTTTTTAAAGAGCAAATACAAAAGAACTTTTGCTAAAGGTCTGCCAAGAGATGTAAGTATTAACCTGGTAGAGACATTATTGTGATGTTGGGTATGGACAAAATGTTCCTCTTAAGTTCATTAAAATTTATCACATCCTACCAGAAATCTATATAAAATGGTAAATAAATAATTCAAAACATCAGAGCGGAATGCAAGTTTGCTGGATCACAGGGAATTAATTATGTACATAATAAAAGTGTAACAAAGCAATGAGGTCTGAGCAGCACACTGAATAGTAATATGAGGATGTCAAGAGAGGATAGCAATAACCCTACTTTTACCTTATTGCAGGAGCTTGTTTTACCTTATGCAGTAATCCATGGTAATAAGAAAGGTTAAAGACACTGTTGATCCAGAAAAAAAAGCAGAGAACCTAACTGAGTATCTGTTTTCCACAGTATTTCAAAAGTTCCTTTGCTTTAGCTTGGCAATAGTAGGCATGTGAATTATTTGGTTCACATCACTGAGGAAAATTTCTAAATTATAGTTAATAATTTCAATAGGAGAGGCATAAAAAACATGTTTACATGTACTTACACTGTTCAACTTTATTGCCTGTATTATTTATTGCAAATAAATGATAATATACACATTTTGTTGATGCAAAGTCAAAACAAATGAATTATGCTGCCCTGGCATCAATACTACCTATTATAATTACATCCTACATATGAATATCCTGTCCCAGTTCTCAAAATTGCTATTAATTCCTATTTAGAACTGGCTGTTTTAATGCAGTGGCTGGCTTGCACATTTACTGAACAATAACAGTGCAGATTACAGGAAAAAGGTACAGAGCCAATTTCATGACCAATCACACCAATCACAAATGTACATCATTCCTGTGATTGCATTCATTAATGATATCCCAGGCACTGAACACAAAGCCAATGAAAGGGCTCCGTACTTCGTGGTCACTGTAATTGGTCATGAAATTGACTCATAGTGATCACAAGTGTAAGCACTGGCATGAGCAGGTAGCTCTTTCCTTTCTGTAACACACACAGGGCTGTTATAGGAGGAAGGGAAGAGCTATATGTGTATCACAGCCAGTGTTACAGTGCTCAAATAATAATGCACTAATCACAGTGTCATTTACCTGATCAAAGTGCCTCTACCTGATCACAGTGCCCCTTGCCTGATCACAACTCCCCTTTCCTGATTAGAACATCCATACCTGATCACATCAAGTGCCTAAATTCAGCCAGCACCAGATTACAGACCAGGCCAGATTACAGACCAGGCCAGATTACAGTCAATGACAGATTACAGTCAGAGTCTGAGTACAGCCACCTCCTTATTACATCCATTATCAGATTACAGTCAGCGCCAGGCCACAGCCAGCACCAGGTTACAGCCAAGGAAATAATACAGCAGTTCCTGAATTCAGTCAGTGGTTACAGTCAGCACCATATTACAGCTAGTTTCTGATTACAGTCAGCACTTGATTCTAGTCAGTGCCAGATTACAGTCAGTGCCTGATTGCAGCCAGCACCAGATTATGGACAGTGCCAGAGTAGAGCTAGTGCCTAATTATAGCCAACTCCCGATTGCACACAGTATCTGTGTTTTGTTTTGCTGATCACAGCCAATTCCAGTGTCTCCAGTTTTCTGATCACAGCCAGCGCCAGTGTTTCTAGGGTTATTATTCGTAGTCTGTGTGAGTGTTTAGTATTTTACCTTGGGTTGTCTGCTTTCCAAAATGTGGCAAGTTTGTAGGTATTTCTATTGTTGTGCCATTTCAGGGCCTCCAAAAATGTGGTAGGTAGTCAGGAAATAAGATATGTAATTGATGCCCCTTGAAGGCCTGAAGATTCTCCATTGAGTATGCTCATTAGTTTAAAACTTTGTGTAAAAAATACAGTTTCATTTTGTTTGTTCATTTTCTAAATTGTGGCAAAAAATGTGATCCCAAAAAGACTCACCATGCCTTTTATTTTTTTTTATTTTTTTTTTTTGCCATCTCAGTTCGACTTTCAAGCGGACCTTACTCAGCTTTATCTGTTCGTGTTGTCCGTTCTCGTGTTTACATCATTGTGGCATTTTTCAATAACTTATAATTCTTTAATCAACAATAACCACAATCCTTTCCTTTACTGGTTTGATTTTTGAATTTCTTCCCTCCCCCCCCTTCCCTCCCCCCATTCTGCTTCGCTGTGTCTATTAGCTAGAGTTAGCCAACAGTATTTTATGCTCTCGATTTTTGAATTTCAGGACTTCAAACTTTACCCTACACACGTAGAGCTTCTACCTAACTCCACGTCTTTTTAAATTTTTTCCAACTATCCCATTTCTCTACCAGACCTTCCGTTCCTTTTTCCATATTGGTTCTAAGAGACTCCATCAATCGGGTATCCTCGACTATATCTACCCACTCCCAAATTGCTGGCTCCTCTTGTTTCCTCCAATTCCTTGCTATCTGACGTTTTGCGGCATTGAGTAGGTGCGGGACTAGGGACCTTTCATAGTACTTAACAGCTTCTTTAGTACCATGAAATAGGATCACCCATGGATTATTTTCGAGGCGTATTCCAGTAATATCCTTAATATAGTTTATTATTTTACTCCAATAGGCTTTTATCCTGTAGCAGTCCCACCATAGATGTGTCATCGTCCCCTTGTCCCTACAACCCCTCCAGCACTCTGCCGAGCCCCCTTTTTGAAATTGACATGATTTTGATGGGGTTATGTACCATCTTGTTAGGCACTTATAATTAGTTTCCATGGCCCTCGAGTCTGCTGCTGAGCTATAGGTTAAATTAAAGATTTTTCCCAGTGTATGTGTGTCAATTTCTGTGCTCAATTCCCTCTCCCACTTTTGAATGAATGGGGGTATCTCCGTTCCACCCGCCTCCCGCAGAAGCCTGTAGATCTTCCCGATAGATCCTTTTGTCTTGGGTGCTGTAAAAATTTGCTCTAGGCGGGTCAGGCCTTCACTTGCCCTAATTGGTTGCGGTAAACCTTTAACAAAGTGAGACAGCTGGAGGTATCTCCATTCATTCATATCAAATAGATCCCCTTTGTTTTTCAGTTCATTTAGTGAAAGAATTTTCCCTTTATATATAATATCCTTAAGTTGTGTCCTATCATCTTTAATCCATCCCCCTCCCGCTAATCTATTCCCTGGTGCGAAGTATTCATTGTTTTTAAGTGCTATTAAAGAAGAGTTATATTTAACATTATAAAGTTTGTGAATTTTGTCCCATATTTTTAGTGTGTTTCTTGTCAGAATATTAGTGCCTTCACTCAGTGTTCTGTACTTTGGAGGATTCCAAATATCTTTTCCTAGTTGTGAATTACTGAGAGTTTTTTCCAAATCAACCCATCTTTTTGTACTGTTGTTTTTGCTCCAATCAGGGACTCTAGATAGGACTGTCGCATAATAATAATTTACCACATCAGGTACCGCTAGGCCCCCTCTTTTCTTTTCCTTTGTCAATGTGCGGAGTGCAATTCTGTGCTTTTTGTTTTTCCATATGAAATTCATAATAAGAGATTTCAATTTATTAAGATACGTCTGAGGAAGGGGGATTGGGAGCATTTGGAATTTGTATGTAATTATCAGTAGCAGGGTCATTTTCACTGTGTTAATACGCCCCAGCCATGAAAGAGGCCTAGTAGAGTACTCTTTACTTTTTTTTTTATCTCGTCTAGCAGTGGGATGTAGTTTATTCTATATATTTCCTTGGATGATTTCGCTAAGTTAATTCCTAGGTACGTTATTTGTTTTTTCCAGGGAAAGACAAAATTCTTCTGTAGGCTCTCTTTAGCTTTTTTAGAAACATTTATATTCAAGATAAAGGATTTTGAAATGTTTATTTTAAAATTAGAGATCTCGCCGTATTGTTTCAAAGTTTGCATTAAGTTGGGGAGCGTACTTTGTGGATTGTTTATATAGAATAATATATCATCCGCAAAAGCGGCTATCTTATGTTCATCCCCTTCCACTACTATACCTTCAATATCTGGGTTTTTCCTGATTGTAGCCAGAAGGGGCTCTAGGGCCAGGATAAAAAGGAGGGGGGACAACGGGCACCCCTGTCTCGTCCCGTTTTCCATACGGAACCGGGAAGATGTTACTCCATTAATTTTAATCCTAGCTTGGGGATTATCATATAAAACCCCAATTTTTTGTAAGAATTTGGGTCCAAAGCCCAGTTGGGCCAGTGTTTGGAACATGAGTCCCCAGTCTACCCTGTCAAAGGCTTTCTCCGCGTCCACTGACAGGAATAGACCTGGGGACCCCGTCTCTCCAATTCTTTGGAGGAGCAGCAATGTTCGGATCGCGTTGTCCCGCCCCTCCCTTCCGGCCACAAAACCTACCTGGTCAGGACGGATCAGCGTGCCCAAGTACATCTTGACCCTTGTGGCCAAAATCTTGGCGTATAACTTAGTGTCTGCGTTAAGTAACGAAATTGGTCTGTAACTTGAGCACGCCGATCCATCCTTCCCTTCTTTCAAAATGACCGTGATATTGGCCGTTAATGAATCCTCACTCATTTTGAATTTTGAGCCCAATCCATTGAAGTAGGTGCAAAGTCTGGGTATCAATAGCTCATGGAATGTGTTATAGTAAGAGATAGTGAATCCGTCCGGCCCAGGACTCTTCCCGGGCGGCGAGTTCGACAGGGCCTTTTTTACTTCTTCTTCGGAGATTGGTCTCTCTAGGACCTCTATATCCTCTAGAGGGAGCTTAGGCAGATTGGCCTTTTCTAGAAAGGATGCTATTTTCTTTATTTTTTCGTCTTTCCTCAGGTTGTTTTGCTTTATCGTGTAAACTCCCTCATAATATTCTCTAAAGGAATTTGCGATGTCGCCCGAACGATATTTATCCTCTCCTGCCTTGTTTTTTATCTTTTCGATATAGTTTCTTGCCTCTTTTTTTTGTAAAGTTTTGGCTAGATGCTTACTTACTTTGTCACCCCATAGATATCTTTCTTTTGCGATTTTATTAAAGGTTTGCCTTACATCCTGTTCGAATAGTTCCCTTAGATTATCTCTCTTAGCAGTTAATTTTAGCAGTAAATCCTTGTTTTGGCCCAGTTGCTGTTTGTGTTCTTGCTCAAGCCGACCAATTTCTGTTTTTAAGACTTCTATTTTTTTAAGATGTTCTTTTTTCTTCCAGGCTCCTTTTGAGATAAAGACCCCTCTGATAAATGCTTTATGTGCATCCCAATCATATGATCCCTGTACCTCCCCATTGTCGTTACTGTTAAAATATTGTTCTATCTCCGCTTTAACCTGTGCTACAATCTCCTTATCCCTAAGAAGTTCTTTGTTTAGTCTCCAATTGTTATATGGTGCCTGTATATCTGGGAAGTGGAGCTTCATTGAAACTGGGGCGTGGTCGGACAGCGACATGATCTCTATTTTAGTCTCTAGTACTCTGTCAAGTAGGCCGTGGTCTAGTAAAATATAGTCGAGGCGCGAGTACGTCCCATGCGCAGGGGAGAAAAATGTGTAATCTCTTATATTGGGGTGATAATCCCTCCAGATATCTACTAGTTGACTAGTATACAGTTTTTGTCTAATCATTTGTTTTACTACATTACTTGTCCCCCGCGCATGGGACGTGGAGTCTAAGTCCTGGTCCATATGAAAGTTTAAGTCTCCCATCAGGATCACATACCCCCTTTTAAAATCCCTCAGTTTGGCAAGGATCCCACTCAGGTATTGTACTGGTCTATTATTGGGGACATAGATATTTACAAACGTGTATTTTATCTGTCCAATAGAACCTCTAAGAAACAAAAATATACCTTCCGGGTCCACCAGTCTGTTCTCCAAACTGAAATGTATATCTTTGGAAAAAACCTATGGCCACCCCCCTGGATCTATTCATTATAGTGTCACCATAGAACCAGGTTGGGTAATGGTTAGAGAAAAGTTTTATGTTGGACCCGTGTGTGATGAGTGTCTCCTGAAGGAAGATTATGCCAGCTCCATATTTTTTAAGTTCGTCTAAAATTTTAGCTCGTTTATTGGGTAGGTTGAGTCCTTTTACATTATACGATATTAATTTGATTTTGGTCATCGAGTCCCATTAGATGGTATATCATGATTATGGATAATAGAATCACAGTGAAGCAGAAATTTGATATCCCCATTCCCAATTCTCCCTTCTCTCCTCCCCTGCCCTCCCTAGACTCTTTAATCCCTCCTCTGGATCCCCTCCCATCCTCCCTCACCCTTCCCCTGCCCTCCCATCCCTTCCCTCCTCCTCCCCCCCTGACCCTATCTAAGGTCTCAGAAATGATGGAAGCCATCTTGTTGCGGCTCCCTCCGTTCTGTCAATTCCTTGGGTGAGGTGGAGTTCTGATCGGCAGCTGTAGCTTACCCGGACCCTGTATACTTCAGGGTGTCGGGGGTCAGCGGGCGAGCTATGTGCTATTTACTTCTACTCTAGATGGGAGTCGGCCAGCTTCCGCCATCCCTCCTCCTCTCCCCCGCCCCCCCACCCCCCCCATTTCCCCCCTCTATTTCCCAACCCGGTAAGGGCGGGATTTGTAGGTCCAGTTTTTGGCAAAATTCGCTCAGGTCTTCCGGGAATTTTAATCTGGCCGAGCGGCCATCTTTTGTGCCTATTAGACACGCAGGGAAACCCCATGAGTATTTTACATTGGAGCGTCGCATTAACTCGAGTAGGGGTCTCTGCAGTCTTCTCCTCTCCAGCGTCTGAGGGGCCAAGTCTGCATAGACCTGTATCTCGGACTCCTCGTATTTCAAGGGGGTTTTCCCATACAGTTTATCCCAAATTTCGGCTTTGTCCTCGTAAAAACGGAATCGAGCTATAATGTCCCGTGGTCTATGTGCGCCAGATTCTACGAGTCTGCCCACTCTATGAATCCTTTCTAATTTGGGGAATTCCTCTTCTTCTTTGCCCAAGAGTGGGTTAACTATGGTGATTATTATCTTCCTTAAATCTTCTCCCCTTTTTTCCGGGACATTTCTTAATCTATGATTTTGTCGCCTGTTCCTGTTCTCTACGTCTTCAAGTTTATATTGGATGTCACGTTGGGATCGTTTTATAGTTGTTAACTGGTCTTTTAGTGTATGTATTTCTTGTTCCTGTATGTCCGCTCTTTTCTCAGCAGATTCGACTCTTGCCAGTAAATGCCCCAAATCCTCTCTAAATAGATGGAATTCCCCTTTGATCGCATTTTCCATTTTTAGGAGCATTTCTTCCATTTCGTTTTTTGTGGGGAGGTGTACTCTTCCCCCCTGTTCGTCTGTCCTACTGACCTCTTCTTCCTGTTCCAACGTTTGATCAGGTGTAGATTGGACCGAATGGCCGTCAGCTTTCTTATCCTTCGGTTTTCTTCGTTCCATCATTGGGTCCGAGTGGTTTTCCGTGAGCGTTGGTTGCGGGCTTGCACCTGTTTTCAGATATTGTTTAATAGTACTCCCTGTTGTTTTAGGGGTTTTGGGGAGGCCCTTTTTGGGGGCTTTGCTCATGTTTCCTACGCGGGCCTTTCTGATTCTCTTTCCCAGGTTGCAGTCTTTGTGGGCCAAGGATAAGGGCCTGCTATTCCCCTTTTCTCCTGCTCCCTTTCCCTTTCTTTTTTTTTTTTTTCTTCCTTTTTTTTTTCTTCCCCCTTTTCTTTTTCTCTTCCTCTTTCTCCCCTTTTTTCCTTTTTGTTGTCTTTTAACTAGTTTTATCTTCTAAGTAGGAGGTTTGTTGTTCAGAGCTCTTATTCGGGAGTGGCAGTAAAGTTTTTTACTGGTTTGGTATACCTGGTTTTAAAAGGGCACCTTCTGTACTTTTATATCTACAAGACGCACCCGAAGTCCCCAGATTTGTCTTAGGGGTGCATTAATTATCCCTCGGCTCTCTCCTGTTGCAGTACGTTTACCTTATGTGTGTCGCAGCGGGTTTGATATTCTGCTCTATGGTTTCTTCCAATTTCACCCCCTAGTGCCCTATCCAGGGGGGCGGAGGGGCACCGGGGCGATACTGGGGAGACAACAATGCTGGCTGATTGTATGGGGTTAGAAATTTTATCCGTCTACTGCTCCTGGGGGATTTGGAGGGGACCTGTTCCCTGCCGTGCTTCTCTCTTAGTTAGAGATCGGGATTTCCTCCTGTGTGACCACCAAGACCCGATGCGGACACCGCAACAGAAGCTGACAACGTGGCCCTTCCAGTATGCCTTATATTTCCTTCCCCCTCATCAGTATTTAAAGGAAGGACTGATATATGCTTTGTTAGGAGTCCCCTTTTAGACCAAGTAGACAGGGCATTAATTGGGGGCCTCACTCCCTTCTGTCCCCCCCTCCCCGGCCAGTCCCGGAAGTTAGTAATAAATATATATTGAGACAGATATAATAGTATGTAATGAGAGAAGAAAAAAAAATTAAAAATCACTGCATGATATTGCTCAGTTCATTTGGTTGCTGGTCGTCAGTTTTTAGAGACATAGAGGTACTGTCCATGTAAATAACAGATCAGGTACTTGAACACTGGGAGAATAAATCACAACCTACTGGCCAGTTAGTAGCAGGAAAAAAAAAAAAAAGAAAGTTTCTTACCCCATCCGTCCGTTTTGGGCTTATCAAGGAGGGGTATACTCACGGCTCACGGTTCATTTCATAGCATTTGCCCGGAGGTTTCCTGAGCTTAACGTAGGGGGAGGGGAGAGAGCAGTCCGGGTCGGCGGGGGGGGTCAGAGGAAGAGATGTCGGTGCGTGGGTCGGGTGGCTGTGTTCGCAGCTGATGTATCCCGTCCCTCCACGATCTCCTGGGCTGGCGCAGCTCACCATCGGCTGTACTTGGGTCCGGGGGGGAGTGCTTTGGCGGGCTCGGAGACTCTCACTCTCCGTGCGGTCTCGGCATTCCCCTCTCCTCAGCGTCTCTCTGCACACATCCGCCCGCTGTGTCAGGCCCCTCCCTCCGTACTGCGGTCTACGTCAGTACGTCCCGCCCCATGCTCGGTGTCACCATGCCTTTTAGTAAATATGTTGTAGGGTTTGCGTTCCAAAGGTCTTTTGTCTGTAAATTTGTCTATTACCCTATTGCACTCCAGGGCCTCCAAAATGTGATAGGTAGTCAGGAAAAGCTAAAGGGGCTCCTTGAATTTTAGGTCCCTCAATGCAGCTAAGCAGCAAAAAAAGTCTGACACTTGTGGTATCACCATACTCAGGAGGAGTAGCATAATGTGTTTTGGGGTACAGTTTTAAGTATGTGGATAAATATTGTATTTAAGAGACAAATGTATGAAAAACATCATATTTCATTTAGTTTCTTCATATTCCAAAATTCGACAAAAAAATAATGACAGCATCACTTTCTAAAAAAGGGTCCTTTTGTGGGATATTTGTTCTGTCCTGGCATTTTACGGCATCAAGAAATGTGATAGACAGTCATAACGTTATTGTTCATACATTTCAAATACATGTATTTGTGTTTGTTTTGTTTTTTAATTTTAACAGAGAAATGTAGAAAAATACATTTTGGCCTAATTTTACGAATAAAGGTAATTTATTTGATGTGTTTTTATATAACAAAGTATATGGAACAGTGATTATTAAATACCACCAAAATAAAGCTCTGTCTCTAAAAAATTATATAAAATAATGTGGGTGTTTTGCAAGACTGATTACCAAACTATCAAAACTATAAAAAGTGGAAATAGGCCTGCTAAAGAAGGGGGGTTTAAAAGATTTGGTTAAAAGGGTTTCACTACTACTACTCCATTTATGAAAAACAAATTTACTACTTACCTTTATAGCATATTATTACAGATATGCTGTAAATACTACAATTGTTGAGATTATACAGAGACAATTTTTCACTGGCCTCCATATCTATTTTAAGATCTAATAGGTAGGTGTACCCTAAAGATAAAAGGCTTAGTGATCTTTGCTGCTGTTTCCTTTACCTACACAAAATCTGAGTATTTTTTCCTTTCTACGTGTTATTTTTATCCTGGGCTATAGATTTAACATTGAAACACATGTGTATATCCAGTGTTTCCTGCAACCTTTTCTTTTGTCTTAGGAACTGTCAAGCTACATTTCAACTGGTATGATTAATAGTCAAAAGTATGCCAATTTAACTTTATATCAGCAAGCTTCCACATTTTGTCTGCTACTACTGTTTTTATTATTATTTTATTATGTTGTACACATTAACATAAAAGCTAAGAAATGGTGTGAAATGATCATCAAAAAAAAGGATGTTTAGCTTAATTATAATGTTTGGTTATATTATTTGCCACATTAAGTTGGCAATGTAAGTGGTTCTCATAAGACCAATACAAGCAGATTGTTCCTGGGGTGCTCTGAAGGAATGATAAATACAGGCACCTATCTTGGCCAGCATTTAACCTGGTATGTTGTCTCCACAAGCTTTACTATATATTTGGTTTATTTTAACGACAAAGGGGACCCGTATAACAGAGAAAACATTGCATTTTCAATTATAACATCAGAACAGATTTAATTAATATTATATGTGAATGATTTTTCTTTTAAGCATGACAGAAGAGTACAATATGCCATTTCTAGTACCGGTATCATGGACCCTTGCATGGATGCCTGCAGTTTTGAAGATACACATACAAGTACCTGAGCTATGATACTTAATCATGAAAACAGCTTGCATAAGTAAATAGGCTGTATGAATATCATTGCTCACTGTTTTTAGTTAGGCAGCAGCTAGAATAAAGAGGCTTTTGTCAAGTCCACAATCAGATTTTGTAGGTTCATATCAATTAAAACCAATTGGCAGCAGTTTGGTTAGTAAAATAGAATGACTCCTTGTGCCTTGCCTTGTTTATAAGTGAAACATTGATCATATCATTCAAAAAGGGATACATTGATGTTTTGGAGTTAAATAGGATAAGGGCTTGTGCTTGGATTTTCTGCTGAGACACTTTTCTTCTCTATACAAGTCAATGTGCATTCAAAAACAACCAAAAAAAACACAAACTCAACCAAAAAAAAACTAAAAGTAAACCAGAAGCAGGAACTTTTCTTAGAAAACCTACTGCCCAATTTCAAAATGACATGTTGAGTTACATAATAAAATCATATAGGGACACAAATAAAAGGCTTACGGTACCACAACAGTCAGGAAAAACAAAATAGGCAAAAAATCAAAAGCAAGCACAAATATGTTGCAAAAAGGGGCAAGTACCAAACCCAGAACTCTATTTATATCTCTGTGTAATCTCATCAAAAATAAATCACATAGATAAAAACTCTTAAAATATATTTAGCCAAATGGGAGAAAACCATACTGTCTGCCATTGGGGGTTATTTACTAAATGAAAATCCACTTTGCACTGCAAGTGCACTTGAAAGTGCACTAAAAGTGCACTTGGAATTAAAGTCGATGTAGATCCGAAGGGGAAATGCAAGGAAAATGAAAAACCGCAATTTAGCTTGCACACAATTGGATGATAAAATCAGCCGAGCTTCCACTCATTTCAGATATACCCCTTAGATTTAAAGTGACTGCACTTGAAAGTGCACTTTTAAGTGCGCTTGAAGTGCAAAGTGGATTTGCCTTTCGTAAATAACCCCCCTGTGTTATAAAGCACTGTGCAAACTGCTGGCACTATATAAATTCTGTATATTAATATTATTCAAGGAAATGCACCACTCAGCAGCATGCTTGGGTCTGCTGCTCAACACAACAGTACAGCCAAAACATTATGCTGATTGATAGGAGTCAGTCCACAACTGAAACCATTGCTCCAAGTCCTGGCACACAAAGATATCAATTACAGATGGGCATTACCGCTGCACCTGAACTTTTCATACTGCAACAAACCATACAATTTATCCTCATTTCCTGAAGGTGAATGACTTCTCCTACATCTAGGACTAATCACCCAGGAACTGCCTCCACCCAATACCAATAGAGGAGCAGAGTTAACAGATTATTTCTCTGAAAATGACACTGAATCTGTCTCACCAAGCATTCTGTGGGCTGCGCATAAAGCGGTGATGAGAGGTAGACTCATTCAGCTCGCTTCCCAAATTAAATGTGAAAGAAGTGCTAAAATACAGCAGTGGACGGAAGACTTTTGTTTGCTCAGTACTCCACCCCAGACAGCCTGGCTAGACTTGATTGAGCCCGAGTAAGATTAAACCTCTCCCCAACCACCTCCGCCGAGAAAAACTTAAGATGGACAGAGGCTCGCTTTTACTACCAAAAAGACAGGATAGGCTCTAAACTACCCTAGCCTTCCCCAAAACTCTATCAAATACATGTTACATGACAAATGTTATTAGGAGCTGCTGGCACCTCATCGGACCTCTACAGTTTATGACTAATGTAATTACTGTTATTCCTCTTGTATGTTTCTAATAAAAAATATTGAAACAGATTGTGACCATCACCACTTCCACCAAGCTTAGCTTGGGAATAGCATCACTTCTTACCAGCGGATAGTAAAAAATAACATCACATTCACCATAGCGGGGGAAATCCACAGCATCCAGTCAGGGTACAACATTTACCATCAAAACAGAATTGTATGTTTCTGTAAACTATGAAATGAGTGGCAACATTTTTATGGACATTTGGAAACAACTATCTTTAATCCATAAAAATATTAGCCTTATTCAACTCTATATTAAATATAGATATTATTATTAGTAGTAGTATAAATATTTTACAAAACAAAAACATTTGGTTGAAGTTGGGCTTTAATATTAAAAACAATAAAGCAGCTTTATGTATGTTGCACTTAAAGTATAATTTATGAAATGTATGATTAATTAATAGTTCATAGTGGCCGTGCTGTTTTTTTAAGCAATCTTTGGGCAATTGTCTTTACAAGATTTTAAGGTCTGGATACTGGGGGTTGAGTTCAGATATGTTAATTTGAAAACTTAATGTTGACTTGGCTTAGTAAACAAGGTAAAGCACTGTTTACTTCAATCATCCAATAATGCACAAGCACAAATGCTATTTTTTAAGATAATTTCAGGAAATACTAACCCTTTTAAAGTGAGAATACACTGTGCTTCTTTAGTAAATTAACCTTATAATGTTTATCAAGTTGCAATAAATAATTCAAGGTGTGTAAACATCGTCTGTTGACTGCTAAGATCTTATCAGTGCTAATCTCAGCTCATGACTTGTGCTTTTAGCTATAATACTTTCTATACTTGATAAGTTAGTATGTCATTTTTGGGGTGAATTTAGTCTTATGGATTATGATTAAGATAAGGTTAGGGAAATTGGAGAGGAAAGTAAGGCTAAGATTTTGAGGGGTGCTTTCGAAGTTGAAGGTTAATTTTAAGAGCCAGGTTGAGGTTTGGGGTTAAGAATTTAGGTTACTTCAAGAGTAACTGATTAAAAAAGGCCTTCCTTTTGAGGATTAGGTTTTTATACAAGGAATATGCTTGGGCAACTTTGTAAAGATGACAATGTTTTTTGAACAACATTTTGATTACAAGATTAAGTTAAAGTGTAAATTCATCTTTTATTAAAAAAATGAAAAGGTAAATTAGCACCTTACACAGTCCCCACCTCCAAGTCCCTGCTGCACTTTCCTTCATGGGTGATACAGTTTCACTGTCCATCCATCCTAGTGCAGTGATCCTGGGGTTTGAAAACCATGCTGTTCTTCCTCTAGAGTTGCTGGGATGGATCAGTGTGGTTCTGATTAATCAGTACAATCATATGCTGGTGATGACCAATCATATTCACTCTACATTGAGGGCCGGAAGCTGGAGAAGGTTTAGGATGTTAGTTCACCTTTCTGAAAAGGTGAAGTTACACTATTTTTACACTAGGCTATTTTTTTTGTAAATTGATTGAAAGTGGTTGAAATTGCTTAATGTATAGACAGAGACATGCTCATGCTAACATTTTCACTTGTTTTCAGTACAGTACAAGTTTTTCCTTTTTTTTTTTTTAACTACTTCTGATTTAAATGCATATTATCCGTTTTTAAAGATCATAATTGCAGGATATTCTCTATTGACCAACTTCAATGCCATATTTCTAATTACTTTATTAATTTTCAGTCATTATGTACTCAATCTGTCTATATATATATATATATACTCCCTTAAGAAAAATAGCTGCAATTGCATATTTTAAAATGTTAATTGATAGCAAAAATGCCAGTGTCTTATTCTGCTAAAATATAATCTTAAACTGCCAAGAGGCCTGGCATTCTGCTCCAAAGGAAAGTACTACAAGCCCTTTTGGCAGCAAATGAATTGCACATTTTGTGCGAAGACAACTTGTTGTTATGAACAATGAATATATATTACATATGGCAAGATCATAGCTTATTTGTCAAAAAAAGTTTGTTTTTATCAGCAAAAATGATACCTTGTTCAGAATATTGAAACTTCATAAATTTGTTCCATGATCTTCTCTTGGCGGGTAGTTATAAAAACGATTTCTCTTCCAGATTTTGTGTTTGTAAACAAACCACAAAGTCTTTTGTACAAAAAGTATTCACTATTACAGCATGACATATAGTTAACAGACAATACTTCTAACTTATGAAGTCTAAATAGAGGGAAACAATGTTAAATATTAACCAACTACACAAATTATTGGGGTCAATTCACTAAGAGTTAAACGGCCAATAAAATGCGGGAAAATAGCGCTTGCATCAAATCAGTTTGGAAACTGCAATTAACTAAGAATTTTGCGTTAAATAACAAATGTGGTATTTGTCCGATTGAGCGGTAATTACCACATTTTTTATGCAGTGATTTACTGCATTGAGCTTGTTGCTAAGGAGCGGGCTGAGAAGCTGACCACCGAGTCCTTAACAATGGATGACTTGTCAGTTGTCAGCAGGGACAATTAAAAATTATGAAAAAACAATGTATACTTGACCTCATGTGCATCTGTAGCATGTATAGAACATGCTGCAACAACAATGACATTTCTAAAGAAAGAAAATGAATGAAATTACATATAAATTGCCAGCAATACAATACCATTGCCAGCAATAGGGAAACAATGATGTGGGGACCCCCCCCCCCCCAAGTCCATACCAGGCTCTTTGGGTCTGGTATGGATTTTAAGAGGAACCCAATGTCAACATTTTTTAAAAAAAAATGGCATGGAATCCCTCCAAAATCCATACCAGACCCTTATCCAAGCAGGCAGCTCAGGAAAGGGGGAGACGAGTGAGCACCCCTCCCTTCTGAACCATACCAGGCCACAATGCCCTCAATATAACCCAAAGCACCTTGTCCCAATGTTGATGGGGACAAGGGCCTTATTCTCACAACCCTGGCCAGTGGTTGTAGGGTCTGCGAGCAGGGGGCTTATCAGAATCTTGAAGCCCCCTTTAACAAGATCCCACCCCCATGTGAATGAGTATGGGGTATGTACCCCTACCCATTCACAAAAAAAGTGTCAAAAAGTAATAAAAGCACAGAGACAGTTCTTCAAATGAAAGTTCAAAGTTAACAATTGTATATGTCATTGAAATAAACATATAGGGAAAACGTCTCATGGGTGAGACCTATGTAATATAACGAACATAGATTAACATTGTAAGCTAAACACAGTGAAGCAGTTCTTGACAATTCTTTTAATAAAAGAAAATAGTGTCCCCGATGTAAATCCATCATCAGTCACGCCACCCGCCACACCGGTGAAGCCGGAAAAAAAGCTCCGCCCATGAGAACAGTTGACCGTCAAATGCCTCCTCCGCCGCTTGACAGTTTTTGTAAAGGTAATATTGGGGCAACCTGGTGATTGCGCCACCCCCCTTGTGACGTTACCAACCCAGCATCCAGCGGTCCCCCCTGCCCCAAAGCACCCACCTCCCCATGTTGAGGGCATGTGGCCTGGTATGGCTTATGAGGAGAGCACTCGCTCTTCCCTCCTTTCCTGACCTGCCGAGCTGTATGCTCAGATAAGGGTCTGGTATAGGTTTTGGGTGGACCCCATGCTGTTTTTTTTTCTAAATTTGGCACGGGGCTCCCCTTAAAATCCATACCAGACCTGAAGGGCCTGGTATGCATTGAGGGGACTCTATGCTGTATTTTTTTTCATAATTTTTAATTGCCGGCATGTTTTTTTACATTTAGCTGTGAGCAAAAAACTTGCTGACAGTTGATGAGTCATCTGTTGTTAAGGACAGGGTGGGCTTCCTGGCCCGCTCCTTAGCGACCAGCTATTTTGGGAGATCCCCACACCGTTTTTTGTCAAATAATGCGTGTGATACCGCCAGCAAAACCCTGGTGATAAATATTGAATTTTTTTTAATCTCTGGTCCATTTATGAATTGGATGTTTTTTAAACAGTATTTACCAGCACATTTTTCATTTTGCCAAAAATATCGCACAATTGTTATTTTTTTGTGAATTGGACTTTATTTACTGCATGCAATAATGTATGCAAATTAGTCATGTGACTTATTATCGCATGTGGTAAATGTTAGTGAATTGACCCCATTATCATAAAACATTTTAAAATTACATATTAACGTGACTCACATTTTTTACTTGACTATGATTTTAAATTTCTTTCAACGTGTTATACATGGATCTGTATGTTCTCTTTCATAATCATCTTTAATAGAAGCTGCACCATTCCTTTTCTTTCTATTATCCTCCACTATTCCTCACAGGAAAATTCACTTTCCAGAATCGTTCCAGACTACTTGGGGAATGGTGGGGGATAAAACAGTGAGAGAGGAGTGGCAAAGCTTTTAATAAATATACAAATGCATTCCTATCATCTATCCTATCATCTAATCATCTAATCCAGACACTTTATTGAAATAATCCAATGGTCCACACATCATAGCATACACAGGTCAGCCAGGGTAGTCAACTCATGTCACGCTGAAAGTGCTTACTCATTTCAGGATGAATAAGCACTTTTGGAGTGAAACGTATTACCTACCTTATCTGTCGTGAGCATACTATGATATTTTGATCATTGGATTATTTCAATAAAGCGTCAAGATTTTCCATTAACTAGTGTGCAGTCACCACTTTCACTTGAGCTTTTGCTGTGTTTTCCCCTTGTTGATAGTTTATATTTTACCCTCCTAATACTTGAGCTTTGCCTTGCTTGTGTATGTTAGATTGCTGCTGATGTGCCAATAAATACATGCATTATTACTATTTTTTTTCTTGTTGTTATTAGTGGTACACCCTATTATCGTTATACCTTATCAGCCATACTATATAATATATGCACAGTTATATTGTAATAATATTTTTATTTGTACCTATATTTTGCAATGGCCAATGGGATTTTTTTTAACAAAGGTATTGATGATTTTCTTCTGCAGAGAAAAGATAAAGTTTCATCAGTGTTAAAATTCTGCAGCGATAAATACTTAAGATTAAAATAGTCTATTTTCTGAGATGCTATCAGTTCTTCCTAGGCTATACACTCAGTGGTAGATATCTGGTGTTGCAGACTTCATGTACGTTTCCTTCTGGTTTCATACCACTCTCTAGGCAGCCTCCACTGGGCTGATATTATCAGAAGCTATTTGGCTATACTAATCTACAAACGCTGACACTTGACTTTGATGTGCCTCAAGGACCAAGCCACATTCCCCAGAAACTAAATTTATCACAAACACATTTTCTTCCATAAGCTCTCTTTTTTTGAATAATTATTTTACTTTGTATGCATCATTTTTTTTTTGTAATAGATTTACAGTTAAATGAAACAGCTCAATTGCTTACAAACTAAACATTTTACGTAAAAATATAAACACCCCATTTTGTATAGATTCTTATGAGGACAGTGTCTAACAAAAAAATCAAAACATCAAACAGATGCAGCAAGCTGTAAATACTTAGTTACGCACAAGACAAAACAACTACCTCTCTTTGTTTCAAAAACAAGCTAGGGATTTGCTATGCAAGTGTGCTGCACATGGAGAAAACAGATGAAAAAAAGGATAGTCAATAATGAACACAATACAAAGATACTAAGACTGTCAGGACATCATCTGGAATAGCATAAAACATTTCCATTTAACTGTATACATTAATTTAGCAATCACTATCCTTGTCTGTTCCTGTTCTGTAGATATTGATGTAGACTTTGACAGCTTTTTCTGAAATGGACTGTTAAAGTAGGGACATCAAGGAAAAGCAGGAAGCTAGTCACGTGAGCTGCAGCATGGTAATTCTAAAAACTCCTATAAAGAACTGTTGCCAGGGTTGCACAAAAGAGAAGTTTTACATTTTGGCAGTAATATAAAAAACATATAAAATAAATTAAAATAAAATAATAAAATTACAAGTCTTAGTAGGCTGCAGAGTTAAATGGAAAGATGATTTTAATAACATAATATTATAAAATTGGTTGTACAGTATATCAAGTACATGTTTTATATGTCATCACTTTTTACGGTAGCATTTTCCTTTAAGTAAGTGCAATTTAAAGGAATTCAAAAAGGATTTTTTTTTTGTCTTTGCTTTTAAAATAACTAGTGTTATCAGGAAAGCTACTGCCAACTTTCATCAATAACACCAGTTATGTAAATATAACATCTGAACTCAGTTATATTTCTAAGGTACACACTGCATCTGAAAATGTGCCAATGTCAGCAACGTTTATGCACCATTTCCAATCAACAGCTCCTTGACACTTGCAATATTGTACAGAGATCTTCCAGTGACCCATGAGTATTGTTCTCTTATCTATTACGTTTAAGTCACAGTGCATGCTATCTTCTCTTTGCAGTCAGCGGAAAGGCTGGCTTACCATTTTAAGCTGGAATTTTGGAACCTTTGTAAAAAATTTAAGTTTTCAAATTAACAAAGGCAGAATGCTTCCTATTCAGATGTTCTTGCTGCTAGAATGGTCTGCAGTGCAGCTTGCTTAAGTAGCAAAAGACGCAAAGGTTATCCTTACTTAACCTATGCATTTTCTTCAGCTCAAGGGTGCAATTTTTTCTGTTATAAAATGATATCATCATTTCCAAGTAAATAAAAAAGGTACGCTAATACAAGTTTTTTCAGCTATATAATGTATATATTTTGTTTCTTGCTTAAATTACTTTTTTTTCCTATACCCCAATTTTTATCTATTTAATACAGTTCTTTCTTTGACAAAAATTAAATCTAAATGGCCATTTCTAGGCAGGGCTGCTGTGTGTTATTGTCATGGTTTATTAAAGTTGGATGCAATTTGCTGTCATTAATGTGCAACTTCCTGCTTTCATCTTGAGTTTGAATAGTGTGGTTGGACTCTCTATAGTTGATACCCTGACTTCCAGCTTTCCTCTTGAGTTCATATAGTGTGGTTAAGCTCCCTATAGTTGGCACCCCGACTTCCAGAGGCAGGGATTTCCATTTAGGCTTAGAGCAGTGACATTTCAGATTTGTACCGCTGTACTAAAAGAACATCTCAGCTATATATGCAGCAAATGATGATATACTCACCCCTTTTCTTAAAATAATAATTTTGACAATGGTAATATAATGGCTCTAAAAGTTTAGAAACAGATGTTACCATTCTCAAGTGACCCCGTTCAAAAATTAATAAATGCCACATAATTCCAATTGATAATCAAGTCTTTTTCACTGATTTCAGTTAACTATATTAAAGGAGAAGTCCAACCAAACCTCATCTGGCTGTACTTCTATGGATCACAGGAGTGCAATTCGTTTAGCACTCCTATGACCCGTTTTCAGCAGAGAGCAGGCTGAAGTCTGCTCTCTGCTGATGTCACCATCCAGGCACCGTGTCATCCTGACCATGGATTCTTAATCCGCCAGGTGCCTGGACTGAATGGAGGGAGAAGAGCAGAGAGCTGTGACTTACAGTCTGCAGCTCTCTGCTCACAGAGCTCTGAAAACCGAGTGACTGGCAGTGTTCGGTCACTCGGTTCTCCGTGTAGAGGCGCTGGGGACAGATGCAGCATCAAACCCATGCTGCATGCACCTAGGTTAGTATAATTGGGGGAAAAAAATTACTTTACTTCTCTTTTAAGCCAACTCAGCTGTGCAGTGGGGATGAGGTTCAGGTTTACCACTACCATGTGATTGAGGGGAAACCTGTTAGTTTAGGAGATTTGTGCTCTTGGAAATGTTTTGTTTGGGTTAGTCTGGAGAAGTTTTTAAAATATAGAATGCAATGCAGAGCAGCCATTGTGTCAGTGAATCAGAAGCTATTATACAGCAAGAAAAGTAAAGCTAACCATCGTCATAGGAAGTGAATAGGGTCTGTCAATAAATTTTAACTTTAATGTCGATTGCTAGCTCTTTAGTAAGAAACCGCACTTTACCACCGATTGCTACCTTTTTGATCAATCAACTCTATTACTGCTCTTTTTATTTTAATATTGGGGGTTTAACATCTTTTATGTTGTGTTTTTTTTGTGGTCAGTAGCCACTTTTAGCTGTTGTCCCATCCATAGCAAACAGTTTTGCTGTTTGGCTTATATTAAAAGAAATAGACTTTGTTTCAGAGGGTGATATTTGGGGATTTTCATTTGTTTTGCAGGCATATTGATTTTTATTCTATGATGGGGCCTTTATTTTAGGTTTAAATGCTTTTTTTTTTTTTGTTGTTGTAAGTCCTCCCTTGCCTCACCATGTCTCAGGCACGGGGGGGGGGGGGGGGGGGTGAAGACTGTGGGTTAGATGGTACACTAGCAAGGCTGAGGGTCAGTGGGTAGAGCATAGGACCACCAGGGATTCCACACTTTAAGGAACTTAGCATGAGAGTCATGAAGTATACTGGTCATCTTCTCATGCAACATGAGGGTAGTCAGAATGCTCTTGACCTCTGCAAACCCAACCAAGGGCCTTCTCCAGGCTCTGGCTATAGAACGCTTTGTGGCAATGAAGAGGTAGGTGGCCAATTTTTGTTGATGTGAGAATAGGCCTGGGAGGGGTAGTGAAGAAGTGTATGCCGGGTGTCTTTATGGAAGGGTACATGAAAAAGTGTAGAGAGTAGGCCGTAGACCCTGGACCAAAATCATACCAAACATGGTGACAGTGTTGAAGGAACATTTAACTACAGATGGCCAGGCCCTGCACCAGTCCTCTAAATCTATAGTGACTGCCAAGTCTCGTCCCCATTTAGAAATATATGAGTGGGAGTGAAATTAAAGGAGGGGTAAATGGAGGAGATGATTCCCCCGGGAACCAGGTGATTGAAGACAGATATGTTCAAAGATCGTTGTTTGAAAGGGAAACAAAGAGTTACAATGGAGGGTTGAAATCCAATGTCGGAGTTGTAGCTAGCGAAACACTTCCATAGGGGGTATGTCGTGGGTCTCGCAAATGGAGTCTCAGGGTGGAAAGGTGCGGGAACCTAGGAAGTGATGGACCATGAGCAGGCCACCAGGTGAAGGCCTGGGGTTGTTCTAGCCCCGGAGAAAAGAGTGGGTTATTCAGGAGGGGAAGGAGCTGGAGGAAGGGGGACATTAAGTTGCCCAAATAGAACGTCAAGTCCCAGAGACGCAGGCTGTGGGCCATTGAAGGGCTAAGAGAGGGGGGCGTGAGGCTGGGGGAAGCCACAGAAGGGCTGAGGCTGGAACAGGTGCACAATTATGGATTTCCAGAAGCAACATTGTAAGCTGTGAGAGCTGTGCAGCTAAGCAATACTTTGCAACATTTGGGACGCCAAGACCCCCTCTTAATCCAGGGGCAAAAAGAGTAGTAAGGGCTACTCTGGGGCATTTGTGGGGCCAAATGAAAGCAAGGATTTTATTCTTGAGCGATCATAACAAGAACGCGGGTATGCGGAGCGGTAAAGTCTGAAAGAAGTATAGGATCTTAGGGAGCACAGTCATTTTAACCCTATTGATGCGGCCAGGGAATCGCCAGGAGTCCATAAGGGTAGTGATAGTGCGAAGGAGGGGTAGTAGTTAGTGGCAAAGAGAGAAATGTAAGAGGGGGTCAAATGGATTCCCAGATATTCCAGGGAGGATTGAATGAATGAATGAATGAATGAATGACTTGTATAGCGCAACCTATGCGAACTGAATCGCCTCAGGGCGCTTTTTGCCACTGGTGTCAATCTGTGGTATAGTGCGGTCCTTGCCCTGTGGGGTCCTGACACGCTTACAAACACATACACATACACATATTTGGCCAATTTTATCGACAGGATCTAATTAACCTACCAGCATGTCTTTGGAGTGTGGGAGGAAACCGGAGTACCCGGAGGAAACCCACGCAAGCACAGGGAGAACATGCAAACTCCAGGCAGAAGGTGTCATGGTCGGGATTTGAACCAGCGACCCTATTACTGCTAGGTGAAAGTGCTAACCACTACACCACTGTGGTCAACCCAGCGATATGAGAAGGACGTCTGGAGATAAGAAACCATGGAATCCGGAAGAGAGATATTTAAGGTTGTTTTATGAGGGCTGATCTGCAGGCCTGAAATGACCAGGAAGCGGGATAGAAATATGTTTAGGTTAGGGAGCGTAGTGATGGGGTTTGTATGGGTCAAAAGGGCATCGTCAGCAAACAAATTTACCTTGTAAGTCTTGCCAGTGTAGGGGATCCCTGTAATGTTGAGATCAGCGTGGAGGTCCACCACCAGGGCCAAGATAAAGAGGACTGGGGAAAGGGGAAAGCCATGATGCATACCTTGGAATATAGGAAAGGAGGTGGAGGAAAAGCCCTCATAGCGGACCAACACTGTAGGGGGGTTATGGGACTGATAGCCAGGTCAGAAAGGACTCCCCAAAGCCCCAACATTGCAAAACATATCACAAATAGTCCCAGGACAGGGTATCAAATGCTTTGTACATGTCAAGTGAAAGCAAGAACCCTGGAATTTTACATTGATTCAGTAGGGTGATAAGATGTATCACCTTAGGAACATTATCATCTGCCTAGCGGCCGGAATCCGAATTCGACATGGTCTCTATGAATTACTTGGCAAAGGTACTTATTGATGCAGGCACTCAAAATTGTGCCCAATAGTTTCATGTCCTCGTTTAAGGGAAATTGGCCGAAAGGCCTGGGGATCCTGGGCCTCTGCCTCAGATTTTGGGATCATAGAAATTTGAGTTCGGAGGGCATCGGGGGAGGGCATCTCACCCATTCGCATAGTTCGAATCCCAACCACGACACTACCTGCCTGGAGTAGACATGTGCATTTTGTTATGTTCCGAATCAAAATTCGGACGAATTTTTCATTATTCGGACATTCGGATGCATCCGAATTACCGAATTACAATACTAACGAATTTAACCGAATCCGAATTTTTTTCGAATCGAAAAATCGCGGACGAAATTCAAAATATCTCAGGGTCACTTAGTGATAGAAACCCCAAATTGGATATGTTGTAGTGCTAGTTCTACTGTGTTTGCATACCAAATTTGGTGGTTCTAGCTACAAGTGGTCCCGAGATATGTGGCCCCAAATTCGGGTCGAAAAATGTCATTCTCTGCTGCAGAAAAGTGCTTGACATTTTGTGACCCGACTTTGGGGCCACGTATCTCGGGGCCACTTATAGCTAGAAACCCCAAATTTGGTATGCAAACACAATAGAACTAGCACTACAACCTCTCCAAATTTGGGGTTTCTATCACCAAGTAACCCCGAGATACGTGGACCCAAAGTCGGGTCGCAAAATATTTTCGAATTCGGTTGAAAAAATTTCAAATGCAGTTAAAAAAATTCAAATGCAGTTGAAAAAATTTCAAATGCAGTTGAAAAAATTTCAAATGCAGTTGAAATCATTTCAAATCATGTTGATACTATTTCAAGTGGATTAGAAAATATTTTGCGACCCGACTTTGAAAAAAAAAATGAAATTGGTTCTAACAGTCTGCAGAAGATCTGCAAAAAAAAAAGAAGTGAAATGGCTGTTAATAGTCTACAGGAGATCTGCTATTAAATTATATATTTTTTTCTATTCTGTTCTAATCTTTTCTATTTGAATTATAAATTTTGGAAGATGGTTATTTACTTATATACATCTGTCACATAAAAAAAAAAGATGTGAAATGGTTGTCACGGATGTCGATCGCAAGGCAAGTACATATGCTGTATGTCATTGTCCACTTGCCACAACACCTGCCACAAGCGCCAAGACACCTGCCATGAGTGCCACGTGACTGAACACAAGTGCCACGTGACCAAGTTGTGGATTGTCTACTTGCCATGTCACCTGCCACAAGTTATGGGGTTCCTAGCACCAAGTGACCCCCAGATATGGGGCATATGTCAAGTACGTTTCTATCACCAAGTAACCCGAGATACGTGGACCCAAAGTCGGGTCGCAAAATATTTTCGAATTCGGTTGAAATAATTTCAAATGCAGTTGAAATAATTTCAAATGCAGTTGAAATATTTTCAAATCTGGTTGAAATAGTTTCTAATGCAGTTGAAATATTTTCAAATCTGGTTGAAATAGTTTCTAATGCTGTTGAAATAATTTCAAATCCAGTAGAAATATTTTTAAATTCGGTTGAAATATTTTCAAATCCGGTTGAAATATTTTCAAATGCGACTGATTTTTCGAATTCGGTCAAAAACGAAACAAAATCCGAAAACGAATTTAACGAATCTAACTAAACAAAATGAATTAACGAATTAAAACGAAACAAAACAATTTTTTTCTTTTTGCACGTCTAACACGGATGTCGATCGCAAGGCAAGTACATATGCTGTATGTCATTGTCCACTTGCCACATCACCTGCCACAAGTTGTGTATTGTTCACTTGCCACAAGTGCCACGACACCTGCCACGAGTGGCACGACACCTGCCACAAGTGCCACGTGACCGGCCACGCGTGCCACGTGACCGGCCACGTGACCAAGTTGTAGATAGTCCACTTGCCACGTCACCTGCCACAAGTTGTGGGGTTCCTAGCAACAAGTGACCCCAAGATAGGGGCGATATGTCAAGTACTTTTCTGCAGCAGAGAATTACATTTTGTGACCCGACTTTGGGGCCACGTATCTCGGGGCCACTTGTAGCTAGAAACCCCAAATTTGGTATGCAAACACAGTAGAACTAGCACTACAACTACAGACTGTTAGTATCTATTTCGTTTTCTCACCAGATCTCCTGCAGACTATTAGCATCTATTTCTTTTTTTAGCAGATCTCCTGTAGACTATTAACAACCATTTCACTTTTTTTTTGCAGATCTCCTGCAGACAATTAGTATCTATTTTGTTTTCTCACCAGATCTCCTGCAGACTATTAGCATCTATTTCTTTTTTTAGCAGATCTCCTGTAGACTATTAACAGCCATTTCACTTTCTTTTGCAGATCTTCTGCAGACTGTTAGAATCAATTTCATTTTTTTTTCAAATTCGGGTGGCACTCATGGCAGGTGTCTTGGCGCTTGTGGCAGGTGTTGTGCCAAGTGGACAATGAGATACAGCATATGTACTTGCCTTGCGATCGACATCCGTGACAGCCATTTCACATCCTTTTTTTTTATGTGACAGATGTATATAAGTAAATATAACCATCTTCCAAAATGTATAATTCAAATAGAAAAGATTAGAACAGAATAAAAAAAATATATAATTTAATAGCAGATCTCCTGTAGACTATTAACAGCCATTTCACTTCTTTTTTTTTTTGCAGATCTTCTGCAGACTGTTAGAATCATTTTCATTTTTTTTTTTCAAAGTCGGGTCACAAAATATTTTCGAATTCAGTTGAAATAGTTTCAAATGCGGTTGAAATCATTTCAACTGCATTTGAAATTATTTCAACTGCATTTGAAATTTTTTCAACTGCATTTGAAATTTTTTCAACTGCATTTGAAATGATTTCAACCGAATTCGAAAATATTTTGTGACCCGACTTTGGATCCACGTATCTCGGGGTTACATGGTGATAGAAACACCAAATTTAGAGAGGTTGTAGTGCTAGTTCTACTGTGTTAGTATACCAAATTTGGGGTTACTAGCTATAAGTGGCCCCGAGATACGTGGCCCCAAAGTCGGGTCGCAAAATGTCAAGCACTTTTCTGCAGCAGAGAATTACATTTTTCGACCCGAATTTGGGGCCACATATCTCGGGGCCACTTGTAGCTAAACACCAAATTTGGTATGCCAACACAGTAGAACTAGCACTACAACATATCCAAATTTGGTGTTTCTATGACCAAGTAACCCCGAGATACGTGGACCCAAAGTCGGGTCGCAAAATATTTTCGAATTCGAAAATCGGTCGAAAACTAAACGAAATCCGAAAACGAATTTAACAAATTTAACGAATCTAACTAAACGAAATTAATTAATTAACGAATTAAAACGAAACGAAACGAATTTTTTCCTTTTGCACATGTCTAGCCTGGAGTTTGCATGTTCTCCCTGTGCCTTTGTGGGTTTCCTCCGGTTAGTCCGGTTTTCACCCACACTCCAAAGACATGCTGGTAGGTTAATTGGCTTCTGTCCAAAATTGGCCCTAGTATATGAATGTGAGTTGGGGACCTTGGATTGTGGGCTCCTTAAAGGGGAAGGGACCGATGTGAATGTGTGATGTATGTGTGGAGCGCTGCGTAAATTGACGGTGCTATATGGGTACCTTAAATAAATAATAATATAATAGATGAGCATCTTAATCACCACAGGTGGATCGGAGTCAGATAGGTTTATGGGTTCGACTGGATGAGTTCCGTTTTTGGCCCAGCATAGTGCCTGGTTTGTTCGCACAAGAATAAAATTTGTGTTTTGCCCAGCGAAGGGCATTTTCAGCCTGGTCAGTGGCCAAAAGTTCCAATTCCGCTACAATAGCATCACAAGCTTTCTGCGTCATGGCCGAGGAGAACATTCTTCCAGGCAGCATCTGCAGCCGCCAGTTGAATATTGAGGTCTCTATGCCTCTGTTCTCGCTCGCGTTTGCATGACGATGCAATTTGAATTATCCCCGTATTTAGTACATTTCAACCAATTCATCCTCAATAAAAATGCCCCTCTGTTGGCTCATTTTAAAATTGCTATATCATCTGTGGCCCTTACTTCTTAATGAGAGTTGATTAGAAATCGGCCAGTGGTAGGACAGTTTTGCAAAAGTGAGAACTAGGATAGCCACTGCGAATTACGGCCAATTTCTGAACATGGAGGCACCTAACCAAGTAAATGAACAAGGGCAACTGCCTGCTCGAGGAAGAGGAGGAGGAGTAATGCCCCGTACACACGGTCGGAAATCCCGACCACAAAATCCATCAGATTTTTTTTTTCCGACGGATTTTGTCCGACGCTGGTGTTGCATACACACGGTCCGACGAAGTTGTTGGAAAATACGATCATTCTGAACGTGGTGACATTCGTTGCGTACAACAAAACTACGTAGAGACTAGTAGCCAATAGCTTTGGTTTGGTAATTTGATCTGAGCATGCGTGGCACTTTGTCCGTCGGAATTACCTACACACGGTCGGAAAAAGTCTGATCGGATTTTGTTGTCGGAAAATTAGAGATCCTGCTCTCAAATTTTTTCCGGCGAAAATTACACACGATCGGATTTTCCGACAACATAATCCGATTGGACTTTTTCCATCGGAATAAGATACGGGGCATAACATTTCAGTAAGTCTACTCGTTGATAATTTTTCCCCTCCCCTTTCTGTCAAATACCCCCTGTAGTACCTCTGCATAGGGTACATGTACCCCAGGTTTGGAACCACTGGAATACTGGCTAGTAGTATATTGAACTTGTGTAGAACATAGAACATTCCTATGTAACTGTCTGTAACTGTGTCACGTACCGGGTACGGCGGGGAACAGGAGGTAGATCCCCTATGCCAATGGGGCGATAGCACGGGTTGTATTGGAGGACCGGTTCTAATGTTGCTACTGGTTTTCACCAGAGCCCGCCGCAAGGCGGGATGGACTTGTAGCGGCGGTAGCAACCAGGTCGTGTCTTCCAATAGCAACTCGACCCCACTGACAGCTGAGACAGGCGCGGTACACAAGGATTAGGCAGAGGCAAGGTCAAACGTAGCAAAGGGTCAAGGCAGGTGGCAAAGGTTCGTAGGCGGGGGCAACAGCAAAGGTCTGGATACACAGAAGGAGCAAAACACACAAACGCTTTGAATGAATGAATGAATGATTTGTATAGCGCTGCAACTGCGAACTGAATCGCCTCGAGGCGCTTGTCTGCTCTTGTTGTGATGCCATGTATTAGCTTTCACTGGGCACTAAGGCAACACAAGATCCAGCAAGAACAGGAAGGGGAAGTGGGTTTTTAATGGGATTGGGAAAACTGTAATTGGACCAGGCACTAATTGATAGTGCACTGGCCCTTTAACTGGGGGCGGAGTCGCACGCGTGCGCCTGGGGAGCAGGGGCGCGCATGCCGAAGACAGCCTGCAGGGGACAGGTGAGAGGAGCGGGATGCGATCCCCGGGCGGACCGAGGATCGCATCCCGGAAACAAAGCAGCGCCTGCGGTCAGGGGAGCTGACCGAGGCGCTGCAGGGCAGAGACCGCCGTGAGCGCTCCGGGGTGGAGGGGATTCCTGGAGCGCTCGGCGTTACAAACTGCAGTGTATGACTCTTCTGTATGACTAATTTGATGTTTTCCTGTTTTACTCTATTGTAGAGAATAATGGCATTGGAAGGAAACGAGACCTCTCACATACTCGTGTATGTGGATGAGACTGGCTTCAACCTGGCCAAGGGCCGAAGACGTGGCCGTAATTTTATTGGCCACGGTGGATGTCCCAGGTCAGCGAGGGGGCAATATAACTATGTGTGCTGCCATTTCTGAGAATGGTGTGGCCACTCACATCCCCAGTCTTGGCCCATACAATACACAGGAGCTCCTCATCTTCTTGGACCGCCTTCATTTGGATTTGATCCCTGAAAATGAGAGAGGTCTCATAGGGCGTCACCTACCACGATATATAATTGTATGGGACAATGTGAATTTCTATCGTGGCCCGCTTATCAGGGCCTAGTTCACTGCTCACCCAAGGATGGATATGGTGTTCCTACCACCTTACTCTCCTTTCCTCAATCCTATTGAGGAGTTTTTCTCCGCTTGGAGGTGGAGAGTGTATGAGCATCGGGCTCAAGACCAGAGGTCCCTGCTCCATGCAATGGACGCTGCCTTTGAGGATATTATAGGATATCAGTGTAGGGGATGGTTGCGACATGCACGTCGTTTCTTCCCTCGTTGCATCGCAAGGGAGGATATACGATGCGAAGAATCTGTGGCCAGACAGACAGCAGCGTGTGGATGGGCAGGAGGGTGAGGACGGTGGCCAGTGAAGAGATGTTACAGTAGTTGTGAAACTCAAGCTTTATTTACAGCATTGTAGGCTAAATTTAATTTTCCTTGTTTTTTGTTTGTGTGTTTATATTTCTGTATATTATGCTGTATATATTTTCTTTTTACTCTGATGTATGGAAGTAAAGTAATTTTTCCTTGGCAGTATGAGTGCAATGTGTGATGTCAAACCTTGAAGGCTACTCTTACCCTAAAATCTTTTCTTTTTTTTCAGTTTTATACACAATTTTATTCAGTTGGCTAGACCAAAACTGTACAGTAACCATTGTCAATGAAGGACTGGGCTAAGACTGAAAGGTGGACATGAGGGATATTTCAATGGTCTTCTGCCATAGAGACAAAACATCTAAACATTTTGACTTGCAGTGCTTACACAATGCCAAAGGGATGAAGCATTTTGGGGGCACTGACTATTTGAATGAGAAAGAAATTTATTTTTGACACATGAATGAACTGTTTTGGGAAAAAAAAGAATGTATAGCTTTAAAAGCTATGTGAAAAAAAAACTGTTTCAAACAGATTGGTTTTGAAGCACGAGTGAACAGTTTTGGGAGAGATATGAGCTTTTGCACGTGAGTTATAGTGTTGTGCTAAACTAATATACAATATATTTTAATGTAATTTTTTTGCTGTCACTGAGACTGTGAAAATCAGACTGTTCATGTTTGGGGAAAAAGAATGTATAGCTTTAAAAGCTATGTGAAAAAAAACTGTTTCAAACAGATTGGTATCAGATTGGGATGCTGCTGCTGCTGTATGTAAACTAATATACAATATATGCTACCGTTTTTTGCTGTCACTGAGACTGTGAAAATCAGACTGTTCCTTAACACTAAAGACAACTTTAAAACATATTTCTACTTTTATGTGTATACAATGTATGTATGTATGTGTTATAAATAAATATATATATATATATATATATATATATATATATATATAGATAGATAGATAGATAGATAGATAGATAGATAGATAGATAGATAGATAGATAGATAGATAGATAGATAGATACTGTAGATAGATGGATGGATAGATAGATAGATAGATATAGATAGATAGATAGATAGATAGATAGATAGATAGATAGATAGATAGATAGATAGATAGATAGATAGATAGATAGATAGATAGATAGATAGATAGATAGATAGATAGATAGAAAGAAAAAAAAATTAAGTTTTGATATGTGATTGGGGACATGTAACAAATATAAAGTAGGTCTTATCCAAATGTAGCTGCAAGAGTGAAAATATATATTATTGAGGCATTACCAAGCATTTTACTTGTAATTTGTACAAGTCCACTATGAACATACTTATCTTACCATTTCTTTGTTGTCCGTATGTTTGTCCGTTAGCTCAAAAAATTGCCAGATTTTAACAACAAGATTAGCCACCCATAGACTTCATTAGGTTTTGCCTCATGGTTCAGGTTTGTGGAATTTTGTATGATTCATTGAATCCTTGGCAGATCGAACTGGATCATATTTGCCCATGACTGCTATGCAATGATGTGTCTGGTTTAACAATTATGTATTGATCATAACATCCCTTAACACTGCCATTATCAACTAAATGATTGCATTGAGAACAATGTACAGTATATCTTACCAACATGCAGTATATGCAATTATATACCGTAGAAAGATTGGTTTTGCTTTAACTTTGAAAACTCACATAAGCAAAACATCAGCTGCAGAGAGGCTGCAAAGCTAGGAAAAATGCTTTTCCTGTAGACCTATTAATCTGGCAGTGAAGCAGCTTAAATCATGCAGGATAAAGCAGAACATTGATTTACATACTAATTTGATATGACTTTGGTTGTACTGCAAAGGCAGTCTAAGTGTCAGATTTTCTTCTTTTTTAATGTGTTGCAAGGTTCACTTTAAAGTAATTCTAAAAATATTTATTTTTTATTTTTAATAAAATAGGGGAGGTTTAAAACTGGTGCCAGATTAAATAAAAAAGTTGTAATCTGTGTCTCATTAAGTAAATTTCCCTTCACTTCCTGCCCATTAAGTCAGAGAATGTGTGTCCATTGTGCAGAAATCAACTCTTAAAATTACGTCCAGGCAACGCAAGTCTATATTAAAGGATTTACCTCCTATTTCTGTTCCTGTGGCAACTCAAATTTTTGAATAGGCATTAATAAAAACCAGACAGTTGTTCTAACTCTTCACTACTCTATTCAAATCTAAATAAAACAGTTTACCTTCATTTCTACTCTAAGGCATATGCAGAAACAGATAGTATGCAATCGGTAACATCTGTTTAGTCATTTGATTCAAGTTTTGATGTTGTATAATGATCTAAGATGTGATAAACGAATTGGTACTTCACTTCCCATCAATTTTTTTCTTTAATTTTGTCATACCAGAAGTAGGGGTTCTGAGATTCATCATGTGCAAATATATTATTTACCAGCAGTGATGAAAGTGCTCAAAAAAACAAACCAACGCACATATAAAAAGTCCATACAAAAAGTCTACACAAATAAGAAATGTACACAATCTTATGGTAGGTGAACTATAAATATCATCAATCCATTTCACACTGTTCGTGTTCCACCACCACATGTAAAAACTCAGCTTACCGGAAAAACTGACCCCCAAATAATAAGAGGTCAGTATCGCTTTATTAGAGAATGAGCCCAGTAGACACCTGGACGCATCCTTGTCAAAAAGACCAGTCTCCAACTCTTCAGCTCCTGGTCAGTAACAATAACTCCAAATATCAGATGCTATCAGCCCTTCATAGACTTATATTGAATCACAGCCCCAGTATAAATTCAAAAAGGAAGAGACAAAACACTCATCTCCTTAATTGAAGTGGCAATACTCACAATGGGAACAAGATACACAGCATGTAACCGCATCAATATCTACTCAGCATGCTGCCTAGCCGAGCACCTGACGTTGTCTAGTGTGCAGAGTCCAATTTTTATTCCTAGCTTAATTCCTAGTTGTATTTATATTTTTCTTTGTGACACATTTTACTTATTTAATTTCCCACCATTTTGTTTTTGTACAGTATATTGTTAGAGCTGTTATGGAGAGATGACGATTATGTGTAGGGGGAAATAACTCTTTTTAAAAAAAAAAATGTTGGCATCAGTTTGTATCTCCAATGGCAGTACCCAGCTTCCCGTGCCCCTTTTGACAAGAGTTTGTGTATTAATTCTACAAATGACCAGAACTGAATAACAAATTTCAACCCCGCTCCATCCATAGATTTCAATGGGGTTTACCTTAAAACTCACAAACTCAATCATCCCCAAACATAAGCCCCATAATTTTATTGATGCACTCTCTATTAACCACTTCAGCCCCGGAAGATTTTACCCCTTCCTGACCAGAGCAATTTTGCATTCGGCACTGCGTCGTTTTAACTGACAATTGCTCGGTCATGTGATGTTGCACCCAAACAAAATTGACGTCCTTTCTTTCCCACAAATAGAGCTTTCCTTTGGTTGTATTTGATCACCTCTGTGATTTTTATTTTTTGCAATATAAACAAAAAAAGAGCGATTTTTTTTTTAAAAACACAATATTTTTTTTTACTTTTTGGTATAATAATTATCCCCCAAAAATATATAAAAACATGTTTTTTCCTCAGTTTGGGCCCATATGTATTCTTCTAAATATTTTTGGTAAAAAAAAACACAAGAAGCGTATATTGATTGGTTTGCGCAAAAGTTATAGCATCTACAAAATAGAGGATAGTTTTATGGCATTTTTATTATTATTATATTTTATTAGTAATGGCGGCGATCTGCGAATTTACATATTTAGCACTAATTATGTATTGTTCTTAATAATACGTTTATTTATTCTTTTTATCCCTGCAATGTAACTTGAATACTATATTATCTACCTTCAAGAAACTGGCTATTCCTCCGTTAGCTTTAATCTAATACCTACAGTTATCAAGTTTTGTCAATAACCCTTGAATAGATTAGCACAAGCTACTAATTTGTATTCATTCTTTGACAATATCACAAAGTCTCTACTATTAAAGGCGTTTTAGAACTCATTTTCCAATATCAATATCCTTTTAATGAACAAGTCAATAAAGAAAATTGGTGTTAAAAAGGGACATATTTGATTTTTTTCATTCTCTTGACTTATGTAGCATTAGTAAAAAAAAGAGACCAATATTTTCTTTGCAGCTTACAATTACTTTTTATGGCATGAAGCCGAATAAAAATCCAAAGTAAATATCAATCATGTTGAATCATTTTATTGAACTAAAATAATCTATTTGTCCAACTCTAGCAAAACTTCTACCAATCCGACAAAATCTAATTTCCTAAATGTGGCAGGAGACTTTAACAAAGAAGATATAATATAATTGATGCATTTTGTGCAATTTCCTGAATGCCGTTTTGCAAAAGAGCCCTTGTAAAAAGACCATTTGTTAAGACAATAACATACATTTTTTGTTGGTGTTATTACAGAATATATCACTGTTTTAATCTATTAATTCTTTCTTGCAGCTCCACATAAAAATGAATAATTTTATTGCATATGAAATCTTGTAGCGGTCTATCTTGTTTTACAACATATGAATACCCTGTGGTTGATGGTTGTGGTTGTATTTTAAGAAGAGATTTGAGTTACCAGTTAAAGATAAAAAAGAATTGGTTCATTAAAATGTTTTGTAGTATAAGCAAAGAAATGTTGCCAAAGCTTTCTATTTTATTAGATTTTTTTTTTTTTAAATATTTGTGCAAATCCAAAACCGCTTGCAAATGCCATAATGAGCAATTTAACTGTGTAGATGATAGCGAACAGTAAATATCTGTAGTGAACCATTGAAAGGGCTAAATTTGCTTTATTGTATGTAGAGTAAGAAAGGTGAAATTAAAAGATTATTGTATTTTGTGATGTGAATGTGAACACGCTTTTATAGTATTGCTCACTCAGTAACTATCACTTAGGGCATTGTTGCAGAAATGATTAAAACACCTTGCTTAATCTAGCTACTGATGCATAATAATTGGTGAGACATGTTACGCTTCCACTGGAAGACACAGTGTCATTCAGAGACGGTCTGGAAAGGAAGATCGATACTGATCTCAAACGAGTATATATCACCGCTGGGATGGCCTGCAAGCCGGCCTTGGCTCTTGCGGCCTTGTCAAAAGCCATGGAAACCTGGACAGATGACGTGGGTGCAATCCTGGGAAGTATATCCGAAGATGTGCTCAGGAATTCTCCAGTACATGAATTAAGGATGGCATCGGCTTTTCTGGGGGAAGCATCCCTGGACATTATCCGGTTAGTATCGCGTGTCATGCTATCTTCGGTCACAGCTAAACGTGCTCTCTTTGAGGGTTCTTCCCTCTTTGGGAACAAGCTGGACTCGGCCATCACACGCGCTACTGGGGGTAAGTCGGGTTTTCTACCCCAGGATCGTCGTCTCTTGAGCCAGAGAAGAACCCAACCCAGACAGGATCAGGAGCGTGCTAGGGACGCACGGCGATACAGACCTGGTAGGGAATTCAGAAAAAAATGGAAAAGAAACCAACCTTCAGGTCAGAAGTCCACAAAGGCCACGTCTTCCGGGGGTCGTGATGCGACTAAGTCCTTTTGATATGGAGCCTGTCCAGGTGGAGCAGGTAGGAGCACGGTTACTCCATTTCCAGCACGTCTGGGCAGCCTCGGTCCAAGATTATTGGACAATCAAAACCATCTCTACAGGTCACACCTGGACTTTCACCAACCCACCCACACACCGCTTCATTCCCACAGTTCTACCGAGATCGGAAGAGAAGAAAGAAATTCTCTTATCCTATACAGACTCCCTGATATCTCAAGGGGCCGTCATTCCGGTACCAGTGGAGGAAAAATTTCAGGGGGTATATTCCCCCCTCTTCATGGTTCTCAAAAAGAACGGGTCATGGAGGCCAGTCATCGACCTAACATATTTGAACTCCTTCATCCAGAAGGAAAGATTCAAGATGGAGACTCTCTTGACCATAAGTCAAACAATTCAGCCAGGCGATTGGATGGTCTCAGTGGACTTGAAGGACGCATATTTTCATGTGCCAATCGCGAGGAATTTTCAGCAATACCTCAGGTTCGCAGTGGAGCAGAGACATCTCCAGTTCACCTGTCTTCCTTTCGGGCTGACAACATCGCCTCGAGTGTTCTCAAAGGTACTACTGGCAGTGGTAGCCCTAATCAGGGTCAAAGGTGTCCGGTTACACCACTACCTGGACGATCTACTCCTGCTCTCGCAGGACAGAGACCAGCTTCGTTTACATCGGGACCAAGTCATCTCGGTCTTGACGGAGTTCGGCTGGTTGTTGAACAGGGAGAAGAGTCAGTTGGATCCGACCCAGTCCCTGATATTCCTAGGGGCGCAGTTCGACACGGTAAAGAGTACCATCTCCTTACCCATGGAGAAGATCCCAGTAATTCAAGACAGGATTCGGCTCGCCCTGACATGTCCTCGCCTCAGGGCTTCATATTGCCTCAGAGTTATCGGCACCATGGTGGCCACAGCTCCCATGGTAAAATGGGCACAGTGGAGGATGCGACCCTTCCAAAAGGGTTTTCTTCAACAATGGATCCCAGAGTCACAAGATCACTTTGTCAGAATGACCCCGTCCATGAGGGAGTGTCTTCCATGGTGGCTTCATCAGGAGAATCTCCTCAAGTGCCACTCTATTGCACCAATCTCCTGGATTGTGGTAACGACGGATGCCAGCAACAGCGGCTGGGGAGCCCTCTGTCTATCAGAAGTAGCCCAGGGGAAATGGGACTTCCCATCTCAAGGGGTGGTGTCAAATGTCTTGGAGCTCCGAGCTGCCTTTCAAGCTCTTCAAGCCTTCCGTCACCTGATTTCAGGAGCTTCGGTTCTGTTGAGGTTGGACAACACGACTGCGGTAGCCTACATCAAGAGACAAGGGGGTACTCGCAGTCTAGATCTACTAGAGGAGGTCAGTCCGATTATGGCTTGGGCCCAGGCGAATTTGTCGAATCTGACGGCTGTTTACCTCCCCGGAGTCCAGAATGTCCAGGCGGACTTCCTCTCAAGAGTAGCATTGGACAACAACGAGTGGTCCCTCCATATAGAAGTGTTCAATTGGATTCTGTCTCTAGGAGTAACACCAGAAGTGGACCTCTTTGCATCACCCTGCAATGCGAAACTCGAGAAGTATTACACGAGGAATCGTTGTCCCCAAGCTTATGGGATAGATGCGTTGACGGACCAGTGGAGGTTTCTCAAGGCGTATGCCTTTCCCCCAGTACCGGTCATTCTCCGTTTTCTGTCAAGACTCCGCTGGGAAGAAGCCGAAATAATAGCGGTAATTCCATATTGGCCCAACAGGCCATGGTTTCCTCTCCTGACGCAGCTCAGTTGTCGGGACCCAGTCCCTCTTCCTCCCAGGCCAGATCTCCTGCTACAGGGAGCATCGCTTCACCCATGTCCATCCCATCTCCACCTGATGGTCTGGTGGTTGAAAGGGAAAGGTTGACAGCCTTAGGGTGTCCTGACACAGCAATTGAAACCTTGATGAGTGCCAGGAGAGCGGGAACTAACAGAGTGTACCAAAGAATCTGGGCAAGATTCGTGAGTTTCATCCCTACTGTTGGAGGTTCATTTAAAGACCCGAAAATATCGGACATTCTGGGTTTCCTGCAGACAGGCCTGGAGTTGCCCTTGGCCGTCAGCTCTCTTAGAGTTCAGGTCTCTGCGATTTCTGCATTCACAGGCGTTGCTTGGGCAAAACATCCTCTCGTCAGGCAATTCTTTAAAGGTGCATCAAGACTCAGACCTCAAAGGAGGCCAAGATTCTCCAAGTGGGATCTTCCCCTCGTTTTGGACTTCTTTTCAGGAGAGGATTTTCGACAAATGGATCAATTGTCCATCAAAGATCTTTTTCTCAAGACAGTGTTCCTGGTGGCCATAACATCTGCCAAAAGGGTATCTGAGATCAGCTCTCTGGGTTTCAAAGAACCGTTTATCACCTTTTTTCCGGATAGGGTGGTCTTGATCCCTATGTTGGGATCAAATCCCAAAGTGACGTCCGTCTTTCATGAGAATCAAGAAATAGTTCTCCCAACATTCCATTCATCTGACGATTCTAGTATCCATCCTCTAGATGTCGGAGAAATCCTAAGAGTCTATCTGGAAGCAACGGCTCCCTTCCGGAAATCGGATTACCTCTTCATTTACTTTCAAGGGAAGAATAGAGGATTACGTGCTTCCTCCAGATCCATATCAGCCTGGATTGTCCAGGCTATTCAAAGGGCGTATACGGCTAAGGGTATGGTCCCTCCAGAGGCGGTGACAGCACACTCGACTAGAAGTGTTTCGACGTCTTGGGCAGCTTCCCGTCATGTGTCTGCGGAAGTGATTTGCAAAGCAGCATCATGGTCATCGATACATACATTTATGACACACTATTGTGTTGAGCCGGCGGCTCTTTCTTCAGTTAATTTTGGTTTGAATGTCTTATCTGTTGACAATGCCAATTAAATTTTTTTTTCTAAAACCAGCAATTTGTCCCACCCGGAAGTGTATGGCTAGTTATTTCCCATACGTTGGCTGCCATGGAGTCTGTCAGGAAAATGGAAAATTTATATCAAATACTTACCGTAATTTTCCTTTCCTGATGGACTCCATGGCAGCCGGAGTTCCCTCCCATTGCTGGAGTAGGCTAAGTTATGGAACACGGTACCTAGCTGGGAGCAAAGATTTATGGGAGTGGGGTCCTATGAGGTAGGAGAGGCGGGATTAACCCATACGTTGGCTGCCATGGAGTCCATCAGGAAAGGAAAATTACGGTAAGTATTTGATATAAATTTTCCATTTTTCCTGATCAGGTGACATAACACAGAACTCACTTTAGAAATTTTTAAAACGCTTCTCATAATGTCAAGGCTATATACAGTATATTATCTTTTTTTCAGTAGGTAATGCTACACCACACTCCTGTAAAAGCATGCTAGAAGCTTATGTATGAAAGTCCAACCCTAGGCAAAACTTTATAGTTTCTTTTTAAAATTATGTGGAAAGCTTAAAGCCTCTGTCAGGTTTTTTTTGCTCATAGAATCCAGTGACAGTGCCAAACAAATGTCTAATGCCGCGTACACACGAGCGGCATTTCCAACCGAAAAATCTTGGATTTTTTTTCTCCAATGGAATTCCGCTCAAGCTTGGCTTGCATGCACAAGGTCACACAAAAGTTCTCTGAACTTTCGACTGTCAAGAATGCGTGGCGTACAACACTATGATGAGCCAAGAAAATTAAGTTCAATGCTTCCGAGCATGCGTCAAATTGTTTCTGAGCATGCATGATTTTTTGTATACAGACGATCACATTTTCGGATAGGAATTTTCCCGACCGAAAAATAGAGAACCTGCTCTCAATCTTTTGCTGGCTGGAATTCCTCCAGCAAAAGACCGATGGAGCATACACACAGTCGGATTTTCAGACAAAAAGTTCACATCTGAATTTTGCTGGCGGCATTTCCGATCGTATGTACGCGGCATTAAAGTCCAAGGTGATTCATTGATAAAATTGATTTATAGCAGAAGTAAGCCAATGCATTTCACGACCAAACAAATTTCAAGCAGTAGATCACAGTGCAATTTTATTTGGTATCTGCTCCCGGAGTCTAGTTAACCACTTGACCTTCGGAAGATTTTACCTCCTTCATGACCAGAGCATTTTTTGCTATGCTGCACTGTGCTGCTATAACTGGCAATTGCGCATTCATGCAACACTGCACACAATTTAAATGTGTGTCATTTTTTTCACTCAAATACAGCTCTCTTTTGGTGTTTTTTTTTTTTTTTTTGGCGATATAAATGAAAAAGAAGGAAAGAAGGCTATAAAACATATCCAATAAAAATGTAAAAATAGAATTTCTTCATGAATTTAGGCCAAAATTTATTCTGCTACATGTCTTTGGTAAAACTAATTCCAATAAGTATATATTATTTGGTTTGCATGAAGGTTATTTTTTTTAAACTAGTAATGGGGGTAATCAGCGAATTATAGTGATAGAATGGTGGGCAATCTGACACTAACTGGTGCTGGCTGAGGGGTACATAAACTGACTAACTGACACTGACACAAATAGTGACACTAATACAGTGATCAGTGCAAATACTATACACTGTCACTGTAGGACACTGGCTGGGGAGGGGTTAACATCTAAGGGCAATCAAGGGGTTAAATATGTGCATAACTATGTGTATTGTGTGTGTTATGTGGTGTTTTTACTAAGCGATATTGCTGTTTTTTTCCCTGGTTTTCAGTGAATAAAAAAAACAGCAAGCTCACCTGTCACTACTTGGAGCTCTGTGTTGTTTACAACACAGAGCTCTCTTTGCCTGAATGATGGATCCGATCAGTAGGTGCTGGCAGTCAATCATTGGCTGACACCCGCTGATTGGCTTGTGCTGTGACTAATCACAGCACAACTGGGCGGTGCATGCGCATGTAGATGCCCCTACCTGGAAATGCTGGATCACGTATCCGCAGAAAGGCCACTATGCCACTGTACTTCTCAGTGAGGCAGTCAGCAAAAGGTTAAGCACAGTCAATTCTTAAGCCTTGATGAAAGGGAGTGTGTTTGGCCCCCTAAACACGTTAGTACTATTCTACTATAAATCAATTGTATCATTAAATTACACTGGACTCTTGGATGTTTGTTTAGCACTCTCATTGGATTGTATGTGTGTTCATTCTCCATTCTGGGTCATTCCTCTTTTTCCTGAATATGGTTACCGTCTTGTGGAATGCTGTCAAACATGGAGCTTTTGCTCAGGATGGAATTTTGCTCAGTGACAATTTCAGTAACTCTTAGAAAATCCAGCGCCCTGTTTGTTTTTGTGTTAGGTCTTTATTGCTGTCAATGTGCTTATAGGAGAGATTTCCCTACAATTCATGCCAGGACAAGAAAAGATGGTCAAATGGGTACACATCTCTAATGGATAAACAACAACAAAAAAATCTGCATGACTGTAGGTCACTAGGGTAGGGACCAATGTGTGCTGAGCTAACTAGTCAGCGAAAGCACAGGCTGAAACACCTATATAAACATATTTTCAGAGTTCAGTAAGCTTTCTAATCTCTATTTTCCTATTCACATGGGAATCTGGAGGTAGGGTGGGGGTTTCAGTAAAAAAGGCAATTGAACTGCAGTTTTTACACTCCCCCCAACCAGCCACCTAAATAAAGCAATGCAGCCTCTCGGGGCTGTACCCATGCCAGAGCCATAGAGTATCATGGAATGTTGCTTTAGACAGGAAGTACTGCCACCAAACATACACCATCCATATTCCATCTGAAAAGTGATTCACTGCAGATTGCTTTTCAGAGGAGCAGCTATGTTATTCACATGTGTGAGCAAGACCTAAAGGTGAATGCCATGCACTTTATGTTAAAGTTAAACAAAGAGCAAATCTGGAATGATACCATGCTATCTGCCATCTCCTCTCTCTGCAGCTGTGACGTTTAATATTTCATGTACTGAAAGTGGTTGAGACAATAAAAGGCCATGTGAAGACTTGCAATTTGAAACATATATAAAAAAGGCTGTGCGCATAATTCCCTTACACTGTTTGACAGAAAAATAAATGTTGTGCTTTTTATGAGTGGGCTAAATATTAATGTACTATGAAAGAATGTTAAATTACTCATAATGTACTTTAATTTATTCAGAAGTCATAACATCATTCTAATTAATAGAAAGCAGTTTTGTTATTCTCTGCTAGCAAGAAGAGTACATCCATTTGTTTTCGCTCTTGTTCCCACTCATGTGCCGTAAGAATAAGGTGCCCCCGCAGAGTACAATTAAGATATAGAAAGTCTCTGAATTCCATGATCCTTTAAATGCACTTGGCCTGAGGCCTTGTCTGGCTATATGATCCCAGAGCTGATCAATGTTGTATAATGTCCGTATAGCAGATAGCAAGATGGAATGTACATGTAGTGTAATAGTTTATTTAGTATTTACCATTACACATTTATAGAAATGCAAATGAAGAGGTGGAAAAGTGGAAAAGTGACCAGTCATTATTTCTTTAATAACTTTATACAGCATGGGGAAGTATAAAAACAAAATTAAGCAAAACAGTAAAAGCCTGCAAATGATTTGCATAACCACCTTAGCGTATTAATGTTGATACCATTAACAACTACAATAATCAAAATGCTAAATAAAACATATAGTGAGAGAAATGTGGGGCAATATTGCTAACCTACTTCTTAAAGTCCTGAAAGTGACCTGGTTGTTTCTGGATTTCATACTTTTTTGACCTGGAACAAGGATGAAGCAAGTAAAGTAATGCTGTGTACACACGACCGGACTTTCCGGCAGACTAGGTCAGACGGTCTTCCCGAGGGACTTTCACCGGATTTCCGAACAACCGGCTTGCCCACGAACGAACGGACTAAGTCCGTTCGAAAGTTCGTTCATTTTGAACGTGATGACGTAAGATAGGACTAAAAAAGGAAGTTCAATAGCCAGTAGCCAATAGCTGCCCTTGCGTCGTTTTTGGTCCGTCGGACCAGCATACAGACGAACAGTTTTTCCGATAGGTATTGAGTCCGTCAGACAGATTTGAAACCTGTTCTATTTCTAGGTTTGTCTGCTTTTTTATATAAAAACAATCGGATTGTCCCACACACGATTGGAATGTCTGACGGACTGATCCCGTCGGACCTAGTCTGCCAGGAAATCCGGTCGTATGTACGCGGCATTAGGGGAAAGTCAGATCGCCTGCTTTTCTTATATCTTCTGTGGCAGACAGTCAGAGTGAAGCCTTTGGATTAGTATGATAGTCTGGCAACAAGCATTTTTGAAAGAAAAACCTCATAATATCTCAGTATAGGTTACTTTTATCTATAGACAGCCCAGAGAGACATTCCTGGCAGGTAGCACTGTGCTACAGGTTTAAACTTCTTTCTATTTTCCATTTTTGGGTTAAAGAAAACTTGTCCTGAAAAACTTGTCCTGCTTTTAAAACCATCCGAGCTATTAACATAGAAAAAAGCACGTAGCATGTAAAGTCAGACTCAAAACTGATCTGCACAGATGTTCTCAGTCAGTGGCTGAAAGTAGTAAATCCATTGATTCACCATAAAAGCCAGACAACTAGGCTTTTCAGTAGAAGAGGTCAGCAATGGCAACTGACATATTTCCTTCATATCCTGTGTAGGATTTTGCTTCCTGTGAGTATTTTCAGACAAACAAATGAGTGTAGACTTGAGTCTGAAGAACATGCAAATAAGTCCAAAAAGATGTGTGACAAAGTCCAGAAAAAAACCTAATTAAAGATCCAGATATCTTTGTGATGTATATCACAAAAGTCCCTTCTATATGTACACCCCCACAACCCCTCTGAGGTGTACTCTCACCTTGGTTGAATGGCCCTCACTACAAAGGTCCAGAAAAATGTGCTCCTTTTAATCCCAGGACAATGCAAAACTAGATGGAGAAAATCAACTTCAAGCATCCCATTAAAATAATTTTTAAAATTGATAACTGAACCAAGGGTTTATCACATAAAACCTATTTTAGGCAGATGTAAAATAAACAAACAACAAAATAACCAATATTAGGAGCCAGCCACAAGCCATTATACAGTATACATGTATTTATCTCACTAGCCACTGCTAAAAGTCTGCAACCACTGCTCTCCAGCCATCCACCACTGTGTTTGCTCCGGGACTGTAAGCTCCACCTGTTGCTTTTACCTCAATGTGACATCATAGTGTGCCGCAGATGATGTCACATTGATGAAACACCTTCATCTGAGCTTACAGTCATGGAGCAAACAGAGTGATGGACAGCTGGAGAGCAGCAGATACAGACTTGTGGTGGTGGATGGTGAGACGGATACTGTGTCCCCTGCCCCCTCTACCCACTAACTCATGCACTGCCCAAGAGATTGCCAATCACTTCAAAGACAAGATTGATGCAATTCGTGAGGACACCTCCACTGTGCGTACATCTTCCCCAACCAACATACCTTGCCTAACAGCACATTCAACACTCTCCTCTTTTGAATTGGCAACTACTGAAGAGGTTACAGAACTTTTCTCAGATGCCCACCTAACCAATTGTCCCTTGGATCCTGTTCCCTCACAACTACTACTGTCACCCTCTTCTTCTATCCTATGCTCCCTCACTCACATCTTCAATCTCGCCCTCTCTAGTGGCACCTTCCCCTCCCCTCTAAAACATGCACAGATCACTCCCATACTTAAAAAGCCCTCACTGGACCCTACCAACCTGAACAACTTAAGACCCATCTAATTGCTCCCATTCACCTTTAAACTTCTAGAACGCTTAGTCTACAACCGTCTTAGCTCCTACCTCACAGTCTGGCTTTCGCTCGCAGTACTCCACAGAAACTGCCTTACTAAAACTCACTAACGATTTACTAACTGCTAAAACCAACAGCCAGTACGTCATACTCCTACTACTTGACCTCTCTGCGGCCTTTGATACTGTTGACCACCCGCTCCTTCTCAATAAACTACATTCCCTTGGCCTCCGAGATTCTGCTCTATCCTAGTTCTCTGTCGATTTATCACTCACTCCTTCAGTGTCACCTACAACTCTGTCTCCTCCTCTCCATTGCCTCTTTCTGTGGGGGTCCCCCAAGGCTCTGTTCTTGGACCCCTTCTCTTCTCTATCTACACCTCCTCCCTTGGTCACTTGATAACCGCCCACGGCTTCCAATACCACTTATACGCTGATGACACACAAATCTATATGTATACTCCTCACCTCACTCCTTCAGTCTCCTCTTGCATTACTAACTTACTAACTGACATATCAGCATGAATGTCGCACCACTTCCTTAAAAGAAATCTCTCTAAAACTGAGCTATTAATATTCCCCCCGCCCGTGCCCTCCTCCATGACTTTTCCATCAAAATCAACAATGCAACCATCAGTCCCTCCCCTCACGCCAGGGTACTAGGTGTAATCCTAGACTCTGACTTGTCATTTCAGCCTCAAATCCAATCATTTTAAAAAGTTTGTAGAATTCACCTCTGTAACATCTCTAAAATTTGCCCCTTTTTAACAAATAAAACCCCCAAGCTCCTCATTCACTCCCTTGTTATCTCGCACCTTGACTATTGCAACTCCCTTCTCATTGGCCTGCCTCTCCATAGGCTATCCCCTCTTCAGTCTATCATGAATGCTGCTGCCAGGTTTATCCATCTTACCAACTGTTCAGCGCCTACCAACCCTCTCCTCCAATTCCTACACTGGCTCCCAATCACCCAGCAAATTAAATTCAAAATACTAACCACAACATACACAGCCATTCACAACTCTGCCCCAAGCTACATCACCAATCTTGTCTCCAAATATCACCCAAATCGTCTATTAGTCACTTAGCCCCATTCACGTCTGTGCAGTCCAGTGCAGGGAATTAATACCTGTTGTGTCATGCATTATTGCATGTTGCATAAAGGCAAACCAGTTTATTTGAACACACCACAATTGATCAGAAACACCTGCACAATTTCCCACACTGTAGAACATTGCAATGCGCTGCAATGAAAGTTGCAGCAGTGATACTTTATTTAGAGTATTGGGTTGCCATTCAAAAAAATATTTTTTAATTGAATGACACTGCAATCCACCAGTGCGTGCTTAGTGCATTACCATGAGTAGTAGTAACGGGCTTGTCAGTGATTTTGTTATTGCTACCTATAGATGCAAAGTTGAGCTTCTAGTCTTCCTTTGATTTTCTACTTAGTACAGGATTACGAATGTTATATAACATGTTTACTACCAATAAACATTATCCGATTCTTATGGTGAACCATAATGGTTTTCCTTTTAGACAATTGGCCAAATGCACTAACATGCATTAACAATGGCCTTAGGTTGACCACACACCTTGTAATCTGATTGTACAATCTCTTTCAGGTCTATCCACAAGGATGTAGTACAGAAGCCTACCTGGCTGGATACAAATGAACTCAATTGTTTTGGTAGAGCTTATACAAGACTACAACTTACTTAGATCTAAAAGAGATTATAAAAATGGACAATCAGACTGTAAAACCTGGTACCCAGTTCCAGTCAGAGCCACTGTGCTAACTATGTGAAGTTAGTAAAGCGATCTTCCCTGCTGAGCTGTTGTGTTCTGATAGGGGTATGGCCCCCCTGCCAGAACACTCGTTGGCGGAGAGTGCTGATTGGGAGTTGGTTGGCTGCTGGTTTTTGAGCATGCTTGTCTGACAGAAGCCAGCCAAATGGCCGGCTTTGGTCAGACAGGGTGGCATACACACAGGCCGAATTTCGGACATTTTTTTTTTTAACCAACCAATGTCTCCCGACATTCGGCCCATGTCTCCCAACATTTACGGTTTAAGGTTTGTGACCAGCTTTACAGTCATCAATCAGTTTTCATGGAAATGACAGTTGGAACATCAATGTCAACAGGCTTGTGTCAGTGGCATCAGTTTAAGATGTTTATGAAACCATTCTGAATTTTTTGACAGATGCATCTGACCTCTAGTTTTTCTAGGCAGGTTCTTAGGCATGTTTGCTTTCTTGTGGTATTGCAAAAACATTCTGGCATGAAAAAAAAAAGATCTTAGATAAGGCCCTACGTCTGCTGATTGGCTGTGGAAAAATTATTGTAGCTCTTAGTGCCTCAGACCTTGTCACAAACAAGGTTCAGTGTACATTCCATTATTGCATATTTGAGTTAGTAGTGACTACTTATAGATTATGTAATTTTCATAATCTGGTTTATGACCTTCCCTCTTAGATTGTAAGCTCTAAGGAGCAGGGTCCTCTGATTCCTACTGTATTAAAGTGTATTGTATTTGTACTGTCTACCCTCAAGTTGTAAAGCGCTACATAAACTGTTGGCGCTATATAAATCCTTTATAATAATAATGATAACACATTATACAGTGTATACTAATTCAAAAAACCTTGGCTACTAGGATCAAAAGTGGGGGAACATCTCAACTTTTGGAACTAGAAATAGAAGTTAAATCTTCCAATGGGGATGCTTGTTCCAGAGACACCTGTCTAACAGCAGATTTCCCTCAGTTTAGATAGATTTTCTCTAATTCCTTGCTGTGACTACAAGACAGGAACTAAAAAAAAACATTCCAATTGAACAAAGATGGCAAAATATTGACAAAGGCTTTTGCCTTATATTATATACTTATAGCTTATATTCTATCTAAAATAAAAACATACTTAAATTTAAATATTATACATTGATGATAATGTATTCACTTATGCAAAATATAGAAGCATAAGACATGCAGTATGAAACAAACTGGTATAGTGACTACTGATATTTTAAAGTAGAACTCTATGCAAACAGTTAAAATCGCCTTTGAAATAAATGCACTTTTAATGTTTTATCTGTCCAAGGACTAGCTATTCTTTTATTCTGCTCTGGCAGACTATACAAGCCAGTGCCATGTATTTCCTGATTCTGTGCATATGCACCCAGGGACAAATGCCCCAAAATCAAGCTGCCTGTATTCTAACACTCAGTGCACTGTCCAGCCATGTCTAGCCATGGCAGCTATCTGCTTTTCATAGACTTTTACAGACAGCTGGTAGCAGGGCTTTATGGTGCTCCTCTACCTTCCATACATGCCTAAACTCCAAAGCCCAAATCCACATCATCACCTCTGTCCAATTAGCAGGAGGTTGATCTAGGAAGTAGTTAAGCTAGGATTATACAAGGGATTCAGAATCTACAAAGCAATTTACCTGTTTGTTGGCAATTACTCTATTTTGCAATATACTAAAACCATTGTATTTCGAATGGGTAGTTAGTAGTTAATGAATCAGTAGTAAAAGCAATTTAATAACTTGTGTAGACCTAGCAAAAGCTGAGCCATGAAGTTAGAGTGATCTTATAGCTACTCAGTGTAGCAGAAGTGTATAGACTACAAGAGTAGATGAAAAACATTACAAAGCTTTGGTAGGCTAAAAATATATGTAGTTCAGCTATGAATGCAACTGTATGCCTGCAGTTCCATCTCCTGTTAAGTAACCCCACAATGTTCATGAAAAGTACTGACATTTCTCTACAAACTTCTACTGAACATGTCAGTTATCAAAGAAAAAAACACATTGCAATGAAAACTTTCAGAAACGTGTAATATTACAATGCGTGGGTAATTGTATATACAAGAACAGAGAAAAGTACACAGAACAGTAACCCTAGGAACAAGAGTTTGTCTTTTAGTCACTGAAACCTGGTCAGTTGTAATGGGTTATTGCATTTTCAGATTGAGGTCTTGAATGTAGTTGAGAATGATATTGGTAGCTATTTCATATAATGCAGCTGTACTTATTTTAATATTTACTTGTACTTTAAGATCATAGTAATTTTTAGTCAATAAATATACCATAAATGTCTTTATTTTCACTGCAGTCTTGGATTTTATTGTAAATTTTTTTAATGAAAACAATAACTTATTTTGTAGTTCTTTATTTACGTTGAAATGCTTTTGATGTTTTGCAGTAAATGGCATCTGGGAAGAATGGTCACCTTGGAGTTTATGCTCTTTTACATGTGGAAAAGGCCAACGAACAAGGACAAGGACCTGCACTCCTCCACAGTACGGGGGAAGACTGTGTGGTGGACCAGAAATTCAGCATAAGCCTTGCAATATTGCTCTTTGCCCAGGTGAGATGTCTGGATATATATTTTATTGTTAAATGTGTTTGGAGTGAGTGTATTTGGTCAGGTGATAAATAGACACACAGTATCTGTCTGAGAGATAAGCAAGGAGTACTTTATCGTAAACTGCACTTGTTTCAAAGGAGAATAGGGGCAGCATCATATTAGTTTCAACAGATAGATTTTAATGCATACCACTGTATATTATCCAAGTCCTTTTTTTATGATAAGCTTGCATTTACAATGTCTTTGATTATTTTAGTTTTTTTTTAGTTTTTGTAAATGAGATCAGCAATCTTTGCTTAAATAAATTATGATTGTGTGTAATAAATATCCACATGCAGAATTAATTTAGGAGAAACTCAGAGATGCACTATTTTTATCTTAAAGAGGAATTTCACCACACCATGTGTTTTTTTATTAATCCTCCTTAACATTTTCACTGAGTTAGCTGGAATTAAGATACTCACAGGCCCAATTAATTGAAGGTTGTTCTCTGGCAATCCACTGCTTGGCTGCCACATGCTTGGTCCTGTGCCTCCACCCTTCTTTCTTTCCTCTTTGGGACCTCTTCCAGGTTCTTGCAGCAGGCCTCCTCATGACACAACACAATGGTTCACTCGCCTCCATATGCAGTATGGCAACTGATGCTTCCTGGGATACTGTATGTGATGTGCATATACCAGGAAGCCTCAGGAGGAGAAATGCATCATTCATGCCTAGGCAAAAATGGTGATGATGGGGGGGGGGGGGGGGGGCTGGAGTAAGAAAACAGGTATATAAAGAACAATACCTCCCTGCTTAGATTGCAAGGAGGTGGGGGAGATGGTTTCAAGTGTATAAAGTATATTTTATGGTCCACTTTAACTAGTCCCTTATTAACCCTCATCCAATGTGCTAATGGGATTATTGTCAACAAATGGGTACATTTCCCAGTAGCAAAAGATTACATTCAACCTTTAGACTAGCCATAGTGAGGCAAAACTACTTAGTTGCCATGACCTAAAAAGAAATGTACTTCCTGTTTTACCTCAAACTGTATCAGTCATGTGTGATCAGATTTATAGTTAGTCAGTTCTATGAAATTGCACTGCAATTCTAAATGCACAGTACCCCCTTATTTTGTATAAAAATATCTGCCCTTCTTTCTTTTACATTACTGTCTTTTTCTATGGATCAAAGACATAACGCTCTTCCCTCTCCATGCTCTACAGCAGTGGTTCTCCACCACTCCTCTTTGGCCTCTATCAGATACCCTTAACTATCCCTGTATCTCCCCGCTCCCATAGTGCCCCTAAACTCCAGTAATTGCAAACAGTGTCCCCTAGCTTGCCTCAAAGCCTCCAGCCTCCATAGTAACTCAGACATCCTACAGTGTCTCAGAGTGCCTCCTAGCCAGTCTCCCCAGTCTCCCAGTGTGCCCTCACAAAGCCCCCAGGTTAATGGAGAAACCCCAGCCCTCTCCAGAAACATCATACCCTAGAAAGTCACCAAGACTGCTGCAGAGTCCGCTACAGAACCCACCCCACCCCCCCCCACCAAATTCACACACACACAATGAAACCCAGCTTATACAGAGCTTCACAGAATTTCAGTAGATATGTTGCATTCCCATACTGTTTATTCTGTTGAGACATGCAAGGTTTTGAAAGAATTTACTGGACCCTTGCTCTCCTAGGTTGACAATGCTTAATCACAATCCTTTCAACTACTATGGCGAAACAAAGTTGTTCTCTTAGGCTTCTTGTGCCTTGTTTGAACTACAGAAAGCCCTCCCCTCGCCTAGATTCTACAACATAGGAGTAAGTGTTCTGTAGTTCAATGAAGAAAATAAAACAGGGTTGCAAACCCTGTTTTAAGTTCCAGTTCAGCACAAGCAAAGTCCACAGAAAGGTGTATTTCTGGAAGGATCAACAGGTATTTAGCAATTATTGTACAGAAATACCAAAACATTTTCAAACGTATATTTAACAGACCAAAAGGGTGAAAACAAGAAAAGTTACATGTCAGGGTTTACATACACTTTAAAGGATACAGTGCCAATGAGGAGCAAAGAACACTAGAGTATCACCTGCGAGGAGCATAAATGACAGAATAATATTAATATTAATTTCATATAACTGGCGAAAAACCATGAAATTTTTTTTTTGTCCTTGTCCATAATAAGCAAAGAAAGAATACATGTACAAATTCCCTTAAGAAAAAATGTCCCCTTTCCTTGTGATGTTCCATCTCAAAATATTAATGTGTGGAGGCTTCTAGCAAATCTTGTTTCTTCATTATATATGCAGACTGCATCCTTGTGAACAGTGATGCAAATCACGTTTCCCAGTCATTATAAAATAACAGAGCAATACATAATATTTCTTATACTCCTTTTAGTCCAGGTGAATATGTAGCTGATGCAACCTCTATTGTACTGCAATTTGTACATGTTTGTGGATGGTTGTGGCCCATGACACTGACGTGTTTGTAAGTACTAAATATTAGCTAATGTATGAGACAATCAATAATGGTAGAAAACTGCAATCTATTGTTTTCTATCGTTTTTTTGTCATCATTCCTAGTTCCCCAAAGGAGGAACACACAGCCAACTGCCTAGGGGTGAAATAATTGCCTTAGGTCTAGTGTTACTGAGATACCAGCACTTAGTGTGCCTAGAGCTATGTTTCCTCTTTTACTTTAGTAACGCAATACGTTCCCAGGTCTAATGTTGCTTCTTTAATATTGCCAGTATTACTCCTCAAAATAAATTTCAGTACCTTAATCTGGCATGTATCACAAAGTATTTAGTTGGTTAAGCTCCAAACCCAGTAATCTGTCAACAATCAACACTTAATATGTAGTTATCTGTCATTTTCACAGTTGGTCCGTGCTGTGTAAATATTGTCAATGGAAAATTACAACCTTCTCTCTTTATCTGAGCAAGCTTGCTATACTTTGTCAAAGCCTTTAAGTCTTAAGAAGCTTCTTTTGCAGCACCCAACTCATTCATGTAACCAGAAAAAATAATTGTGCTTTAGAAAAATAAAAATATATGCAACAAAAACTTTTTTAGACTATTGCCACTCTGCAACATTGTTTAAGATCCAGTCTACTATGTCCTAGGAGCTGGTCTTGTTGCTTATTTTCATAGCGATTTCTTTCTCAAATAGGCATTGCATCTTTAAATCAAGAAGTACACATCCCATATTTGATTTACTACTCATTATTTTTGCTTCAAACAGTTCTCTTTATACTTTGAAAATTTTACTTGGTACTGACATTTATTAGTAATGCATGATTTATTAGGGAATCCTTGCCATAGCAAGTTCCCAAAAAATAGACTATACTAGCTTCACAATTACCATAAATAAAAATAACATTTTATAACATGATTTTAATTTGTGCTTTAACATAAACAAAATAAAGTTTTAATAGATTTAGGTAGAGCACACATATAAAAAGTTAAGTTCTAAAATGCTGTAAATTTTATATTGTACTGCCAAAAAAGGGTCAGCACAGATGCTTCTGTGGTGTATGAAATGGTCCCTCTTTACAAATAACACAAGTGGATTCTGTACATTTCTGAATAGATGGTATTTTAGTATATGTTAAATGTCACAGTAATATCAGAAGTCCCAGGTTTTGTTTGAATTTCAACATTCATGCAACTTGGTGTTTACAATAAATAAGCTTGCTTTGACAAACTATTCAAAAAACTTTTCACGTTATTTGTTGTGCCAGCATCAAAGTTTAGACGGGGAAGCATGTGTCCTTGTATAATATATCTTGACCTTTTGTACATAGCATTTCCATTAGTTTATTGGCTTTTGTGTGTTGGCATAGTGCATAGAAATACATTACTACAAGAATGCGTTATGACTCTTTGACATTCAAAGGAATGTAACAGATATAGAGGAAGATGCATTCCTTCGTTTGCACTGAACATGTATATCTATTGGCGAAATAGAATAGAACACAGAAAAGAAAAAAAAGCTCCTATTAAAGCTGCACACTGCTAAAGAGAGTGCTATGAGCCCACGATGATAAAGGGAGAGTGTTTTGTCCCAACATATTACCTTAAACAGTGCTATTAGAGCTGCACATTTTATTGAGAATGATACAAGCTCTAATGCAATAATGAAATGAGTGCTGTAAGTTAACTGAAAGAGTGCTTTGAGTGCTACATGTAACTAGGAGTACAAAGTAAATTTCAAGCTAGAAAAGAGAACAGTAAGAAAGCCTAACATTACCCCACACACTGAATGTATTATAAGAGGTGCACATAGCCAATCTGAGTGCTTTTATGCCTTGTACACACGGTCGGACATTCCGACCACAAAATCCGTTGGATTTTTTCCGACGTATTTTGTTCAAAACTTGTGTTCCACACACACGGTTGGACAAAATTGTCGGAAAATCCGACCGTTCCGAAAGAGGTGACATAAAAAACGTACGACGGGGCTCCATAGAGGCCAGTAGCCAATAGATTTTGTCTCCAAATTCCTTCTGAGCATGCGTGGCACTTTGTGCGTCGGAATTCTCTACACACTATCGGAAAAAGTCAGATCGGATTATGTTGTCGGAAAATTTTAGATCCTGTCTCAAAAGCCCGCTGGAGCCCACACACAATCGGATTTTCCGACAACATAATCAGATCAGACTTTTTCCATCGGAATATCCGACCGTGTGTACGGGGCATTATAGTTGTAAATTCTGCAACTGAGTTCTTTGAGAGGAGTGTGATAAAACTGATCTGGAAGGTGCTTACTAGAAAAAGAGTGCTCAGGAACAAAGGCAGTGGGGAAGATTTACTAAAACTGGTGCACAAAGAATCTGGTGCAGCTGTGCATAGTAACCAATCAGCTTGTCACTTCAGTTTTTTTAATTAAGCTTTGACATTAAAACCTAGAAGCTGATTGGTTACTATGCACAGCAGCATCAGATTCTGTGTGCACCAGCTTTAATAAATCGCCCTCAATAATTCTCAGAATATTAAGCACAGCATGACTTATTTTGGGCTCTCAGGATCCCTCGAGGTGCCTGGGGAAATGGCAACCTCGTCTCTGTTTTGTATGCCCCGTCTGGGATCATGCGTTAGTACAGCATCTTACGTCGCTCTCGGGATCCAGAGATCCTATCTTGTCATCAGTATTAGGGTGAGGGGAGGTACAGAGCTAGGCACCAAAAATAGGACTGTAGCGAACCAATTTCAGGGGAAACAGGTATATTTGTGAGAGTGGAGGAAATAGGATAGAGAGAGAGAAAAAGAGAAATGAGATAGAGAGAGGGAGAGGAAGGGAGAGAGAGAGAGGGGGGAGGGAGGGGGAGAGAGAACGCGAGAGATAGAGAAAGAGCTAGAGAGAGAGAGAGAGGAGAAAGTTTAGTTTGTTGGTGCCTATAGGTAGCAATACGGCACTTAAAATAATAAAAATGTCCCACAAACACGTCCCACAATACTGAAGATGGGCCCACCAGAGGATGTCCTCTTAGTTGGGGTTCCACTTTTCCATTTATAGATTAAAAACAGTTCTGCTCTACATGTTTCACGACTATATCTGTCGCTTCTTCAGGAGCTTGAAGATTTCTATATAGAAAAATATTTTTAATAACAATATATTATACAGGACAACTTACAATTATAAAAATAAAAACAAAAACAAATTGCTACAAAAAAATACATTTAATGTATGTAAAGAATGTATCATAACTCACTTGTGCAGTAGGTATCAGACAGCAAGACCCCCCCCCCCCCCCCCTCAGAAGAAGGGGAAAACAACCACCAGGGCCTCAAAAGCAAGAAAGTAGCCGCAATTAGCTCATATGTCAGGGTGTGGGGACAAGGTAAATAAAAAAGTAATAGGAAAAAGGGTAGTATATAATTAGGGTCAATGGCTCCAGGTGTGGTGGTATATAAATGTATACTAGGGTAATCCCTTCCCATTACTCACTTATAAAACACACTTGGCTTGTTTGATTAAAGCAGACTTTTTTGACAGTTTTATATAAGGCTTTGCAGGTCTAATAGCAGACAGAAACAGGGGCAGAAAAGAGAAAGACACATAGTTCTCTAGGTAGAGCAGAATTGTTTTTAACCACTTCAATAGAGGGCACTTATACACCTTCCTGCCCAGACCAATTTTCAGATTTCAACGCTGCCACACTTTGAATGACATGCTACACTGTACCCAAACTAAATTTTTATCATTTTGTTCCCACAAATAGAGCTTTCTTTTGGTGTTATTTGATCACCTCTGGGATTTTTATTTTCTGCTAAACAAATTTAAAAAATACCCAAATTTTTGAAAAAAAACGTTTTTGTTTCTGTTACAAAACTTAGTAAATTTTATCCTTCACTGATGGGCACTGCTAAGGTGGCACTGATGGGCACCAATAAGGTGGTACCAATGAGGTGGCACTGATGAAGTGGCACTGAGGGGCACTGATGATTGGCACTAATATGCGGCACTGATGGGTCACTGATGGGCACTGATAGGTGGCACTAATATGCAGCAGTGGTGGATAAAAATAGGTGGCACTGATGGGCACTGAAAGGCAGCACTGATGGGCACTGACAGGCAGCACAGATGGGCACTGATAGGTGGCGCAGATGGGCACTGATAGGTGCCACAGGTGGGCACTGATATGTGGCATTGATGGGCATGGATGGGCACTGATAGGTGGCACTGATGTACATTAATGGATGGTACTGATGGATGCCAATCAGTGCCTAACAATAATGCCTGCCATTGTGGGCACTGATTAGCATCCATTGCGGGCACTGATTGGCATCCCTGGTGGCC